>JANZXR010000005.1:25049360-25072588 GCA_027575705.1 Erythroxylum echinodendron
ATGCCACCCTCGCGGGGCACGGATCCGGGTATCACGATCGATATCGGGTTCGGGTTCGGCGGGAGTGGGGTGCTACAAATGGACTAATTATGGAGTGACAATTGGATCAAATAATGTGTGACATATGGACTAATAGATAAGTGACATATGGTAGCTTCACATGATTACAAATGAAAGACATGCATCAGAGACAGGTGGCAAAGCTAAGTTAAACTACCTAAGTCACATTTTTATTAGGCAAAGAAGATTTCTACAACTCCCTTATGCTTCACCGAAATTCTCCATCACCAAAACCTTTTTTCTTACTTATCCATCACCGCATCCTAGCTTGTTCATATGTCTTTGGTGTTTGCTTAATACATCTTACAAAATCTTCAGCCTATTTTCGATTGTTGCTGAAATCTCTCATTTGTTTCTCCTCATTTCTGGAATTTTAATAAAGAGATTGAAGCTTAGGACAAGTAAGTTATGCTTTGAGTTTTATGCAGTGTAAATGACTTTTGATGACGTTTTCATGTTTGAAAATGGATGGATGCATGAATGGCATAGCAAGATGAGTGGATGCATGTGTAAATGTTGTAGGAAGAAGCAATTTTTGAGATATAAGTGAAATGATGAAGGAGCTAAATTAGTAGAAAATGTGCAGAAAGTGTATAAAGGATTGTGATAATTGAAGTTAAATGAAGATTAGTGACGTGCAGAAAATGTGATATGTAAAAGTATGAATTTGTTTCTATTTTTAGGTTGTGATTATTCATGAACTTGTGAATTGTGTATAGAGATTGCTAAATTAAAAATTGAGGAATAATCGAATCATCAACATGAAAGGATAGAGAAAGGATAGAGAAATGATAGAGAAGTAATAGAACATTGATAATGATTTGTGCTGGAGTATGTTATATGCAATGTTTTACTAAACATACATCTATGTTTTGGCTATAACTTTATCTGTGAATATCCAAATTTGATGAATTTTAATTTTTAGTAAACTAGAGATATATGGATACATTATTCATTAAGGAATCGAATTTGAATTCTATCCTTAAGTATCCATAAATTTGGATTGAAATTGGGAATTATGTTCTGTCGAGGTATAAGAATAGTATGGAGTATTTTGATCATAACTTGCATGATACTTAACCAAAATATATGAATTTGATGTAATTAGAAAACTAATAGATAGAGGAACATTTTATTAGCAGAAAGTGTTACCTAAAAACTTTTGTTTCTAGGTCCCAAATGGCAAGAAAGAAGGAAAAGAAAATAACAGGTCATGATCATGCATCAACACGATCGCGACCATGGCTAAAAACAAAAGACGTCATGATCGTGCATCATCACAATCATAACTCTGTTGAAGAAGGAAGAAAGTTACGATCGTGCCTATGCATGATCATGACATTAAAGACTTTAACAAAGGGTGATTTGTTTTGATGTTTTTCAACCTAATTCAACTAAGGATGTTACCATATGAAGCATGTAGGTTTAAATGAACTCTTAAATGAATTTAATTGATGTTAAATGAAGGGATTAAAGTGAATAAAAGGGTATTAAGGATTAAAATAGTGTTTTGAAGGTGTTGTAAATTGTTTATGAAGAGTATTAAAGAAACATACCTGAGAAATCATCATTGACCATGCATGAACATTATACATTTATAAATTTATTTATGACTGATTATTCTTATGAAAATGCATATGAGTGACATATAAATGTATATGATTGCATATAGAGGAGTACATCGAGCGACCGCTTCCAGGCATTACTGGGATTTTAAGGCAATAAGCTAAAAGGAGCATTTTTTAGTCAACCTAGATGATTTTCCTAGGATTGATTGATTAATTCTGTTTAACTTACAATTATTGAACTGTTTATGATCTATATATGAATTTTGCATTTTAAAGGTCCGAGGAGTTTGCTATTTAGGAATGTATTGGAAGTGTTCTATTTGCATCTGAAATTTGAATGATGTCTATTGGCTACTAAACTCTGATTGGTTTCTGAATACTCAACGAAAGTTGAATACCAAACTGAGTTCCAATAAATATAAGATTCTGTCCATGCATCAAATGTGAATGATATTAATGGAATACTCTATTATCTGATGCATTTCATTAAATGCATAATCAGTTAAAGGCGTTATGATCAGTGTAACTAGTGTGAAAGAACTTTAAGCTCAGAATTTTGCACGTAGAGCTTTACTCTATGATTTCTGTATCTGACTAAGCCCAATGGGCTAGTATCTGTATCTGTATCTAAAAGGCACTCTGTCACAGAAATAATATTGAATCTGGAGTCTCATATGCATCTGCATTTATGATTATGAAATTTATGCTTATGAAATCTTTTCTGAAGTTGTGACGCTAAAGTGATATGCCATAATAATGTGATTGATTGGGTTGTTCAAGTTCTAAAAGAATGTATGTAATGTGTATGACATTCATTATGTCTTATTATATTGGAAAATGTTGTGAAATTAGTTAGTTGTATGATATTTGTGTGTTTGCCTGGAGTGAGATCATTAATGATGCTTCGATCATTGAGTTTGCAAAACTCATCCAAAATTGCAACGTTGATATTTTCAGGTACGAGACAAGAGACCTAGATTTTTAAGATCTTCTAGAAAAATATTTTGGATAAAGACATGGCTCAAATGTCTGTTAGCTGGTATTTGAGGAGTTGTAGTTGTTTTTAAGGAGTTTATTTATGTCATGTAGAACTTGTGCATAAAGGTTGTAAATATTGGTTTTAATTTGTTCTATGTAAACCTTTATGAAAGAAATGAAGAGATGAGGTTTTAAAGTATTGTATTTTCTTTATGATTCCATTTAAGAGATTAGTTTTGATCCAGCATACCACTGTCATATGATATGTACTCGAATATCCTCTGGATGTTCAAGTATGTACTCTATAGTGGTGGGGTGCTACAAAATGAGATGGAGGAGTTAGATGTTCAAATGGATCAAAATAAATTGGTTCGAACCGAAGCACTCATACTAACTTCTACAAAAAAACCACCCACATTACAGCTTAAACCATCACCTACAAATCTCAGATATACCTTTTTAGGTGAAGGTCAAATGTTACCAATAATCATCTGAAATCAATTGAACTAGAATCAAGAATGTAAGGTGGTAGAAATTGATAGAAAGCGAATGAAAGCCATCGGATGGTAGATTGTTGATATTCGAGCTATAAGCCTAAATGCTTGTATTCACTGAATAAACATAGAGGAAGGATGTACAATGGTGAGAAAGCATCAACGAAGGATGAACCTTAACACGAAGGAGGTGGTCAAGATGGAGATAATCAAACTCTTAAATGCAGGGATAATTTATCTCATCTTTGATAATGAATGGGTCACTCTAGTACAATGTGTACCTAAGAAGGGTTGAATAACAGTAATAGAAAGTGATAGTGGAGAAGTAATTTCAACAAGAACGGTCATAGGATGGAGAGTATGCATAGATTATCACAAACTCAACTCAGTGACTAAGAAAGATCATTTTCCTCTCCCATTCATAGATTAGATGATAGAAAGGGTACCTGGTCATTCATTTTATCGCTTCCTAGATGGATATTCGGGATATAATTAGATCTTTATCTACCTTGATGATTAAGAAAAGACTATATTCACCTACCTTTATAGTACCTTCATGTACAGAAGGATACCTTTCGGGCTATACAATGCCTCGGCTACATTTCAAATATGTATGATGCCTATCTTCACTGATATAATAGAAGATATAATGGAGGTGTTCATAGATGATTTTTCAGTTTTTGGAGATTCTTTCGAAATGTGTTTAACTAATTTGGATAGAGTTCTTAAAAAAAGTGAATAGTCACACTTGTTGCTGAATTAAGATAAATGCCATTTTAAAGTGCAAGAGGGGATAGTGCTAGAACATAAAATCTCACACCAAGGATTTGAGGTCGATAGAGAGAAAACAGAAGTGATAGAGAAAAACTTCCACAACTAAGCAATGTAAAAGGTGTGTGAGGATTCTTAGGTTATGCAGGATTTTACCATCGATTCATTAAAGACTTTTTGCTAATCGCAAGATCTTTGACAAATCTTTTAGTCAAAGATTTGCCCTTCCTATTTGATGACAAATGTATGTCTACATTCAATAAATTAAAGGAGGCATTAATATCAGCACCAATTCTATCACCACCGGAATAGACACTTCCATTTAAATTTATGTATGGTACAAGCGACCATGCCATAGGTTGTGTATTAGGTCAAAGGAAAGATAAAAGGTTGTATATGATATAATATGCTAGCAAGATCCTTGCAGGACCTCAGCTGAATTACACCACTATAGAGAAGGAATTAGTCATAGTAGTGTACGCATGCGATAAGTTTTGATAATACCTTTTAAGCTCAAAGGTAATTGTATTCACCGATCATGCGTTGTTAAAATAGCTTTCAACCAAAAAGATGCAAAACCAAGGCTCATTCGATGGGTGTTACTTTTACAAGAATTTGATAAAGAGGTGAGACATAAAAAGGGAGTAAAAAATGTGGTTGTAGACCACTTATCCATACTAGAAGGAGGGGAATGCAAGCCAAGCGATGATATTAATGAAAATTTTCCTAATGAAACCCTAATGTTACTCAAAAGTTTGACTACACCACGGTTTGCCGATATTGCAAATTATGCTGCCAGTGGTAAACTTCCTTCAGATTTACCAACAAAGAATGAGATTCTTGCATGATTTTAACCAATATATATGGGATGAGTCAATTTTATATGGAGCATGTGTTGATGGGTTAATATGACGATGTGTTCCAGAGGCCATGAAGGTCAATATGTTGGACATTATGGAGCCAACAAAATGATGGCTCAAATACTCAAGAGTGAATTTTATTGGCCATAATTATTTAAGGATGTTCAGACTTTCGTAGCATAATATGATCGATGCCAGAGAATAGGTAACATCTTCAAAAGAGATAAGATGCCTTTATCCAACATTTTAGAAGTAGAAGTCTTCGATGTATGTGGCATCGGTCCTTTCCAATCTTCAATGGGAAACATGTAAATTCTAGTGGGGGTGTATTATGTTTTACATTGGGCTAAAGTAGTGGCATCTCTAACCAATGATGGAGATGTAGTACAAAAGTTCATCAAATAGTTATTCAACTGGTTTGAAATGCCACGTACGATAATAAGTGATGGAGGTACACATTTCTACAACAGATCTTTTGATGCCCTCTTAAAAAGATATAGAGTGTACCACTGTGTTGCTACACCTTACCATCCAAAAACTAGTGGCCAAATGGAAGTTTTTAACCAAGAACTTAAACGAATTTGGGAAAAGACGGTGAACAACTCCAGGAAGGATTGGGAAATAAAGTTGGACAATGCCTTATAGGCTTATAGAATTTTTTTCAAAACACCTATCGAAATAACTCCTTATAAGCTTTTATACTGAAAAGCTTGTTATTTTCTATCGAACTAGAACATTGAGCACACTGGACAATAAAAGTGTTAAATTTTGATTGAAAGCAAGCAGGTGAAAAGCGACTTTTGCAACTAAATGAACTTGAGGAGTTTCATTATAATGTGTACGAAAGATGTGAAACTGTACACGGAAAAGGTAAAGAAATGGCACGATTCTCATATTAAACAAAAAGAATTCAAAGTAGGAGATGCAGTTTTGCTATATAATTCAAGGTTTAAGCTATTCCTAGGAAAGTTAAAATCTCGATGGAGTGGACCTTTTACGGTCATTCATCTCTTCGGTCATAGAACCCTTAAATTGGAAAATGCTAATAAGGAAACTTTCAAGGTCAATGGGCATCATTACAAGCTATATCTCAAAGGAGTAATTCCTAAGGACAAGGAAATGATTTCCTTCTGTTTGAACAATTAACACACCTCCATAGATGTAAGGTCAAGCTAATGACCATAAATTAGCATGATTAATAGTTCGATTGAAATTGTTAGGTTTAGTTAGTGTTATTTGAACTTTCAATAAAACTTTAGTAATTTGAATTGATCTGGGATCACTACTTCTCTCACTTTCTTTAAGCAATTCTTAGATAAGACAACAGGTTCAAGGCATTCAACTGCCACCTACAACACTATCCCTGCCCCCATCACCATAAGTCACCCTTTCCTTTTTAAACTTAGTCTTTATTTTATTCTATTTTTACTTTAATTTATGTTTCTCTCCTTTCTATATGTGTTTGTTTGTCTCCTTCTCACAGTGAGGACAATGTGCTGTTCAAGTGTGAGGAGGGTTGTATGTTTTGTTTTAAATATGAATTTTGCATATTATATGTAGTTGTTAGGTTAAATTTTGTGAATCGTGTCAATGTTTCAATAGCTTAGATGGATTGGAATTGATTTAATTTTAAACATAGTCTATTAGGTTGTAAAGAATTATTACCTCGTAAAATTAGTGAATTGGGTTCTTTGGATAAATATGCAGCCTAATTAGGTTTTAGTGTTAATTTGTAGCCCTCTAAATTGTCACATTCATTCATAATTTGAGGTCTTTCGACTTAAGTAGCTTTATTAGTATTTTTTCATGGAAATGAGTAGCTAAAGCAACAAGGTAGGCAATAAAAAGATTTTAAAAATTTTGTTTGTTAATTTTAAATAAATTACAATTCTGCTGGCCTTCGGGTTATGAATAGAGCTAGTAGCTAGTTGAGAACGTGATGTAACTGAGTAACTGTATCGACACACATCACAAATGTGTGCCTTCGCGTCAAAAGGCTATAATGACATTTCAACCAAGCCGCTTAATAAAAAATACTTAGTCGAGCAATCGAATCGACATTTATCACCAATGTTTGCCTCTGAGTAAAAGACTAGGTCCATGTTAATAAAATATATATATATATAATATAAAATATATGTTTTCTAATAAAAACCTACTGAACTTGTAATAACTTAACTTTTCATGAAAACGTATTTAGGAGTAGTTCCAGAGTTTGAATGACCAAAGAATTATGAATATATGTGTGTTATTAAAGAAGGTAAATAATTTAACACTTAGATCTGGAATAATATGTATATTTAGTTCAAAAGTCTTAGACGCAAATTTTGCTTGTTAGTGATTTGAAATGACTTGAATGATTGTATTTTAAAGTTAAATTTATTTCATAAAGTTGAAGTCATTGTCTCATTACTGCATTATGTGTTGTGTGATTTTGTGTGTTTGTTATTTTGTTTGCTTAAGGGCAAACATTTAAGTGTGGGGATGATAAGTGTAAATTACATCATATGTTTAGGGCTTAGTTTGATATGTATTTAATTGTTAATTTAATCGTTTAGCATGTGTTTAGGTTAGACTTGTGTTAGTTTGTTAATTATTTATGTTTTAAGTGTTTTATGGGTTAGTACAAGTCTTTGAGCTTAATTATTATGTTTTTGAGGCACCTTGATGTTGATAGTGTTTAAGGGTTAACATCAAAAAATGGCGAAGTTTCAGAGACACTCGGGCTAAAACAACAGCCTACAATCATGGCACAACAGGCCACAATCGTGATAGAAGCACTAGAGTTAGCCATGATCATGGCCTATATGCCACGATCGTGATAGAAGCCTAAGACATGGCCCACAATCTTGGCCTGTAAGCCACAATTGTGATAGAAGGCTCGGATGTGGGCCATGATCATAGCCCAGTTTCCACAAAATATATAGATTCTGAAATCAATACTATAATTAAGAAAATCTTTCTAACATACACGAACACATACTTTACGAGCAATACATTTATCGAATGTAAAATGGATTCGACCGTGGAAACGCTCCGATTGTTTTTCTTTTCTTTTCTAATTTTTTCTATTTCATTTTACATTGTACTTGTTTTAGTGGCCAAACCTTTCATTTTATTTTCTGTCAGTGAATAATTTATCCACTCGATAGATGTAATTTGGCCGTAAAATTTATAAATTGTCTGATTCTTGATTATCGAATCTTGTTCTTTTTTAGTTTTAGTTTCATTCAAGTCACATTTGTCTCTAAATCAAAATAATAGAATTGGATTTCTTTTTTATTGTGAAAGTTTCTTCTCAGATCGAGAAAGCAGAAGCGCTTGGTGTTACATATTAGAACTCACTAAAGCCCGATTCACATCATTATGCTCGATAAAACGAAAGAGGGAAGCTCCAATAGAAAAATATTAGAAGGGAAAAATACTTCGAAGATGAACCTGTTCCTATACAATAGTAAGGAATTCTTGACAGTAGTGAGTTTGAACAACTTGTTCCTCCTGAATACCTCAATTAAATGCCAAAGAATTTCCTGCTATTAGGATCATCCCTATAATAATAATAAGCAGATAAACTGAATTGTGGATATGAAAGTGTACGAACTCAATAGGACTCCTCAAATTAGACCAAAAAGAAAGGAAAATGGAGAGGCACTCCGTTAAGTTCTTAATAACGAATAAAGTATATATAGATTGTATATACAGATAGATACAGGATCTAGCATCACCTTTTGTGAAGTAAAAAACTACTCTCGATCCTATGTTTGAACAAAGCGAAGAAAGGGTAGTAATAAGTCATATAGAATGAACATATTCATGGTACAATACCCCGTGATGCCCTTTTTTTTACAGTTTTTTGCCTAATAGGGGATCAAATGGTATAGTTTTTTTATTGATAGCTTGCAGGATTATAAACATGACTATTGCTTTCCAATTGGTTGCTTTTGCATTAATTATTTACCAACATGTTAACTAATTGATTACGATAAATTGGATCAGATTTTGTAATTTTTCCTTCTGTAGTACCTTGATGTGGGCAAATGAACAGACACTAAAAAAGGTCAAGTTTTGAGGGATTTTCGGACCTTTGGATCCCGAAAAAATCCTAAGGCTGCTCAGAAGGCAAAGGGTATTTAAAGAATAAGACAAAGAGGCTGAGGGAGCTTTTGCATCAACCACTTTTAGAGAAACCCTAGAGAGAATTATCGAAAGATAGAGAAAGAGAAGAAGGAAAAGAGAAAAGGAGAATAAGCCAACTCGACATACTTCCCAGATCAGGAGTTTCCCAATGTTGCTACCTCTCATCATCCGTTCAATTCGTATTTCCTACTATTTTCAGTTTTATTATTGTGTAGAATTGGAATAACAATTGATGATAGGATTTTTTAGATGATGATGTTCTAAGCTCACCTTCGGGGTTTTATTTTTGATTTAATGAAAGTTAATTGTTTATGTGTTATTTGGATTTATTATGATTTAATTCTGGACGTGCATAATTCGATAATAAACTAAGAGGGTGAATCAAATGAAAAATAATTAAATGTGGCTAATAAGAGTTAGGTGATTTAATAGAACTAGAATTAAATCAAATCGGTAAATTGTGGAAAGAGAGATTTTGCATAGGTTTCTGATAGTTTATTAGACAAATTCAAATTTAATTAGGGTTATATTTATTTTTTTAATTGAGAAATTGCAGCATCCATAATTTGATTAGGGTTTATAATTTAAAGTTAATGTTTATAACTCGAGAGAGAGTAATTAACCCTTGGACCGTGTAAAACCAATAATTCAGTAATTCATAATCAGTTAGATTAGCATTAAGGATAAGTAAAATTCTCTTTCAGTTAGATTAGCATTAAGGATAAGTAAAATTCTCTTTCTCTCAATTGGTAATTCCTTTTGGTTGATTCTTGAGTGTGTGTTATGATAGTTGCATTTTGCATGATGTTTTAAGGTGTAATCTAGTAAGTATTTAGCGGTAAATTGAGAGTTAAGTGTGTGTTTATGTGTTAATTATGTTAGTTTGTATGTTTACGTGTTTTTTTGCAGGTTAGTATGAATCTTTGAGCTTAATTGTTATATTTTTGAGGTACCTTGATGTATGTGTTAGTGTTGCAGGTTAGATGGGGAAGAATGATGAAGATTTGAAGAGTTTCGAGCTAAAAGACATAGGCTACGATTGTGCACAGTGGCCACGATCGTGACAGAGAAGGAAGAGTCAGAAGTAGCTAGGCCACGATCATGAAAAAAAGTGTCAATTCAGGCCACAATCATGCACTTTAGGCCACGATTGTGATAGAAAGGATAAATCACTAGCCACAATCGTGCCCTGAGTCGAGCTGACATGAAAACTAAAATTTTGAGTGATTTTGCGGACCGTTTCAACCCAGAGTTTGACCTAGGGCTACTATAAAATAAATAACATACTACAAGATAGCCGCCAGGATTCATTAGAGGGTGAAGAGAGTCATGGTAAAAGAGCAAAATTCTATCAAATTCGAGAGAGACGTAACGAGCAATTAAGAGGTTGAGAAGGGAGACGAAGGAAGAGAAGCACAAAGACATGCTCGACACAAAGTACTTCCCGGAACAGGTGGTTTCCTACCATCACCACTTCGAGATTTCGTTCCAGATAGTATTTTCATTTATTTTAGTTTTATTTATGTATAGATTTGAAATAGATGTTGAGATTCGTTGTGTGAATGTTGAGTGTACGTTTATATTCACTTTCGGATTTTGATTCTTGAGATTAATAAATTTTATTCGATTGTGTTTTCTTATTGAGTTGATTGTGATTTCAATTATGTTCTTGATAATTCAGCAACAAACTGAGAGGTTAAGCCAGGTAAAAATCATCTATTTCAACTAATGAGAGTTAGGTGAATCGATAGGCAGAGAATTGAGTCAAATCAGTAGAGTCGTGTAACGAGAGATCGAACATAGATTCTCGATAGGTTAATAGGCAATTTTAGAACTAATTTAGGTTTTGGACCAATTGCAGATTGAGAAATCGCAATTGCCATAATTTGAATTAAGGATTACTAATTAATATTAAGAATTATAACTCGAAAGAGAGTAATTTATCCTAAGACCACCTAGACCCGTTAATTCAATAATTGCATAATTGGTTAGGTTTTCTTAGTTTCGAATTAAAATCCCCTTTCTCTCCCTTGTTAATTTCTAGTTCAATTTTGGGTTGGGCTATTATTTTGCTATTTTGTTTACTTTCTAGCACATTAATTTCTCATATTGATTATTGATTTATTTAAATTCTACATTAGTTGTTTAGTTAGGTTAATTGTGAACTTAGCTGCCTTTGGATTTTAGGACTACTTCCCTTCCTCGTGGGATCGACACCTTAGGCACTATATGAATGACCCATGCAATTGCGATAATTACCAAGGTTATAATTAGTAAAACTTAATGCATGTAACCTTGAGCAAACAAGTTTTTGGCACCGCTGCCAGGGAAGGCAACTTAGTTCTTTAATCTAAGGCATTTTTCCACTATCTTTTTTTTTTAAAATTAGTTTTTAAAAAAATTGGGGAATAAAGCAAAGACACATCCAGACATCTTAGAGGGAGAATGAGACAACTGAAGAGTTAAGTGCTAAGAAGAGGTAAAAAGATCGATCATGGAGGATGTGTATTATAGGGAGCAAGGGACGTTAGTGGACATGAGCCTTAATTGGTTAGGAAAATCCATCATCCTTTTACAAACATGTACACTTCGGGATGGCAGAACCATCGAAATTTTTATCGGCTCAAGAATGAAAATACTCACGTGGGACATCAAGACCCATGTGAATTTTAATATGACGAATCTAGTTCATGGGATTTCGAGCTGGAAAAAATCATGGATAAGCTCATGGACATAGAAGAGGGCCATAAGAGACTAGAAAAGCAAATTAATCGAGTAACAGAAAATCATGTTGCTTCTATTCACAATTTGGAGATTCAAGTAAGATAGCTTTCCACGGAATTCTGTAAGCAAAGTATGGAAAATTATTTGAGCAGCATGAATGTAAATTCAATAGTGCCATGTCAAGCTATCACACTTAGGAATGGGCAAAAGCTAGCAGAACCAGAGGAAGACCAAACATCCCTTCTATTCACCAGTCCTGGATATATCACATGTGAAAATCGAAAACTCTTGGGTGGACGTCCATGCAAAGAACCCTACCCTTTAGATTGATGATGATAATGAGACATTCAACATGAACGATGTATTTAAGAATCCGAAGGTTAATAGCTCATTCAAGATAATTGATGTGTTCAAATCTTCTGAAGAATAAGAGGACGAAGAATAGATTACAACGGACATCGAGTTTGAACAAAGTATGGAAGTCTCTGTTTGAGAAGCTGAAGAAGTCAAGGAAAAGAAGGTGATTAAGGAAGAAGGAGAGAAATTCACCTTCATATAGGACAAACTGTTGGATTGGATGGAAGATTCATGGAGTTTCATTGTTCCCTATTTTATTAACAGTTTGTTAATGAGAAGGACATTGATGAAATTAATTGGTTTTCTCATCCTTATCAATATTGTCTTTCTGATCATTTTGTAATTTGTAGCTTGTTCACAGGGTACAAAACTGATGTTGAGTGAGAAGGGTGGAAGAAAGCTACTCATAATTGATCCTGGATGAGTTTTAAAGGATGAAGGTCAAGCTAATGACCATAGATTAGCACGTTTAGTAGTTAGATTTAAATTATTGTGTAGTTAGGTTTGTTTTAAATTCTTAAATAAGTTTTGAATGATTTGGAATGGTTTGGGTTATTAATTCTTTTTCTCTCTCGAATCACTTATAAGATATGAAAACACTCTCGACATCAAGCAGATTTGGTCTCAACATTATCACCATCACCATCTTTATCGCCATAAATGGTTTCGTGTTCTAACCTTTTTCTTTTCATTTTTATTAGTATTTTATCCTTACATTTTTTGTATATTATGTTTATTTCCCCCTATTATGTTTGTGTGTGTTTCCTTCTCACATTAAGGATAATGTGTTGTTCAAATGTGGGGAAGGATTGTGTGTTTTGTTTTTGAATGTGATTTTGCATACTGTATGATAGTTATTAGGTTATATGGTGTGAACTGTGTGAATGTTTCAATGGCTTAGATTGACTGAAATTTATTTAATTTTGGGACATAGTCTATCAAGTTGTGAACAATCATTAGCCTATAAAATTAGTGAAATAGGGGGCTTTTTGGATAAATATACAGCATAATTTGGACTTAGTGTAAATTTGACACTCTCTAGATTGTCACATTCGTTTATAAATTGAGATCTTTTAGGTTAAGTAGCTTAACTAGTATTTTTCATAAAAATGAATTGCTAAAAAAAAGGTGCTAGTTTAATAAATTACTATTCCACTGACCTTCAGGTTATGAATAAACCTAGTAGCCAGTTAAAAATGTGATGTAGCTGAGTAACTGGATCGACACGCATCACAAATGTGTGCCTTCACGTAAAAAGGCTATAATGATGTTTCAACCAAACTATTTAATAA
Organism: Erythroxylum echinodendron; assembly: GCA_027575705.1. Taxonomy (NCBI): domain Eukaryota; kingdom Viridiplantae; phylum Streptophyta; class Magnoliopsida; order Malpighiales; family Erythroxylaceae; genus Erythroxylum; species Erythroxylum echinodendron. The sequence continues at coordinate 25,062,602 of JANZXR010000005.1, forward strand.
ATGACTTAGTTGAGTAGCCGGATTGACATTCATCATAAATGTTTGCCTCCGAGTAAAAGAATAAGTCCCGGTTTAAATAAAAGTTAAAAAAAGGAAAGAAATGTTTTAAATAACACCTACCAGACTTGTAATAATCTTGAATTTTCATGGAATTATACTTAGGAACAGTTATAAAGTCCAAGGGACCGAAGATTTTATTAATGTGTGTGTATAATTGAAAAGGGTAACTAAATAACACTTAGGTTTTAATTTAGTTTTAAATTTAGTTCAAAGCCCCTAGATACATATTTTTCTTGTTAATGATTTGCCATAATTCCAATGATTGTGTCCAAGATTAAAGTTATTTCATGAAGTCAGAGCCATTATCTCGTTATTGCATTGTGTGTTACGTGTTTTTATGTGTTTTGTTTTTTTTTTTCACTTAAGGACAAGAAATGTTTAAGTTTGGTGATGTTGATATTTACATTTTGCATTATATTTTAGGATGTAATCTAGTAAGTATTTAGCATTACATTGAGAGTTAAGTGTGTGTTTACGTGTTAATTATGTTAGTTTGTATGTTTATCTGTTTTTTATGGGTTAATATGAATCTTTGAGCTTAATTGTTATATTTTTGAGATACCTTAATGTGTGTATTAGTGTTGCAGGGTAAACGGGAAAGAATGATGAAGACTTTAAGAGTTTCGGGCTAAAAGACATAGGTCGCGATCGTGCACAGTGGCCACGATCGTGACAGAGAAGGAAGAGCCAGAAGCAACCAGACCACGATCGTGCACCAGTGGCCACGATCGTGACAAAGAGCGTCAAATCAAGCCACGATCTTGCATTTCAGGCTAAGACCATGATAGTGAGGATAAATCACTAACCATGATCGTGCCTTATGTTAGGTTGACCAGAAAACTCAAATTTTGAGTTATTTTTTAGACTGTTTTGACCCCGAGTTGAACCTAGGGCTGCTACAAAATAAATAGTATATTACAAGACAGCCGCTAGGAGTCATTAGAGAGTGAACAAAGTCATGCCAAAAGAGCGAAATTTTTTCAAATCTGAGAGACTTAGATAGAGATCAAGATATTAAGAAGGGAGACGAAGGAAGAGAAACATGAAAATGTGTTAGACACGAAGTACTTCCCAAAACAGGTGTTTTCCTACCATCACTGCTTTGAGATTCTATTCCTGAGAGTATTTCCATTGATTTCAGTTTTATTTATGTATAAATTTGAAATAGGTGTTGAGATTCGTTGTGTGAATGTTGAGTTTACGTTTATGCTCACTTTCGCACTTTGATTCTTGAGATTAATAAAATTTATTCGATTGTGTTTTCTTATTGAGTTGATTGTGATTTCAATTCTGTTCTTAATAATTTAGCAATAAACTGAGAGGCTGAGCCAGGTAAAAATCATCGATTTGGGCTAATGAGAGTTAGCTGAATCGAAAGGTAGAGAATTGAGTCAAATCGGTAGAGTCGTGTAACGAGAGACTGAGCATAGATTCCCAGTAGGTTAATAGGCAATTTTAGAACTAATTTAGGTTTTGGACCAATTGTAGATTGAGAGATCGCAATTCCAACAATTTGAATTGGGAAATACTAATTAGGGTTAAGAATTATAAATCGAGAGAGGGTAACTCATCCTAGGACCGCCTAGACCCGTTAATTGAATAATTGCATAATTGGTTAGGATTTCGTAGTTTCGAATTAAAATCCCCTTTCTCTCCCTTGGCAATTTCTAGATTAATTTTAGGTTGGGCTGTGATTTTTCTATTTTGTTTACTCTCTAGCACTTTAATTTCTCATATTGGTTATTGATTGATTTAAATTCTGTATTAGTTGTTTAATTAGGTTAATTGCAAACTTAGCTGCCTTTGGATTTTAGAACTAGTTCCCTTCCTCGTGGGATTGACACATTAGGTATATGCAAATAACCTGTGCACTCGCAGTAATTACCAAGATTATAATTAGTAAAACTTAAGCATGTGTAACCTTAAAAGAACATGTTACAACTGCTAAATTCTTAATTTTTTCGTGATTGATTCTTGAATTGATTTGATTAATTGAATTGAATTCTTGTTTTAGTTTCGTTACATTTTAAATTTCTGTTATTTATTTTGGCCTTGGATTTTAGGATTAGATTATCCCTCCTCATGGGATCGACACCTTAAGTACAATGCAAATGAACCGTGTGCTTGCAGGTTATCAAGGTCAATTAATTGAAAACATTAACACACATCAAACAACCCGATCAAGTTTTTATGCCATGATCGTGAGCCACATCCGAGCCTTCTGTCATAATCGTGACTTGCAGGCCACGATCGTGGGCTAACTTCAGTGTTTCTATCACGATTATGGCCTGTTGTGCCATGATCTTGGGTCATTGTTTCGGCTCGAGTGTCTTTGAAACTTCTTCGTTCTTCGATGTTGTGAAGCACTTACAAACACATCAAAGTACCCTACAAACATAATAATTAAGCTCAAAGACTTGTACTAACCCATAAAATACTTAAAACATAAATAATTAACAAACTAGTGCAATTCTAACCTAAACATATGCTAAACAATTGAATTAACAATTAAATACATATTAAACTAAGCCCTAAAACACAATGAAATTTCCACTTATCATTAATCATTCCTATTAGATATCTAGGGTCAAGTATCACTAAATCAAGAAGGTGAAGTGAAGAAAAATAAGGATAAAGGTAATTCTTAAGTTTCTATTGTCTATTAATCAACAAATTTACCACTACTTATTCAATTATTCAAATATCAATTTTATTTAGTTTAGTTTATTTTCTCATCATATTATCATATTATTTACCTTAAACAAAGTGTTACAAGAATTTTTCGGTGACTAATACAATTCTTATGAAAATGATACTTTTTATATTATAAGATATGATCTACACACTTACAACATATATAGGTTTAAATTAAACTTTAATAAGTTTTTAATGTCATTGTTTGGGACTGATAAGTTAGCATCACCTTTACCTAGCTCTCACTCCATCATTTATATATAAAGGAAATTTTATCCCAGCAGCTCGAATTCTTTAGCATTTAGCGTTTGGTTTCTCTACTTTTATCCTGTCAGTAATGCTTATAAGCAGTGCTCTCTTGAACAATGATCATGAACAGTATTTATGAATAGTGCTCAACTAGCTTTGTATGTAAGACAATTTCTTTTTCTAATGGATGATATATGTATGTGAGTTTCTGCCCATTACAACTTTAAAACAAGCTTCACTCCTTAGAATTAGTCATCTTTAGGCTTGAATGAGTGCTGTATGTGCCTATGATGAACAATAATAAAGAGAATATTAATGGTATAAGGAAGACATAGGTGTAATTTATTGGAGACAACAAGACAAAAGCTAAACTTAGCTTTTTTCCACCCAACAAATGTGATGAAAAGTTTATTATGTAGCCTCCTATTAAAATTTTGAAAACAGGTGCACCAAAATGGAATTCTAGATTGATTGGATATTTTCTTGACAAAAGCATTGCTTATCCTGTCCTGAAGTAGTGGGCACAAATACATTGGAAAACACATGGTTTTGTCGACATATTGGTAAACAATGATGAAACTTTTTTCTTTAAATTCTCTTACAAAGAAGCTTCCATAAAAGTACTTGAAGAGGGACCTTGGCATTTGTAGAATAAGCCAATGTTACTATAGCTTTGGAGACTTGGATTGAAAAACTAATGAAATTAAGAAGGAAAATATACAAATCTGGTTGTGTACATATGGAGTACCATTGGATTATTAGTCCACAAGTGGATTAAGTTATCTTACTAGCTTCATTGGCAAACTAATTTAACTAGACCAAGCCACTGCAGAGATATGTAGAATTAACTTTTCTAGTTTATGTTTTCTTGTGAATTCTATGGCTTCTTTTCCAAAAACTATTCCAATTATGAGGTTGGATGAAAACCTTGAGATAGTGGAAGATAATCTCAAAATAACTTATTCTTGGAAACCTAAGCAACTTAATGTTAGAAAAGGAGGGAGACCTATAGGTAGACATTTCAGTACCAGATTTGCATAGTAGCCTAATGAAATTAAAGAAAAGAAGTAGGAAAGCAATGTTCAAATAGCTGAAATAAATGTCGGTAGCTTGAAAGGTAAATTTCACAACGCTGAGGCTAATTTTGGATTTGGTGAAAAGCATTTTATGGAAGATTCTATAGAGAATGAAAATGTTTATGATACCCCCATTTCCCAAAAAAGGGGTGAAGTAATGAAGAAGAGTACAAATAGAGATGAATAGGTAGCTACATTCAATAATAGTGTGAAGGAGTTTGATCCTATATCAAGGAAAAGATCTAGCGAAGGAAGAAACCTCTAACTTTAAATTCCAAAACAGGAAATCCATTAAATGGAATATAAGCGGAGCTATTGCTCCTTGCAAGAAATTTTCGTCCAAGAACCTTATCTTAGAGCATAAACTAGACATATTTTGCGTATTGGAATTAAAAATCAAATATGGTAAATGTAATATGTAGATATACTGTCTTCCAACTGGAGATAAGTCCCAAACCGTCCTCATCATAATACTAGAAGAATCTTGTTATACATTAATCATCAATTGTAAATGTGACAATCTTAGGACTGTCTGATCAAGCTATACATGTTGATGTATCATATAAAGCAATAATTAAAGTGGTGTAATCTCCTTTGTTCACGCACATAACAATATATTTCAGATGAATCAATTAATTTCAGAGGAATCAATTAATAAGAGGTTTCTATATTAATTAGAAACCATAGTTATTGACTAAAGATTTCAATACTATTAAATTTTAAAGAAGATGAGGGTGTACATGCTTTTAAACATACTTATTCAAAGTTCAGAGAATACATTACAGATATTTAGTTGTCTGATATATCTTAGGGTGGAAACTTCTTTACTTGGAATAATAATTAGTATGGAAGCAATTTCATTAGGAAAAACCTAGATATATTTATGGAAAATCTGGAATGGATTCAGCAATTCTATAGCTCATCCTTAATTTTCACAACAAACGGTCTCTTTGTCACTTAATATGCTTCATACAGATTCAATCACAAACTGTAAGTATCATAACATCTTTTAGATTCAATAATTTCTTAAAATATTTAACAAGCTTTGATGAAATCATTTGATTCAATCACAAACTGTAAGTATCATAACATCTTTTAGATTTAATAATTTCTTAACCTATTTAACAGGATTTGATGAAATCATTTGGAAAGCTATCTCCACTAAAGTTTAGGGGACCAAGCAATTTGTTTACACAACAAAAATTAAACTCATCATAATGTCCCTAAAGCAGTTGTATAAGGAGAATATTGGAAATAATCATCATTTGTTAACAATTTCCAAACAGGAACTTAGAATCATACAAGATGAGCTATATAGAAATCCTGACTCTAGTGAAATTCAACAGAATGAGAAGATTGCAATATGTAGCCTATCAAAAGCCTTGTTATGATCATCTTATGATCAAGGAAAGATCAAGAGTGTTGTAGCTTAAAGAGGGTGATAGAAATTCCACTTTCTGTCATAGATCTATGTTAACAAGGAAATAATCCAACAAAATTGTTAGTGTGATTAGCGATAACTGAAGTATATCAGAACAACATAGTAATTTGAAGAAGCTTCTAATTACTTCAATTCAATCATGAATGCACCAGGTAATTCTAACTACATAGTTGAACTACATAAGAAGATCATGTTGGAAACCATAACTTTTGAAGACGTTGAATCATTGTCTAAGCTTATCACTAGTAAGGAGATTGATGAAGTGGTAAAGTCAATTAATCCACACAAAGCACTAGGTCCAGATGGTCTTAATATGATGTTCTTCAACAAAACTTGGCATTTAACTAAGATTATGGTTCATAAAGTTGTTCTAGAATTATTTAATTATAGGAAATTGCTGAAGGAGATTAATAGAAACTTCATAACTCTAATTCCAAAAAAGGGAGAGATGAAGCACTTCAGTGACTACAGACCAATTGCTTGATCCAATTCCATTAATAAAATCATCTTCATGGTTATAGGTAATATATTAAAAAGGATTTTGTCCAAGTATCTGGATGAAACACAAAGGGCATATATACTTGGCAGATTAATAAGTGACAGCATTTTTTTGATGCAGGAGTTTATTAAAGGTTACTACAGCAGAAAAGGGGGTAGAAATTTCATCTTGAGGGTTGATTTAAGGAAAGCCTATGACACCGTAGAGTGGAAATTTCTTATAAATATTTTAAAAATAATGGTTTTTCCTAAAATATTTATTGAGTGGATTTCTTAGCACATCACCACTCCATCTTTCAATGAACTTATAAATGGGGAACCTTCAAGGAGTTTTAGAAGTAGCAAAGGTATAAGTCAAGGTTATCCTTCATCTCTTTACCTATTCTCTCTTATTATGGAGGTTTTCTGTGGGACAATTGGATAGAAAAAAATATTTCAGATATCATTCTAAGTGTAAGAGGCTAAGTATAATGATTATGGTCTTTGCTGATGATTTATTGCTACTATCTAGAGTATATAAAATATATATAATGGTTTTGATGATTGTAATTAAAATGTTTTCTAGAATGTCTAGACTTGAAGTGAACTCTAGAAAAAGCACTTGTTACATCTCTATTAAAGCTAAGGAACAGAAAGCAATGGTACCTGAAGTTGTAGGTTTTAATAGCCAAAAATTGCCATTTATATAACTAGGAATTCCTATTGCTGCTTCTAAGTCAACTTATGGAGATTACAAATTACTAATTGATAAAATATAGGCTAGTATATCATGCTAGAGTCTGATTAATTGGGAGAGCACAACTTGTTTTTTCTATACTCAATGCACTAACTATACATTGAGCAACTCACACATATTTTCCCAAGGTTGTTATCAAGAAAATTGATGTATTCTCAAAATTTTTTGTGGTCTAAAAACAAAACAAATAAATATTACAATGCCATTAAATAGTTAAAAGTTAGGAGTGTGCCTGTGGCTCGCCGAGTCAAGATAGGCCAGTCTGTGGCTCGGATCATGGCCCCGCTATAGCCCGATGAGCCATAGGAGGGTTGAGCCAACCCAAACCACTTTATATTTTTTAAAAAAAGTCAAATTTGATGTTTTGAAGTAATGTTCAGGCTATAGGCCGGGCAGGCCTCGGCCACTTTTGCAGTTATGGTCAGGCCTCGCTTACTTTTGGCCCATGGCCCTATCATCCCAGGCCAAAATTGACATCCCTATTAAAAGTATGCTCTCTAGAAAAGCATAATGGGTTAAATGTGCTCCCTTGAGGATTTTTAATTTGGTTATGCTTACAAAAAAGTTATGGATGATCACTAAAAACAAGAAATCCCTATGGGTTAAGTGGATCAATGCTTATTTCATCAAAGGGAGAAATAGATGGAAATTAAATATACCTGAAACTTCCTCAAACATAACTAAAACAATCTCTAAACTCAAAAGCAAAGTTAGACCATATGTGATCAAATTATTAGGAAATGGTATCAATACATTCTTTTAGTACGACAAATGGTTAACTGCTAAAGTTTGTGATGATATTAGCGAGCTTAATTTGATCATAAATATCATTAGGGATAATTGATCTATTGTTTATGCTTTAACACACAAAATTGAAATTTTATCAAGGATTTAAGATTATGGTTTGTATAATCAAATAAATAAAAATGAACTCGAGGAAAACAAAGTTGATGTTAATTTGTGGAATTTGTCTAGAAATGATAAATTCACCAATTTGACCAGAGAAAGCTATTTCAAGAGTAGGTAAATATGGTAGCGTGGAATAAACCTATCTAGTGTAAGCATATGATACCTAGAGCTTCAATCACAATGCAGAGAGTAATCAAGAATAAGCTACCTATAACTGATGGATTGAAAAAATTTGTAGCTATTCTAAATAGATGTGTTTTATACAAGTAGCACTAAAATAGTATTACTCACTTATTGTTCAGATGCTGATTCACTCATCCTTTTTGGAAGGATATAACTCAAGGATGTTTGTTAGGAGATGCACTAAATGAATGGTATCATATTGTAGATCAATTTTTAACTTTAAACATGCATGATAAAACAAAGCAATGGTGCCTTTTCATTACTATGTCATATCTAATACAAGTTGTATGGGATGAAAAGACTATGATAATATTCAAGGACATTGAGAAATTACTTTTAAGGATATACAGGGAAAAAATCAAAGCAATCAAGTTACATTTTGTTACCTTTGAAGATAATATGCAAATTAGCTATAATCTTATGTCAGTATGAGACCAATGATTAGCATGTATATTTATGTTTGATTCTTTGGAATACCATCATGGTGGTTTGTTAACTCATTCATTTGATAAGACGGTTTATACTTATAACTATTATTATTGTCGTTCATGACTTAATCTAATTTACAATTTTTTGGGGGAAAAAAGATAAGTTAACATCTAGTACAATTTGAGATGACGCCAGTTTTCATGACTTTGTATGATAAGTAGAAATTATAGTATATTTTACTCTCCTATTTTATATTATTTACGTGGCATATTTGGGATAAATTGTTGCCTTTTTCTTACCAATTATTTAAGCTATTTAATTTTATATTTTATTTCTAAAAGGGGTTTAAATTGTACTAAATATTTTATTATCGGTTTGGTGGACTTAAGGAAAGTAATCTAGAAGAATATCTGGTCCAAGATGAAGTTCTGTCCAAAAGAAAGTCTATAATTAAGCATACAGCCAACTAGAAGAAAAACAATAGCAGAACCAACAGCCTAACAGAAAAAAAAATCTAGAAAGTGGAAAGAAAACCAAACCCACGACCCAGCTATGATCTAGCCCAAAGCCAAAACAAATAAGAAGGACAAATGACACAGTAAATGAGAAGTAGCAAACCCAACAGAGAAAAAGGGGAAAACGTAGAAGAAAAATGTAGTAGCTAGAGGAGACAATCCAAATCTTAGCAAAATAGACCAAAAATGACCCACATCAGCAGGAAATTAAGCTAACAGCATATTAAAGAAAGATTAAAATCAAAAATCTAATATCGTGCAATGTTTGGAGATGCTTTAGAGGCTATAAAACCAACAAATAGTTGGGGAGAAAGACAAACAAGCAGTTCGAACAAAGGCGAGATTTTAGAGAGGAATTTCATTTGTGAAAGGTAATTAAAGCAAGGAGCTAGCAGGAGGAGGTGTGAGAGTTTTCAAACAGCCACAAACCAATGAGATTGAGTTGGTTTGTGACTAATGAAGGAAGAAATTCTAGACCTTTAGGGCCGGTGTGAGGTCTATGAAGGCAGAAAATTTGAATTTTTTTTAAAACTTCTCCCCTCTTCGTTTATGATTTCCTATGCTTAGTTGATTTTAATTGTTAAATTTAGTTTAGAGATGCACTTTGAATATTTGGATTATTAATTTTCTAAATTCATTGAGTTATTACCGAGTTAATTTAATACTTATACAATGTATGAATTCTTTGATTTTCTATTCATATTCTTTATATGATTAAAGACGTCGTTGATTCTATGAATGTAATACTTAGATCATTAATTCATAATATATTGTATGAGCTAGATTTATTTGTTCTTCAACTAAATTATTTGTGGTTGGATGTGTCTATTTTAGTTCATAATGCGCTTTGAGTTGGGGTTGAGCTAGTTCGATTTTATAAATTAAAAGGAGACAAGTATGAGCTAGCTAGTTTTTTTTCTGCGCTTAACCTGTTAAATAGCTTGGATGATCCAAGTATATCAAATTGTATGGCTAAACTGAAAATAAAACATTGTTTGTTCACTTGTACATATTAGATTAAGTTTGAATAAATTTAGGAATTGTTTATGTTGGGTCCATGTTTTGCGTACCGGGGCGAACTGGGCCCCGCATACCTCAAATTTGCACGCAATCACAACCAAGTATTGTCCTCTTTGGTACTCGAACTCGAGACCTCAAGGTTTTGTTGCATCTAACTGCACGCCTCTTACCATTAAG
>JANZXR010000005.1:25072996-25116467 GCA_027575705.1 Erythroxylum echinodendron
GTTATACTGCGGCGTGTGTTTGCGGGTTATACCGCGGCATCCAACCTTAATCAGTATTGTCCTCTTTGGTACTCGAAATCGAGACCTCAAGGTTTTGTTGCATCTAACTGCACGCCTCTTACCATTAAGTCTCGAGTTTGAGTACCAAAGAGGACAATACCAAGTTGTGGTTGCGTACAAAACTTGAGGTATGCGGGGCCCAGTTTGCCCCGGTACGCAAAACACGGACCCAACAGTTTATTTATTTTGATTATATTCAATCCAAAATTTATAAACCCCCATTTTTTTACATACATGCATTTATTTCAAATTAATTCTTAGGTTTTGAGCTTGTCACAAACTACTTGTATTGAAGTTTAAAGTGGAACAAAATTATTGATTCACAATAAAATGAAGAATTTAGATGAAGAACGTTGACTTTTCTAAATGATGTCTAAGTTACAAATAATATTTCAGATTTTTATTAAGATATGTTTTAAGTTTAGGAAAGCAAATTAAATGTTTAAATACATACTTCTTATTTTACCTGTGATTTGACTTGTCCTATAAATTACTTAATTTGTAAACTATTTAACCAAATTGGATTGAGTTTGGAAGTAACTTGGAAGCCATTCCTTTTTAGTTTTCATGTTTTTCTCTTTATTCTAAGTTTTAAGATTACTTGTATGACATTACAGAGTTTACTAGCATTTAAATGGTGAATTAATTATTCAGGTGTTGATTAAATTAGGTCGAAAAGTTTGAATGTTAAAGTAAGGAAAATTCATATTTCATGCTTTATGATTAATGCCAGCTATTTTGAGTTCTATTATAAAATAATTTATTAGCTTTTTGAATATTGGTTAAGTGATTTTTTTTTTTAATGTGTGATACGTTCATTTTGTCAAGTTTTAATATTGTATCTTACTAATGTGATTAAAGAGGACATTACATAAGTATTGATGATGTTTATATTTTGTTATGGAATACTTTTGGCATGAGCCAAATTATTAGGATGTAACTATTTGTTTAAAAAAATAAATTGATTCATTGGAATATTTTTAATTATAATTAATAAATTAGATTAGTAAACTAACTTTCTTCGCGGGATCGATTTTTATTTGCTTTATACTAAATTGACTGATAAATTAGAAATTAAAATAAGGATGTAATTTGTATGCGCCTATCATTATGACACTACGATTCAATGCTAATTAACAAGAGATCACAAGACTACCAATACAAAAGAAATAGTTTTGAGATTAAAATAACTCCGTTGAACATACTACAAGCTATTGTCCGATTTCATGGATTGGCCAATAAAGATCCTACTGTTTGTTTGGCCAATTTTTGGATGATAGGGTTATTCTCATTCACGCTTAAAGATCGGGAGCGAATTATTTAACCCTAATTCTATTCATTGCACATACTTAAAATTTATCTGTTATTAAATTTTTTGTTTTTCTAATTCCAATTGTTTTAAAACTTCATTAACACCAACCTAAAATGTTGCATCATGTTTATGCAACCGTAACCAACTTTTAAGGTAGCATCATTTTTGGTTAACTTCTTTACAACATTAAAAGCTAGGCAGATAACCTAACGCGAATTAAAGAAACTCACAGAAACCTTCAGTCTTGACTGAAAAACATATAATTAGATCTTTGTAAATTTAGGTTGCACTTGCAGGAATGATCTTTATTTTTTAAAATAAAATATCTAATTCTAACATACGAATTGACTATCTTTAGTTACATTCAACAATTCGTTGATAAACGGAATAAATATTTATTTAAAATTTACATTCAATATTGCAATTTTCTAAAATTACAATTAGATCACTTAAATTGAAATTCAAATTGTAACATTCAGCATTATAGGCTTTAAGTTGAAGTTGGTAAAACATTGAATTCAAAGACGACTATGACGGGAATGAGTTTCATAAGTTTGAATGAATTGTAGTTTCTGTCGACGTTTTTCTTCTTGCTCCAACTACCGACTTGGACCTCGCTAGAACTACACGGAAATGGAGAAAGCAGACTCGGCTTGGGATCTGGGATTTCGATAAATAACTGATTGCTGTGTCTGACTCACAACACTTTGTGTACAGAATTGCCTCCAGCGAACACTCAAAGCTCCTAATTTTTGTTTTACTGCAAATTCAAGTTGAGCATGTTTAATATGGCAAATTCTTTTTTTTTTTTTTGGGGTTTCCAATTTCTAACTCGACTATCATAATCGGTAGTAAATGAACTAATTGGTTTGTGATTTCATCGGCACTGTTTACAGCAGAAACTTGAAGACGTTTCGTGACTCATCATCAACAAAGCATCGTCATATTTACGTCAAAATTTCAGGAATAAATTTGTGATACTCGCGAGATAGCGCAGGTACCCGGACCTAGGTTCCCATTCTTTAACTCCATCTCCAAATTTTCTTTCTCCTCAGATCAAGTCAATAACACAATGTTTCCAAGTCCAAGTCATAATAGAAACCACACAGCCCAGTTCCCTACATAACATGGCATTAATATTAGACACACATCACAGAGTCAACTTTTGGATTCGGACCTCAGACTTCATATTTTGTTAGGTTAGTTGGGTTGTAACTCGGAACACATTCTGATTCGGTAAGTACAACGTCTGAATCTATGATTGATTCGGGTCGACTCTAGAACCCTGTTATGTGCCATTGAATTTGTGGCTACCAAGACAAGAGAACGTGTCGAGGAGAAACTGAGAGCAGTTAAATTTCTTACAGAAAATTGGCTTTAAACATTTATGAAGCCGGCGAAGTTGATTTTACCTGCAACTCCACAAATGATATCCACGTCACATTGCCCGACCGTGGCGTGAAAGAAAGCAACCCAAAAAATGTGAATATTTCAGCCAATTTATGTTTTATACATATTCTTTGACAAGAATGTAACTATTGCTCTAAACTGATTCTAAAACACAATTGAAAATTACAACTGCTTCTCTTAATTAGAACGGATAAATCTACTTTTCAATATTGAAAATATTCCCAAACGCAACAATTTAGAACAATTGAAAATTACAACTTCCTCGTTTAATTAGAAAGGATAAATCCACTTTTCAATATTGAAAAAATTCCAAAATGCAACAATTTGGATTTGTTACTAACACATTCTATAAAAAGCAACCCTGTTTTTTGCAAAGAGGCTAGTTTCATAATCATATATTTCACGTTCATATCTTTGTGGTTCTTAAAGAGATGAGCTTACTTGGATTTCAGGATGATGGTTAAATTCTAGATCATTTTAGGATTAAGATCGACTCTAAAACTAGATTAACATGTCAAACTTATTGAAAAATTGGAACAAAATTTACACTGTGAAAGATAAGACTTTTTTAATTTTCAAAAATAAAATCATTTTAAATTCTATAATATGATTAATACATAAACATAATAAGCATAAACATAAATTGTACTTTATTATATAACTTGATTTTTGTCTTTCTTTTAAACCATTTTCAAGATTGGTTCATCGCAACCACCTTAGCCATTTACATATTTAACCTTTAATAATATAAATATGAACTTGTTGAAAGAATTTTATTAAGTAGTGTATAGAGAGTTAAACAAGAAGTATTAATTCTTTTAGAACCTAAACTTATTTATAATAGGGTTTAAACCTTTCAGTAATTTAATTTAAATAAAATTCTAATTTCAATTAATTCTTAATTAGAATATAATAATTCTAATTAAATATAAGTTGGGCCCTATAAGAATTATTATCTTGTACTGATCCTTATTTATTAATTATCTAATATTTAATTATAAAATTCCTCAAATATTACAATAGGCCTTATTTGGTTAGCATGGATTCTTACTTGAGAAAGTAATCTTTTTCACAAAATTTATATTATTACGTTTGATTCATTTTTTTGAATTGTTAGGAAAGTAAAAACTTTCCCAATCTAAAAAAAGTAGTAATACTTTACTTGGATTCTAAATCCCATCACCCCTCTTAGTATTTAAATTATTTTTCTCAGGAATTTAATCTACAAAATATGTTAGCCAATTCAAACATTCCTTCTCTTTCAACTCTACTACAACTCTTTTATAAAACTCGACCTCCTCTTCAACTATTCTTATTGTTCTCAACTTTTTCTTCTTTTGCTTTTGTCCTTTCTCTTGCTTCAGCTTTAGAAGCCAGAAGCTATTTTTGACAAACCACGTAGCTTCTAGTAATAAGAAGAGGTCAGTCATCTTATTTTTCTTATTAATCTCTTCTGGGTCATCTTCCTCTTTTCCTGCTAAGTAAGCAATTGCCAAACGATGGTCTTCATCGAACATGAGTAAGATTTCTTGGTGGACTAGTTTAGTGTTGTGTATAGTTCTCTTCCCATTATTGGATATCAAACTTTCTTCTTCGAGTAAAGTATCAAACTTTTCTGTCCTTACGCAGTCGAGGAAAGGTGGCAAAGTTTAAAATCAAGATTCTTTGTGTCGTATCCAAAGTTGCGAATATCATACCAGACTTGGTACCGGATTGAGTTCTGGTACGATACTATACCAATACCTGTCAATATCAGGTACCGTTTCAAGTAATTTTTTAAATTTATGAAATAGTCTATGAAATTTTGTAAATTTTGCAAAATAGTCCATTGGTATATTGTACAGTTATATACTGTATACTTTACAAGTTTACATGAACCCTGTTTTCAAAAATCATAATAATAAATAATAATCATAATTAATAATTTAATATTTTCATACAATAATTTTTAAATATTTCACATATAAATAATAGCCATAATTAATATAAAAAAGACAATCATCATAATACAAATATAAAAATAAGAATAATACAAAGTATTTAAAATATTACAATAATACAATTTCATTATTTTAATAAATAATAATTACATCAAAACATCCAATAAAAAGAACAATAAATATTCTTAACTATTATAATTTCATCATGACAAGGAAACAATGAAGTTGAAGTTAGACCTGAAACAAAAATATTTACAATATACATCACATATGTAGAATTTAACATAAATTGATAAACACTAAATATAAGTAAAATTAAAATAAGAGGAAAACATAACCTGGAACGAAATTCAATCATCAATGGGAGTATACCCGCTATAACTGCACTAACCTCAGTTATCATTTGGTACAAAATCCTCATCATTGAGAGGAGCTTCTCTATCATCATTATCATTCAAATTTAATGCACCAAATGGCATATCAATACTTTCTCATCCAATATTATCTTCAAGTCATTGACATTTACCAATTCGGTTCTTCAGAAACCCAATAAGTCAAAAAATTGATGTTATCAATGAAAATTGGATCAGTTGAACTACTTGTACTATTAAGATTGCTGGTAAACAATAAATTTTAATTATTAGAAAATTATAAGAAATTATATCAAAAATAATAATGATAATAACATATCTTTTCCGACAATTTTCAACAATCACAAAATATTTATAAAACAATTGCCAATTCTAACAATTCCCAACAATCACAAAACATTCATAAAATAATTTCTAATTCTAACAATTCCCAACAATCACAAAATATTCATTAAAAATTTTTCAATTCCAAAAATTCCCAACAATTTTTATTTCCAACAATCACAAAACATTCATAAAACAATTTCCAATTCCAACAATTTCCATTTTCAGCAATCACAAAACATTCATAAAATAATTTCCAATTCCAACAATTCCTAACAATTCACATTTCCAACAATCACAAAACATTCATAAAACAATTTCCAACTCCAACAATTCTCAACGATTCATATTTCCAACAATCACAAAACATTCATAGAACAATTTCCAATTCCCAACAATTTCCAATTCCAACAATCACAAAACATTCATAAAATAATTTCCAATTCTAACAATTCCCATCAATTCACGTTTCTAACAATCACAAAATATTCACTTTCCAATTCCAACAGTTCCCAACAATTTCTATTTCCAACAATCATAAAACATTCATAAAACAATTTTCAGTTCCAACAAATCCCAACAATTCACATTTCCAACAATCACAAAAAGGGGATATAATTTAATTATTAGAAAATTATAAGAAATTATATCAAAATTAATAATGATAATAACATAGCTTTCCTAATACTTTAAATTGTATCGAATAAAAACAAAGTCATTCAACCTCTTATGCTCTAATCTATTCCTTTTTTTGGAGTGGATAAATTCAAATGTTCTCCAGTTTCATTCACAACGTATTACACTTATACATTGACTTAAAATCCAAATTGCAAACCTTTTCAATTCTGTAACACCATTTTCAAATTGATCCCAACAAGAAACTATAAGTTATAAGATAACAAAAGTGGTGTTGCAGACAAAATAAAGTGATAATTTCAAGAAATAATAAAAAGGAAGTAACCAATATCTGAAGAAAGTTTTCCTTTTTGTCGAATAACAATCGGCATTCTAAAATCTCCATAAGACAACTTATAAAGCTCCATTTGTGAGCTTAACAGATCTTATATCACATCAATGTTAACAATTGTTATAATTGTTAAAAGCAATCATCTATTAACTTCAACTTGCTTATTAAGATCCAGTCTAAAATAAACATTATGATTCAAAAATGCCCTACCTGTAAATAATGGAGAAGAAAGTTGTCTTTTCCTTCTCTTATTAATGATTGAAAGATATGGTATATGCAAAGAAAGCCTATGTTTCAGATTAGCATTGATTGCTTCTATCGCTTTCTCTATGACATCAAAAATATAACCCATTGTTGGCTTTTCTTCACTATCAGCTAAGCGAAACAAACTTGGATAACAAATTGACATTGAGACCAAAATTCTCTATCTTCTAGTATAATATTACGAACTTCCACTCCAACATTAGACCTAGCATGTTGAGATGAAATCCACTTATCACTTGTAAACGTTTTTCTTAACTCTTTGTTCAACGAAACAAAAGACTGAAGTGATCAGAAATTTGTTGCAAATCCTGTCATAGCAGGATAACAAAATTCCTATGATTGGTAAATTCCTTTCTCATCAAATTCAATACCTATGCACGATTATAAATAAACTTTGTCACCTTTTTAGCTTTCTTTATAGTCTCATCAACAACAGGAAAATACCTGGGATCTCTTATATTTTTCAGCATTAGGTTAATGTAATATACAATACAAGGAGTCCAAAAAAAGGAATTATATGTATTCTGCAACCTTTTTCCTGCCGCTTTATAAGCAGATTCATTGTCAGTAATAAACTGAACAATATTTTTTGGCCCAACTTCGTTCACAGCTTCATCAAATATTCCAAACAAAATCTCAGTATTTCTAATAAGGCCAGACATATCAACGAATTTCAAAAACATAGAGCTATTTGAAGAATAAACTAAAAAATTTATAATAAGCTCTTATCTCCTATTTGTCCAACCATCACATATGATTGAACATCCATAAATACTCCAATTCACTCTTCTTTCAGCCAAATAACTTCTAATTTCAAAAATAGATTAACTCAAAAGTTTACCTCTTAAGTCATCAATCGAGGGACCTTTGTATCTCGGACCATAAGAGGCTATTACATCCATCATAGGTTGATAATAATAAGATTGAGAAGCATTGAATGATGAACCTGTATCATACCACCATCTAGCTACTGCCATATCGACATTGTAAGTTGAATCTCTTGATTGCATTACATTACAAGTTGAAGGTTAAGCTCTAGGAGTTGTTCGTGGTGTAAAGAAACTAGTCACCTGCTTTCTTCTCTTCCTCATATCAGGTCAAGATACTTCTTCTTGAGATTGAGATGTAACACTACCAGTACCACTACCACCACTATCACTACCACCTTCAACATTTCCATAATCACCATGGAAACTAGAAAATGAACTTCCACTACTAATTTTAAAATTCAACCTTTCCCTTCTATCTCTTTCATGTTGATATTCATCAAGCAATGTTTTCATTTGCCACTTCACATCATGACTTACTTTTCGATAGGGTTCTACATCTCCTTTAACCCCAGCTAAATGCTTCTTTAATCAGGTGATTCCTCCACCTTTCAAATGCTTGTTACAAAACAAGCAAATTGTATGATTCTTTATACCTGGGACTAATGTAGAATGAGCTCAAGCTGGATCATTATATCTTATTAAAGTAGTTTAATCAAGAGTAGTTGAACTTCCTTCCATTTATCTATAACAAAAATGTAAAGATGTTAGTTTTGTAAGAAATTAATCCTTTAGTAGTTTTATCAACAAAATTAGCAATAATATATAAAGAAACTCCCAAACCATTACCACATAATTTTATTTACTAATTGTCCTCTTACAATAATCAAGATGAATAAAAATATTAGGGATAATAAAATATTCCATTGTAAATTTGGATAAAATTATTAGAATAAAATTGAAATTTAAAAACTAGTATATACCTTAAACATTTCAATTAATTATGACTTCTTAAACAAATAATAAAAAATTAATTTAATCTTAAATTTAATACCTCAAACTTTAGATATTTCTAAAGTAGTCAATTCTAATTGTTGCCTTTCTATATGAATATGATGTCATTTGAGCTCTTTCAATTTATGTATTTTTTTTATATTTATATAAATTATCTTTTCTTCAACTATTGGTAATGTAATTGCACTTAGAATTACATGTCATTTAGTATAGCATGAATGGATCTTTTTATGAATATGATGTCATTTAGTAAAGCATGAATGGATCATCTTAATTTTATGTTTTTATTTTTAATTCTATTTTCATCTTCAAATTTAATGAATCAAACATTTAGTGAAATTTAGTAAACTAATTTCAAAAATTCAATTGAACCAATAAACCAAACTAATCATCAAATCATTACAATTAACTTAACCACAATCAATATACGAGTTTCAATCTTCATAAACCAAACAAATGAACCATATTCAATATACGACTTCCAAATTTTATGAACCAAACAAATTAACCAATCACAAGTTTCATGAACCAAACATTCGACTCTCCCATTTACGAAATTCAAACCAACCAAACCAACCACAAATTTCACAAACAACTTCAAATCCGTCTCTAACAATTTACCAACTTCAAATCCATCTCCAACACAAACAATTTACCAGAAATTCTTTACAATTTCATTCCTCACAGTCAAAACACAAAGTCACAAACAATTAAAATAAACATTCTAACAAAATTTGGGAAAAAAACACACCAAACTATCAGAACTTCACAATATATTCGGTGATGGGTCGGGTCCAGATCTGGGTATTATTCCTAGATATGTCGATTATGTTAGTGGTTGTCGGAGGTGGCAACCCGTGACATCCGAAGCCGACTAGGTGGCGACACTGCAACAGGCAGAGCTAGCAACTGGCGACACCGTGATAGGAGGAGCTCGCGAGGTGGCAACTGGTGACTAGTGACTGGCGACTGGTGGAGCTAGCAATTGGCGATTGGAAACTGGCGAGATACGAGAGGTGAGAGGTGACAGGCGGAGCTGGCGAAGTGGCGACCCGTGACCCACGACTAAGCTGGTGATTGTCGCGTGGTGTAGAAACAGCCATCCATCGCTGGAGAGGATGATGAACCGTCGAGAGTGGAGGAGAGGACAACGAGAGTGACAGAGGGAGGAGAGTCGATGGAGGAGCGACAGCGTGATCTGCGAGAGAGAAAAGCAAAAATGAGAGGTAGAGATAACAGAAGGAGTTGAGGGGGTAGTTTTAGATTTTTTTTAATGGATAAGTCTTCAGAAAATGAGGATTCACATTAACAGCTCGATATCGTGAGGTATTGCCAGTACCAGTTGGTATTTGAGGCCAATATCTCCCTTCCCCATACCGTTCCATTTTCAGCTAGTACGGTACTTAACACCCTAGTCGTATCATATGTTTGTACCATCTCTCACCTTTCTTTCTAGATAACAAACCTCAAAATCCAATAATTTTTTGGTGTAAATTGGTTTCGGAATTGACTGGAGTCGTTATAATGGGTCAACTATAGAAATTATGTGTTTATTCCATTTCAGAGTATGCTATTTATGTCTACCTCTTATGCTCAAGACATGTAATGTCGGCCCTCCACATTAAGGCCTCATATATCCTAGTTTTGAAATATCTCAGATGGAATCTTTTGGGAATCGTGGCTTATTCTTGGTATCCAAGAACTCAACTTTTGGTTTTGGCTTCTATACAAGCCTTGATGTTGTTATTATATTTATCTTTGTACTCAGTTGAGGATTTTCTAGTATTTTTCAATACTATATTTATTATATAACAGTATCATATGATTAGAATATCATAAATGAAAAAAATAACATTTAATAATATAAGTTGCATTACAAATTAACATTATTTAACGATTTCAAATTTTATTCGATTTGTAGGGATATAATTAGAAATATAAGTCAAAATTAGATAACAATCCATGAAATACTACTGCTTACCAAGCATTATAATAAGAATCCACCAAGCTTTCCTAATAGAATTCTTATAAGTATCCAAACATGCGAATATTTTTACTTTCCATAGATTTATTTTTTGAAGAATCAAATTCCAAATTCATTTGACTTTTCCGCCAACTAAATGGTGCCTAAAGTTTAACTTGATTAAATTACCCTTTTTTTTTGTCTTCAACTGTTCTTTGTATACGACCTATTATATTCACAAATATGTTAGTAATTGATATAAATTATAACTATAAAACATATCTATAATTATATATATTAAACTACTTTAACTTATATTTAATTTTCTAATTAAATAATTTACATATGTAGATCAAGATTGGCGTTTAATAATGTATTATAACTACCAAATAATTCAAAGTGGTTTTGATTAATGCATGATTTTTTATATTATTCAATCATTTTTTCACACAATATTTTGAATAGAGATAAAGTATGAAAATAATATATACTAGAATTTCATCCAATCAAATTATTAATAAGTGATTTAATTAATAAAATTTGAAACTATTTTTAAAGTGTCATTCTACCTTAGTTAATGATTACCGAATCAATACTAATCGCGAACAGCTGAATATCCTCGATAATCACATCAAGGTGATGAATTATATATTAATCACTCAATACCTCTATATGGTTCAAGTTATATCTAACTACTATTAATGTGTCACCCTTAAGAATAAGTCATAAATAGTATCAAAATAAAATAATTTCACTTTAAAGATCTCAAGTCAAATAATCATTTATATAATTATTAATATGAAAATATTCACAGACATAAAAGTAATGTTTCAAATAGAATTCTCATTTAGGGTCAGTTCAAGTATTCACATGCTTGTTTAAGCATCTTCATACCTTAGTTTATAAAATCAATTACTTTCTTTGCAAGGAAGAAACATAACATATGCTAATTTTATGCACCATTAATATCTAATCTCAATAGAATAATGATTGTAAACAATTTAAGGATAATATATAAATATAATATAAATTTTATAATTATGATTTAATCAAAATTTCATTTGTAATGAGAAAATAAAATAAAGCACCTAAAAACATATCTTCACAGACCAAGAATTATAAGATCCTCTCTTTCTTTCTACGGCGATAAAGGGATCGTATCATCTAAACCTGCTTTTATGCTTTTCTCGGAGCAATTGAATTTATATCAACTTTCTATTTTTTATTCAAGAGTTTTTATGTGTTTCCACGCTCACCTTGAAAATCGGCAATTTCCTTTTCTTAGGAAGACATACAAAATTTGTTATTACAAAAAATGTATATTTATCTTATAAACTTTATTATATATATATATTATACAAAACTATATTTATCTTATAAACTTTATTATATATATATATATATATATTATACAAAACTATACATAAACTTTCTCATAGGATAAATCATTATTTGGCTTTCCATATTCAAAAGTATTCTAGATCATCTGGCGACCATCCACCTCTTCAATTTTTGTCAACTTTAAGGGACTATTTGTTTTCATTTTTATTTTTAATTTTTTGTTTTTGTTTTCTTCAATAAAAAGAATCTATTTATTTGAATTTTGTTTCTATTTTAATTTAGTTTCTTCTAGTTTTTAAAAATTATGAAAATCATAAAAAGTGACTTTTTTATTATGTTTTTTCCATTATATGATTTAATATCAACTATATATATTATTAAATTATCTAATATATTTATTTTAATAAGAATTATGAATAATATAATTTAATATTATATATTTAATTAATTAAATTTAATTATTAATAAAATAATGAATAATCTAAGTTTACTTAATAATTGTATTTAATTTTTGTTGTTAAATTAAATATAATAATTATTAATAAATATAATTAAATTTAAAATATCTTTAAAAATATATATAATTTAAATAAAATTTGATTTAATAATTAAAATAAAATTTAATTTTAAAATTATTTATTTAATAAAATAAACTAATTTATTAACAAAATTATATAAGAGATTAAAATAAATTTATTTAATTAAAAATAATTTATTTTTAAGTTTTATCTAATATATAATTATTAATAGTGATAGAAATATAATTATATTAACATTAGGAGCTAAACATGTTTTTGTTCTTATTAAAAATTGTAAAGGAAAAACTTTAAAAAAAAAGTAGAAATGGAACACACAACCCTAAGTAAGAGGCTGATCCAAAGAAAAAGTTTAAATTGCAAACTTGAATATGTCAGCTCTTCCTAAAACATCCCATTTTTAAATCCAGATAGTTGAAAACAAGCAATTTTTAGAAGATGAAATATGAAAAGCTTTAGCCTTGTTTGGCGATTAGCTGATTGTATTTAGTTGTTAGTTGATTCTATCAATTGTTAGTTAATAACTAATTATATCAGCTGATTTGACTAGCGGATTGAATTAGCTACTTGTTAGAGATATTTGGTAAAATTAACTGTTTATGTGTAAAAATGACTTATGAGGACATGACTTTAAAAAATTATAAAGATATGAATATTATAATAAAATTTTTGAAATTAGGAGTATACTAATTAAAAAATATAATTACTCTATTTTCAATGTAGTGTAATCTAAATTCTAATAGCTAATACATCTATAATATTTTGTCAAGATAAATGCTCGAGTGCATGCTATTTTTTTCCTTTTTGAAAGAATAACATATCTCCCATGATTGATTGGATATGTACAAAATAACTTTTGGTATATATTATATTTTATATTCATATTAGATTTTTTATAGATAAATAAATTATTTATTACAATTTTAGAATTTAACAAAATTTTTATTAAAATATTTGAACCAATCACATTATTTATTTATATGTTAAAAATGATCCGAAAGCATCATTTTATTTTTAAATTAAATTATCTTTATTTATCAAATTCCCATTTGCCTAGTTTTTTTTCCTAATTTAGATGGATGGTTTTCTTAATTTGAAACTTTTTAATTTATATTTTTATCAATTAAAAAGCCATTTAATTTTATTTTTTAATTATTTAATTTCCAATTTAAAGGTTGCTTATTTTTTTATGGATTTGTTAGTTAGAAAGTTATAATGAAAATTGTCAATCACCTTATATAAAATTGCACTTGATCATACAAGATTAAACATATAAAGGCAAATAACTTGTTCAAATTTAAGAGATTTAATTTTAAAAAAATTTGAGATAAATGTAATTTAAAATTTGATATATCATAATCTTACATACGTATGAATAAGACTTTACAATACCTTAACTATTGAGTCTTTCTGATGATTAAAACTCGAACATGTCCCAAAAATCAAACTAAACTCAATAAAAACAAAACATATGACATGACGAAGAACACAAAAGCTACCATTTAAACCAATGTACAAGTTCTCTTTTGCGAAGGTCAGAGAATTTCAACTATACGTAGTTTCCCTTTCGTCAATTATATGAAACTTTAGAGACTGTTTTTATATCTCGAACTCATAATATTCAAATCACAAAAGAATAACTATTATATTTACTCTCTCATCTCCGATCTGAAATTTCAAATGCTTGCAGGATAAAGAACAACACATAGATGGAAGCCAATTGGCATTTTTTGTATTCATTTAACTTTTGTGTCCACGTACATTACATTCAAAGGATAGCAAAAATTTCTATTAATTGGTGATTGGGTCACCATTTTTGTGTCAAAGAGTAAAGGAATGTCGATGAATTGCCATATTATTGACTCCATGTAAGACTTGATGATCCATTTGGTAGATAGCTTAAAGGCACCGCTATTCATAGATCGACCATAACCTTAATTCTAATGAGATGACTTGTATGGCTTCTAAAGGTGAAAATGATCAATCATATGTTTTATGACTTTTGCACCTTCTCTATGCAGTACTTGATCTTTGACCTGCAAGATATTCAGAATTTCATCGTGCTTATTCAAGGACTAACAAACAAATTTCATGTCTACTTGCAACACTATAAAGATGTTTGTTTTGTGTCTGAGTTAGAGAAAGAGGAGAGAGAGGAGATCTGAATAACACTATGAGTATCAAACCTCTAATTGCAGGTATGAAAGCTAACATTTACCTTCTCCCACGAAATAGTCAACAGGCCTGTAACTAATTCCTCTGCGAAAACAGGGTCTTATGAAAATAAGTTTTAGAACCAGTAACAATTGGAAAGCAGTAAGAATTAACAAAAAAAAGTTTCCTGCATAACGAAGAAATTGGTAGGGGATAAAGACAATTACACAATGTGATTATAGCCATTTGAATGTTTTGATCTAATATTAGAAGTAATACCTTCCAGCTTGTCAACTTAGACATATTTTGTTCACTACCTACAATCAATGAAGCCCAATCTCAATTCACATAACAAATAACCATCAACAAAAAGCAAATTCCCTTCAAGCTCAACCAAATAAGCATCAAAACCAGATGAATGGATCCAAAATTTTACTGAATTTGAAAATAGAAGGTCCTCCTTACATTTACAATCTATGGCACTAAACAAGAAATGCATATACAACATAAGCAAACCAATCAGACTAAAAAAGTACCTAACTTGACATGATCTACCACTAAATAGACAATAACAAAAATAAAAGAAGTAATAGTCCTTTTACTTCACAGATTGCAAGTACCGTAATTCATATTTTGCACCAGTAAAAAAGAACAAAAACATCACGAAAAATTAGTATTCCAGTTCAATATAAACAACGCTATTAGTAGAACTCATATTAAAAAGAACAAAAATAAAAGATCAACAAGACAGAACAAAAAACCCAATTAAAACCCTAACAAAAATTAAGAATCAACATTCACAATTTAGTGAGAACCTCAAAAAAACACACAAAAAACTAACTTTCCAAGAACATTGAATTTCTCGTATATGCTTCCCTTCCATTTCGGACACTCTCCGACTACCACACGGACTCATCGAGCAACCCTTTTCATCTCACCTTCTAATTCCATTGATTTCGAGACAAAGTTCTCATCTTTTTCATTTTCTCTCTTTTTTGCTTTGTTTTCTTTTTACTTCTTATCCTGTTGGTGATTGAATGGCCATGTCGCCTGGTGGCTCCGCCACCACTGCCTCGTGTCTGAGCACCACCCAATGATGCATTGACATTGCTAACAAAACTGACGTAACCGACGAGGGGAGCAACGTTAATGATTGGACAAGGAAAGAGCATCTATGGAGGGCAAGATCGACATTAAAATAAAAACTATGTTGATTAACTGAAAATGATCCTGTGGAGTAGTTTCTTAAAAATCATCTAGTTGGATTAAATCAGCTAACCCAACTAGCTCATAACCAAACAACTCAAACAAATTTTTTATAAATTCAACCAACCGATTTGGATCAACCCGCTATTTTTTGGTTGATCAGCTAAAAATCAAACGAGGCCTTTGCTTTGTTTCCTTTCTTCTTTGCATTGTTCTCCATCTCCACCAAAGCAGACACTATTCTATGAATCAGTCAATCAGTGACAGTGTGACTATAGTTTCTACTGATGGTAGCTTTGAGTTGGGATTTTTTAATTTGACTAGCTCAACAAATCGATACCTTAGAATATGGTAAAATTTTTCCAATGAATCTATGGTTTGGTTGCCAACAGAGAAATGCCACTCGATGACTCATTTGGAGTCCTGCAACTCACATGCCAAGGATTTCTTATCCTCAATAACTCAACAAAATCTATTTTGTGGTCTACAAACAACATTAAGACAGGCTCAAAATCTAGTAGCTTAACAGTTGGATTCCGGAAATCTTATTGTTAGAGAAACAAATGACATCATCGAGGGTCGTTACTTGTAGGAAATTTTTGACTACCTAGGCAACACGTCTTACCAGGATTGAAATTTAGCATGAACTTGGTAACAAACCATGATCGTTACCTGGTCTCCTGGAAAAGTTTTAATGATCCTTCACTAGGTGATTGTACAACTAGACTTGATCTAACTGGATATCCATAAATATTTATCAGGAATGGTGAGGGCGTAATATTTCTCTCTGGACCATTTTTCTTTGCATTGTTCTCCATCTCCACCAGAGCAGACACTATTTTGTGAATCAGTCAATCAGTGACGGTGTGACTATAGTTTCTATTGATGGCAGCTTTGA
This sequence comes from Erythroxylum echinodendron, assembly GCA_027575705.1. NCBI lineage: Eukaryota > Viridiplantae > Streptophyta > Magnoliopsida > Malpighiales > Erythroxylaceae > Erythroxylum > Erythroxylum echinodendron. Next base: position 25,089,524 of record JANZXR010000005.1, read on the forward strand.
GTTAGGATTTTTTATTCTGACTAACTCAACAAATCAATACCTTGGAATATGGTAAAATTTTTCCAATGAATCTGTGGATTGGTTGCCAACAGAGAAATGCCACTCGATGACTCATATGGAGTCCTACAACTCACAAGCCAAGCATTTCTGATCCTTAATAACTCAACAAAATATATTTTGTGGTCTACAAACAACATTAAGACATGCTCAAAATCTAGTAGCTCAATAGTTCGATTTAGGAAATCTTATTGTTAGAGAAACAAATGACATCATCGAGGGTCGTTACTTGGAGGAAAGTTTTGACTACTTAGGAAACACGACTTACCAGGATTGAAATTTGGCATGAACTTGGTAACAAACCATGATCGTTACCTAATCTCTTGGAAAAGTTTTAATGATCCTTCACTAGGTGATTCTACAACTAGACTTGATCCAACTGGATATCCATAAATATTTATCAGAAAGGGTGAGGGCATAATGTTTCTCTCTGGACCCTGGAATGGTGTTAGATTAAGTGGGATGCCAAATTTGAAATCAAACCTGATATACACTTATAAATTTGTTTACAATGAGAGGGAGGCATATTATAGGTATGATCTAATAGGAAATTCAGTATTTTCACGAATGGTGTTAAATTCAGTATTTAGTAGTTGTAACATTAACAATTGACACCGTGTGCATATCTAATAGGTTTAAGCCTAGATCCCCGCAGGATTGGGAATCAAGAGATTAGTCCAACGAATGTGTGACATGCTAATGTTTTGGTTGTTCTGAAACTTAAATATGGTCTTTATTTTTCAGTTACGAACGTTTCATGCAACATCCATCGTTTTATTACACTTTATTACAATAACGTTGATAACATTTCTTATATTCATGTCTTTATTTGCCATTGTTATTATACCTCTTACATTCTTATTTTTCAATATATATCCACTGTGTTGGTTTTTCAATACATAAACAAACAACGCTACTTTATTCTCTAGCTTCATCAACTTTAACTCATCCCTCCTTCTCTATATATAAAAAAAGATACAAAAGAATCTTATAATATCTGAAAACATCATTCTTCTTATCTTAAGGCTAGCATAACCCATCTTTTTCAAATTTGCTTTTTTCTTGGTTCTTCTGCTTAATTTTTGGAGATAGTTCTTATTCTACCCTTTAAAGCACACCATAGCTGGTGGAGAAGGCGTTAACCCTGGAGTTCGATCCCATTGTCTTATTGCACTATAGAGGGGGGACTTCCGACTTAGGGCTGTGATTTTTCATGATGCCTTATTTTTAGATAAGTCATTCCAATGTAATTATATTTGTTATTTCCACTAACAATTTTAGTTAGAAAATATTTGTTGTGTTACTACTATTATTGAAAATTGTGTTGTTCTATTTGCTCTTTGTCGGGATATTTTTTGTTCTTACTACTATTTTCAGATTTGCTACTGTAAGTCAAAATACTGTGCTGATGTGTGTTAATTTTAATGTAAGTTGGAATTATGTCGTCCGCGAATGAGACCAATGTAGGTTCTACCCTTTCTATTTCCTACATAGGTTCCACCCCTATCATCGTAGCCCAGAGAATTATATTTGACCTACCTAGATTGGAGCCTCTAGATGGAAGAAACTTTAAACAATGGTTTGAGAAAATTCTTTGTTACTTTCAACAATATGAAATTGATTATGTACCATTTCAAGAAATTTCTAGTGACAATACCGACCCTAAGATATCTAAAGATAACCATACTGTTAGGGAAGTGCTGCTCAACCATATGATAAACTCATTTTTTCATATATATTATAAGTAAAAAACTGCCAAGGAAATTTTGAATGCTTTAGAAGTGAAATATGGGATGGATGATGTCAATACTAAGAAATAAGCAATTGTTAGATGGTTAAAATTTACCGTTGTTTATGATAAGCCCATTATGGACCAATTATATAAGTATGAAAACTTAGTTGCTAAAATTCTTGCTTAGGGTATGAACATATGTGAATTGTTTTAAGCTAATGCCCTTATTGAGAAACTACCTGTCTCATGGAATGAGTATAAAAATCAGTTAAGGCATAATAAGAAAGACATGAAGCTTCAAGAGTTGATAGGACATATAAAGATTGAGAATGCTAACCGTACACAAAATAAGACTAAATCACTCACCCTTATCCCTACTGTTAATGTGATAGAGCATAGAAATGCAAATAATTTCAAGAAGAATGGTGGACAAAACATCTTTCAACAGTAACAAGCATAGTTAGTTTAAGTGCAAAAGGATTGATGATAACTATTGGTGGTGCCACAAGTCAGGCCATCCTACTACTTTATCCAAGCTAGAATTAATCATAAGAAGAAGGACCTAGAACAGAAACCATGACAACTCGAGAAAGGAAAATATAAGGGGTACCGATGATGTAACCAGAAGATCTCTGGTAAGCCTCAAGCTAATATGGTTGAAGCTGGTGATGACGAGAAGATCATTTTATGGATGATTGTTCTAGATTTACTAAAGTTTACTTATTGAAAAAAAAAGTGATGCGGAGGAAATATTTATGAAATACAAAGTTGAGGTTGGGAACTAATTGAAAAGAAAAATTAAGAGATTAAGGTCTAATCGAGCTGGCGAGTGTAGTACTAATTTTTATGAAAAAGTTGGTATTATTCATAAGCTTTCAGCACCTTATACACCTAAAAAAAAGGAATAGTCGAGAGAAAAAAAACTAAAAACTTATGTATATGATGAACGTAATGTTGATTTCCTCAGGTTTACTCGACTTTATATGGGGAGAAGCTACTCTCTCAGCTTGTTATGTTCTATATTAAGTCCCTCATAGGAAACTAGATCAAACCTCTTATAAAATTTGGAAAGGTGACCCACCTAACTTACATTTTTTTGAAAGCGTGGGGTTTCTTTCTAAGGTTGCTCTAGCTGAACATAAGAAAAATGGGCCTAAGACCATTGATTCAATTTTTGTAAGATATGCCTCTAATAATGCTGCCTATAAATTTATAGTTAAGGAAGAGAGATCTAACACTTATGGACCAATTATAGACTAAAGAGATGTAGTGTTCTTTGAGGATATATTTCCTGCAAGTTCCTAGAGAGTCTATCCCTAGTTCTTCTACTAATGATGACATAGAGGAAGAGGAAAATATTGAACTAAGGATAAGCAAATGAGCTAAAGTACCCACTAGCTTTTTTTCTAACTTTATTACTTCCTTGTGGTGAAAAAACTGAGGCAATAGATGACAGTTTTATGGTGACTTATATTATTGAAGAAGATCCCAAAACTTATAAGGAAGCAATAAGATCTTTGGATGCTACCTTTTAGAAGGAAGCCATAGATAGTGAGTTAAAGTCAATCATGTCTAATAAAACTTGAGTGTTAGTATATTTACCTCGAGGTTGTAAGCCTTTGGAGTGTAAGTGGATTTTTATAAAAAAAATTAAGACTTGAAGGAACCATTGAGAGGTTGAAGGCAAGACATGTGATTAAAGGCTTTAAACAAAAGGAAGATTGGACTTTTTTAATACTTATTTTTCTGTTACTAAAATTGCATCTATAAGAATGTTGTTTGCTAGTGCCTCGGTGTTTAAGTTTCATGCACACCAAGTGGATGTTAAGACAACTTTCTTGAATGGTAATTTAGATGAGAAATTTATATGTTCCAGCCTGAAGGGTTTAGAGTGCTTGGTCAAGAACAAAAGATGTGTAAGTTGGTTAAATCTTTGTATGGACTTAAACAAGCTCCCAAATAGTGGCATGAGAAATTTGAAAGTGAGATTTTGAAACATAGTTTGTGATGCTGACTCTTGCACTTATGTGAAATATGACATCAATAATTATGTGATCATAACTCTTTATATGGATGATATGCTTATTTTTGGTAGTAGCTTATCTATAATTGATACTACCAAGCGTCTGCTAAAGTCTTCCTTTAATATGAAAGATCTAGGACCTATGGAATTTATTTTGGAAATCAAAGTTGATAGGACTGGCCCTAGTTTTAAATTGAATCAGACTCATTATATTGAGAAAATTTTGAAGAATTTTGGTTACTATGATGTTAAACCAGTCAAAGCTCCTAATGATGCTAGTGTTGCTTTAAAGAAAAATCTTAGTGATAGTGTAAACCAAGCTAAGTATGCTAAAATTCTTAGTAGTGTGATGTTTTTGATGAGCTATTCTTGTCCTAATATTGCTTACTGTGTGAGTAGACTTAGTAGGTATACTCATAATCTTAGTCAAAGGCATTAAAATGCATTGATTTCTTTGTTAAGATATTTTAAAGGTACTATGCATTATTGATTATCTTTTGGTATTCATCCTCCTATATTGGAAGGGTATTATGATGATAACTGGGTTATAGAGAGTGATCATATACACTCTTCTAGTTGTTGTATTTTTACATTGGTAAGAGTTGCAGTGTCTTGGAAATCATCCAAGCAAACATGTATTGCGAGATTAACAATGGAGGCTAAGTTTCTAGCTTTGGAGCTGGCAGGACAGAAAACTGAGTGGCTAAAAAATCTCTTAGTAGATATCCGACTTTAGGAAAAACCGATTCCTTCTGTGTTCCGTCATTATGATTCACAGTATGTCATTCACGTTACTAAGAACAAGGCATATAATGGCAAAAGTAGACATATCAGATTGAGACATAAAAATTGTCTGTACTTTAATTAGACATGTGTAATTTCTCTGGACTATATCAAGTTAGAGAGAAACTTAGTGGATCCGTTTACAAAAGCTTTGAGTAGAAAACTAGTTTTAGAGCATGTTAAAGGGATGAGGTTGAATCCAATTGTGTAGTAACCTCGTGATGGACACCTGTCTTAGGAAACCAAGTTCAAAAAATCAAACGAAGTTATATGGTGACTACTTACTTGTATTTTGTTGTGGAATAATATTGAGATATTTTCAATTGTTGAATTGCATCCTTAGCATGATTTTACTATGTTTGATGAGGTTGGATTATTTAATTCTTAATGAGTTCCATAGCCCAAGTTTGGGTAGTGTGAGCAGTACACATTTGATGAACTCACCTACTTGATTGTGGGGGTGCTAGTCACCCTTTTATGAGAGTATTTGGGCTATCTCTCTAGAGCGATCATAAGACTAGGACATTTTGAGGTTGTTATTTTTCTAGTAGGTTCTGTCTCCAATTTTCTTAAAGACCAAGTTTAAGACTTAGTTCACTTAGTTATTCATCTTTTTTTTTTCTTCTAAACTATTGCAACTTGTTTCTCAAGTTTGTGACCACGTGGGGGATTGTTGATGTTTTGGTTGCTCCAAAACTTGAATAAGGTTTTTGTTTTTCAGTTACCAACGTTTGATAGAACATCCATCATTTTATTGCACTTTATTACCATAACGTTGATAGCGTTTCTTATATTCATGTCTTTTAATTGCCATTCTTATTATACCTCCAATGTTCTTATTTTTCAGTATATATATACCCACAATGTGTTGGTTTTTCAATACGCAAACACACAACGCTATTCTACTCTTTAGCTTCGTCAACCTCACACCCTTCCCTCATTCTCTATATTTATTCAGAGGTATGAAAGAAGCTTATAACATCTGAAAACATCATTCCTTTTGTCTTAAGGCTAGCATAACCCATCTTCTTCAAATCTGCTCTTTTCTTGGTTCTTCTGCTTAATTTTTGGAGACAGCTCCTACTCCACTTTTTGGAGTGCACCGAAGTTAGTGAAAAAGGTATTAACCCTGTGATCGGATCCTGTTATCCTGCTGCACTGTAAAGTGGGAATTTTCAATTTAAGACAGTGATCTTTCATGAGGCCTTGCTTTTAGACAAGTCATTCCAATTTAGTTATATCTGCTATTTCTGCCAACGTGACAAAGAATGATTCTTTTGTGGGGTAGGAGAGGGGGTTTTAGATGGTACACAGTGTGAAATTGCCTGATACAAGTTACTCCTGATTTAATAGGACAATGAACCTTGCAGGATGTTGGAGGAAGTGCTTGACGTACTGCTCTTGTACAGCTTATTCAACCTTGAATATCACAGAGGGAAATGGATGCCTGCTGTCGTTTGGAAACCTTAATTATAGACACAGAAAATGGGCAGCACATTTATATTAGGCTCGCTGCCTCTGATTTAGGTATGGTATATTTTCATTTTCCTATTCCTTGGTCTTCCACCATAAATGACAGCGCAACTTGATCCTGAGATCTCTCAGTAATATAAAAGATATTCATAGATTATTAATAAACCAACCGAAACAAAATATTAAGTATTTTAAGAAGACCAACACTTATTTTGCGAGGGAACTGCAGTAATGATTGCTTCCCTCTTCTTTTTGTATTCACAAGATTCTGAGCTTTGCACTTCTTTTTATTTACTGGTCATACTTGCTATGCAGAATCCATCCGCAGCTCTAAGAGCAAGACTAGATTTCGGATTATTGGAATCAGTTTATTGGTCGTGGTTTCTGCTTTGCTAGGCTTTTTCTGATGCTGCAATTGAGAAGAAAGTACTTGAAAGACAAGTTAATTCTTCTAAAAACCTTGTTCAATACTTTAATTTTGAAGTGCAATAAAGAACGGAAACGCAGCCGGAGGCTTCCTGATTTCTGCAGGTATTATACTTCGAGTTTTCATCTGTTAACCGATGTTGGTTATTTTGAGGAACTTGAATGTGCGCATGAAAAAGCTGTTTCAAGTAAACTTTGATTGATGGACATTCTGATATGCAGCAAGCATGATTGTGACTCGGGAAACGGATTTGACCAACGAAAGCGACGACAAAGATTTGGAGCTTCTTGATTTCTAAACTATTTTTAATGCTACCAACAACTTCTGGGATGACCGCAAACTTGGAGAGGGGGCTTTGGACCCGTGTATACGTTATGATCTTAAATGAGAAAATCAGGCAGTAGAAATGTTGAGGGCAACAATTATAGCTTCTAACGCTGGATTTCAACGTATATTTAAATGACTTCTCAGGGCCTGTTGAAAGATGGACGGGAAGTAGCTGTTAAAAGGCTTTCAAAGAGTTCCCCTCAAGGACTAGACGAATTCTAGAATGAAGTTATTTGCATTGCGAAGCTTCAACGACGGAACCTTGTTAAGCTTCTTGGTTGCCGCACTGAGATGGAAGAGAAAATGTTGATTTATAAATACATGCCTAACAAAAGTTTGGATGCCTTCATTTTCGTCAGGTCCTCTACATAAGATCTTTATGAAATCTAATGAATTTGTCTTCTCTTCATGGATTAATACTGGAAATATAATTTTCAGATCAAAAGCAGAGGAAATTACTAGACTGGCCTACTCGGTTCCCCATTATCAATGGGATTGCACGAGGTCTTCTTTATCTTCATCAAGATTCCAGGCTGAGAATAATTCATATAGATCTAAAAGCAAGCAGTATACTGTTGGACCATGACTTCATTCACATGAACCCAAAAATTTCAGATTTTGGAATGGCCAGGAGTTTCGGTGGAAATGAAGTTCAAGGAAACACCAAAAGAGTGGTTGGAAACTAGTAAGAACGCCTGGACATGTTTTTCTTTTATGAAATACCAAGTGATCACAGATTTTGATTTTTGTTCTGACCACGTTAATTCTTGCAGTAGCCACATGTCTCCTGAGTAAGCAATTGATGGGGGTCTTTTCTGTAAAATCTATTGTATTTAACTATGGTGTCTTGGTGCTAGAAACAGTTAGTGGGAAGAGGAACAGAGGATTCTGTCATGCTGACCACAATTACAAACTTCTAGGGCACGTAATATGAGCTGCAAATTTGTCATATGCATAGAACATGCCATTTTGATTAGCAAATTGTTTACAAAATCGTAGGCGAGGAAACTATACAATGAAGAGAAGCCATTGGAGTTGATTGATGAATCTTTGAAGGACTCTTGTGCATTCTCAGATGTGCTAAGATGCATTCATGTGGCTCTGCTATGTGTGCAACAGAGTCCCGAAGACAGGCCTAATATGTCAAAAGTGGTACTGATGCTAACTAGTGACATTGTTTTGCCTGAACCAAAAGAGCCGGGATTTTTCACTGAAAGGAAAGTTTTTGAGCAAGAGTCTTCGTCGAGCAATGTTACACTGTTGACTGCTCCATAGCAGACACTTCTAGCTCCCATTTTACTAATGCGCCATCTAATCAGTGGTTATTTGCTTCATTTCCGGGCGGTGATACGACGTTAGAAACTCAGACGTAATAACTGGAGGCTGGTTATGCTTGAATTTGCTACCTGAAGGTGAACCAATGACAAGTCAGGGCATTAAGATTTTGTGTGGCTGGAGTCATAATAAACCCAAACCAAGCCATTAAATAATAGGCAAAAGAGAGAAAGGGAAACAGAAATTTATAGGTGAAAGCTCCCTTTTGCCCTCACTTTTGACTGCTGTGAGTTCCTCGCCCGAAATTCCCAAGGAAGAATGTGTAACACATAGCATAAACTTTATTACGTGTCTCGGATGATTGGTTCCATCTCAGCTTTTGAAGTAGTTTCTGAGGTCAAAACGAACTTCATTCACCCAGGATCTTCACAGGAAATGATCACCGACATGCGGTTAACGCCTTTCTACAGTTTTCTCAAAGCGGCACTCTCAACGGATCGGAAGATCCATATGCTTACGAATGATATGAGCAACTGTAAGAGACGTTAACTTATGTATATAGCTTCCATATCGGACTTTCCTATTACAACCTCGATATGGGTCTGGTCCAAACTAATTGAGAACCATTTTTCTCCTAGACTTTGATCCATTGATTTAGATCATTTATTGGGCTACTTTATTACCCTTATCTGAAACAAATTACATAACTTAACCGATAATTTATTGAAAAGCCAAAAATTACAATTAATAATTGTCCACATAATGGGAAAGGACAAAATTGTCCAACATTCTCCCCCTCGGATAATTATTAATTGCAATTTTTACTCAAGTTTGAAAATTCGTTGAGTCACGTTGCTGTTTAGTACCAAATTTAAAAATTGATCCAAAGGTAATGAAAGTCCAACATTCCGTCCTGCAAGGCTTTCGATACCAAAAAATATCAAACACATGTATTATGTGTGACACAAGTCCAATATAATTACGAATATCTAATATCTTATTAGTATGAATGGAAAAATGGAGTGTAGCAAACTAGGATGATACTTGTATGATCTAATATATATCATCTTCATTTGTAGGTCTCGATTTCTCCAACTTTATGCTAAATTGCATGTGCTAAACTGCAACAGAGAAATCTAGTTTTCTCTCACTAAATGTTAAACAACATTAAAGAAAACTTTGTTTTCTCTCTCCATATCCTGAACAGCATTAGAGAAAATATTATATTCTCCAATTAAATGCTAAACTGCTTTAGAGAACTTTTATGAAATTAAAAACTTATATTCCCCTTATGTCATGTGAAACTTTAAGGATATTCGTACTAAATTGTATGTGTTTAGATGACATAAGACCAAGGTCAATCTTTATAAATGCCCAATGACCCTTAAAATGCTTAAGATCAACACAAATTTTAAGGCTTTCATATGTATTATGACTATACACAAGTACAGTTGTTATTGAGGATAAAAGAATGATCATCTATATTAATAAATAACCATAATGTCATAATGCAAAAAATGTAGAAACATTTAAGGAGCAAATACAATGATCCCTAACTATTATTGTCTAAGGACCTTAACACGCCTATACCGGATACATGTTTAAGAAACGCTAGTGGGTGAAGTTCTTTAGTTAATGGATTAGCTAACATCTCCTTAATCCTAATATGCTTTACTTCGACGTCACCTTTCTGAATCAAATCCTTTATCGTCAAGTATTTGACCTCCAAATGCTTAGACTCTGTGATACTCTTATTGTTGTCACTGAACAATACTACAGCAAGATTATCACAATATAACGGTATGGGTCTAGCTATCAAATATACCATAGATAATTCAGAAATAAAGTTTCTGAGCCAAACTGCCTTTTGCAGCAGCTCCATAATATACAACAAACTCTGCATTCATAGTCGAGGAAGTTACCAATGTCTGCTTGACATTCTTCCATGATACTGCACCATCTGCCAACATAAACATGTATCCTAAAGTGGATTTGCGATCATTCGAACACATAGAAAAATCGAAATCTGTATACCCTATGAGGTTTAAATTGTTGACTTTCTGTATGTCAATGTATAATCATTGGTACCTTTTAGATATCTCAACACTCGTTTGACTGTATTCCAATGAACTACACCTGGGTTAGTCAGATATCGACCCAGTAGTCTAACAGCAAATGCAATGTCTGGTCTAGTACACATATGGGCATACATCAAGCTACTAACTACAATAAAGTACAGGACACTCCTCATATTCTTTCTCTCAACTTCATTTTTTGGACACTGTACCAAAGATAATCTCTTGCTATGAGAGATAGGTGCTACAATAAGTATACTTGATCAATGTATGCTCTTTCTGAGAGGCTCAATAAATGTTAAGATATGTCCCGGTGAATATGTATACCAAGGACAAAAGATACTTCACCTAAATCCTTTATGTGAAAGTGTTTGGCCAAAAGCTGCTTTACCTCATGCAAACATGGTCAAATCATTTGACGCGAGCAAAATATCATCTATATACAGTAATATAAAGATAACTTTGCTCCCCCTAACCTTATAGTATAAGCATCTTTCAACTTTGTTTTCCATAAAGCCGAATGAGGTAAAAATCTTATTAAAATTTAGGTACCATTGTCTAGAAGTTTGTTTCAAACTGTATATTGATTTAGTCAACTTAAAAACTTTGTCAATTACATTTTGATCCTGAAATCCTTTAGGTTGCTCTATATAGACCTCTTCATAAAGTTCACTATTAAGGAAAGAGGTCTTATTGTCCATCTGATGTAGCTTCATAGCATAATGAGCTACCATTTCCATAAGCACTCTAAATGCACCCTTCTAAGATATAGGAGAGAAGGTAATATTAAAGTTAACTCCTTCTCTCTGAGTGAATCCCCTGACAACTAAATGCGTCTTAAACTGCTCAACTTGACCCTGTGTTTCCTTTTTGGTCTTAAATAATCACTTTTAACTGAAAGGCCTATAATGTTGAGGTAAATCAATAAGTTCCCATACCTTATTATACCTCATAGATTGCATCTCATCCTTCATTGCTTCCCACCACATGTCCGCATGGGGTCCATAAAAGACTTCTGTAAAAGTAATTGGCTGCACAATATGTCTTATATCATAGTCTTGCTTACCCAAATAGATTATATAATCCGATGCGATAACAGGTCGCGTCTGTGGTGGATTTGCGCCACTGCATAGGTTCTTGTATCTCAGAAACCTCTTCCTGAACAGGTATAGGTTCTTGTGCCTGCATGGGCATGGTATTCGGACCTTCATCCATCGGACCTGACTGTATGAGAGACGGATACATAATAATCTTAGTATCCATCCTACTATCTCTTGGAGAATGTGAGGATCCTCTCTCATCATAGACATCATATTCTAAAAACTTAACCGTCTACGATTCCACTATTCTGGCCCCTCCTTCTCTACAGTAAAATCTATAGCCCTTAGAGTGATTAGGATAACATACTAAATAGCAACGAGTGGAACGAGGTTGTAATTTGCTCTTATAAGGATTATATAACTTTACTTCAACAAGGTAGCGCCACATATGAACATGTGTAAGACTTGGCTTCCACCCTTTCCAGAGTTCAAAAGGCGTCTTTGGTACTAACTTATATAGGACTCTATTCAAGATATACAATGTCGTCTTGATGGCTTTATCCCAAAGGTATTTGAGTAGGTTAGTCCTGCTCTACGTTGACCTCATTATATCCTTTAGAATGCGATTGTGCCTTTCGACCACACCGTTTTGCTCAAGACTACCTGACATAGTGAACTGAATCATTATTTCAACTGACTCTAAATACCTAGCAAATGAACCTTTTTCTGATCCTGTATCCTTATGTCTGCTATAGTATTCCCCTTTCCTGTCAGATCTAACTATCTTTATTAGTTTTCCTAATTAGTTATCAACCTCAGTCTTAAAGATCTTGAACTTATCAATAACTTTAGACTTTTCCTTAAGCAAGAGCACATATCTATAATGGGAACAATCATCTATACACATCATAAAATACCTAAAATTGCATAATGTGATTGTATACAAACCACTAACATCTGTATGTATGAAGTCCAATAATCCAAAAACACAACTTAACCCCTTTTTCCTTATCTTGGTCAACGTACCTTTACAACAATCTATACACATTTCTAGATCACTGAAATCCATAGTTAGGAGAATTTTATCCTTCATCAATCTCTCAACCCTCTCCCTGGAAATGTGGCCAAGATTTTGTGTCACAATATGTACAATGTTTTCTTTATGAAGGCTCTCTTTCGAGTTACAGGTTCTGAAATATAAGAAGAGACATACATTTTGTTAGGAGTAAGACACATTCTATATAATCTGTAGGATAAGAAAACAATTCCAATATGTCTTGTACTTACAACAGAAGTATCAAATACAAAACATGGCCCTCTTTATCCAAAACTGATACAAAGATCAAGTTTTGTCTAAAAGAAGGTATATAAAATGTTTCTCATAAAATTAATACAAACCCCGTATCGAGGTCTAAACCTATATCTCCTACAAATAAAACATCCACCTCTTTATTGTTGCCAACCATCAACTTCTCCTCTCCTTTAGTCACCCTTCTTCTAGAAGTGAACCCCTACATTGTGGAAGCAATATGATTAGAAGCTCCACTACGTAACCACTGATAACTTGATGTGGTTATAGTTACATTAGATTCATGAATCATATAGGCCGAGGAGTTACCTGACAGTTCTTGCTTAATCTTCCACAGCTTGTACTTAGGGCAATCGAACTTTCTATGCCTCTTCTTCTTACAGAAGGAGCACCTTATACCCTTTATGTCATGTGGGCCTTTAGCAATGCTGGACTGTCCAGTCTGAATATGTGGAGAGATTTTGGGTTTCTTACCCTTACCCTTATGTTGTTATGGTTTAGCCTTCCTCTTACCTTTGGCAGCTGTATACAAGGCTGTATAAGGAGAACTTTTAATCTTCTCCTTAGCCACAGCACACTGGAAAATCAAGGCATTGATGTCCCAATTCTCATCTTGAGAGATGTAGGAGGTAGCTAACATCTCAAACTCTCAAGGGAGAATATTTAGTGCTTGATGCAATATGAGCATGTCAAAAATAGGTATAGCTAGAATCTTCAGACTACTCTGAAGATGCACCATTCTGATAATATACTCCCTTATGCCTCCTTTTCCATTATACCTCATAGAGAACAACTCTTTAATCAAGGTGCTCTGCTCCACATGAGAAGATACCTTGTACCTCTAGGAAATGCTATTCATGAACTCCTTCATAATGTTTGTATCCGGTAATCTACTGAGTAGATGATCTAGGATCGACTTCTTGATGGTCAAATAACAAATCCTATTTAACCGCTCCTAGGTTGCTATTGCTGCCTTATCAGCTTCCAAGATGACATCAGTAAGTAGAGGAGGCTTCTCGATATGCATTGCCATATTGACGTCAGTCATCTGTAGGGCAAACACAATATCCGTCATTCACTTCTTGAAATTGAAACCAATTAAGGTCTCAATGATGACAACATTGTTGCTTACAGAAAAGGTGATTGAAAAATAGGAAAGACAATGTAAAGATCAGCATAAATGCAGGATAACAGCGATACTTAAAGTATTAAAGTAGTATTTATTCAGAGAATCCGATCACATATATTATGAAACACCTGTGGGCTGAATACATAATATATGCAATTAGACTTCTACATGAAAGCGATCAGAGTACAAATCATTAAATCTCATGACACTATCACTTGTGAGTGAGTAGATCATTCAAGTAACAGCTTTCCTCCATCTAATGCCTTTATCTACTTCTCAAAATCTCATATAAAGTCTACCTGTGGGCAAAATAATAAAACATGAGACCAAAAACATCCCCTAACATGTAAGCGGTACAATCCAAATACTGACTTGAAAGGCCACCGTGGTGACTACAATCTTACCAGTACTGAAAAAAACCACAAACACAAGGGATACATCCTTATGTTATCTTTATTCTATATGGGCATAAAGTATGTGAAAATCAGCTATAAATACAAAAATCAAATGCATAGTCAAATAATCACACACTAGTACTGAAAACATCATCTTTAAATTTTATTTGAGACTTTTATTTAAAAATTCTCAATAATAGTGATTATTGTACTTTATCGAATACTAAAGCTACCGCATGAAACATAAAACTTTAAGTATCTCCTTAAGTGCAGTTCGGAGTACGAAATGCACTCAAAATTAGCTTAGAAAAGCTTTAAAAACTTTTTCAAAATCTAATTACCAACATATTAAATCCAGAAAAATTGATTAAAAATTCCCTCGACCTGGAAACTGACCCAAAAAGATCCGGGCCAACTTTATGGAAATTTCTGAAATTTTCCTTTTTTTTTAATTTCTGGTGCTGATGTAAGCATAACGTCAGCATCACTATAGTGTTGACGTCCGCAGGCATCATCCTGTGCATAGGCAAAGGTGGGTGCACAAGCTCATTTACTATATGTCGCATGCAACGCACATGTCTAAATCCTTGTCGTCCACGTGTTGGAACCGATGCACACGTGCTAGTAGTTCTGCCCTTGTGGGAGCGTGCGACACAAGCATACCTCAACGAGTGGAGCCACTTGGCGGTACGCGATTGATGCGTGCATTGTACCATCTCTTTGATGGTACTGTAGCATTGCACACGCCTGACGGTGTATCGCCCTCTGATGGGATGGTGATTTTCGGTGACCTGGGATCAATATTTTTGCTCTTTTTGGCCTGTTTTCGACTCGTTTTTCATAGCTAACTTCATGTATACTACTTTTACGTAATTATATACGAAAAAAAATAAAAAATGATTCGAAAACTAATGAAAACCATAATGGATGGAAACCGAAAAACTTTCATTTATGGTAACCCGATCATATAACCGCTCTGATACCATATGTAACACATAGCATAGACTTTAAGGGTTAAAAATGAAAGAAATGTGAAATACCTGATTTCAATTCTATCTCAACTTCCGAAGCAGTTTTCGAGGCCAAAATGAGCTCCAATCATCTAGGACCTTCACGGGAAATGATCACCGACATGCGATTAATGCCTTTCTACAATTTTCTCAAAACGTAAGTGCTCTTAACGAGTCAGATGATTCATATGCCTACAAATGATATAAATAACTGTAGGAGACCTTAACTTATATATATAGTTTCCATATCGAGCTTCTTTATCACAAGCTCAATATGGATCCAGTTCACACTAATTGCGATTTGTTTCTTCCTGAACTTCACCTCATTAATTTAGATCATTTATTGAATCGATTTATTATTCTATAACAAATTACATAATTTAATTGATAATTTATTAAAAACTCAAAAATTACAATTAATAATTATCACATAATTACAAAAAGGATTGTCCTGACAGGATGCTCTTTGGGACATCTCCTTCCGTATTATGTCAAATCACCATTACACATTTTTGCTACTCGTCACCGTGTTTAAACGAAAAGGCTGAAAACTTACCTGGTGCTGAAACAGCTCCGGTCCAAGTCACCAACAGGCAACATCTACCTTTTCAAGAAGTAGCTTTTCTCGCATGTACTCAATCAAGTTCATGAACAAGTAACTTTCGCCTAATCATGTTTCAGCTAACTTGATAACAAATCGTTAACATGCCTACACTTTGCTTTCCCAACATTTATGCACATGGAATGGTGTATTTTGTCTGGTAGAATAAAAGAAGAAAGAAGAAAGAATAAAGCGTGCGCATATCAGCAGTTACGCAGTAATGAGACAAATGAATTTGTCAAATTTCCACTATCCCTTTCCCATATAAAGTCAAACTTTTGACGATTCAATATGGAATTCGAAAAGATCATATCTGGACCTTATTAAAAAAAAAAAAAGTGGACTTTGAACAAGTGACTGATCAGACTAGTTTTCGGCTCCTTTTTTCTACCAAAACAACTGCAGTCTTGGCGTTTGTAATATATTAAATTGACCCAGTAACATTTGCGTCTAATAATCGTTCGTAACGGTATAACTATTCTATTTTAGTTGTTCTCTGCCACTAATTGTGTCAAGGGGAAGAAAGTCATCTGAGAAGCATGAGCGTATCAATACAATGCCAAGGCCTTCTTCTACTTTTCTCAATAATTTTGTCAAGCTCAACGATCTCCGCAGCTGTGGATGT
This sequence comes from Erythroxylum echinodendron, assembly GCA_027575705.1. NCBI lineage: Eukaryota > Viridiplantae > Streptophyta > Magnoliopsida > Malpighiales > Erythroxylaceae > Erythroxylum > Erythroxylum echinodendron. Next base: position 25,105,805 of record JANZXR010000005.1, read on the forward strand.
TATTAGGGCAACTCAAACACTCACAGACGGTGAAACTCTAGTTTCCTCAGGTGAGAACTTTGAGCTGGGTTTTTTCAGACCTGGAAATTCCCGGAAAAGGTATTTGGGAATATGGTACAAGAATATCTCAAAATTCACTGTAGTATGGGTTGCCAATGGAAATAACCCCCTCAATGATTCCTCAGGAGTTATAAAGTTCGTTGACCAAAGCAATTTTGTACTTCTTAATGGTGCTAATGACAGAGTCTGGTCAGCGAGCTCATCAGCAGCAGTAATCAATCCACTTGCACAACTTTTGGACACAGGAAATCTTGTTGTGAGAGATGAAAATGACAAGGACCGTGAAAATTTTTTGTGGCAGAGTTTCGATTATCCGTCTGACACATTCTTGCCCGGAATGAAGTATGGCATAAACCTGCAGACTGGCCTCAATCGCGTCCTGACATCCTGGAGGAACCCTGATGATCCATCTACGGGTCAGTATATAAATAAGCTTAATCCAAATGGGCTGCCACAGTTCTATTTGTTCCGGGATTCGGTTGTGGAGTTCAGGTCTGGACCTTGGAATGGACTGCGATTTTCTGGTATGATAAATTTGAAACCAAATCCAATATACCAATTTGACTTCATTTCCAATAAGGAAGAGATATATTACCAGTATGAACTCATCAATAGTTCAGTTCTTTCAAGGATGGTTTTAAGTCCTCAGGGTGTCCTGCAGAGGTTCATTTGGATTGATCGTACTCAAGAATGGAGCCTTTACTTGACCGCAAGTATGGACAACTGTGACAGGTTTGACTTATGTGGCCCAAACGGTATCTGTGACATTAACAATTCACCAGCCTGTGGATGCTTGAAATGGTTTGTGCCCAAGTCCACAGAAGAGTGGATTGCAGCTGATTGGTCAAATGGATGTGTTAGGAAGGTGCCTCTGGAATGCACTAATGGAGAAGGATTTATAAAGTACCCAGGCATTAAATTGCCAGATACACAGAAGTCATGGAACAATGAGACGATGAACCTTGAAGAATGTGAGAAAGTTTGCTTGAAGAAGTGCTCCTGCACAGCCTATGCAAATATGGATATTAGAAATGGGGGAAGCGGGTGCATATTGTGGTTTGGTGACTTAATTGATATCAGAAAGTACAGTGAAAATGGACAAGATATTTATATAAGGCTGGCTGCTTCTGTTATGGGTATGACTTTACTCTCTGTCTCATATCCATGTTAGATTTGTCGAAACAGAGGAGTTACAATGAAAAGATGGTTATGCATTGCGGACGCCGCAAACTCAAAAAGCTTCTCAACTTTCTTTTAAGATTTATCAGGTTTTGAATTTCTTAAACTATCAATGGCAGATGACCATCAAAAATCCGAGGGGCAGAAACGTGCGAAAATTATTGTCGTTCCCATATCATTGGTTGGATCTTTTCTCCTGGCCCTCTGCATATTCTTGTATGTCCTCAGGAGGAAGAGGAAGCATAGGAGAAGAGGTAAATGAATACCATATCCTTTTCCAATACTGAAAATGAATAATTGAACTCAAGAACAACTATCAAATTATTCTACTGTATGTTCTTTCTCATCAATCAACAATGAAAATGAGCCCAGTTCACCTTTTAGTTCTCCAATTATTTTTCCTGCTTCAAAACACTTTTGACAAATTTAATATTTGGATGGCCACTCCTCACCTTGTTAACCTAGTTTGAGAAGAACATCATTGTTATGGGATTTGATTCTGAATATTTCTTACTTCATGCAGGCACAGTGGATGATGGACCAAAGCAAGACCAGACAACCAATGAAGATTTGGAGCTGCCGTTATTTGAATTTGCCAGTATATCTGAAGCCACCAATTGCTTTTCAATTAACAATAGAATTGGTCAGGGTGGTTTTGGACCAGTCTATGAGGTAAGGGAAAAAGCATTCCAAGATGCCAAAATAAAAACAGGAAATTCCTTGTAATTAGAATCTTTCTACTGGTATAAATATGCATATTTGTCGGTACTTAAATCTGCAGAGGTGAAAGAATTTTCAACTTTACACAGAAATCAGCATTTGAATTTGTTCTACTGAAGTTTAACAGACAGAGGATTAGGAATGTGCTCCACTTCCTAACACATACATAAAAAATTTATTTTAGGGTATACTAAAAGATGGACAGGTAATTGCTGTTAAGCGGCTTTCTAAAAGGTCAAGACAGGGAGTTGATCAATTCAAGAATGAAGTCATTTGCATTGCCAAACTTCAGCATCGCAATCTTGTGAAGCTTCTAGGCTGCTGTATCCAACATGAGGAAAGGATTCTGATATATGAATACATGCCCAACAAAAGCTTAGACTACTTTATCTTTGGTTTGTATTGCGAAAGGCGTTTGATTTTGAGTAAAGTTGATTTGTTTTTTTTGTTCTGATAAGTAAAAAATTCTGGCACCAAATGCAGTTCACAATTTAACGAATGCACTCTTGATGATGAAAAACGTGAATCATTACCGTCTTGCATAATATTCCATTTCCATTCACCATTATTTGTTTGCTTGGACATAACTTGACGCAGACAAAAGAAGAAGCATGGTGCTGGACTGGTCTAAGCGCTTCCATATCATGAATGGAATAGCTAGGGGACTTCTCTACCTCCATCATGATTCAAGAATTAGAATCATACATAGAGACCTAAAAGCAAGCAACATTTTACTGGATTACCAAATGAATCCGAAAATTTCAGACTTTGGCATGGCTAGGAGTTTTTGGGGGGATGAAACCAGCGCAAACACAAGCAGAATTGTCGGAACGTAGTAAGTACCTTTCTAAATGATGAATACTATCAATTTGGAATTTCGTAAACTTGTGACAATATTTTATGATTTTGTTTCAGTGGTTACATGTCTCCAGAATATGCAATTGATGGTCTATTCTCGGTGAAATCAGATGTATTTAGTTTTGGTGTTTTGGTGCTGGAGATATTGAGTGGAAGGAAGAACAGGCGATTCAGTCATATAGACCACAAGTTCAATCTTCTTGGACATGTAAGCATTATCCTTTCCTTGTCATTTGCATTCTAAACTAGATCAAAGCTTTGGCGACTGTTGCTTAAATAATTCGCAGGCTTGGATGCTGCATAGAGAGGACAGATGCTGGGAGCTAGTTGAGGAATCTTTCAAGGGCTCATGTATCGAGTTTGAGGTTCTACGAGCAATCCGTGTGGGCCTCTTGTGTGTGCAGCAAAGTCCTGAAGATCGACCCAACATGTCGACTGTGGTTCATATGTTGAGTACCGACATCGCGTTGCCTCAGCCTAAAGAGCCAGGTTTTTTTGCTGAAAGAGATCTCATGGATGCGGATTTTTCTTCAAGCAAACATGAAACCTCTCCCACCAATGAGTTCACACTTACTATGCTAGAGGCCCGGTAGAGTTGGTCGCAGCTTCAGAGGTGCCCGTTGTACTTAATTCTTTCCTTCTTACTAAAATGCAAACTTGAACCTAAACCAAGATTGCTATTTGGTTACTCCATCAACAAACTCTTTTCTAACTTAATGTTGTTAGTTTAATTACTGATTTATAACTCAAGTAAATTAGAAGAATCACTAATTTCTGTTTTCTTTAAATAAAAATGAAATTTGTAGGTGGAGCAAACTATTTTTCAGCATTACACACTGTTCTCGCTTGCTATATAAACAATGTTTTGGTAAACGAAAAAGGTGTAAACCCGTTTCTTATCTTCTTTTTGGCAATTTGGTTGCTCTCATTGCCCCGCTGCGTAACCATTACATTAGTAGTTTGATTTCCTTCTGAGGACATACGTTTTTTCATCTTTTATGGTAAGTCAGTCGTATGTGTTCTAAAAGGGCTGTTCGTAACACATTGTCATAACTTTTATTACAAGTTAAGTTTGAGAGTTTTGCATGCAAAATATCGTTTCATTTGATTATCTACCCAGGGCTTTGAACAAGTTTGATATTAATTTGAAAATGGAGACTATATAGGGTTTAGTGACGTGGGAACTAGGTTTTTAAATTGAATCAAAACCCCTAATGTTAAATCTGTGGACTTAAATCGGAACAAAATGCCTAAAGTTAGATTTTATGGTTTGAAATTGCATTAAAATAGCTAGAATTGGATCTTAAGGGCTAAAATTACAACAAAATGCCTAGAGTCGGATCTTATGGCTTGAAATTGGATTACAATACCTAAAGTTAGTTCTTAGGACTCAAAAATACAATATGTGAATAAATGCCAAAGAGTTTATGGTTTTCTCTATAACTTGAGGTTATAAAATAAAGCATATGATTAAATATTTTGAAGTTCATTATTTAAATCTAAGGCTTAAAATGAACTAAAAGACCTGTTTAAAGTTTTATGATGAGACTTAAGACAAGAAAAATGAATTAAAAGACTAAAAATATGCCCGGGATTAGCGAGAGAGCTGATGCTTTGAATGAGCATTGACTTGATTTGAAAATAGAAGCAGACCTAGAGATCTTTGAACATGGATTGCTTTAATTTGATATAGATGAAGGTGTAGTGAGTTGGGAAAGACGACATGAACATATTTTAACTTGGATTTATTTGCTATACTTTTTTCAAGTGAGCATTTGGCTTTTCTTTTTCTTGGCAACAAACATTTCCATTTTTTCAAATGGAGAAACAAAATATGAAGAAGGAAAAGGTTGTTTTATGATATTATTGCAAGTTTTGAGTTCATGTTGAGTATTTTAGAACTTAGCACCTAAACTAATAATTTCTAAAAATAAAATATTTGGGCTTGAACTATTAAGAGCTAAATTCTAAAATAAGGTTGTAGCATGCATAATAAAAAATATAATCTTAATTAGGGCCTAAAAGAAATTAAATCTTATAATTTACATGCCAAAGAATGTTTATCATGAAAGGGACTAAATTGCTTCTTATTTTGTCAATCCTTTTCTACTTATTTTGGTATTGTCGATGTGCTACTTATTTAATTATTAAAGTGCCGGTTGTTATTCGATTTACTACAACATTAATAAAAGATTAGAAAATATGTAACTAAAGATTGTTGTAAAAGAAAATAACAAAACTAAAATTATAGACAAGGGAACTTTTATTGAATTGTTCTTTCTAGATCTTTAGCCTAGTAGTGACATACTAAGGGCATATAATTGTCACTCAAAATTGTTTGTCCTTAGATGATGCACGAGAGGGGTTGAATTGTATGCTTATACTTTTATCCTATTTGAAAAATTATGTAATGAATTACCTATTCTAATGAACAGTATTCTTGACATTTTTTAATGATGTCCTAAATAGGATGATGATATTAAGGATTTTAAGAAAGCAATGGAGTCTTCACGTCTCCTTATTAGGGAAAGATGGAAAAAAAATCCAAAACGAAAATCTATGAGCTCCTAACATGAAACTGAAAGTGGAGTTGATCACATAATAGGGAGCTGCTAGCCACCTTACCCTATTTATCTAAACGGTTACCTAGATCTTTAAATGAATTTCTAAATTTTAGGAATTTGAATTGAAATAATTTTGGATGAGTTCAAAAAACAAAATGAAAAAGAGAACATATAATTAAATTTCGATAAGTTTATATTTCTATATAAGAATTAAAAAAAAGAGCAAAATGCCTATAATGGATTAAAGGACTTGAAGTTAAGGAAACACTTAGAGTTGGACTGTAGAATTTATATATATGGATAAAATGTCTAGAATGACTCTTAAGGATTAATAATAAGGATATAATGCCTAGAATGAATCATATAACTTAAAATTAAGTAAGAAATAACTAGAGTTAGGTTTTAGGTATTAAAAATAGAGGTAAAGTGCCTATATTTTGCAAGAGCTTAAAGTGACGATAAAATTCCTAGAATAGATCTTAGGGATTCAACAAATTTTAGATTTTGATTTAAAAAGAGGGAATATATAGGGTCTATTAACTTAATACTTAAGATTTGTAATGTTTATGATTTTATTTTTGATCATTTAAATTTCAGTTTAGGCTTGAATTTGATTTTTCCTGAATGAATTGCACATTTTGTTTTATTCATTTAGCCCCATTTATTAAAACCATTTTATTATTTTAATTGTGGTCTCTCATTTTTCGTCTTTTTTTCCATTTAAGTCATGCATTGCAAATTTTACATATCAAGTAAACAAAAAGAAAAAGAAAGAAAAAAAGAAAGAAAAAACAAACTTTTATTTTTAAGATTAATTTTAAGTTTGAGTTTTTTAGGTGAGACCTTTTCGAGTTGAACCTATTACCTAATTAATTTTAAAATTTTTATTTTGATTATGGACCTCTACAATCAAGGCATAAACAAAATTTTCTTTCAAAACACCAATAAAATAAGTGAGACCAAGTTACCAGGCCAAAAAAAGATTAAATAGATAATTAAAAATAATACATTATTTATATAATGACCACTTTAAATCAATTTTGCTTCATCAATCTTTTTGCTTTGATGATGTTCGATTCTCACTTTTCAATTTTCAGCCCTAATTTTTATTGGCTTCTACTACTACTACTACTACAAAAAAAAAAAAACAGAGAAAAATAATTGAAACAAAATAAATGTAGAAGAAATGATTGCTAAAATTGACAATATAAATAAGAAACATGACTTATCTTGATTGTTGATACTGGAAGTTTGAAAAACTTCTTGCTATCTCTTATTCTTTTGTTAAAGCTGTAATAACCCTATGCAAGTTCACGATCAACTTGTTCTTATCTAATTTGTTAACTCTCACTATCATCTTAACCTATGCATTAAGTACTAAAGGGTTAAGATGTAGAGATAGTTGAGTTTTGATGGTCATATTATTGCTTCAAGATCATTTAGATGTTGAATCTTCTTCCATTTCACAAATGCAATAGATTCAGTACTACTTTTAGGCTCATCTATATCCAATATTTTCAAATAGTTAACGCATTGACGAAGTTCCATTCCATCCTAAATTTATATTAAGCCTAAAACAATTCCATTGGTTTGTATATATTAGATTTGAGTGGCTATAGAATGAGGGCAGCCACATAGTCATCATTTAGTGGCCTTTGTGTGGCTAATCTTCTACACTTGGTTAATAAATTGAAAATTTTGATGTATTAAATTGTGTGATTTGATTATTTTCATTTTTCAATTTATATATTGAGTATCAGTTATTTTTCTATATTAATCTTTTATGATTGTATCGGTTAATTACTAGCAAGGACTTTTATTTTATTTTTATTATAATCCATTCCTATATTAGATGTTAAATTCATAATTATTTAATCACTTTAATCTATAAAGCAACTAGGGTTTAATAAATTGTTATTGTTCAAGATCTTTAAATCTTAAGAAAGGAAATTAACTGAATTAAATGCAACCTTATAGACTCTATGTTATTCTATTTCATTAATATTTCTAATTCTTAAATATATTACTCAATAAAAATTTTAAGCATATGTTCTAGCTTTATTCAATAATTAAGGTTAATTGGATAGAAGCTTCTTTCTAATTAACTACGATTAAGAAGGGAAAGGAATTAATTTTGAAGGTAAATATTTGAAGTATAAATTGATTTACTCTTATATTGGTGATCAATAAACAATTCTTATGATGGATGTGGACTAGAACAATATTTATTTTCTATTAATTTCTTCATACCAACTTGCATTGTTTCTTAGATTTTTTTGTATTATTTCATTAAAATCAAAACTAACTTATTTATTCTTGTTTGTAAAAGAACAAAACAAGACTAAACACTCTACCACAATATAGTTATTAAGAGTAAGTTACTATTTTTTAGTGCACATGACGTAGCACTAGCCTTCTCCTACTATTACTAGTAAATTAATAAAATATTTTTATTGGATTTTAATGTGAAACTATGCTTGAGTAGATGGAAAAGCCACCAGAAGTGAAAAAAAGCAAGTTATAAAGAAAAGAAATTAGATATGAGAAAACATCTAGATAAAAAATCATCATACCATTATCTTTATATTAATGATTCTATAAATTCAAAAGGTTTATAAACTAGACTGACGAAATTTACTAAGTTGATGAAATACTCTCTTTTGAGTTATAAGTACCTATTCTCAAGTTGATTAGTCGTTACAAAGATTTCTGTAGGCCTATTTTAGTACCTTACATAATTTTTAATAATAATGTTATGGTTCATTCATGTATAGGTTCTCTCAAATCATATACATGCAAATTATAATATGGTCTAATTGTTAGCTTTAGTTAAATCAACCTTAAAAAATAAAAATATTTCTTAGAAATAAAATTTTCATAAGTAAATTAAATCAATCCTTAATAAAGATAACAATATGGTTTCACTTATCTAGATATAGGAAATATTAAGCCACGCATTATCTTTAAACCAAAAAACACAAACAATAGAATAAAAGGAATCAAAAGAGAAAGTATCTCAAATATGATCATGATATTCCAATATAATTTCAACCGTTAAGATGATTTTCAATTTCCTTCTTAAAAATGACTACTAGGCATCATTCTAAATTTTTTCTCTACTCTGCTGGTTAACCATAATTATAAAAATTAAAAGAATGACAAGTTTTTAATTTATGTTTCCATGTTTTTAAATATATTTTTTGTAGCAAACATGATTACATGGTCATTTTTTCCATGTAATTTACTATTTATCGTATGGGAGGATCATGGGCTTTAATATACTTATCTTATAGGTTGTGATTTTTACTGTTTCTTGTTATATAGAGGCACAAGGTCTAATATATTTGCCTTTTAGTCTATGTTTTAATTCACTTTTTCTTTAACTGAATTTATGGGAAAGATACAGGTATTGACACACTCATGTCTTATGCCATTTCCATTGCTTCTTTAGCAATATGTAACATGACTTCTCATCCACCCTTACATATAGTTGTACCTTCAAAATTAAATTTAAGAAAGAAACACGAGTTGAACAAATCTATATGCCAAATCATGTTCAAACCCTTTATTATCTCTTCTTCATTATAACATGGACACATGTTGTAACATACTTATGTCTAAGACCTCAATTATATAAAATATAACATTAAATCGTTAAATCAATATAATGTTCTCATGAAAACATATAAAAAAACTCAGTAAGACATATGCATTTTTTGGTACATCAATTTTCAAATATGAGGAGATTGCTAAACCAAATGAACTTCTAACTCATACTTTTGATGATAACAATATATATTACTATGAATTATTTTTATCTTTTATGGTATTAGTAATCTAAGTTGTCCAATAACAAAATTATAAATAAGAATCAAGGCAAAGTGACCCAATGAGACAAAGAATGCATCATGAAGAAATTTGATTAAAGTGGATCATATAGGAAAAAACAAAGTCAAAATAAAGCCCTCATGTTAAATGTATAAGGTTTATGTTGATTCTAGTATAGAATAAGCCGGTAAACTAAGAATAAGAAAGAATCAAATCATTCCATATATGAAAAATCATTGGAATTTTCTTTTTAATGTTATATTGGTTATTTAATTATTATAATTGCTAAAGTTACGTAAACATATCATATTTTTTAAAAATTATATAATTTTATTTCTAAAAAGGTAGAAAACTACCTTAAAATTTCTTTGTACAATGAATGATTCAACAGATTTATAAAGCTACATATGGCTCTTCTCAAGCATGTATTTCCCATCTATCCAAGCCCTCTCTACTATGTCCCTAAAAATTATCTGTAGAAATGGCATAAAGTACATTTATTATAACCTTTCCAAGTCATCCTATCTAATGTAAAGAGCCTTTTTTTATAGCCATCCATAAATAAGTGAATATTTAGGGACATTGTTCTTAAACCATACCAATTTACCCCACTTAACTTCATTCAAATGCATGCATTTTTAAGAGAAAATTTAGTTTTAATATAAAAATAAAATTGTTTTAATTTTTAAAATTGCTTTTGATGAACATTTGAATTATGTTTAAGTCAACTTTTATTAAAAGGAAGTGTTTTATTCTTTGAGAAACTTGAATGGCTTTGAAATTTTGATTTTCAGTAGTTTATATGGATTTATATATGAGATAAGTTAATTTATATATATTGCTTGTGATTGAATTAATATATATTTGATGGGTTAAATTTATATTTTGATTGGGAGATCAGTCAACCTATTTAGAAATGTAAAGTTTTAAGTTAACAAATTTATATCTGCATTTTATAGGACATAGGCAACGTACATGGGACATAAGTCAACTTATAGGGGCTATAGGTCGATTACTATCATTATTATTAGAAAGGTTTACTTACAAAAAAAAATTCAAATTTACTCAATTTTCCAATTATAGTGCGGACTTTAAAAATTTGAAATTAAATATTCAATTTTTCAATTTTTTAATTCTAGCCCAACGTTAATATCTCTGTTAATGTTGCTGACGTGACAAGCCACATTAGACACAAATTTAATGGCTTTTTCTTTCTCACTGTCAATTCCTTATTTTCTTTTACCTCCATAACATATACAAATAAAACCCTCCATAAGCTTAGCACTATGTATACCATCTTAATGCGGCCAAATGAGTAGCTATTGTTGGGCCTTGAATTTTTTTGTTTATTTTAGTAAACATGATTTGAATGAATTATGGTATTGTTAGATAAATTATTTTGATTGAGGTTAACTATTATGTCAAGTTTAGGAGGATTTAATTCAAGGATTAAT
>JANZXR010000005.1:25121287-25144703 GCA_027575705.1 Erythroxylum echinodendron
TTCTTTTCGTGTGTGAGGGAAACACTTAAACACTTAGGTGCGCGTGAGGTATTCGAGGGCTAACGGAATTGTTCGGCGACATTCACGTGAGAAGGTTGAATCTTTGCTTAAGCGGACCGAAGCGGGATTGTCGCACGAAGGTGGGCGCGACTTGTGGTGAAAGTTCGGGTCCAAAGTAGACCTTTGTGACAACAACCATGGAAAACGCTATTGATGGCCACCCACCTGCTCCACCTGATCGTCCCACGTTTCTACACGTTCTTCAATGGCTTTCAGCTATGGCGTCTTCTTCTTTAATAATGGAACAGCCCAAAATTACGCAGCACCGTGGTGAACTATCGATTATATTCCCAAAAGTTGTTGAAAAGATGTCCATCCCATTTCGTTATGCACTTGTTGGTAAGTTTTCCCAGGGTAGACCAGGATTAGATATTATTCTAAAATTCTTTGTGGCTCAGAATATCAAGACAATGTCGGTTTACTAGACTCTCGCCATGTTATCTTGAAGATGGATGTCTCTAATTTCCGTCGAGTATATTCACGTGGGATATGGTATATCGAAGGCATTAAATGGACTCCAAATTTTCATGTTGATCTTGAATCCTTGATTGTTCCGATTTGGTTTACTTTGCCAAAGTCACCAATTCAGTTTATGAATCAGGAAGCCCTGTTCCATATTGCAAAAACTTTTAGTCAGCCCCTTCGCTTAGATTCAACGACTGCTAATTTTAAACGTCCTAACAGTGCTTGAATGCAGGCTGAGATTGATTTGCTGAAATCAATTCCGAAGCGCTTATGTATACAGATGGAAGACTCAATTGGTTTCTGGTACAAAATTGATCAGGATGAGGAAATCCCATCATACTGTCCTCATTGTTGGCATGTTGGTCATTCCGAAGAAATTTGCCATGTCAAACATCTTGAATTAAAGGTTATCTCAAAACTAGTTCAAAAGGAGATTTCAAAAAAGGTTTACAAGCCAAAATCGATACAGCCGCATATTGACAACAACCTTAATTTAAATGTGATTCATGACACAGCTAAACCTGCACCGATTGAGCAACACGATGACACTTGCCAGAAAATTATGAAAACACAGGATCTTTCCACTTAATTACCTGACACTTTGGAGAAAAATGACACGATTAATGGTTATTTGTATGAAAGTCGTACCACACAAAAAGAAGACAGAGAGAGTTTTATTTCTAGAACTTCAGAACATAGACTGGGATCAACGTTTGTGTTTACAACATCACAATTTCAAAACATAGACTGGGATCAACGTTTGTGTTTACAACATCACAATGATCCCCCCAATTTATCCACTGCCCACCAATTATGGTCTAGCAAATTACAAGGAAGCAATTATGATATTGATCAACAAATCTTTCCAAACCTTCCAAAAGATGAGATGATTCAGATTCTTAATCAATTAGTCCTGAATATAATGATAAACTCTCAAAACACAACGCTCGAAAAAATGCAACCAAATATTCCTAGAAGAGAATGCAGCGGAAAAATTATTTTGATATGCCCAGAGCCATTTTAACAAGATCGATTGCTCCCATTCAATTTGTAGAACTAGATGAATCCAATGACGATATTATTCTGGTATATTAGAGGAGCAGGCTCACAACAATCAATTCGTAGACTCAAAAAATTGCAAAAGCTTCATCAACTCTCCTTTATCGCCATTATGGAACCAATGATTTCTCCGGATAAGTAGCACTCCTTACAAATTTCATTGGGCTATCATGAAAGTGTTTTCAATGTCAATAATAAAATTTGGATCATGTGGAAATCTTCTTATACTACTAAGATTATTCATGATCATGATCAGTTTATTCACGTTGAATTGATCGATAACACTTCTTTAGAGTACTTATTTATTACAGAGATCTATGCTAAATGTAATAAAAGAGATAGACTAAACCTTTAGTCTTCTTTAAAAAGAATTGCAGATGATTTACATGATAAAATGTGGATGTTTGGGGTGGGGATTTTAATGTTATATCTAACGTCGTAGAATATAGAGGAAATTCCATTTCACATCAAGGAAACCTGGATGATTTTAACAACTTCCTTCGTACTTCAGCAGCTTGTACTCTTCCAACTGAAGGATCTATATACATAACGATGGGCTCTAGACCTGAAGGGAGAGTTTGAAAAAGACTTGATCGTGGAAGACAAGGTTTAATGAAAAACTCAGCCGATTAAAACACTAATTACGTCAATGGAATTGGACTCATTTTAGGAATGTGAAGCTCAACCTATACACAGCTGAAAAACGATATAAAGTAGAGCATAAATTTGATGAAACGCCATCAGTTGAAGCATAGATTCAAAGAGTCCCACGCAGAATACATTAAAGCGTTGTTTGAAGAAGAGATGTTTTGGAAGCAAAATCTGGTATTAAATGGCTTAAAGAAGGAGATGCAAATTCAAAAATTTTCCATGCTTATACTGCCACTAAGCGTGCACGATTGAGAATTGAAAAAATAAAACATGAAAGTGGAAAATAGGTGGAGACGCAAGATCAGCTAACCAGTGAAGCCAACGATTTCTTTGCAAAGCTCTAAACTTCTGAAGAGCACGTGGATGAACAAAAGACTACATATTTTTTACAATGGATGCCATGGATTCTCTCCAGTGAAGACAATATTGTTTTGTTAAAATAAGTCAATTTAGAGGAAGTTAAAGCTGCGGTTTTTGATCTTGATCCAGATCGTATAGCTAGAGCTGATGGTTTCTTTAGGTTTTTCTTTCGACATTACTGGGATATTGTCGCTTCAGATGTGTATGCTGCGGTGCACGATTTTTTCTTGGGAGTTCCTATTCCAAGAGGTATGGGATCAACATCGATAACGTTGATACCAAAGAAAGACAACCCTTCAACATTTTCAGATTTCTGTCCTATTAGTTTATGCACTTTGCCAAATAAAAATCCTATCCAAGATATTGGCAGAGCGGATTAAACCTTTATTCCCAAAATAATTTCTGGAGAACAAACAACTTTTCTCTTTGATAGAGACATCTCAGATAATCTATTATTGGCACAGGAAATTATTCAATTCATTGACAAGAAAATAAGAGGTCACAACATGGTTTTTAAAAAGGGATATGATGAAAGCTTTTGATAGAGTATCATGTCTTTTTTGGAGAAATTATTATGGAGGTTGGGTTTCAATGATCATTTTGTTCATTTGATTCTTAATAATTTAAAAGGAGCTTGGTTTTCAGTTTTGATCAACGAACAAGCTAGTGTCTAATTCAAAGGTAGTAGAGGAATTAAACAAGGTGATCTTATATCACCATATCTATTCATACTGGCCTCGCAAGCACTTTCGCGAGGTTTGAATGCTAAAGCAAAAGAAGAAAAATTTGATACTTATGCTTTACTAAGAGGCTTCAAAACTATCATGCATTTAAGCTTCGTTGATGAAATAATTTTATTTACCAAGGGACGTTGACGTTTTCTAAGAAATTTGATGAATTTTCTACACTTCTATAAAGACGTCAATGGCCAAAAAATCAATATGGCCAAAAGTTTTTTTGTTGCTTCGAAACACATGAGCTAATTACATTCTCACTTAATCACAACTATCACTACAATTCACCGAGATTAGCTGCCTTTTAAATATTTGGGAAGTATGTTGTTCAAAGGTCGACCAAAATCTTTCTATTTTTAGCATATTCTTAACAAGATTGATTTGAAATTAAATGGTTGGTATCAAAAACTTCTTTCATTCTCATCAAACATGTTTTGTCTGCGATTCCATTGTATTACATATCTATCTTTCAATTTCCAAAAACAAACATTCACTAGATTGAACAAAGATTGGCTAGATTTTTTTCAGGAAAAACAGAGGATGGAAAGAAGAGACATTGGTGAAATTGGAGGAGTCTTACACTTTCAAAAGATGAAAATGGTCTTGGAATTTTGTCTTTAATTGATTTAGATCATGTGGCTACTTGAAAATTATGGTGGAAATTTCATCAAGACAATTCTCTTTGGGCACGAACCTTAAAAACTCGAGCTTAGGGAATCCAAAAAATTGACATTGGAAACGTATCAAATAAATTTATGAATTTTTTGCAGCTCATACAAAAATCATAATAGAAAATGGATCGAGTTCTTTTTGGTGGGATAATTAGTCTCACAAAGGTGTGTTACATTCTTGTTATAAGGGAAATGATGAGCTTCTTTATTCTTTTACTTTACAAAAATTTTTTAGCAATATGGTCGTCAATCTCATAACTGTCTAAAATTTGTTATCATTTTATATTGTTGCGTTTCTTACAACATTCCATTCAGACTTGTTGATGGGAGAGATCAAATTATATAGATCCCCAACCTCTTCTAGTTTGTTGACTTTTAAATCAACTCATGAGCAAATTAAACTGAGGTATGAAAAAATATCAATTGCAAGACATTTGGAATGTCAGAATACCACTGAAGCTCTTTTATTTTTGTATAGCGACTGTTAAATCAATTGCTTCCCCTATAAGAAATACTTAAACAACTAGGTTTCTTTATAGCTATAAATTGTTGTTTTTGTGAGAATTTAGAAGATCTTAACCATATCTTTTTTTCTTGCAATATAGGCTTCCAGGTTTGATCTTATTTTGAAAGGAAAATGAACATAAGAAAACCAAATATGAATTTTAGCTTATTTGACACTCTTGAATTTGGTGGAAAAAAGAGATGCATGCTAATACTACAACGAAAATTTGACGGCTTCTACCAGTTTTTATATGTTGGAATTTGTGGTGTGTTTGTAATAAAGCTTTTTATGATGAACATAATACCGAGGCCAGTTCGATAATACATCTTGTTCATAAGCATTTATATAATGCTAGTACCATCAAACCTTTTATGATGCACTCAATAGAAGATCGATTTCTTATCTCCATTAGTTTGATTTGTAACTAGTTACCTTCAAAACCGATCAAAAGTAAGGTATTAGTATGGAATGCTTCTCCTCCCTCTTGGCTCAAATTAAATATTGATGGATCACGTCTTGGTAATCCGGTGCTTGTGATATTGACTATATTGTTTGAGACTCTAATGACAATATTAAGTTTGCAAAATCAAAAATTGTTTAATTTAGGACCAGTCTATATGCTAAATATTGTCATTTAGAGGGTATTCGAAAGATGTGTATAGAATTAGATTCTAAGTTACTGGTTCAAATAATGATAGGACAAATCACATGTCCTTGGCATTATAAAGATCTTTTCACAATAATTTCTACATCTCTGCAGGCTTTTGTCTTTAATATCATGCATGTTTACAGGGAAATAAATTCAATAGCTGATGTTTTTACGAAACTCGCAAGTTCCACCGACACATCCTTAGGATTTAACAATGTAGATAACTTACCTTGATATATATAGGGTCTTTTTACTTTAGATAAACAACATTTTCTTTACATTAGATGGTTTCACTATATCTATATTGTTCTTTTCTTTTAATTTCCACACAATGCCATTTTCCAATTTATAAGGTAAGTTTATGTCCCCCTTCATCTTGTAATAACATTTTATTATTAATAAAATAAGGTAATCATCCCCTCTAGGGTTCCGTCCTTGATTAAAATAAAGATTAACTACATTGAGATTAAGAGATGTTAATAAAGAACTCCATACAGTCGACAGCTCTCATCATCCTTTTTTCCATCTGAACTTCATTCTCTTCTTACTCCCCTCCTTCTGCCTCTTCTTTCTTCTATTGTAGTTTTTCCACTTATGGTTTTTTTTTTTTCCTTTTCACAAAAACCTCATAAGCCCACCAAACTTTATCATTTTTAAAAAAAACTAACTTTCAAACTTCATTTCATATAAGAACACTCATTTCCTTATATAGTATAATGTCTGACCCTATTCTAGTTATTAACCAAAATTAAGATGAATTTCCCCTTGCCCTTTTCCTTTAGCAAAGATTCTCCACATTGTCCCCTAACCTCCCTCTCTCACTTGCCCCATAGTCTACCTCAAATTAAATAAAGATATACAGTGCTTTTCCCCCAGTCAAAGCACTTCAAAGGGGCTCATCATGGGACAGTAATATTAGTTAGATATTTCCTTAGGAAATAAGCAAAAAACTAGAAATTGTATGGTTTAAAGGAAGCTCTCCTCAATGATGAGAATTTGTTATTACTTATATTCAACTTTATAGAATAAGCTAAGAAGGTTCTTAAGAATGGGCCTTAGCATTTGGTAAATGCTCCCAATTTTCTCTAATTTTGGAAGCTAAGACTACATCTTAAAACAATCAATTATGCACTTACTTGGATTAAGTTGTATAATATTCCCTTAGAATATTTGTCAATTAAAGGGTTGAGCCATCTTGCAAGTTATATAGGAATCCAATATGCAGGAAAAGAAACATAACTTTAAAGAAGAGGGTGGGATATGCTTATACGTGCATTATAGTTGAGATGGGATCTAAGCTACCTGAGTGGATCCATATAGTCAAATTGGGAGAAAACATGGAGCTGGTGAAGGACATAGTGAAAGTCTCATACGACTAGAAACCTAGTTTTACACTAGCTAACAAATTTTGGAAGCATATGGGGATAAAATTTAAAAAGGGTGATTGTCAGGAGCTAACATGAGATGGAGATGTTGAATCTCAACCTACTACTAAACCTTTTGACCCTAGCCAAAACTCTGAATGGTAACATCAATCTTTAAAAGGGACCCTAGAACCTGTAAATGTTATTGCCCTTCCTAATAATACCAATAGCTCACCTTTAAGGGGTTTAAAAGAAAAGTAGTTTCATACATTTACACCTGTAGAAACCAACCCCCAAGAATCATCCCCCTCAACTGAGTCATATCCTAGTAATAAATCCCCAATTCAGGATGATATAACTTCACCAAAGTGAGTAAGAAAAGATTAGGAAGGGAAAAAGGTTTTTAGAGCCAAATAATAACCTAATGAGTTTTATGGTATGGAATGTAAGGAGAATAAACTCCCCTAAGAAACAAGAACCACTCAAGGACTTCCTAAAGGAAATAAAATATATGTTTTTAGGTATTTTGGAACCCAAAATAAAAGCTGAAAGATGTGATAGCCTAACTTTTGTCATAAAGGAATGGGTAATAGTCATAAACCAAGTAAATCACCACTATGGGAGAATCCTTATAGACATAATCAACTTATGTATATGGAGATCACTCTCCTCAACAACAACAAAAAAATGAACATCACACTAGATTATGGATCTAACTTTGCCTTATAAAGAAATGCCTTATGCAATGATCTTAAGAGTATCAATGCAATAGTAATAGGTCCTTAAATGGTAGTTAGGTCCAAAGACTCTGGAAACATTAACCCAAGTTGCCAAAATGAAGATTTAAAGGAATGCATTAACATATATAAACTTTCAAGGACATTTTTTTAACTTGGTCTAATAAGCAACAGGGATGTTAGAATGTTATGAATAATCTAGATCGCACTGTAGTTAATGTGAAATGGATGAATTATTTTCCCTTAAACAATATATTTTTTAGTAATCCAAGATTTTCATACCATTATCCCATAATGATACAAAATGTCCTCCCCCCCTCTCAACCTAGAAAAGCTCAATTCATATTTAGTAAGTTCCTTAAAGGAATGTAAGGATTTGAAGAAGCAACTAAAAGAGGAATCTCATTGGAAGTTCGTGGTTTCAGCTCTTTCAAATGTATGAGGAAATTAGGTAGATGGAGAGAGAAGAACTTAAGAAACTTAACAAAGAAAGATTCAACTATACTAAATAAGGTGTTGACTTCTCTAAAGCATATATTTAAAGTATCTAGGATCAACTAACTCACAATGTAGGGGATAGAAGAAAAGTCTAACTTTAACTGAGTTTTCCTATGCCTTCGAATTTCATAACTCCCTTCTAAAATAGTGAGCAAGGATATTGTGACTCAAAGATGGGGATAGAAACACTAAATTCTTACATAGATCCATTAAAACCAGGATGAACATTAATAAAATTTCTACCTTACAAAAGTAGGATAGATCAACCATCAAAGATCAAGAAGAAATAAAGAAGAGGTATATAATCACTACAAAAGAACATTAGGAGCTTAAGTTGTGAGTAATTCCTTTATAAATATACTAAAGGAATTTATCTTAAATGAATTCTCTGAGGAAGATATCAATGTTATAACCAAACATGTCACTATAGAAAAGATAGAGCCTACTATGTTTCAACTAAATCCCAATAAATCTCCTAGTCCTGATTAACTAAATGCCTTGTTCTTCTAAAATGCATATAAATGGATTAAGAGGTTGTGGTAGATGTAGTTATCGAATTCTTCGATAAGGGAACTATGCTAAAAGAAATTAATATGACTTACATCACCGTTATCCTCAATGTCACAAGTTCTAGCTTAATGATAGACTACAGGCTTATATCATATTTCAACACAATAGATAAAGTTATATCTAAGATTCTTGTTACTAGACTCAAAACAATATTAAGTAAAGTAATAGGAGAAGATCAAGGAGCATTTATCCAAAATAGATTAATTAAGGATAATATTTATTGTCTCAAAAGATAGTCAGATCATAAATAGGAACAATGAACCACTACATTGTGCTATGAAAGGGACTTTCATAAGGAATTGAATCAATAATATGGAGCTTCATCATTTATATACCTGAGGCATTCAATTTCCTTACTTCTTTATAAATTGGGTCAAGCAATGTGTCACTGCAACTTTATTTTGTGTCATTGTCAATGGATCACCCATAAAACAATTTTAAAGAGATAAAGGGTTGAGACAAGAAGACCCCCTGTCTCCTTACTTATTCATATTATGCACGAAGTCTCTTACTAGATTGATCAATGTTAATATTTCCAAAGATCTAAGGTTTAAATGTCACAGTATATGCAAAAAACTCAAGCTTTTTAGCTTATATTTTATTGATGATCTTCTCTTATTTTATAAGAAAAAGGATAAATCCATCTTATGAAACTCAAAATTTTTAGCTTATATTTTATTGATGATCTTCTCTTGTTTTATAAGAAAAAAGGATAAATCCATCTCACTGCTTACCACTTTCCTACAAATTTATATTATCATGGCTAGCAATCATCTTAAAGAAGAGCCATTTTATACTTTCAATAAATAGGGAGCACCTTACCAATTAGCTAACATCTTTAATAGGTTTTAAGTGCGAAATAATTCACTTATTTAGGGATCCCTACATCAAATAAAATGGTAAGAAATAGAGGCTATTCTTTACTTCTTAAAATGATCCACAAAAGGATCTTCAATTGGAGGATAAAGATTCTCTCGTTTATAGGCAGATTGGCTCCAATACAATCTATTGTATAATCACTATACATATATTGGTCTACTCATAAGGGGTCACCAAAGACATTAAGAGATTATTCAAAAGGTTCTTATAGAGTGGAGCTAAGGATGATATAACTCATGATAAAGTAAATTAGGACATAGTACATAAACTTAAGAAAGTTGGGGTATTGGGAATTCAACGTCTAAAAATTATAAACAAAGTCTTATTATATAAAAGACTGTTGAGAATACTAGCTAATAAAGAGGCTTCATGAGTCAAGTGGATCCACATGTACTTTTTGAAAAAAAGAAGTCAATGAGAAGTATAAAGAAGCACTAATAGCTTATGGTTTATAAATCAATTGCTTAGACTAAGGTACTCTCTGTAATCGAGCATTATATGCAAACTAGGTGATGAGGAATATACCTTACTTTGGTTTAACAATTGTTGTTCAATGGGACCTCTAAGCCACTTACCCGTAATGGGATCTTTGATTCATAAATTCTCTAAAGTTGTATGGTGGCTTCAGTTATAAAGAATGTTGAGTAGCTAGACTATTTCCAAGGGCAACTAGGGAGTTACAATCCTTGGTATCCACCAAATCCTTAAGAGGTTGATTCCTATATATGGACAAAGCATCAATTAAGGAGATTCACGAATTCAATTTGTAGGAAACATCTCAATCGACTACACTCAACATTATTGGGCTAAAATCATATAGAGCAGAGTACTTCAACCTAAAGTCTCTTTCTTTCTCTAGTTAGCAATCTTAGGCAAAATCCATACTTTAGACAAACTATTATACCTCAATATTCCTAATAGATGCTCTTTATACTATCATGCACGAAAGATTTTCTCCTAACGCAACACCAAAGGCATATGGAATGCGATCACCTCCTTATACCCTTAATGGGGCATTAATGTGAAGAATTTCAAGATATCTTTGACCATATCATCTCCTGTTCCCATTCAGAGCTAAAACTCACAAGTTTACTAGCACTGGGACGTTTTATGTAAACCTTATAGATTGAAAAAAATGTGAGAGTCTTCAGAGGAATAACCACCACCAAAAATCAACTAGCTTTAAAGCTTAGGGCTCAACTAAGGAACAACTACAATTTAACATATTCCAATACTAAGGAGGATGCATGTATACAGATTAAAATTTAGATTCCAAAATAATGATATAATAGGCACGAGATAGAGCTTTATTACCTAGCCAAAATGAGTTCCAACTATACTCGGATACCAAACTGATGCTTAACCTATAAAAGATAGATGAGATGAGTATATAAAAGGAAATTATGGTAAGGAAAGAATGAAAAGCATAAAGAAACACACAAACTCCTAACTGGAAGCTCTGCTCATGATGGATGCATACTTAATAAGTAAAGAAAAAGGTTGGCAAAAAAACCTTAGGACAAAATGTTTTAAATGAAAACTAATACAAGTAAGTTGGTAAGCCAATAGGAGAACACACATGTCTACGGAAGGCATAAAGAGTCTAAAGAACATGTGGTATAAAAAGTGGAATGTTTATTATACTAGAACCTTAGGCTGAGTGGAGGGCTAAATTGCTTATGATATTCTCTGTATAATTTTATAGTATTAATGAAATTTCATTTCTAAAAAAACATAACTTATATTTAATAGTGTAACAACATTTGATATGTAATGTTTAATTTAAATTGTTAAATTAATGAATATTAATAACATATTTATTATTTTATAACATTAATATGTTTCATTAACTTTTTATTTATTATCTAATGATACTAATAAGTAAGTATAAAAAAGATTATATATTTTATCATAATCCTTTTTAAAATACATCAAACTTTATTGTTTAATTTTTACTATTAATGAGTAATTAATATCATAATAATCATTATAATTAATATCACTACTAATTAGTTTTTATCTTATATTAACTTTTTAGACTTTGGTGCTAGTATTGATTAAATTTTCATATCTTATCAATTTGTTAGATTTAGAACTAGTGATGATTAATTTTTCTTGTCATTTTTGATATGCTAAATTTAGTGTAAGTCCTATATAATTATTCCTAGCTCATTAACTCGTTAAAGTTATCATAAATTAATTTCTACAAATGATATATAATTATTTATAAATAAATGTGAGTATAAATAATAAATAAAATCATTTCATAATTATAAATTACTATAACATATTAATCATCTTATTTATAAGAGTTATTATATAATAAAAAATCTTAGGGGCTATTTGGTTCTACTTCTATTTTTCTGTTGTTATTTTATGTTTATTTTTTTCATTAAAAAACGAAAAACTGTTTAGTTGAGATTTGTAATATAAAAACTGAAAACAAAAACCTGTTTGGTTGAGATTTGTAATAAAAACTAAAAATAGAAAAATATTTGATTTTATCATCCTGTTTTTATTTTTTTTGTAATTATACTCTTATGTGTAATAATTATAATATAATACATTATACTTTTAAATTAATTAATTATCATTATAGTTAAAATTAAAATATAAGCAAATCAAAATTACTAAAAAATTACACATTAATTGTATATTATAAATTAACTAAATTAGAAATTATATTAAGTCATCTAATCAATAAAATATGTCCATCATACTATAATTCTTGAAAACATAATAGTACTATCATTTACAAAAAGAAACATAAATCAATTAGAAATAATATAATCACTCTACATTTGTCTAGCAATTTCATTTCGCTTTCAAGACATACCTCGAAGTTGTGCTGGAGTGATATTATACCTCACTTGAGAACTTGCGTCTTCATTTTCACTTTCCCTAACTTGTTCTTCATTTTCAGCACAACCATCAAATAATTCATCGCTTTGTCCATACATTCTAATATAGTTGTGTATAACACAATAAACAATAACGATGTATTTTTATTTCTTCATATCATAACTCGATATACTTTTAAGTATAGGGAATCTTTGCTTTTAGAACGTCAAAACGTCTTTTAATAACATTTCTTAATGAAGAACATCAGTAGTTAAACAATTACTGCTGACCTTGAGGTCTTCCTCTCCCTTTATAATCTCGCAAATGATATCTTTCACCTCGGTATGGTGAAAGAAATCTAGGCATATTAGTGTAGCCTGAATCAACCAAATAATACTTGCCTAACATATAAAGAACACAATATTAACAAAAATATTTAAAATGAATCTTAATTATTATGTTTGTTTAAAATAATATATTACCTTATTGAGGTATAGGAAATTGATTTACTAGATTGTTACTGTTTCTAAAAGAACTCGAGAGTCATTTACATTACTTTCCTATCCAACCATTACATATGTAAAATGCATGTCAAATGAGCAACAACACATAATATTTTGGGTTGGATTATTTTTTTTCCTTTGTATGGTATTTGTTCATTGGTCATAACATGTGCATCAATATATGTACCATCTATTGCTCCTACACAATCCTAAAAATTAAAATATATATTAATATAATTATTAATCATAAGAGCATAATTAAAATAGTAATTAAATATATGAATGTACCTGAAAATATGGAAAGAATTTTGAATCATGTTGAATCTCAGGAAGTGTATTAGTAAAAGATGGTAGAGTAATGACTCCTTTTGCAAGATGATTAATTGCATATAAGACTTTACAAAAGTACTTCGAAATTGTCCATGTCGAATGTTGAAAGCGTTCTGCATTGACTCTAGTTGTCTCACTATGCCCTGTAGTCATCAAGAAAATTGCTACTTATTCCTTCACAGTTAAATGACTTGTTGCCTTTAAGCCTCCTAAACTCTTCAACTCATCATATAAGCTCAAGAAGATTATTTTTCTCATTCTTAAGTTTTCATAAATCCTTGTAGGATTCCTATTCAAAAGTTCCATTATCTAAACATAACCTGGTAGAGCAGAAGTTCTACATGGTTGCTTTTATAAATGAAAATATTTGTTCTCTCCCCCAGCTAGAGAAATAATGATTACCTTCTTACGTTCATCATCAGAATATGATTCGAAATTTGATAAGAAATCTATGTATCTACAATGACAATATTAAATAATTAATAAAACATTCAATCAAAAAGTTTAACCGAATGTAGACAAAATATTCATACATTAAGTCAAATATTCATACAAAACACAAACTTCAAATGTCCAAACCATGGAATAATGTTTAAAATAAAAGTGTCAAATTAATAAGAATTCGATATGCAATAACAAGAAAATATAACTAAAGTGACATAATCCAATGCAACTTCCCTATATCTGTTATATTTATAAAAATATCCCTATAAAGTGGAGAATCATGTAAAGCCTTTATAACTTTTCCATATTTTACATCGTCAACACCCAATTCATCTAAGGACTTCATACATTCCATCATTATGTTACACTCTTAAGATCTACTCTCTGCAGTGGACGATGTTTCACTTAGTTTTTCACAAGTAAATCATTCTTCCTTTTTGATTGTTCACTAAGTACACGCGAGACCTCTTTTACAATGTTAGAATGTGTCTTCTTTGCCTTCTTATTATTAGGAGATTTATTTCTTTTAGATATAGAACTTATATCTTGATCTTCTTTTTCATTATACGAGTAATCTTCATCAACATCATTTTCATGTTCCTCTTCTGTACTATTCACTGGAGATTTAGTTGATGGATATGTATGCACACCATTTGTAATAGTATCTCTAAAATATGACACAAGTTTGAAAATTCCTTATATACTTTTTTCTTGAATTTGTGAGTCATTTTATGCACTTATAATGATGAAAAATAAATATGAGAATAAACATTATATAATATGATATATTAATAAAAAGGACATATTTTACCTTAAATGGATTTTCCCAACATTCATTTATAGCATTAACTTCACCAGTAAGGGAGCTGTAGCTGATTCCTATTTCTTTCAATAAGTTCTAGAAAATTTTCAATCTAATTCTTAATCCATTATACTTATTCTTCAATTGAATATCAGTATACTCCTTATTGAATTTTGTTTGAAGCTCTGCCTTAATATTCTTCCAATCAGATTTGAAAAAGGTAGTAGTCATTCGATTTCCCTTCTTCACTTCAACAACCATCAAGGAGATTAAATACATCTCTATAGTATCCTTTCATATCCCATCTTTTCCATTTATTTCCATACAATTATTGGAACCATTCATATTTTTTAAACCTTCCATCACTAAATTTAACCACATACAAGTGACATGAATTATAACAATTTCTACAAAGTATTAAATGATAAACATGGTTCAAAATAAATATGAGACAATCATATTAAATGCTAAATTGCATCAAGTGCATGGAAATGATTGAACAAAAATAAGGTGTAAATTTGATTCTATAGCATAAAAAATATGTAAATTTAAGCATTCATAATATATGCATGATGGTCAAACCAACAGCCCTACCATTTGACCCCAATTCGATCTCATGATACATGTATTTAAACAAAAGGAGATATATCTCATTATACATGTATATCAACTGCATTGTAATGAATCCAACTGATATAATTGAATGATTATTGATTATTGCAATTATCTTCATCAATTATAAGGTGGTGACGTTTATCGAAACCACAAAATTATAATATAATTGTCGTCACCAACTACGATTGAAAACTTGGATTAGTACTATCTCTTTAAACGCCTCTAGATTGTCATATACATGTGACTCTGTTAGGGACTAATAACAGTTCTAGAGGGATATAACTTATTGCTCATATGTGGCTAAGGAATTTGGTGAGCTCGCATACTAGCTAGCTTTTCGTATGTACTCATTGCTCAAAAGCTCTTTGACCAGTAAACATAAGTAGAGTCATGATGTAGCCACTGACTGCTTATGCTTGCATAACTAAGATATTTTAGTCTTAAAACATCTTTCAATATACATTAGCAGAAGTATATCTGAAAAGAATGTGCAAAGAAAGACTGGACAACACAGTGTACACATTGTACATTTAGTAAATTTGAGAGTGGTTTTAGTCACTTCAACACAATTTGTTAGAGACGTGAACGAACATCATGCACCAATATCCCACACCAGAAAGATTGAAATAGTTGTCGATCTAACAAAACAGACATTCCTATCTGAAATCTATGGCTACAAGTCCTTAACCAAAAATGATAATCGATTGCTTCACGTAGCAATTTCTTCATTAGAAAGCATACCCTTTGTTCTTTAACATACAAGTCATATATTATTATTAAGCTTGAAAAAGAATATGGATATCCCATAGGTGGTCTTAGTATACCAAAAGCTGCATGATATCATTATCGCTACACCTACGTTGTTAGTACGTAATAGTATCTTGGATGTCAACAAACAGACCATGCAACTCTGTACCAACAGAAGATGAGGCCGCATGGTCATGTACCTACTGACAAGCAGACTTAAAACCTAGAAGATGACTTATGTTGATTTTCATGAAAGTCTTGTCTTAATGGAAGATAAATTGCCACTAGTGGCTTTCCGAATTCATAAATGTTGAAGGAAAAACATGGGATCAACAATTGTGAGTTAATAATGCTAAAAATTCTTGTTGACAGAAATAAAGTCCTACTTAGTAAGCATAACTTAATTTCAATTGAATCACCTTCCTTTTCCTTTCTATTAATAATGCGATATGCTTCCAACTGTCCATTTGCTGCCAGTATAAGACCTATAATATAAACGCATAGTTATAAGCATTCTCCAGCATCGTTATATCCCTCAGCTAGGTGATCAAGTTGCATATCTAAGACAGGTATCACGTCGTTATGCTATCCCTGAGCACTGTCTAGTGAGAAGCATAAGAAGGGCCTCCCTCATGAATCAAAACAGCGTTGATGAATTTAATGAATTAATTTTAATTATGCTACAGTCATGTGCATGTTATTGTAGCATAACATACACTCTCTTGCGTGATTTCGTGCGTGATTTTGAAGAAGAGAAGGTGATGGACCTGTTTATGTTTCTATACAAATAACAGCAGTCAAACAATGAGTTACAACAAAAACATAAGCAAGTGATAACAAACCTGGATATCAGAGACAATAGAAAACGTAGGAGAAGGTAAAAGATGACAGAAGATGCAGAAGTCACAGCCGGTAGAAAATGCAAAAGAAGGTAGAAGACGACAGAAGACGTAGTGATTGATAAATAGCAGAAGAGGCTAAAGATGTAGAGTCGGCACAGGGAAACTGTTTTCGTAAAATATAAAGCTCTGTTTTCAAAATACATCAAAACGTCTTTTTTACGTTTTCAAAAAAGCATTGCCGTTTTTTATTTTTAACAACAAAAAATGAAAACATCTTTAACCAAACAAGTTTTGTGGGACTGTTTCATTTTTTACAAAAACAACAATGAAAAACAAAAAAATAATGGAACCAAACGCCCCCAGTGGATGACTTAATTTACTATCAATTTAAATTAATAATATTTTATTAACTATTAATAAATTTTATATTACGTATTAAATATTCATGTACACTTTTTGTAAATAATGAAGAATTTTATATTTTTGATTTGTTAGTAGTTAAAATAAATTCATTTAATTATTAATTATTTATAAAATTTTCAATAAAAAAATGGTTTAGAAATATATCATTTTATTCATTAATATTAATATATAATAAATAAAAATTAATGACTTAAAGATTATTTGGTTTCAATTTTATTCTTGGTTGCAATTTTTTGGAACATTAGCTAAATTTTATTACATTTTATTAAAATAAATAATTTCATAAAATTATTTATATGTTAATATTTATTTTTATTATATATATTAATTATTAAAATTAATTTTATTAAACAATTATTTAATTTTAAAAATATTTATTAAAATAAAATAAAATATATTAATTATATTTTTATTAGTAAGTAATATTAAATCATTAATTAACATATATTTAATCAATAGTAATTAGATTATGAAAAAAATGAAAACAAGAAATTATAATTAGTTTTTATAGTTTTCATAAGCTTTTATGAAAAATGAAAGAAATTAAATCAAAAATAAAAAACTTAAACAAAATTTTAGCTTAATTTGAAAACTAAAAAAAAGTGGAAAATTCATAAATATATTAATATAATAATTCAAAACATCAATAAAATCTTTAAGTTAATGCATTTGAAATATATTATTGATATAATTTGTTCATTATCAATCATCCCTTTATAATGCAATTGTCTAAATGAAGTCTTATATGTCTAAAAATTATTAATTTTAATAAAAATTAATTTACTTTCACTTTCAATTCAATAATATGGATTATAAATAAAAATAAGAAATTGATAACTTAATTTAATAGTATTACAATAAAATACTTAATTTAATAATATATTGAACTAAAGCATATATTCATAGCAATTTATAAATATAATGAAATTTTATTTTTAATGAAATAAACTAATGTTACATATTACAAAATTTATATTCTTAATATAAGTAATCATATATAAATATGATAATTTAATAAGTTTGTTTATTGATACATATCATCATCAATTTATTTGCCCATATCATTATCTCTAATGCCACTTTATAACTAATCGTTTATAAAATTATATCATTTACACCCTATAATTTAACGTTATTATATTTCTATTAAGTTTCTGTTATTGCTACTGACCCATTTAACGTGACATGCCAATTGGGTAAGTGGACCTACTAAATGTTGACATAGATTTATTAAACAAAAAATGATCACATTTTTCTTGATTAATAATAATTTAAATTATTAAAATAATCATATTTTATCATTATCTTTTCCATTTTTTTTAGCCACCATCATCATTAATCTTTGATGCTCTCATTCGATTGTCTAATTGTAGCCACCACCAAATCGGTTTTGATTTCAACCACAAAATCATTCGCACCACAAATTCCGTTTCGAAGTGACTTTTGCTCACTTTCTTTGTCTTCTTCTCCTTCCTTTTAGATTTTCTAGTGTTAATAAAGATCTTTCGCTTTCCACATCCCTTCCATAAGATCCAAAACCTCTTCAACTATATCCAATCCATTACCATTCCATTTCCACTTCCAAGCAATCTTCATCCTTTCCAATCCCAATAAACACTTTAATCATGATCTTCTTAAGTCCAAATTTTTCTCCTATACTACCAAAGTTACCTCCCCAACTCCTAAATGCAGCTCTTGCATTGTTAATTTCGCTCTCTTAGTCGTCATTGTCAAGATGAAAATAGTTCTTTGGAGCGTTCACTTATTTGGGGAGCCTTTACCTTACTTGTATAAGTGTGGTAGTGGCATAAATGAAATCAACTTTGATTCAATAATAATGAGGTTATCTATGAAACTTCAAAATTTATGTTGGGAAATAAGTGTTCCTATTTTGGTAGTAAAGTGTACAACATGGTGGTAGTGTTGAATGAGAAAGGAGCAAAGGTGAAAATGGAAAAGTATACCTATGTGGATAGTGGGAAGGTGATGCCTTGGAGGTAGTAAAGGTATTGGTCAAGGTATTTCCCAATAATTGTAGAGAGATGATTTCATTATAGTTCATACCTATAAGTGATGATGGGAAGAATGTTCTCCTTTTCAAATTGCCTCTTTCCAATTTTCATAATTTATGATTGTTAATGAGCTTATTGTGTTTATAATGGTTTTAGACTAATAATAAAGACAAAGTCTAAGTATGTTGTGATGGTGGCGGCAATAGTTAAATGGGTAGAGTTCAACATCAAAGATTGGCAGTGGCAATGATATAATAATAATAATAATAATAATAATAATAATAATAATAATAATAATAATAATAATAATAAGTTTAAACAATCTATGTAAGCATTTTGTTGATCCATGTTGCTTAACTAGCATGCCACGTTAGATGATTTAATAGCACAATGACATAGACATAATATAAATCTAATGGAATTAAGTTTTAGGACATAAATAATATTATATTTTAAAAATTAAAATGTAAAGTGGTACCTAAGATAAGATAATAGGAGGGGTTAACATAGACTTTTTGTGAAATATTATGAGGTGATTTGAACGTTTTTTTTCTTTTATTAATTCCCAATTATTTTCTTGTGATGCGGTTGTCTACATAAGTGCCACATGTTTAGAATTATCGCATCAGTTATAATCAACAACACAAACTAACAAAGTGACTTATTTTTAATTTTTCACAAAACATAAAATCTTTAAACAAAGGGAATTTTGGTAGAATTAATGAAACCGCATGGGAGGTTGATAATATTAGTTCATTAGGAAATTGATCCCTTTTTTAAGACATGGATGTTTTATATGGTTTTTTTCATTTTAAATTATTAAAAACATTATATTATATATTATATTATAAATAAATTTATTTTTGACTATTTTTATGTTATTTTAATATAAATACCATACGATTTAAGAGAATAAGAAAATATTTATATAATGATTCTAAATTAAAATGAACTTTTTGTTTAAATAAACTCTAATTTAGGGATGAAATCCCCCATCTTTTATACATAAACCAATCCCGATAACTTCTCATATTTTTCCTTTGTCACCTCCATCTCTGACGTTATAACATTCTTTGTTCATTTTCAATAGTCTCCATTGCTTCTATTATAAGAATCAACTAATAGGAAGATCATCTATGATAGTCTCCATCATAATATTTTCTTCAAGATTTTCAACTAAAAAATTTGTAAAATCTCCAATAAGTCAACTCATAAAATCATTATTGTTTTGAAGTTTGTTAAAATCTAGAGTTTTTGATTGTCATACCTAGAAAGGAAACCACTTTCAAAATTGGTAGAACACATCAACACTATAGGGTTTGGGTTTAATTAGAACGACTTTTATAAAGTAATGATTCTCTTTGAACGCTAAAAAAAATTAGGTTCTAAGTTAAATTTTTATGAAAACTTTTGGATAAAATAATGCTTCTTTTACCATGTATACATATGTTAAAAATGCCACGTTAGCAGGATAATATTGTGCTTATGTTTATTCCCATAAAAAAAAAATGACAGTATTGAATAAGACTACCATGAAGTAGAAAGGTATATGAAAAGCTAATGACTAAGAATTGGATATAAGTTTATTAATTAAAGAATTGCACCAAATTTGAAATCAAAAAGTGTAACACTAAATAAGTAAGTGGATGAATAAAATGCTATTACTCAATAAGGAGAAATATAAACACATAAACTGAAGTACTAATGTGTTATAATTTGATACAATTATATACTAAGATTTATATTAGACACTTCCTAAAAGGAATTATCTAACTTGATTTCAAAAGAGCTGGGGCACTCTTAAACTTATTCCATAAACAAAAAATTAATTCCACTAACTAAGTCTTAAATAATAAAAAACAATAAAAGCTATTTACATATCCATTCAATATATAATAAGTTGCATTAACTTGTAACACTTCCCCTTAGTGTAAAATTATTTTCAATAATACTAATTGCTTCATCAAAAACTTTAAACTTCTTTTTAGCAAGTGCTTTGGTAAAAACATTTGTAACTTAGTCTCTAATCCATATCTTCTGCAATTTAATGTCTTGAGTTAATACCTTTTCTTGCATAAAATGAAAAGTAAGTTTAAATGTTTTTTTGTGCATGCATGAAACACTAGGTTTGTAAAAAGCTTGGTTGTGCTTTCATTGTCAAAATGTATGTGAATTGAATAGTTAAAGTCAAAAACCATTTCTTGAATAAGCCATTTCAGCCAAAGACAATTCTAAATGGTCGTCATAGCTATTATATACTTTACTTCACAACTTGAAAAGGACAATATGATGTATTTTTTTCTACACCATAAAATCATAATTGAACTTGTATTAAAGTAAAATTATAGAGAGTCTATCATTATTGTCACCAGTATAATCTGCATCTTCAAAATCGTTCAAATAAAAGGACATATGCTATATATACCTTAGTCTATAACTTATAATGCCTATGACATAACAAAGAATCATTTTTATTGTAGTTAGATACCTCACATGGTTTATCTATACATTGAGAAATGACTCCAATAGAGTAAACAATATCAAGTTTTGTGATAGTTAAATAAAATAAATTACCATCAATTTACAAGAAAAATATTACATCCTTAATGTTATTTCATCGTTTTTTAGAAAATGTTAGGCATAATTATCTAGGAGTAGGCATGGATTTCGACTCCCCCGTATAAAACTAACTTAGTTTTTGTATAACCTTTGAGAGATTAAATAACCATTTAATTTTTCATTTTCTAACTTAAGAAAACAATTAGCTCCACATAAACTCTTCATTTAAAGATGAATAATCAATGCATTTTATTGAACCATGGGAGCTTCCAATCAATATTTTGATGATAAAAATATAATACTAATTGATTTACTGTATTAATGAGAAGGAATATGTGAACAAGATATTATCATAAAGATGGCTTACGAAAGAAAAGACGATGTTCACCATCTTCACCGTTAAGACCAAGTCAAGAATAGAAGAAGATCAAGATATATAAATTTCACTTTATATATTATATATTACTTATTGTAAGACTTTATTTGTTTTGATAGTCCAAAAGGTTCACTATATATAAATATTTCATTTCAATTCATTGTATGAGTCTTTTCATACATCAAAAGGCATTTAAGATTTTAGTTTTAATATAAAAGTCTCTTAATTTTTCCAAAAAAATTTAGGAAATATGTTGAAAAGTGTTTAAAAAATAATTACATTAAACAAGTCAAGTTTGAGCATTTAAAGTTGTTAAAATCATATTTTTAGGGTGAATAGTTGACATATATGATTTAGTGGTTAACTGATATAGGTTAAAGTTGTTAAATTTGATGTACCATGAGTTTTTTTATAACATTGTTTGATGTATTAGTCAATCAATAAGGCATACTGGTTGATTAACGTCCAACGACAAGTAAATCTAGTGCTTTAATGCATATTGGTCGACTAAGTGCTATACTAGTTGACTAGTATAATGCAAATAGTCATTATAACGACTAATTCTTAGTTCTAATTGCTAGTAAAGGATCTAAAACATTATAAATAGGTATTTTTCTCATTGATTTTAGCATTAAATAACATTTAGGTGTATTTTGCACATATATTTAAGTGTTTTTTAACCATTTGATCATCATTATTTCTTATTTGTGTGAGTAAGCCTCTTTAGATTTATCAAGTGATAAAATGAGGTATGTGAGTTGCAATATTTGATTGGGGCATTATATTATTATACTTAAGGGATGATATAAGTGAGATTGGGGGTCTCTTCACCTTGGAAAAATATTATAAAGGGTTCCACTTTACTAAGAAAGATAGTAAAAAGGTTATTCTTTGGCTTAAAAGAAGGATTATAATGGAATTCTATGAAGAGTCTTAGGAGTGGATGTAGGCAAAGGTTGTTTGTTGAATCACTATAAATCAATTTGTATTTTCTTTTCCCTAGCCTCTTTAAATTATTATTCAATTTTTGATTGGTTTGTACTAAACAATCCATTTATTTATTTATATATTGCTTATTATTAATTAAGTTCATTGGTTAGAAAAATCTTTAAATTTTATAAATACCCAATTCACCCTTTCTTAGGTCCCATTAAGGACTAATAAATGGCATCTGAGTGGGTATATTAGGCTAACATTTCTAACAAAATCCTATTACAAGGATAATAATGACATATTCAAGAGCATCATCGTTATCATTCAACCAAAAGGGACAAAGAATTAGTGGAGAACATTTCTTTAATGATAATGATTATCTTTATTGAAAAACTAAGATGAGATTCTCCTTAATGTATGAAAGTGTAGACTTATAGGAAATAGTCTCAAATGGTCTCTTTATACCTACAAAAATCATAGATAAAAAAAAATCCCCAAACTAAAGAAAGAATGGGATCCTCATGATAATAGATTAATGATAAATGATTATTTGACTATATTTATGTGGTCATATTTCATATGGTTTGCTTGTAACACCCCACTACCGCCCGACCCGAACCCGATATCGACGATGATATCCAAATCCGTGCCCCGCGAGGGTGGTGTGCCACATCACTTAACAATTACAAGTCGGTATAAATTTTTTTTTTAAAACTCTTATCAATAATCATTAATTTGGGCCCACTTTTTCTTTTTCAAAACATTTTGTTTACTTAAACTGAAAACG
>JANZXR010000005.1:25201696-25213367 GCA_027575705.1 Erythroxylum echinodendron
AAAAATCGCATCGTCTATTCTCTACTCTTTAACTTTAGTTTACTTTGTTGTTAAAACTCTTAGAGAAATAATTTGCGGTTTTACTACGTAATAAGTTTTGATATTCTTCTAATAAGAAAGAAAAGTTTTCTTTTAAAGACTTTATATCAAAAACGAGGATACATCATTCAACCCCCCTTCTTGTGTATCTAGTTACGTGAACTTAAAGTCTTTACTAACGTGTGATTTACTTCAACAAGTGTGTTTGATTTTGAAGAGTTTCCTTTCAATTTGCTTCCTTTCAATTTGCACACGATTACAAAAGCTTACACAATTATGCACACGGACATGTCCACCATTGATATGGACGTGTGCCTCCCAAACATGGGCTTATCCTCTAGAAATAACTTCTAATAATTAGTTTTACCTTCAATCATCCTAAAATTCACTTCTTTTCATCTATGAAGACAATTAAGACCTTCAGAGCCTAGATTTAATAGTATTAAAGAAATAAATGTCCATAAAATAGGGTGGAATTGTAACACTCTCCCTCTTCAGCCTACTATGAAGAATAGATTTACCACCCTATTAATCACTTGAAAGTCATCCCGATGATCTTACATCAAATCTTAGGCATACTCCTAGGACCCACTTTCGTTAACATGTTAGCACCATTCATATCCATTTGAATTTTTTTCAACTTTATTAGTTGCTCCTCATCCACAGACAGTAACCAATGATATTTCACATCAATGTGCTTAGTGTGGGAAAGATATATATATATAATTTTTGCTCAAATTCATAACACTTGGGCTATCACAAAACACTATGTACTCTTCTTATTCCATGTCTAATTCTTAGAAAATTACGTCAACTAAAGCTCCTTCTACCTTACTCGTAGACAAAGCTTTACACTTTTACGACTTAGATTACTAAGAAATAGTTCACCACATAAATTTGAACAAATAGCCTAAGGTGGAATTTCTATTATTGGGATTACCATCCATATCTGAGTCTATATATCCCTTTACAATTAACTCACAACTTTCAAAACATAAACACAATTCGGAAATTCTTTATAAATATCCTAAGGTGGAATTTCTATTATTGAGATTACCATCCATATGTGATTCTATATATCCTTTTACAATTAACTCACAACTTCCAAACACAAACGTAATTCAAAAATTATCTATAAATATTTGAAGATCCACTTTACTTCTTACCAATGTACCTTTCATGGATTGGATTAAAAATTTAAAATCTACTCATAAAACCAATAGCATATGGGATATTTGGTATAATGTTTACTATGGCATACGTTAAGGAACCAATAACAGTGGAATATTGAATTAAGGAGATACTTTCTTTCTCCTTTTTAGTAGTAGGACAAGTTCTCTTTCTTAACTTGAAATGTGCTGTTAATGGTGTACTCATTTATATAGCATGGTTCATATTGAACCTCTCAAGCACCTATGTAATATGCTTCTCTTATGACAACTATAGCTTTTCCACTTTTCTATCACGAATGATCTCAATACCCAAAGTCTATATTGCAGAACCCAAATCTTTCATGTCAAATGACTTAGACAAATCCTCTTCAGCCTGCAAATCATATCAACATTTTGTCTAACTATCAATACATCATCCATATAAAAAAGAAGGATGACGAAATTACCATCAGAGAATTTTCTAAAAGTCACAAAAGAATAAGATAATGTTTACTTATACCCATTGCTCATCATAAAAGAATTAAACTCCTTGCACCACTATTTTTGGAGCCTATTTGATCATATAAAGACTATTCTTCAACTTGTATGCAAAGTAATCTTTCCTTTTGACTTGAACCCTTCTAAAAGCTCCACGTAAATCTTCTCTTACAAATTGCTGTATATGAAAGAAGTTTTCATATTAAGCTATTTAAGTTTAAGATCCAAACTAACAACTAGTCATAGTACTATACGTGTCGATGTCATCTTGACTATTGGCAAAAAAGTCTCGTTAAAATTTATACCTTTTCCTGATTATATCCCTTCACCAATAGTCTTGCCTTATGCTTTACTAACATTTCACCATCTTTCTTAATCTTGAACACTCATTTATTCTTCAAAGCCTTCTAACTTTTGGTAAGCTTTACTAACTCATAAATATCATTCTTTTTTGATGAGTTTATCTCCTTTAGTTGAATTTTGAAGTTAGACATCTTCCAACACTTGAGCAGGTTGCTCC
The DNA here is from genome assembly GCA_027575705.1 of Erythroxylum echinodendron. Taxonomy (NCBI): domain Eukaryota; kingdom Viridiplantae; phylum Streptophyta; class Magnoliopsida; order Malpighiales; family Erythroxylaceae; genus Erythroxylum; species Erythroxylum echinodendron. The sequence goes on from JANZXR010000005.1 coordinate 25,203,905, forward strand.
CCTAACACATTATGCTTACAGAGCTCTTTTGTATTATCCATAGGATGTGTCTTATATAACTCATCACCATTAGATTGTCCTTAATCATTATCATCCTTTGCTAGCTTAATTTTTCTTTCTTCACTTATACGCTAATTAAAGAAAAAAGGAATAGGGGTATTATCTCCATTGCTAAATGATAACCTATTGGTATTAATCATATCTACATTGCTGAGATATGCACCTATCTTATGCTTATAAGACTCTGTCATTGATTCTAAAAACCTTTCATTTTTTAGGTTGTATAGTGTATAAACAAAATCCTGTACATCATATCCATTAAACACAAAACGAGTTGTCTTTAAGTTTACTTTTGATACATGCTCCTTTCATATATGCTTAAAACTTTGAATCCAACCACCTTTAGATGTGTATAAGTTAAATCCTATCTTTTTCTATGCTTTTTAAGGAATATCGAGATCTAAAGGGACTAAAGGAGTCTTATTGATCAAATATACAATGGTTAAGACCGTCTCACATAAAAAGGACTTCGATAGATTATGAATTCAGAGCATACAATTTACTTTCTCCATAATAATTCTATTCATCTCATAGATGCATAATTGATAATATTTATACCTCATATTTGATGTATGTTTGCTTGATAAGTTATAATATATTCCTCATATTTGATGTATGTTTGCTTAATAAGTTATACTTTATCATATATTTGGCACTTAATTCACCCCAAGTGTGTTTACAACGTACAATTGCCTTCATAAACTTAAAGGAGAAGAATTTGGAAGAAACATGGCATAAAACAAAGATTCGAAGTACTAAAAGGATACATGATCGTGCATTAGCCCATGTACTTCTCCTAAGTCATACAAATTCGTTATTTTCAAAGATTTATGATATGTACAGTTTGATGCACGAGGGTGCATCAACCAAAATCTTAGAATTTAATATAAAAGATGTTTTCGAAGGCAAATTGAAGGCAGAGACATACAAAGGTGTTTTGAAACTCTCACAGGCTACTCAAAGAGTGATTTTGGTCTAGAAAAGCAAGAAAACATAAAGAAATCAACAAAAGATCTAGCGAAATACAAGATCAAACCTCTATATCACAAGAATACTCGATAAAAGAAAACTAGGAAGATTTAGAATTATAAACCCATTGTTTTCAATTTGTTTTTTTATATATTTATGTTTGGTTTTATGTTCGATCATATGTAACTAAGCGTCTTACTAGTATTTAGGTTAAATGAACGCTATGTTGATGCTTTAATATAATCTGATTCTTCTATTAAATTAGTTTGATTGATATATTGTAATCTGATTACATGTTTTATTTATGTTCTAATAGAATTGTAATATTAGATTATAACTTGATTTCATACATAGAGATTGAGAAATCCTTTTTATGAATAGATCTGCTATAAATGGAAGGAGTTGATTGAAACCCTAGAGGTAGGATGACATAAAATTTTCAGATTACGGTTATAATTAACAGAGGGGTTCACAATAAAGTAAAGCAATCCTATAAATGTTAATATGAGTAACTTGGTTAAAAACCTTAGGACTAGTTGCTAATAGACTCCAAGTCAGCTATTAGCATACTATAGGAGTCTCCATTATCTAATAAATCAATAAAATATTTGTATAATAAAAGATGAATCTAGTGAGGGTTTAAAGGGATTCAAAACTTAGGTACTAATCTTTTGATATCGGTAACTTTCTTAGTATACCTATTTATTTTTCTTGGTCTAGTTTTATTTCTTTTAAATTAAAAATCACAATCAATTCATAGACTAGATAATAGAATAACGGTAACTACTAGTAATCACTATCCTTATGGGATTGACTTTTATTTTTCGATACTAGCTATAGCTACAGCTTGGACTTACTGTAGTTCATTATTGACACACACATTTTTAGTCAATAAAGCTTTTGACCCAGTTATCGGGGACAGTGATATTAGGAAAACCCTAGTTTTATTAATCTAGTCATTACTTTAGTTTCTTTTATTCTGCTTTATTTTTTTACTTTATGTTATTTTATTTGTATAATTTGTTAGTTTATCTATTTAGTTTAGTCTTAGAATCCAAGTTAGTTTATACCTGAAATACTTATGAGAACTTATTAGACACAGAATTAGAAAAAGTAAATTCTTGTTGACTAATGGGTTAGAGAGACACTCTCCTACTTCTCTCTAGATGCACCCAAGCATTTTTGGATTCCATTCTTTTTGCCTTGGTTACTTGGCTCCATCTACCATCCTTCCCTGTTGCTCCCTAGCTCACAACCTGAAAATACTTCTTGCTTCACTCCCACCTTACTCACAACTTGTTCCTTCAGCCAGGGCATTCTTGTATTTCACACCAAAACCTCCCTTCCCACCTTCCCTAAATTATTATTTTTTACAACTTTTTTTCAGCCTTCATTCTACAAAGATATACCTCACCATTTTTGGCACTACACCCACCACCTCAATCCTAAATCCATATGAATTACCATCCTTATCCCTCATAAACAAACCCTCCCTTCCAACTCAGCCTGCATTTCTTCCTAAAAAAGTAGAAGCAAGTAGTAGGGGACCATCTTACCTCGATCCTCTCCTTCCATCCAAAGTAAGAACTAGATATAAAACCTGTTGTTTGCCCTGAGATTGAAACTCTTCAATAGGGAGCTTGTAGTTGGGAATCCATGGTTTCTTTGCTTATCAACGGCCAGCCTTTTCATTCATATAATGATGGGAAAATAAATTATGGAAAAAAAAAGGAATAACCAATGTGCTACTTTCATAAGACAATCTCATTAACCGAAATGTTACTTTTGGAAGATAATCTCATTCTCTTATCATTTTCTTTTGTCCCCGAAGCTCATAAACTTCTTGAAGATGGTCCATGACATTTAGGTAACTAATTTATCTTCTTACAAATCCAGCAACCTAGTTTATTGTTTGATACCATCTAGATTCAAAGTGTTCCTCTTTGATAAACTTTCATCGTATCCCTCGAATATTAGGCTGCACAGGGGTTAAGCTTATTAGGTAGCTACATCGAAAAACCTTTATACATGAATGAAAACATTTCCATGAAAAGAATAGGTTATGCTCGAATTTTTATTAGCTTTAAACTCTCCAAAGAGCATCCAAATGAAATACCAATTATGAGGATGGGTGATGATAATAAATTAAGGGAAGATACCATTCCTATCTCCTATCCTTAGAAGCCACCTTCTAAGTCACCAAGGAAGCTTTGGAAAGCAACAAGGAAAATCTTTAAATATAGAATTTAACAAAAGCTTATGGGGGCAGAAGAATATGAGAAGCAACTAGAAATGATCAAAATAATCATCTTACTCCTACAAATACTGATGAAATAGTCGAAAAGACTAGAAATAATCTAAAGTCAAATCCCATACAAGGTACTAATGATATAGTTGAGAAGATTGAAGATAATACGAAGCCAAACCTATGTAAGGTACTATTTCTACTTTAGTCTAAGGAATAACTATACAAATGGGTGACAGCTCAAAAATTCTCTTTAAGCAGAGTGTTCAATCCCTGGAGTAGATTGTAAATGAATGCACTGAGAACCCTTTAACAAATTGCAGTGAACACCAAAGAAAGGAACCCAGGTTTGAACTAACCACATCTAATATCTCATACAAAATTCTTATAAAATGTCATGGATCTATATTTGGAAACACAATGGGTACAATAACACCTTCTACTAATATTGCAACATCTATTAGCTCTCCAAATGATAACAAACCAGCTAAGGAATGTTATGCCAAGCTAGCAAGCCATAGTGAGAACTTCTAAACAATGGACATAAGATGATCAAAGTGTTACAAGAAAAGCTCCACCAGTCAATCTTCTTAATATGTCAATTATTACTTAGAATGTGTAAGGAATAAAATGTACCTAAAAGCTTATCACTCTAAGGGACTTTATCTTTAGAGAAAATTCACTTCTAGTAGTCCTACTTGAAACCAAAATAAAGTTTGAAAATTAGAGTAAATTACACATCATAGGCCTTCAATGGAACAGATTGGGGTGTTACGTTATGAAAAAGTTTTAATATTTATAACCTTAATATTTTTGTAAACGCACGGGTCGTTCACGTAGTACCTAAGGTATCAATCCTACAAGGAGTGTTAATCTAATCTAAAAATCTAAGGTTAAGCTAAATTGCAACAACTCAAAATAAACAACTAATGCAAAAAATTAATCAACCAAACAATCAATTACGAGAATTAAAATTTAGAGATATAAACAAGATAGCAGTTGCATAACCCAATCGGAAATCAAGCTAGGAACTACCAATTCAGAGAAAGGGGGTTTTATTCGACCTTATTCAAAGTCTAATTAATTATGCAATTATATATTACTAGGTCTAGATAGTCCTACAATGGATTACTCTCTCGTGAGTTATATATTTAACCCTAATTTATAATCCCTAATTCAAATTATAGAATTGTGATCTCTCGATCCACAATTAACCCAAAACCTAAATTAGTTCTGAAATTGTCTAAAACCTATCGAAAACCTATGCATAATCTTTAACTACACAAATTTATCAGGTTGATTCAATTCTTTATCTATCAAACTGCCTAACTCTCGTTAGACTAATTTGATGATATTCACTCGGTTCGCCCTCTCAGTTTGTTACTGAATTATTACAAACATAAATTGAGTCACAAATTCTCGGCCCTAAGTCTCGATTCCCATTTTATAGCAACAAGGTGTCAAAATTGGGGGATTTTTTTTAAAATAAAAGAATCTATATAAAACTAACATCAAGATAAAAAGAATTAATTTTCTTGGTGGGAGTAAAAACAATTACACAAAAAATAAATTAAAATAATGATAAAAGAATTCATGGTGGGACTTTAAAAAATAAACAAATAATAATAAAAAACATAAGGTGAAGTCGAGGTTAGGGAGTCAAACATTAAGTAAATACATTAAGAAACAATGAAAAATACACAGTCGTGCATTCAAAATGTCAAAGTCTTCATAGATAAAAACAAGAGGGAGTCGCAACATATCATGAACGGTAGTGGTATTAAAGGGGTTGTCGCAATCGTGCATATGCACGATCGCAACATCCCTACTGCATGCACACATTTCAAATCTTCATAACTTTTAATCACGAAATCCAAAAATTATAAACTTTATGTCGATAGAAAGCAAAGAAAAAGAGCTACAGCTTTTATGAAGACAATTTTACCAAATTCTTCCTAAATCAATACAATTTATTCATTAAACTTTCAGAACATATTTTTATTCCTTTTTCCTTTTTGCAATCTGTAAAAACTACTACCTACCTCAAAAAAACTCGAAACCAACAAACACAATTCATACATATAAGACTCCTAACAAAGCAGACTCCCAACCCGTTAATTTATTTAAGAAGAATTTATCCAAAAACTATTAAAAGACTAACAATTTATTCCCAACACAATAACACTAACACAAAAAAAATAAATTTTCTGCACATATACAAAAGAAGTTCTTCAACCTTTCTTTCATTCATTTCTCAACAAAACAGAGTTTTATCTCTCAGATGTTACAAAGTTTATTTATAACTTCAATTACATATTAATAGTCAAAACAATAGCATAATCCAAAACTAAATCATGAATGCTCATGCTTGATATTCTTTTAAAGTACTAAAAGTTTTTGAATTAACTAGTTACAAAATAGAAATTTTTGGAGTCAGCCGAAGTTTTTGCAAGGTTCAATGTTGATCTACTATTTCTGCACCTGAGGAGTGGAAAGATAATGGGGTGAGTTAGGATGCTCAGTGGCTAATACGGTTACAACCATTATCAACAAACTACACACACACAAACAAACATATACATAAATTTATATCACATTTAAATATACATTATCCACAGTTCAAGCTCACAGATAACATATTCTTACATGAATTGAATCAGATAAAATTCTCAATCATAAAAAACATAGAACTTAATCATATGTCGTGTTTAGCAATTCAAAGAAAAAAGCACACATATAATGTTTTGAGGGAATCCCATAGAATGAAATGGTGAAACTGAAGTTTACACTATGAACAAAATGAGTCCATTTTTCAGAGCTCATATGCCACAAGCGGGTAGCCAGGAGAAGGCTATAGGTTAATGTGCATGTGAAGAATGAAATGGTATCTCTCTGTTTCCCACATAAGCAAATTTCTGATGTTTGCATATTTCATATTATAATCATATTTTCATGCTTCTTAAATTTTTTGTTTTCCATTAACATCAAAGCAACAGAAATCTTGCAAAGCAAACATGATATTAAAATCACATAAAATTTTTCCCACATTCACAATGATTCAAGACAAACATTTATACCCACAAGCTCAAATAATACAGCCCATCATCTAAAAAACCATAAACATATTACCCACCTCTTTACTTGTAACTCCAAGCTCAAACTTGTTTTTCCTCTTATTCATGATTTCGACTTTCATAGTTCCTTTCAAATAACTGTTTTTCATTCAATCAACATACATGAATAGAACTTTCATAAAGCTCTATTATCCAAAAATAACCTTAGACTTAATCCACTCTTAGTTTATCTAAACTAGAAGAACTAAGATCTAGTTAAAAGTTCATGAAAATCTAAGAACAGAAATCTCTTGTTTCTCTTGTTTCTCTCTTCATTTTCATCACATAGAAACCTAGTTTCTCTTCTTTCTTCTTGAAATAAATAAAGAGTTACCTTAAACTCAACTGAACGTTATTCTTCTTCTTCTCTTTCTTTCTTGTTTTACACGACTCTCTCTTTTTCATAACCTCTCAAACAAGTCTCTCCTTTTTTTCTTTTGTTACACGACTCTCTTCCTCTTTCTCTATCTCTTTCTAAGTTCTTCTACGATTTCTCTCTTTCTTTCTTATATGACTGTCTTCACCTTCTTTTCTTATAAATTTTAAGACAACTTCTAGCTTTCCAAACTTACCCCTCCATATTTGAATTAATATCTTCTAACTCCTTAACTTAATTCTAACACTTCCATTTAATCTATGCAACCATGTGTAATAACAAAAATGTTCATAAACAAACTCTGTAAAATTTCTAATTTAAAAATTCTATTTTTACTCATGAGTAAATGCCAACAAATTCTCATTTAATAATTTTAACTTCCAAGAAAGTTTGGGGTCCAACAATTCTCCCCCTTATTGAATTTCGCCCTCGAAATTCCTACCTGAGTGATTAAACAAATGGGGTAATGCTATTTTATGTTTTCCTCATTCTCCCAAGGAGCTTCTTCACTCGAATGATTTCTTCCAGACTATTATATCTAACAAAATCGCTCGATTTAGTTACTTATTCAAATGCCATACTGTCTTAATTAGTTCCTCAATATATCTAAGGCTTCTCGTAATTTCACTTCCTTTAGTCAAGAAAACTCCATTTCTTCTATTGATTTTGATGAAAGTCAAATAATAATAATAATAGAAGTGTGTGTGAACCGTTTTGATGAATTTGTTAAGTGCATAGATAAATATAAGTGGCACAAATTATCAAATCAAGAATATACTTAAGTAAAAGTTGAATAAGACGGTTAAGACAAAGTGATCAAGTCTAAGACATCAAACAAAGCATATGAATCTAAATAAGTCAACGTAATTCAAGAAGGTGGTAGAACGTCAGTTAGTTGGAGTTGATTACAAGAATTAACTAATAACATACTTTAGAAGACTCGACAAGCAAATTTCTTAAGAAGACCGTTGGAGATTTAGGTTATAAATATTAGTTATAGTCATAGAATTCAATAAGAATTTTGAATGTACAAAAATACTCAACAGAAATTTTATGATCAAGTGCTTATGTTGTTAAAAATATTCTAAGAGAAAATAAAGAAAGAAAGAGAGCAAATACATCTATAACATGAGTATGAAATCTCAAACAATATCTTTTTGAGATAAAGGAAGGCTAGAGCCTGAAGAGGCTCAGGAAGCAGATAAAAAATATTTTGTAAACAAGACATGAAGAGGCTCTATAAGTGTAGAAATAATACTTGTAACATTGAAGGAAATAGTGAAATCTCAGACAAATTCTGAGGACTAGACGTAGCTCAAGGTTAGGGGTGAACTAGTATAAATCGCGATGTCATATTCTCAAACTCATGTTTTTTTAATTTTCTTATTGTTAGAAGAATAGATACTAATTTTAGCTATTGCATTACTCATTAAATTAAGTGCATTGTGTAAACTTGTAATCATTTGAATTTGTCAAGAAAATCAAGAAGATTTTAAGGATTCATATCTTAAATGATTTAACACAATTTAACCTACCTTCTTATGTATTTTGCATATTATACGTGATTTCTATATTAACAAGTGATTTAGTTCAGTTGGTATTAGAGAAAGGTTTCTAAGAAACACTCTTACAAATTGAGGATAAAGATCTATGGTTGAATCACATGTTTTTATAACAGAAACTGCCTTGGTCTTAAGACCCTTTGCATTAAATTATGAAGATTATCATTTTAGAAGGACAGGATGCGACTCTCCATAGAATCCACACATATTGATCTTTGGGATATCATTAAAAATGGTCCATATATCCCTACAGATAGTGAAGGAGAAAACATCTCTTGTGACCAATGGTCGGTTGATCAGAAAGCTTGCTTTCAATTAAACTCAAATGCAAATCTACAAAGGACATGTGGGAAACATTAGCCATTACGCATGAAGGCACAAACCAGGTGAAAGAAACCAAGATTGGTATTCTTGTTCGTCAGTATGAGCTGTTCAAGAAGAAAGACGGTGAGTCTATTGATTAGATGTTTGGACAATTTCAAACAATTATTAATGGACTTAAAGCTATGGGGAGAATCTATAATAGTCAAGATCATGTCAGAAAGATTCTCAGAAGTCTTCCAAAAAGATGGGGACCTGACGTAACAACAATACAAGACACTAAGGATTTAAATAAGCTGAAGCTAGATGAATTGCTTGGTTCACTAAAAATCCATAAAGTAGAGCTTTATGCTGAAGATAAACCTAGAAGGGATAAATCTATTACATTGAAGGTTAGTCAGAGGAATCAGAAGATGCAAAAAAATAGAAGTACATAAAGATTAAAGAAATCAAGAAGATGAAGATGAGTTATCCTTCATTTCAAGAAAGATTAGAAAGATGTGGAAAAAGAAATCAAGGGGAAATAAAGACTTCTCTTTAAAAAGGAAAAGCAAAGACGATTCAAAAAATGAGAAAAGTTCTATTATTTGCTATGAGTGACATAAACCAGGACACTTCAAGTTTGAATGTCCGTTGCTCAAAAGAAAAAAAAAAGAAAAGTCAAGAAAACAAAAAGAGCTTGATGGCAAAATGGGAAGATCTGGATTCATCTGAATCTGAATCCGACTCAGAAACATCAGAACAAGCAAATATATGCTTGGTAGCTGAAGGGGAAAGCGATGATGAGGTAATTTCTAACTTTGATGATCTTCAGGAT
>JANZXR010000005.1:25218435-25229456 GCA_027575705.1 Erythroxylum echinodendron
GGAGGAATAGAGAGGAGAAGTATTGTCTGTGATGACGTCAGAATACAGAGGACACGTCATCACTCAGAGGATAGAACATAGAGGATAGACCATAGACGATAAGTGGTCAACAGAGAAGATAAAAGTCAACTATAGAGGATAGAACACAGAGGATAGATCACAGATGATAAGTGGTCAACACAGAAGAGAAAAGTCAACTATAGAGGATAGAACAAAGAGGATAGAATACAGATCATAGGCCAAGGATTATAAGAAGGAGTTAAGAAGTTATGTTGGTTAAAGAATTTCATATGTGTTACTATTCACAGACTTTGTCTGTGTTATTGTACATGAGTATTGTCTGTGTTACTGTTCACAGACTTCCTCTGTGTTACTATTCACGAGTATCGTCTGTGTTACTGTTCACGAATATCGTCAGGGTTACTGTTCATAGTTTATCTTCTGTTTTATTTTTGACTATCCAAAAGTTAAAATTGGCCTTCAAGGTCTTCATGAAAGTTGTAGCTCTTGAAGCCCTGTTTCAAACTATCTAAAGAAACTCTATATACAATGCATAAAGAAAAAGTTATACTAATAGCCCCGAAGTATGTACATATGTAAAGTGTGGACTCACCAACGCTGTTCCTTGAGGTATTCAGATTGAAATGGATAAATGGACTAGTCGACTATCATCATATTAGTCGACTATTCGAAGAGTGGAGCTGAGCTTAGAAAAGGGAGTTTTGAACGCAAGTACAATTGATGAATGAGTGTTATTGGGAGGAGATTGTTGGGCTCTGGAAATGGGGTCAGACAAGAACTGTGGGAAAAAATGGCATGTAATAGTTGTCTTTGGTCGATGGATAGAATTAGATAGAAAACAACCTTCCTTGAGCAGAAGGAAGCCATCGTTGTTGACTCTATAACAAAACTGCAAGCCAAAATTAATAGCTTAACATGACAAATTAACAACATTAAACCCTCCTTTTCTGCTCCTATTAAAGCAATTCACTAGAGATGTGAATTATATGGATAAGATACTCGTGATACCATCGATTGCTTCTTAATGTAAACAAATGAAACGGAGCAGGTCAATTAGATGGGAACCCAATTTTGTTGAGGAGGGGGAACAATCCTTACTCTAACATGCACAATCTTTGGTGGAAGAACCACCCAAAATTTTCTTAGTTAAACAATGCAAGAAGTCAATTTTGACCTCAAATGCCACTATGATTTCAACTAGAGAAACCAAAATCCATAGATGCTAAGTTAGAAAAAATCTTAGATAAGCTCGGAAGCATGGATAACGCTCACAAGAGGGTGGAAGGAAGATTTAAACAACAAAGAACCATGCCTCTTCCATTTACAACTTTGGAGGTTCAAATGATCCAATTGACAAATGCATTGTCTGCACAAGTGAAGGGAGCCTCTAGAGCAACACTGAAACAAAGCCAAGGGAACAATCATAAGTAACCCCACTTTGAAGTGGTAAGGAACTATAACAACTTACAGAGAAAAAAGCTGCACCCCACCCTATAGAGAAAGACTAAGAAAATAAGAAGGATGTGGACATGAGTGAATACCATCCTTACGTTGGCCCTCCACTATATCCACCCAAGATCCCATATCCTCAGCCATTGGAAAAGAGAAATCTAGATGTACAACTTGCAAAGTTCTTTTAGAAATTGAAGACTTTGCAAATAAATCTTTCTTTTGTTGAGGCATTGGAACACATGCCCAAGTATGCTAATTTTTTGATGAAAATATTATCAAAGAAACACACTTGGGAAGTAAACCAAATGGTAGCATTAACTGGCAGTAATAATTCCATAGTCACTAGCCATATTCCTTCCAAGTTGAATGATCAAGTGAGTTTTGCAATACCATATATGGTTAGTGAATTTGAATTCACAAAGTGTTCATTGATTTAGGAGCAATCATCAATCTTATGCCGTTGTCAATATTTAGAAAATTGAGGTTCAGTGAGGTCAAGCTAACCTTAATGTTAATTCAGTTGATTGATCAATCAATTAAAAAACCATTTGGAGTGGTAGAAAACATGTTAATATAAGTGGACAAGTTCATTATCCCTAGGTACTTTGTTATTCTTGAATTTAAAGAGGATAAGAACTGTCCATTAATTCTTGGACAACCTTTCATAAACACAGGAAGAGAATTGATCAATGTTTATGAAGGAAAATTGAAACTTTGAATTGGTGAAGATCAATTAGAGTTTAATACAAACAAGTTCTTGAAGAATCCAAAAGAAAGCAACACTGACATGAAGATTGAAATTACGGTTAAAAGTGTTCAAGAGCAAGTAGAGATCTGTTTTAAAGAGGTAAATCAGTAAAAGTTGAGATAGACAATGAAGCTAATAAGGTGAAGAAAGCTGAGTCTAAGGAAGATGTTAAGATGGAGGAGTTAGGTGTTCAGACTCATCAAGAAATATTAATACGAACCGAAGCACCCATACTACCCTCTATAGAGAAACCTCCAACTCTAAAGCTTAAACCTTTACCCACACATCTCATATATACTTTTTTAGGTGAAGTTTAAACTCTACCCATCATCATTTCCATTCAATTGGATGGGGAATAAGAGATTAGGGTGGTAGAAATTGTTAAGAAGCGGATGAAGGCCATAGAATGACAAATATATGACATTCATGGTATAATTCTAAATATTTGTATGCATAGGATAAACCTAAAAGAAAGGAGTAGAGTAGTAAGGGAATGTCAACGTAGGTTGAACTCTCATATGAAAGAAGTGGTCAAGAAGGAAGTAGTAAAGCTCTTAGATTCAAATATCATATATATAACACCCCACTCCCGCCCAAAGTGTACACGTACGCCCATTAGACGTTTGTGTATATGCCTGACAGAAATGACACGCTAACTATATCACTTTTACATAACTTATGGCATCATAAATTAAAACCATAAATATCATAATAATTAAACCCAAATTCCTCATTTTATTTTATAAATAATATGTACGTTGTAGCTTTACAAATCATCCATATATGTACAATATCAACAAACTATCAGAGTCTACAACTCTGTCTACAAAACATGTTACATACATGAGGAATTATACAAAAATTTTAGTTTAAGTTCTTCAATCCAGCTGACCTACCTTTGAGCCATGTCTTGAATCCAGAAGTAGTACTAGATCTCTTTTAAGCTACCTTAGAAGCTATATCGTTTCTCTCAAACCTGAAAATATCAACATTATAATTTGGTTGAGTTTTGTGAACTCAGTTGAGTAACCATCCTTGATTGTTCACCCATATCATATAACACATCAATTCAAATAATCATATAAGGCATATAATTCACATTATTTCATTTACCAACATAAAGCTCCGCAATACACGTTACAATTTTCATATTTATCATTCAACATAATTTAATAATACATTGCAATCATTAAAAAATATATATACATCATGCGAATACGTAATGTTTATGAGACTCACATTCATTTATTTTGCTGTTGTGATCAAGTGCCTTTTTTATTGTCTCATATTCATTGTGGATACCAGGCTTATTAATACTATCCCTTATCCATTGGGGATACAGGGCTCATTTTATATATTAAGCTTGATGCTCTTACCACATTTTGAGCTTTATGCTCTTTTTTACTGGCGACTCCGGTCATACTGCCTTTTTCTTTCATACATTCATGTAATGGTATGCATCACATGTATTTAATCAATCATGATCATTCAGTCACATTCACATTCTCTTTCTCATTCACATTTTTTAGCGGACCCTAGGTCTGGCATTCAACAAACAAGTTGAGAATCACTTATTTCGTCAAATTTACATATAATGAGCAATTCCAAATATGGTAATCATACATCAATTGCCTCAGATATTCAAGGTTTGGAATCAGTACATACACATCATATAATAATTCAATGCATAATTTAATAAACACACAATCGAAGTGAGGCCATCTTAGGTTACTCACAGTTTGCTTCAGTTAGCTTATTGCCTTAAAGTCCCAGCAATGTTTGGAAGCAGTCGCTCAATGTGTTCTTCTATAATATACAAATATATACATGTGCCATTAACACTTCTCACATTCATATGAATACTCGATCATAAGCATATGTATATATGTCATGTATAATGCATGCTCAATGACAAATTCCCGAGTATATTTCCTTAATATACATCTTATAATCAATTAATAACACCTTTTTAATCATTCTTTAATCTATAATACTCTTTATCCACTTCAATAACCTTATTCAACATTAACTAGGTTCATTCAAGCCTAAATACCTTATATGGAACACTATAGCATTAATTGGTTCATACTTCACTCAAAAGACAACTCTTTTTCTCTATATGTTTGGCCATGATCGTTGTGTCCCTACCACGATCGTGATAGAAACTTTGGAACTGGCCATGACCGTGACGCCCTGGCTACCTTTGTGACAGAAACTTTTTCTAACCAGGCCACGATTGTGGTGCTCCTGCCACGATTATGACAGAAACTTTTTTAGTCGGGTCATAATCATGGGGTGAGGGCCACAATCGTGCCCTTCAAAATTTTCCCTCTCCTTCATCCGAATTCTACCTACATTCAAACACCAATTCACACTAAAATTTCCAGAATTCACCATCTTTAACACAACATCATTACCTACTAATTCATATACTGATACAACCAGCCTTTGCAATGGAGTTTCATGCCTTACACATCAACCTAACAAGCTACACATGTCTAACGGTCCAATTACAATGCAACAAGTGTTAAGGCTTAAACAAGCAATGCAAGATTTTGTTTAAGCCCAAATCATAAGTCAAGTACATGAGGAGGCCGTCGAAACATCTACAGAGGAAGACCAAGGCACACCCAAGCTTGTGACTTTATTAGAGGAGGCGTTGGAAGAGGCTAGCACTTAGCCATTTATGCCCATTTTCGATAACTTGGGCTTATTATTTATTATCTTTTATTTTAGGCCCAAGGACTTATTTATGGGTTGTTCTTTTAGTTAGTAGGATGTGCTTTATTTGTCTGGATTATTTGAAGACTTATTTATTTTAATGTGGTAGCCCATTCCTAAAAGGACTTGGATCCGATTATGGTCAATGGGCTAGATGCTCCTAGATTTGTTAAGATTAGCCTAGTTTTCATTAAATGGGCTTGCAAACCCATTCCTATTAGGATTAGGACTTGGTCAAGATATTTATACCTTATTATATCTTTGAAACCCTAGATTTGAATAATTAATAAAATTTCAGAAATGAGTTCTTCAAGTGAGGCGTGATTGTCTTCATGGTTACTTCAAGAAATTGATTTACATCAATAAGTAAGTACTTGCAACGTAAATTGATTTCTGACTTCTTTGAGATTGGGTCTCAAACTGATGATTTGGAGTTTGATCTAGCATGTTCTTAGAATAGAAAGATTAGGGTTTTGATTCAATAAGATTATGCGGTTTCAAGAACCTTGTTCTCTTGGAGTTTTTGTATCATATACCCATTTGGTTGCATTCAAAAACTTAAACTTCAAATCATTTGGTTTATCAATTACAACTAATTTTTTCATCATTCATGCAATTCTATCATTTTCCCATAACATCTCATTTATAGGAATGAAACAATCCCCCCTCAAAAGCATCATGTATAATTCATAACCTTTTCATTTAACACTCTAAAAATTTCACATTTAGATGTATTGACATCAAACATCCTTTTCCTTAAAGTATAACAACAAAATCAATCAAAACTTATCACACATTAACCAACCCTCCCAATATAAAACTTATGTTCCTTTTAAGCCCTAATAAAGTTCAAAATCATCATAGATATATACCTCATCCTTAATTAGTTCAACCATTTCATAACCAAACATTTCCCTCAAAAATCACTTCCCACGATCGTGGCATCCCCTGTCATGATCGTGATAGAAACAATTCTCCCACTTATCCTGCAATTTTCCAGTTTTTCTCAGGATATATTTTTAGGTCAGTTTTGTATGATCATTATGATCTGGAAAATGAGGTTTTTAGGCAACACCTTCTTCTAATAAAATGTTCCTCTATGTATTAGGTTTCTAATAACATCAAATTAATTCATTTTGGTTTAGTATCATGCGTGTTATAATCAAAATACTACAGACTATTCTCATACCTCGACAGAACACAATGCTCAACTTCAAGAAAAATTTCAAGACTCTTAAGGACAGATTTAAAATTCAATTACTTCACGAAAAATGTAGCCATATGTTTCTAGTTTACTATAAATCAAAATAAATCTGATTTGGATATCTAAAGATCAAGATATGGCCAAAATACAGATGCATGTCCAGTGAAAGTATTCCATATAACATATTCCAGCACATATTTAACTTCATTTTCAACCCTACCCTTTCTCCAAACTATCACCCTACTTCTTATCATTTCAAGACAATATAGTAGCATTTTATTTGGCTTTAAACTCAAGAATTATCATTCATCTTAACACAAAGTAAGATGTAACTCTGTTTATCTCTTCATCCACACATACATCATCATACTTCAACTTTCTTATTCATACTCATTCATCTCTTACTTCATTATCAAAATTGATTCATTTACCAACAATTCATCAATAATATTAACTCAATACAATTTAGAGCATGATTTCTTTATCACTACACTCATGTTAAAACACATATATAAAAACTCATGATCAATCATCAAATTTCTCATCATACATGTTCCATTTAACAATACATATGAAGATTAAAGCATAACTTACTTGATTTAGCTAAAAAACATCTTCAAACTCTTCAAGATCTCTCTTAACCCTAGCTCTCCATACAAACCATGAACATCATCATTCAAGGTGGTAGGGTTAGGTCTTATCAAATTCCTCATCATATATGTTCCATTTAACAATACCCATGAAGGTTAAAGCATAACTTACTTGATTTAGCTTAAAAAATCTTAAAGAGAACTTACTTGATTTAGCTTAAAAAATATTAAAGATCTCTCTTAACCCTAGCTCTCCATACAACCAACGTACGTCATCCTTTATGGTGGTAGGGCTGGGTCTTTAGTGAAAAATGAAAGAGAGAGCAAGATGAGAGTATCAAGTGAAAGATGAGAGGGCTAGGTGTTAGATCGGAAAATAAAACATGCATTGATTTAGAAGAAATGATAGATTTCAAAACTTTTTGGAAATCAAAATTTTGGCGGAAGCAATATATCCAAATCAACATGCATACCCACACATGATATGGTATAAGGAAAAACATTTGCATAATCACAAGATGGAAAATATTACCAACTTCTTCACTACAACTTTAACTCCTTGTTGTGCTATCCTATCCTTGGCAATGTATCCTCTCCTAGTTGATGTATCCTCTTCACCTTATTGTATCCTTTTCTTGATATTGTATCCTCAACCAATCCGATATACCACTTGTTCTTCTTGGACATCTTGGATAACATGATTCTTTGGTGGGAAAGGAGAAGAAAACTTCGGAGAAGATTTTTCTTATAAGAAAGTAGCCAAAAAATGAGACACCCTTATGCAAATTTTAGCTCACCATGCAAGATAGCAGAGAGAGAGTCAAAATAATGCAAGAACCCTTTCTTACACCTTCTTAATTTCGGTTAATCTCAAAAGAAAGAAGAAATTTGCATCACATGCATCACTTCTTTTTTAATCAATCATAAAGAAGCCAATAAATGAGACTCTTCTCATTTGTCTTTAAGATGGCAGTATGAAAAAACTATTAATGTAAATGTTACATACCAATTTCAGTTTTTGATGATGAAAGAAGGAAGATGGTCCTTAAAATGTACCTCTTTCTGCTTTAATCCAATGAATGCTAATAAGTTACATGCTATCATTAAAAGACCACCATTAAACCATTTAATGATGATAAAGCATGTTAAAAAACATCTTAAATGTAGAAAACTAATGTTAAATGTGCAGCTGCACATTTACCCATTAAAACCGAAATTCCATCTCCATTTATCTTTAATAACTTTGTTTTAATTTAATTAACCAAATTAATCAAATTAAACCAAAGCTTAGCCCATTTCTAAATGTTCATTTGGGCTTCTAATTAACCATTAATTAGTACAAGACCAACATTCAATCATGGGCTTTAAAACCTCCATTTATATTTCGTACTTAGCTTGATAACCTTCCTTGAAGCCAAATGGGGAATCTTATTAGACGTAGATAATTCAAGCTCCAATAAGCCCAGAATTAACTTAATCTCATTAGAATTAATTCTAGCTTATTAACTAATTGTCATTCCACTAAAGATAATTAGTTGAACTCTTGAATTACTAAATATTATGAGAACACATGTTTCAATATGTGTAATTGCAAACTCTAATATGAACCATATTATAGACATCCGCACAATAAAGGGTGAAATTACCATTCTACCCTTATGTTGGCTTTTCCTTCTAGATCTCCTGGTTTACTCTATATGGTGATTAATACACAAGATCTCTTCTTGCTGTCAAGACTTGATGGATAGCTAGTCCATTAAACTACTAGCGCTAGTTTAATCACCAATCTCCATAAAATATCTAGAAGTGATGATATCCCTATAAACTCTTATTTAATTGAATGTTCCTTGATACATATTTCAATTAATAATTTAAACATGTAGACACTAGATTAATACATTGTAAAAATCCATTCTAATCATATCAAGAATTATAATAAAACACATATGAGTTAACCACTCGTCAAGATTGTGGTCTATAATAAACATATGCTTAAGTTGTATATTTTAAGATTAAAGTAACGATCCAATTTATTCTTTGTAAACATACTTGATTCTAGATTCATTTAATAATTCCATTATCGATAGTTAACTACTATCATGATATGAAACTCATCATTTCCTTGAAGTACTCATCATTTCCTTAAAGTAAACTCTTTTACTTAAATGGAAATAAATCGCAACACTACAGTCTAAACCATAATCAAGCGACCAACTTATGTAACACCCACATACTCCCTGGGAGGAAATGCAGATGCTACACAAAACAGAACCAGAGTAATCCAATACATACTAAAGCATTTCTAGAAACTTAAGGAGTATACATTTCATTCGTCATTGATTGGGTCATACTCAGAACATAACATACATATTATACTTATTTAATGCAAGCCTTAATCCAATTCCAAACTGTATTAAGATTCTTTCAAACCATTAAGCAAAGCAAAAAATACAACATATCTCATTACATTGAAGAACAACTAACAAAAACTGGACATTTCTAGAACAAAACATAATCTTTATGGCCACTGCGGTTGTTATTGTCCCAATCTTCAAACCTTCCTATCTGAACTTACACGGGGAAAAACCACCGTGCTAAGTATAAAGCTTGGTGGGGAAAAAAAAACTAAACAGGATATAGGTTGACAACTATTTCAAACAATCATCCAAACATTCACAAATTCAAACTCTCATCAGATAATAAGCAGTGTTTACTTATTTATTTCCAAATCGAACCAAGATATCATGAATCTCAGAATATATCAGAACAGGTCACGCATTTACTTCAGCGCAAAACTCAACAATTTCAAAATTTTAATTTTAACACATCAAAACAAAACTTGTCTGTAACAAACAAAATTTTCTTATTTTAGAATAGATCTCAGGTGTTTCAGATCAAAGCTTTTTTATATCAAAACTGAGCATATAATAGAATACAAAACAAGTTAGTCTATTAATCCTTTATGCAGAAGTGGGTAACGAGACTAATATAGGAGATACCGTGATCAGTACCACAGAACATGAAAGACTTTTGTCTCAATAAAAGGAGACACTGAAGTGTCAGCAACAGGAGACACCGAAGTGTCACAGGAGCAGCTGCAGGCCCTTTTAGGCATGCCTATTTATCCACGTCTAGGACTTAACAGTTTTAAAACAAAATATTTTAGATTCCAAAATTTTATGTAAAAGATGAAGTACAACATATGTCTTTATTCTATTTTACTCCAAATGAACTTATTCATTGGCATTTGATCAAACATACCATACCTTATAAATACAATTATGTGCAATTATGCATCAATAGAAGTGTTGAGTCATCACACATTATATATAGGCACACAATTAGAAGGCACTTTCAATATAATCCCAACTATCAAACTCCTCGGACAACTGATGGTCTGGTATTATCACAATGCTATCACAGCAACTCCCAATTCACTTACATCCATATTCAATTAATAATACATAAGCCTTTGGAATTCATTCATTCATGAACACACCAAGAAATTCAACACTGTACACCATACATTCTTTACATTATCATCTCAATTAATCATGCATAATTAAACTAACTATTACTCAATTAAACTTATATAGTCATCAATTGCATAAAATCCCATTCATTTTCACCTTCCTAACTATTTCTCATAATTGCGGGATAAGGGACCTGAAATCTCCAAACAACTATTTTCATAGGACAAATTTTGGGTCAGTTTTGTTTGATCATTTTGACGTAGAAACTGAGGTTTCTGGGTAATACTTTCTTCTAAATTTTTTCTCTATGTATTAAGTTTCTATATAACTAATAATCAAACCATTTGGACATCTAAATCATGAGATACAATCAAAATACCCCAAGCTACTCCAAAATGGGGGCAGCATCATGTCAACTTTTTCGATCTCATTTTCCAAGGTCATAGAGCTAGAATTAAGTTAAAGTCTCTTCTAGAGATATTTAGCTCTATGTCTTAGGTTTCCTATGCAACTAAAATCACACAATTTGGGGTCTTTAGACTAATTTATCGCTCAAACAATATGACTGACTTAAACAAACCCTAGACAGAATTTCACTACACACTGTTCTTTGTCATCCTCAACCATTTCCATCCAAGATAGCACCAAAATAACAAGAAGGCAACATCCCAAAAACAATTCCACATCCAAATGAATCATTTTATCCATTCAATCATACACGAAACAAAAACCATCTAAGTAAAATCCTAAACCTTAAAATTGACAAAGTAGTTCTTCTAATGCTTTTCCTTCCCTTTCTCTTTAGTTTTGCT
>JANZXR010000005.1:25264165-25277739 GCA_027575705.1 Erythroxylum echinodendron
TTCGGTTATACGTTATGTTGTGTTATGGTCTTTTCCGCAGCGTATTGTGAATACTTGGGCCATACGCGATCCAACAGGTATTACATACCTAATTTCAGATAGCGAGTGGGTGAGTCCAGTGTAATGTGTGCCTAAGAAGGGAGGCATGACGGTGATGGAGAATGAAAAAGGTGAACAAATTTCCACTGAGACCATCACAGGTTGGAGAGGGTGCATTGACTATAGGAAGCTCAATTTAGCCACTAGGAAAGACCATTTCCCATTACCTTTTATGGACCAAATGATTAAGAGGGTGGTTGGCCATACTTTATATTATTTTCTTGATGGATATTCAGGATGCAATCAGGTGTTCATATACCCACAAGACCAAGAAAAAACCACTTTCACTTATCCTTACGGGACTTTTTCTTATAGGAGGATTCTTTTTGGTCTATGCAATGCACCAACCACATTACAAAGGTGCATAATGGCCATGTTTGCGGATATGATTGAGGACTTCATAAAGGTATTTACAGATGACTTCTCTATTTTTGGAGACTCTTTTGACCATTGCTTATTTAATTTGGATAGAGTGTTACAAAGATGTGAGAAGTCTCATTTAGTCTTGAATTAGGAGAAATGTCATTTGATGGTCTAAGAGGGAATTGTTTTAGGCCATAAGATCTCATGCAAGGGGATTGAGGTAGATCGAGCTAAGACTGAAGTGATTGAAAAGCTCCCAACTCGTACTAACATCAAGGGCATCCAAGCATTCCTTGGTCATACAGGGTTCTACGGATGGTTCATCAAGGAATTTTCACTTATTGCTAGACCTTTAACTAACTTGTTCCCCTTCGAGACTTGAAAATCTGTTAGTGATGAACAATCTGTAGAACCCTTCTCCAAAATCTTCTTCAACTCTCTATTCACTACCTCCACTTGGCCACTCGTTTACGGATGATAAGGGGTTGCCACTCTATGATAAATATTATATCATCTTAAAAGAGCCTCAAAGGGTTTGCTGCAAAAGTGGCACCCACCATTACTTATGATAGCTTTAGGCACCCCATATCTAGTAAACATCTTGTTGATGAACCTTTGCACCACTTTGCCATCATTTGTTGGAGTAGCTATTGCTTCGACCCACCTAGACATATAATCAACTCCAATTATAGATGTCAATTCTAGCCCGACCCAGCCCGACCATTCGACCATGGTTTGCCCGCACAGGACATGGGCCGGGCTGGCAAGGCCATTTTGGACAAAATGATGTCGTTTTGTCCAAAACAATGCTGGCCCGTCCCAGCCCATGCGAGCCAAGGGCCGGCCCTCATCCCAGGCCTAGCCCGACCCGTTGACATCCCTAACTCTAGCCAGTGCATAAGAGTTACCTAGGGAAGATAGGAATGGTCCCATGAAATCCAAGCCTCACACATCAAATATCTCCACTTCTATGATGTTTGAAAGTGGCATCTCATCTCTCTTCAAAATATTGCCCACTCTTTGGCACCTATCACAACGTAATACAAAATATTGAGCATCCTTAAACAAGTTTAGCTAGTAGAATCCAAACTCTAAAATGTGAGCAGCCATCATATTCTCTCCATAGTGTTCAGCATAAACTGAACAATGACATTGAGTTAAAACTTCAGGCATTTCATATTTAGGGACACAATTGCGAATCAAACTGTCAAAATATGTTTTATATAACATAGATTCATCCTAAATATAGCGAGAACACTGAAATAAGAAACTCTTCCTTTGTTGATGTGAGAGATTAGGGGGAAGAATACCACCTGAGAGATAATTAGCAATATTTACAATCCAAGGAAGAAAAGGATTTTCTACCATCATTAAAGCCTCGTCAGGAAAACGCTCTTCAATTTCCTCTTCTTCTTTATTTTTTCCCCTTCAAGTCTTGAATAGCTTTTTCCTGACGAGGCTTTAATGATGGTCGAAAATCCGTTTCTTCCTTAGTTTGTAGATATTGCCAATTATCTCTCAGGTGGTATTCTTCCCCATAATCTCTCGCATCAACAAAGGAAGCATTTTTTATTTCAGTGTTCTCGCTATATTTAGGATGAACCTATGTTATATAAAATATATGCTGACAGTTTGATTAGCAGAAGTGTCCTTAAAGATGAAATGTCTGAAGTTTTGACTCAATGTCATTGTTCAGTTTATGCCAGACACTATGGAACAAATATGATGGCTACTCGCATTTTAGAGTTTGGATTCTACTAGATAAACTTGTTCAAGGATGCTCAAGATTTTTTATTACGTTATGATAGGTGCCAAATAGTGGGCAATATTTTGAAGAGAGATGAGATGCTACTTTCAAACATCATGGAAGTAGAGATATTTGATATGCGGGGCTTGGATTTCATGAGACCATTCCCATCTTCCCTAAGTAACTCTTATACATTGGTTGGAGTTGATTATATGTCTAGGTGGGTCGAAGAAATAACTACTCCAACAAATGATGGCAAGGTGGTGCAAAAGTTCATCAAGAAGATGTTTACTAGATTTGCTGTGCCTAGAGCTATCATAAGTAATAGAAGGCACCACTTTTGCAACAAACCCTTTGAGGCTCTTTTGAGAAGATATAATGTTCATTATAAGGTGGCAACCCCTTATCATCCGTAAACAAGTGGCCAAATGGAGGTGGTGAATAGAGAGTTGAAGAAGACTTTGGAGAAGGTAGTGAACACTTCAAGGAAAGATTGGGCTTCGAAACTAGATAATACATTGTAGGCTTACAGGAAGACTTTCAAAACTCCTATAGTTACAACACCATATCGACTTATGTATAGTAAGGCTTGCCATTTACCATTGGAGTTGGAGCATAGAGCCTATTGGGCAATTAGAAAACTGAACATGGATTGGAAGCTACCAGGAGAGAAGAGATTGTTAGTACTTGATGAATTGGAAGAGCTAAGATATGATGCATATGAAAAAATGCCAAGTTGTACAAGGAACGGGATAAGAAGTGACATAATGGCCACATTAAGAGAAAGGAATTCAAGAGTGGAGACATAGTGCTTTTATTCAATTCACAACTTCAGTTATTTCCCAGAAAGCTCAAGTCCAGATCGAGTGGCCCATTCAAGGTTATTCAAATGTTTCCCCATGGAGCTTTATAGTTAGAAAATGAAAGGGGTGAAATTTTTAAGGTTAATGGAAATAGGTGCAAGCTTTACTTTGGAGGGTCATTCTCACAAGAAAGGGAAGTACTTTCTTTCCTTTCACTCACTCTTTTATGATTTCATATGGAATGGTCAAGCAATGACCTTAACTTAGTATGTTTGTCTTTAGGTTAGTGTAGTTTTGTTTTGATTTGATAATATTTAGTTTGGTTTAACTTGTTTTGCCCTTCATTCTCTTGGTTTTTAGGTCCCCAATGATAAATTTTGAAGTTACTTGAAGATTTATTATGCATCATAGCTTATTGGAGGGCCAAAGGACGAGAGGAAAAATGCGCAACTTTTATCGACACCACCACCATAAGCCCATCTTGACCTTAATCTCTTCTGTTATGCCTGTTGTGTTTTGTGTTTTGTTTTTCATGGTTTTGTTTATTATTTTTAGATGTTCTCTTTTTCACATTGAGGACAATGTTTTGTTCAAATGTGGGGAGTTAGTCTTTGCGTTTATATTTTCATTTTTGCATGTCATTTAGGATGCATGTTAGGTTGTTAGTATTAGGTACATCATTTTCCTTACATTTTAATCTTTGTGATGAATGTGTTGCCATGAGATTCTATCATGCTAGTTAGAATTAGATTAAATGCATATGTGAACTTAAATTAGGCTACTTGAGTGGAGAGTGAACCATATGGAGTGATGAAAGTGGTTGCCCATATAAGCTTACTCAGAACTTGACACTTGAACAATAAGGTAATGTATAAAAGTATAATGGATTTTCATTTGAGCCTATATAAGGAATTGAGCCTTTATGACTCCATTCTATAGTCATTTAATTTCCTTTTTTATGTGATGCTTCCTTAGGTAATTTGTAACACCTCACTCTCGTGAGACACGTTCCCAACATCCTGAGTGATGTTCAAGTGCCTACCCCGCTAGGGTGGCATACTAGAACAATCAAACACTTGAAACTCGATACAAATTTTTTTTTTTGCACAAATGTATGTAGAAATCAATAATCAATTGGGCCCACTTTATTCATAAACTTATTACAACACAAAATCATTTACAAACATGTAACATTTGGAAAGTTATTATAAACAGAATGTTTAAATACATATTGTATAAAAATCACAGAATATAGAAATTGATACAAAATAAGAAAATACAAATGCAGATGCAAACTGATCCCAACCTCTATCTC
This sequence comes from Erythroxylum echinodendron, assembly GCA_027575705.1. Lineage (NCBI taxonomy): Eukaryota > Viridiplantae > Streptophyta > Magnoliopsida > Malpighiales > Erythroxylaceae > Erythroxylum > Erythroxylum echinodendron. The sequence goes on from JANZXR010000005.1 coordinate 25,268,493, forward strand.
TTACTCAAATGTAGTGTCTGTACTCTCGTTAGCCTAACGGGGTAACTCTTCTGAGCCTAAAAAAATATTGCAAATTTTGGGTGAGTTTTGCAAACTCAATGAGTGACCATCTTCGATGGCTCACTCAATCACATAACACATACAGTTCACATATTCACATAATTTTACATTCACTTGAAACATATCTCACATTCAGAATTCAGTCAAATTATTCACATCATTCACATCAAATGCATATGTAATGCTTATGAGACTCACTTTTAATTTGTTGTTGTTATGACCGAGTGCCTATAACTGTCCCTATCTATTGTGGATATCGGGCTCACTAATAACTGTCCCGTATCTATGGGGGATACCGAGCTCATTTTATATAGTAAGTTTTGGCTCTTATACACTTTCTGAGCCTTAAGCTCTTTTTCACAATCTGAGCTTTAAGCTCTTTTTCACATTATGAGCTTTAAGCTCTTTTTCACATTCTGAGCTTTAAGCTCTTTTGCGGTGGCTACACCGGTCACAACTTCCTTTATGTTTGATGCATTCATGTAATGGAATGCATCAACCACATATGATCAATCACTCAGTTTCACATATCATTGAACCTTAGTCCGGCATTCAACATTTAAGTTGAGAATCATTTTTTTCATTCATATCACATTCAACATCGGACCTTAGTCTAGCATTCAACATAATTTTTTAGCTACATTTATTTCGTCAGGTTCACATACAAGTAGCACTTCAATGTTACATTCATACATCAAGTCTCGAACCTTCATTTTCTGACATCAATGTAAGAAATTCACATTCATATCAATCATATTCACATTGCATAATAATCATAACCATAGTCATTCAATGTAAAAACTGAAATAAGAACAAACAATGAAATGAGACCATATATGTCGACTTACAATACGCTCTAGATTAGCATTTGCTTCCAAGATTTGCAAACTTCTAGATGTGGACATTTTATCTTGCACATCAATATTATACAACACGCACGTTGCACACACATTAATAATTGTACAATCTTAAGTATTCTTTTGTGCACAAATGTGTATATGAACTATGTACAATGCATGCTCAATGACAATCCCAGGTATCTTTCCATTATTCTCATCACACAATTATTCATAGTTCCAAAATCACATAAGCATCATTTATACTTATGATTTATACCTTAGTAAAACCATAAAAATCAAAATTCATAACTCATTTCTTCAATTAAGATTTTTCCTAAGACACACATTCGGGTCAACTTTCCATGGTCAATATCATAATGAAAATGAAGCAATTTGAGGGTACTGTCTTCTAGAAAAGTGTTCTTCTATCTCTTAAGGTTATAATGATATCATTATCATTCAATTTGGTTCAGTATCCTATGAGTTATGCTCACAATACCACAGACTATACATAATTGAACTTCTGGCCAGTTCATGATCATACCCTCAAATTGTACAACTCATAACTTTCAACTCAGATTTCTAAAAATTACAAATTTAGTACGAATTGAAAGATAAGAGAATGGAATACAACTTTTGTGAAGAAACTTTTGTCTAATTCTATATCCATTCAGTTTTTATGAAAACATCAAAACATAATTTCTGTCTCGGGTAGTACTATAAACTCAATCCAGACTCAATTTCGCACCAAATTGTGAAAGTCTTACAGATAGAATAAAATTTAGCATTCTTCAAGAAAGTTGTATAATTATGTCTCTAGCTTAATTTGAATTAATAATCACCTCATTTTGACATCTACAACTCAAGATATCATCAAAAAAACAATATATATTTGGAAGGCATCTCTCGCATATCATCTTCGGGGTCACGATCATCCATCGCGATCGCAACCTGCTTCAGGCCGACGCACCCCTTCTTCTGTCTTCTATTTTTTATCAAATTTCACTTCCATTTTACATCTATAAAATTAGGTTTTTTGGTAAAGTCTTCTTCTAAAAAATTATTCATCTATGTCTTAAGATTATAAATAACCTAATTTCATACAATTTAGCTCACTATTCTAAAAGTTATACACAATTTACTCCATACTGTTCAGAAACAGAGACAAAATCTGAAACTCAACTTTAAGAGAATTTTCAACACTTTTAGATACATAATTCAAACTCGATTTCCTAATGAAAATTGTATCCATTCATCTCAATTTAATATAAATCAACAATCATCCTATTTGGATATTTTTAGATGAAGATATGTTAAAAAAACCAACTCATGTTTAGTTGAACCACTGCATCTAACACATTTCCAACACACTTCCTCATCAATCTCTTCCTAATTCATCTCATTTCTTCTTCAATAATACCCCAATTATAGTTCAAGATCATCTGTACACAATTCAAAATCCATGCTTGATCATATACACCAAAAACAAAACACATCATATACACATTCATCATAATGACCTTTCTATCTCAAAAATCATCTCAACAACAACAACTTATCAATTTTCAACAAATCATATTCTCAAAACAAGACATCAACCATCTTTATGCTTCATCCAAGACACATACATATAAATCGTGACCAACCCATCAATCTCAAATTACTCATTATACATGTTCCATTTACACTAACCCATAAAGATTAAAGCATAACTCACTTGATTTTCCTTTAAGCTTCTTCAAAACTACCAAGAAACCCTAATCCTTCAAGCTCACAATAATCAACCTTCTAGGGTGGATTAGGTTGGGTTTTGGAGACAAGATGAAGAAGACAACAAGGTGAGAGTAGTAAGTGAGAGAAGAGAGGGCTAGGTTCAACGTTGATGATGGTTGGGTGAGAAGAAAATCATGAAGAAGAGAAGAAATGGAGTAGTCACGTACATGAACCAAGACAATTAATTGGTCTCTCCAAGTGATAAGAGTCGTGGGTTTAAGATAAAGGCATGTCCTATTAGGTTCAAACCAAGTTCTTTCATTTAACTAGTCCATTTAAATCCAATTTCTACTCCAATGGTCTCCAAATTTCAATGACATATGTCATTAAACCAAAATGGCATTTATAAAAAATTTTACTACCATTTGACTCTTAATTCTACTACTATTTTTCAATTGTCTTGCTACTTGGCATTGTTTTCATACTCCAAAATTACCCAAATTTTTAGAGACTTTTTCTAAATTTCTCCAAAAATTATAAAAATCAATTTTTAACATATAAAAACCACAATTCTCCACAAAATTACATTTCACAAATATAAAACAATTATACCTGGAATATGTCAATGAATGCATGTACAATTATTTTCATGTGCAAAAATTAAATATTCAAGAGTATGAGCATATCATATAATGTATGAGCATGAAATGCATTTTCTAATTTCTTAATAACCTCTTATATTTACTATTGTAGCCTCAACATAGGTAATGGGATGTTACATAATTACCTTCTGAACTTGTTTTGAATCAGTGTAAAGATGCATGCAAAATAAAAATTATTAAGACCTTCTTTCTTTAACCTTTGGCTTAAATGACCTACCCTTTATTAACCCTTGCTAGCCTCAATGAGCCTTTAACCTTTTGCTTGCCCAATCACAAGTTAATAGAGTGCTAAGTGATACTTAAATGTAGAATCACAAGTTAAGAGCACATGGCATATATTTGTTGTTTTCTGTTCATTGTTTCTTTATTATTAAAAAAGAATAAAATCAAATGAGAAAAAGAAAAGAAAAAGGAATGATGTAGTAGCTTCAATAACTGCAGAGTAGTTGTCATATCCATGTGCATATCTTAGAAGTTTATCTTTTTATCCTTTTGTACACTTAGTGGTTTATAAATGCTTGTGATAAACCCCTAAAACCCGTTTAACCCACCTTAACCCTAGCCACATTACATCCTGAGACAAAGTCCTTTTGATCTATCTTAGCACGAAATCATTATGGAGGATAATTGGTGTATTAGCAAGCCTATGATAGCGTGGTTTCCTATAGGAAGTTTGAACGAAACACTAACCATCAAATACTTGAGAGAAATGAGTGAAATCAATAAGGAAGGTCCATTCTAAATTTATACTTATCTTAGAGTGATGGTTTCTTGGGTTGAGTTAGAATATGTGCACTAATGAAAATTATTCGGGATGTGTGTAGTAGCTTGACACTTGATTTGGGCAAGGTTTGAGGGATTGCATGCTTTAACCTTTGTGAAAATGAAGTGATGGAATTTTATTGGTTGTATTTGATCTTTGCTTGAGGACAAGAAAAAGTTTAAGTGTAGGGATGTTGATAAGTGTAGATTGCATTGTATTTTTGTAGATAATTTGATGTGTGTTTAGTGATTAATTTGATTACTTGGTGTGTGTTTAGGTTAAGAATTGTGTTAGTTCATAAATGTTTGTGTTTTAATTGTTCTTTGGGTAAGAACCTGGTTTTTGACTTTCAATTATATATATATATATATATAAAGCGTCATGATGAGTTTATTAATGTTTCAGGGCATTCAGAGGAGTTTCGGGGGAGACCTGAACCAAAACATAGGAATTTGGTGTTTTTAGCTTTAAATATATGTGTGTGTGTATGTGTATATATATATCTGCGTGTGTGTGTGTGTATTCGTGTGTGTCTGTGTGTGTACGCTTAATACTAAAAATTAAATGGGGATCGCTAAAGCATAATAAATTTAAGTTTTTATTAATTCTTTTCTTTTTATATCTATTATGGCATAATTACATTGTGAAATTGAAAATATTGTTAATTATAAAACAATTAAATAAATTCCTTTGGAAAAATAATAATCCTACCTCACTTTTATAGATCAATAACTTAACATCTCGTTTTTGGAGAATTAAAGAAGTGAGTGTTAAATCCTAATCATCATCCACCCTCATTGCTACAAATTAAACATTAATGCAATAAAAATCTTCGTTAAGTGAACCCTCTCTAACAAAAAACTTAGCAATGGAGATTATAGAGAAGAATAGAGAGGAAAACATGAATTTTATTAAAGGTAGTAATTGGTATTTGGAATTAAGTCTTTTTATGTACTTAAGCAATATAATTATATTTGACTTAAGAATTTGCATTATTTTTTTAATCAAGTTGAAATTTTAAATAGATTGAAGCCTAAAAACTAGATATAATAAATAGGTTAGAAACCTGATAGGTGTAGATTGCATTGTATTTTATAGGTAATTTAATGTGTGTTTAGTGATTAATTTGGTTGCTTAGTGTGTGTTTAGGTTAAAAATTGTGTTAGTTCATAAATATTTATGTTTTAAGTGTTCTTTAGGTGAGAACATGTCATTTGAGCTTCAATTATATATACATGAGGTGTCATTATAAGTTTGTTAGTGTTTTAGGGCATTCAGAGAAGTTTCGGAAAAGACCCAAACCAAAACATAGTCTTATGATCGTGGCAAATCTGTCATGATTGTGACAGAAGAACCAACATAGGCCCACGATCGTGGCAAATCTATCACGATCATGATAGAAGCTCGAGCACAAGGCCACAATCGTGGGTAATCTACCATGATCGTGACAAAAAGCAGACAAACTGGCCACAATCGTGGCCTGCGCATAGACAAACACGGGTTACTTTCGAATTTGAGTTTTAGAGAGAGATTTTGAACGTTCGGACCTTAGAAAGACACTAGAATTACCTTAATGGGGAAAGACTATAAAAGTGTTATGAGGTAACCCTAGAAAGGACTCTACATTCAACCTACATTTAGAAACCCAAAAGAGAGAGAGAAAGAAGAGAGAGAGAAAAGAAAAAGAGGAAGAAGAGGAGGGTTTCAACACCGAAGCTTCCCGAATTGGGTGACCTTCTGACATTGCTACTTTCCTAGACCGTCTTACTTAAGTTTCATTTCCTCCTCATTTACTTTTTTATTCATTTAATGTGTAAGGTAGAGACGGGTTGTATCGTTATGGATTTTGAGTTGTTAAAGATGTTTTAACTTTTCCTTTAGGATTTGGCTTATACTTAATGTTAATATAGTTGAATTGTATTTGCTTGATTTGATTGCTGTGACTGATGAATGTATTTGCATGTTTCGGTAACAAAATGAGAGGGTGAGTCGAATGAAAATGATTAGATTGGATTAATGAGAGTAAAGCAATCTAATTAACTACTTAATTATTCTTGTCGATAATTTCATAGAGAGAGATCTCATGTGAGAATCAATTGTTTATTAGAGAGATTTAGAACTAATTAGAATTGTGAGTCATTTATGAATTGAAAGATTGTAAGTCCGTAATTTGATTAGGGTTAACAAATTAGAGAATGGTTATAACTCGAGAGAGAGTAAACAATCCTATGATCGTCTAGAACTGACGACCCATAAACACATAAATGGCTAAATTAGCATTAATGTTTGGTAAAATCGCCTCTCTCATAACTTGATTAATTCTCTTGAAAAATTTCCATTGTTACATTTTTTTGTTCATTATTAGTTTGTTTGAGTTAGTTTACTTTTTTGTTTATTATTAGAATTTGAGTCTTAAATAAAGCACAACCTGAATTAAGCGGTGCCTAAGCACAATCTCTATGGGATGATATCTGCTTTTTACTACAAGTAACAACCCGTGTACTTGCTATTTTTAGCATAAAACAAATAGTTTGGTTTGGCAACCAACAAAACCATTAATTTATTTAGTCAAATATGAAAGCAAATTTGACTATTGTGGACAGTTTTAACCTTCAAGAAAGTCAAAATTTTTATATATTTTGATTTGATCTCTTGGACACCAAAAAAATTGAACCTTTTGTTATTAGTTAACCTTTTGGGTGGTCTTTGAATACATATAAATAGAATTACTAGTCCAATTTCTACAATTTAAGGCAAAAAGTTTTTAACTATTTTTTCTTTATATATTTTTACAAGAAGTTGAAAATTCTTTGCATCCATTGTGCACAATTGTTTACTTAAAAACATAAGATAGCATTTGCATGGTTGAGACATGTTCATGCCTACATTTTAAAATTTCCTATTTGCTTAATGGAACTATACAAAGTTCATTGATACAAATAAAAGATATTTAGATTCTTGTTAAAGTGTTAATGACTTACTCATTAATAGAGGAGGGAGTTCGGGAGAATTAATTTGAGAGATATCTTATTGTTTGACTCAATTAAAACTTTTAGGAATACGTTGGATTATTATGAATTAGGAAAATAATTTGATTACCTTTTTAATCAAGAATTAGAAGTCTATTGTATTTGTAGTATGTAAAAAAAGTGTAGGTAAAGAATTCATACATCTCCAACATTAAGAGACAAAGATTTAGCCCTATATGCTTTCTTATCAGTAATCTTGATATTAAGGTCCCTCATTAGTTCACCCTTTAACCCATTGATCTCCCATGTTGAGTAGCCATAAAGAATGATAGCTATTGCTTTATTATTAAAAGATGCATTCTAAATTAAATAATACCTTTATGAGCATAAATGTGGAAGGAAAAATGATAATAGATGGGTGAAGTTAACTTTAATAATGAAGCAATACCTAAAACTCTTTTAGACTACGTAATGTAGGAGATAAATGGGTTAAAGTGAGAAATAATGAGCGACTTCAATTTAAGACTATAGATAAGAAAGCTTACAAGGTTAAATCTTTTTCTCTTGGTATGTTAAATGATGAGGATATACAATATTATAAAAAAACTACAGATTGGCAATCTTGTAACATAATATGAAAGGTTCATTTATCGTTAGATATCTTGATGAAGTCATTGAAAGAATGTCATATTGACATGGATGCATACAAATAAGGATTTTTCATATTGATATGGATGCATACGAATAAGGATTTCAATCAACAAGTAAACTAACTATTTGTATTGATAGATGTCATTAAAAAGGGAGGCTAGAAATCAACTAATTAAATAGTTAGCATTAATGAAAATAATAATATGCTTCATATTTATTGAGCTACTGTTCTATAGGGATACATTGAAGCATAGAAGTTGTTTACAAAAAGTAAGATATGGAAAACTGTTAAAAGCTTATTTCTATGTCAAATCACTAAAAATGTAATTTTATTTCCATGTCAATTTTGATTCCTTATAAACATGGAAGTGTTAATGTTTTACTTATATACATGGTTTTATTCTTTACTTTTAATTTTTAACCTACTTGAAATATTAAATTTATTTTTTATATGCTATAGACTTCAATGATTACAATAAAATGCACTATTGAAAAGTTGGATGTTGGACTATAGTTGGGCTGTGTGCTTTGATTTTGTACTTGATACACTAAACTTACAAAAGATTAAATATATAGTAATGGCATTACTATATTATTTACTTTCTATGATACTCTTTAATTACATGTGCTAAAACTTTTTGTAAAAAAAAGGGAATAAATATTTATCCATATGTTGTTTAGTAACTACAAAAAGGATATATAGTTAAATACTATTCAATGTTTGCAATAAGACATGAAATGATATAACTATTTACCTGTAAGTGTATGATATGTTTTCTTTAACTACACGTTAGTTATTGTTTAATGTTTAACTAACATACTTGTTCAATGATATAAGGTTTGAAATAAGCATGTAATAAGTTTAGAATAAATATATTATGTTCAAAACATCCATGCCAACTTATAAAAGACTATACAACTACTAAGTTAATTAATGAAACATATGGAATGGAGCTAGGGCCTAAATAGAAAATGATTTTGGAAACTATATGAATCTATTAAAGGTTATGTAATAAGTACGAGATTACTAGGAACATATTCTAAAAGAAAGGTGGTGTAAGCATACTTACATTAAAAGGTTAGATGTGACATACCACTTAACAATCATTTTGAGAGCTTTAACTCATACATAAAGGAGACAAGGGAAAAAAAGCTTACCTTAACAATGCTAGAGAGGATGAGAAGAGCCATGATGAAAAGGTTCTATAGAGAAAAGAAATGGAGAAATATAATGGTCAAATTTTTCGAAGAACTATAGTAAACTTGGAAAGGTAAAAACAATTAAACTCTACTTGGCATCCATATTAAAGTAGTTAATGGTTATTCACAATTGAGCACCTATATTTTAGGAAACATGTTATTGATCTTAGAAACATAACTTGCACTTCTATGAAATGAGATCTAGTTATCACTTTATATAAGCATGCATTTTCAATAAAAATAAATGATGGAGGATGACTAAAATAATATATTGATATGGCTTTTCAAAAGATAATTTCTTGGATGCATATGGTGTAACATCCCGTTTCCGTAGAACGGGTCGGACCTGAGAAACAGGCCCAAGTGAGGTCAATCGGAGAAGTTAGGAAA
>JANZXR010000005.1:25292813-25319425 GCA_027575705.1 Erythroxylum echinodendron
ATAATAATAATAATAATAATAATAATAACAATAATAATAATAATAGAAGAAGAAGAAGAAGAAGAAGAAAAAAATTAAAAGCAACAAGGAATTTAATAATCGCAATAATAATAAGAAAATTAATTTTTTATAATAATAATAGTAATATTATTATTATTAAATAATAATAATAAGTAGAAAATTTATAAAAATAATTAATAATAACAATAATAGCAATAATTAGTTATTATTATTATTATTATTATTATTATTATTATTATTATTACAAAATTTATAATACTAATTCATAATAATAATAAAAATAATTAATAATAATAAGATAATTAATTTCGTATAATAAAATTAATAATAAAAATAAATAATAATAATAATAGGTACAAAATTTATAACAATAATAATAATAAGATATTAATTTCGTATATTAAAATTAATAAAAATAATAATATTAATAATAAAAAGAATAATAATAAGTAGAAAATTTATAACAATAATTAATAAATAATAATAATAATAGTAATAATAATAATAATAATAATAATGATAATAATAATAATAATAAGTTTAAAATTAATAATAATGATGATGATGATGATGATGACGATGATGAGTTTAATAATATAATTAAGAATAACAAATTGCTTATGTGGGGGTATTTATGACATTTCCTTATATGTTTTGTTTTTGTCCCTAGGATAAGAAATCTTGTATCACAGTTTTAGAAGGAACAAAAAATTTCTGTCTTTTTTCCTCCGAAAATGGATGAGGACAGTAAGTAAACACAGCTACGGACAGGATTATTATGTCCTTGTCCTCTGTCTTCGTTGGTGAAGACGCTAACCAAACATTACGTTAAGGACAGAAATCAAAATCACTTCCTTCATAAAAATTTTAGCCATATGTCTCTATTTTAATCTGCATTAAAAATAATTCCATTTCGATATCCAAATATCAATATATAGCCCAAAATACAGATGCATGTTCAGAGAAAACACTCCGTCTAACATATTCCAACATACATTTAACTTCATTTTCAACTCTACTTTATCTCCAAACTATCATCCTACTTCTCATTTCAAGACAATACACTAGCCTTTCCTTTAGCTTTAAACTCATGAATTACCATTCATCTTAAAACAAAGAAAGGCATAGCTCTATTGTTCTCTTCATCCAAACAAACATCATCATACTTCAAAATTCCTTGTTCATACTCATTCATGTCTTAATTCATTATCATAATTGATTTATTTACCAAAAATTTCTGAATAACATTAACTCACTACAATTTAGAGCTTGATCTCTTTATTATTACACTACACCCACGTTAGAAACACATATATAAAAATTCATGATCAATCATCAAATTTCTCATCATACATGTTCCATTTAATAATACCTATGAAGATTAAAGCATAACTTACTTGATTTAGCTTCAAAATCTTCAAACTCTTCAAGATCTCACTTAATCCTAGCTTTCCATACTACCCACGTACATCATCCTTCCAGGTGGTTGAGAAATGAAAGAGAGAGTAAGATAAAAGAAACAATTGATAGATAAAAGTAAGATTTAATGTTGATGAAGGCTTAGAAATTCAAAATCGTGAGAAAGGAGAATGAAGAAGAAACTTAAGAAGAGAAGAAGAGAAAGCAAGAATGAAACAATTAAATTGGTCTTTCAAAGGTTAAAGAGTGAACAACGTGAGTGAGGGATGAGTGGTGAGTGATAGTGACACTTGTCACTGCCACTGGTTACCTTCCTATGGTCCCATTTAGACCACTTTCATAACTAGTCCATTTTTTCCTCCAATTTCTACTCCAATTGTCACCCAAATTTCAATGGCACTTGTTAAGAATTCCTAAAGTCATTTAACAAAATTTCTATTGCCATTTGACTCTTAGTTCTACTTCCATTTATCAATTGTCTTGCCACTTGGCATTTTTCTGGTCCAGAAAAACCCCAAATTTACATAATTTTCCAAAATTTCACCAAAATTTCTAAATCAATACTAATATACACCAATGAAATTTTCAATACACATAAACCACAATTCATATAAAAAATCACATTTATAAATCAGTTATACCAGAAAATGTCAATGAGTGCATATATAATCATTGAATGCGTGCAAAAATTAATATTCATATATATGTGTGTGTCATATTATGCATGAGCTGAAATGCACTTTCTAACTTATCAATAATCTATCATATACAATATTCTAGGGCCCTAAACGTTAACATGGGATATCAGGATGTTAAAACTCTCGCCTCCTTAAGAAATTTCGTCCTTCAAATTCTTACCTAAGTCATCGAAAAGATGGGGATATTGTCTCCTCATGTGCTCCTCCATTTTCCAAGTCGCTTCCTCACTCTAGTGATTCTTCCAAAGGACTTTCACCAATGGAATTACTCGGTTTCTCAGCTATTTCGTTTGATATCCCACTATCTTGATTGGCTCCTCATTATAACTCAGATTACTAGATATCTCGATCTCCTGAGCCAGTAACACATACATCGGATCTGACCGATACCTCCTGAGCATACTCACGTGGAATACATTATATATCTGAGACATCTCACTCGGTAAAGCTAATTTGTAAGCCAGTGGTCCTATCCTCTCAATAATTTCATAAGGACCAATATACCTAGGGTTTAACTTTCCTTCTTACCAAATCTCACCACTCCTCGCCAAGGTGAGACCCTTATAAACACTTTGTCTCCTACATTGTATTCCATATCCCTTCGATGCTAATCCATATAGCTCTTCTAGCTATCTTGAGATACTTTTATTCTACTTCGGATCAGTTTCACCATATCTATAGTATCTTGTATCAGTTCCGGGCATTCTACCATTCTTAATCCCTCTTCATCCTAATATAGAGGCAATCGACATTTTCTGCCATACAATGCCTTGTACAGTGCCATTCTGATACTACTGTGATAGTGTTTATTATATGCAAACTCGATTAGAGCTATATACTGATCTTATGTTCCTTGAAACTTCATTACATATTCTCTGAGCATATCCTCAATAGTCTTGATCGTCCTCTCACTCTGTCCATATGTTTGAGGATAGAATGCAGTACTGAAGTTCAACTTCATAACCATCGCCGACTATAAGCTCTTCTAGAACCTCAAACTAAATCTAGGATCCTTGTCCGATACAATGGACAATGGAATACTATGTAGACTACCTATCTCATCTACATACCTCCAAGCCAACTGGTCTAGTGAGCTATTCTCTTTTACTAGTACGAAATGGACCGACATAGTCAATTGGTCCTCCACAACCCATATAGCGTTATTTTTCCTCGAAGTCCTTGGCAATCCTATCACGAAATCCATAGTAATTCATTCTCATTTCAACTCTAAAATAGGTAACAAATGAAGCTTTCCAATTGGAGTTTGATGCTCGGCTTTAATCTGCTGGCATGTTAAGCACTTGGCTACATAGTCAACTACTTGCTTCATCGTGTTATATATCTTGGTAGTACCAGGATGCATAGCATAAGTTGCTACATATGCTTCCTTTAAAATTTCTCTTCTCAAATTATCAATGTCAGGCACACACAACCTCTGCTTCAACCATAATGTCTCATCTCTCATCTCAAACTCAGAATCTGGATTCAATTTCAAATTTTCTATAAGTTTCACCATTTCGGGATCTTTACTTTGAACTTTTCTAATCCTATCATACAAAATCGGTCTCAGTCTTAGTGCGGTTATCAATGCCTTATTCTACTCTAGATTCAACTCTATATTTAAATCTCTCAATTAAATTAAGCTCAATAACTGAATCTGAGCTACATTGTTATTTAACTTTCTACTCAAAGCATCTGCCACCACATTAGCTTTTCCCGGATGATACTCAATCGTATAGTCATAATCCTTTAACAGCTCTATCTATGTTCTCTGTCTTATGTTCAACTTCTTCTAAGTCAATAGATACCTCAAGCTCTTATGATCGGTATATATCTGAAAAGTCTCTCCATACAAATAATGTCTCTATATCTTTAGAGCAAATACTATTATTGTAAGCTCTAAATCATATATCAGGTAGTTTATCTCGTGAGAACTTAATTTTCTTGATGCATAGGCTATAACCTTGCTATACTGCATCAATACACATCCCAATCCTTGATGCGAATCATCATGTATACGATATATCCTCCAGTTCCCGATGGAATAATCAATACTAACGTTGTAGTCAATCGATTTTTTAGTTCCTCAAAGGTTCTCTAACAATCATCATTCCATCTGAAAACCACATTCTTCCTCAGAAGTTTAGTCAGAGGGGCTGAGATCAATAAGAATCCCTCGACAAATCTTCAGGAATATTCAGCTAATCCTAGGAAACTCAAATTTTTTGATACATTCTTCGGAGCCTCCCATTTCATTATCGCCTTTATCTTCTTTGGATCCACTTGAATACCTTGCCCATTTACTATGTGACCTAGAAACACTACCAAAATTCACATTTACTGAATTTGGCATATAGCTGTTTCTCCCTCATAATTTGTAAGACTACTCTTAATTGTTCAACATGCTCTTCTCTGCTCTTTGAATACACTAAGATGTCATCGATAAACACAATTACAAAACGATCCAGGTAGGGCTAAAACACCTCATTCATCAAGGCCATAAATGCAGCTGGGGTATTAGTTAACCCGAACAGCATTACTAAGAACTCATAATGCCCATCCCTGCCCTTGAAGGTACTGTTCTATACATCGGCCTCTGTTATCTTTAACTAATAGTACCCAAACCTCAAGTCCAACTTAGTGAACACCTGAGCTCCCTATAACTGATCAAGCAAATCATCGATTCTAGGAAATAGGTATTTGTTCTTTACTATTACCAGATTCAGTTGCATATAATTGATACACAATCTCAACGTTCCATCCTTCTTTTTCACAAATAAGACTGGAGCTCCCCATAGTGAAACATTAGGTCTAATGAACCTCTTTTCCAACAACTCTTGCAATTGAGCCTTCAACTCCTTTTCTCCACAGGTTCCATCCTATATGGAGGAATGGATATAGGAGCAGCACCTATATCCAAAATCGTGAACTCTGTTTCCCGATCTGGAGGTAAACCAGATAACTCAGTGGGAAATACATCTAGGAATTCCCTAACCATAGAAATATCCTGCACACTCTGCTCATTTCGAGTATCAATGACACGGGTCAAATAAGCTTCACATCTCCCTTGCATCAACCCCAAGGCACTTATAAACCAGATCAGCTTGGCTGGCACTGCTTGAGTAATACCTCTGAACACTGCTCTCGCCTGATTAGGAGATTCAAATATTACCTCCTTAGTATAATAACTCATAATGGCCTTATGAGTAGTGAACCAATCCATGCCTAGGATAACATCTATTTCCTTTAATTGTAGTATAATTAAATCTAACTCCAATTTTGCGTGATCAATTCTAATCAAGCACCTATTACAGACTTCTCCTATTACCATAGTACTACCTATCGATGTACTCACCTCTAATCCATATCTCAATAGCTCTCTATCACAATGCAACCTAGATGCCATATGTGGTGCCATAAAGGAATGCAAAGATCTAGGATCTAGCAATGCAAAAAAACCTCAAAAGCAAAGGTGAGTAACACACTTGCAACGACATCTGGAGAATCATAAACCTCCTGTCTGGTCATGTCATAAACTCTAGCCTAAGATTGCAGTTGGTTGTTCCGTACCTCAGTCCTGATAGTGTGACTCCTAGAACTTATTCTGCCTTTACCATGGCCTCTTTGTCCAAACCCACTAGCTCAACTCCAATGGACCATTGTTTTTGTTGATATTATCCCTCCTCTTCCTCCCGACTTCTGCCCTATACATAACATAATAGCCCCTAATCCGATGATCAAACGAGCAGCATCGAAGGTAGGCTCTTGTTAGCTTCCAACATTCACCACTGTGCTTCTTCACACAATGCTCACAAGTTGGCAATTGACTCGATACGGCACTCTGTATGAACTCTGACTCTTTTGATCCAATCAGTGGTTTGAAAACTCGGTTCTTACGCTTACTAAACCTCCTGCCAGAATCGCCCTGAGATTCACTGGGCCTCTTCTGTTTAAACTCTAATCTATACTCAGATTGGCTGCCCTTTAACAACTGCTTCATGAGGATTTGATAGTGGGCCATCAACTAAGGCCTTTGAAGGTTTAGCAAGCATGGGATTTAGTGAAGATCAAGTGAATCAGCCAGTCAAAGATGAAGAATTTGACGACTACTTTGATTTAGGTTTTATCATGCAAGTTCATGTCCATGTCATGCCGTTTGGTTTTGCAAAAGCCTTACTCATACTTAACGAAAATGCAGCCAATGAACCAGCCCAAGAAACCTCATCAAACATGTTTGTCCAGCCCATGGAGAACCTCAAATCTGAGCTTGGGTGTTGTCTCATTGGATAAAAAGTCTGGAAATTCACTTAAACAATTTTCAGCCTATATTTACTATTTTTCGTTTTTATTTTCATTTAAAGTTGCCATTTTTCATTTTTTATTTGATATTATATTTAAAGCATATTTAAGGAATGCTTAATTATATTTATGATCTATTTTGGAATGTCAAGGATTTGTGAGTTGCTGATTTAATGTGGCTTCCCAAATTCTTATCAACTTTCCATATATAGATCTGTTCATGTTTTAAGGATGGAGATATGTTACAAATAAAATTGTGACTTTCCAACTCCAATTTGTTATAAGTTTCTAGGGTTGTTAGTATTCCTAAACTATCAAAATCTGTGTTTGTGAGTTTCTCCAAAAACTTTCATCTTCTCTCAACCATTTTCCAGCAGCGTCTAAATTTGACCTTCTAGCACTGTTTTGATCATAACTCAGCGACCACTTATCTAATCGGTTCGTATCTTATATCATTGGAAAGCTTACAGAAAATCCTACAAACTTCATGAGGACTTGTTGGCCAATTCTGTCTCGATTATTTTCAGAAATTGAAATTAAAATCCACCATTTGCTAAACTTGTTCAACTTGCCGTAACCTTTACCCTTCCTTTTTCCAGCCTAAAACAATTCAATCCCAATCTCAAAACAAAATAATCCCAAATTCATAAATCCCACCATCAAGTGGTATCAGAGCCTTGGTTATTCCACCCTTCCCTTCATGTCACAAGATAGCCAAAAGCATTCACCGTTATCCCAGGAGGAGTTGTTACACCAATTAGAAACACTTCAACTTGAAAATGAAACCTTGAAAGCCAAAAAGGACTTGTTTGCCAATTCTATATCAATTGTTTCTAGAAATTGAAAATAAAATCCATACGTTTGCCAAACCTGTTCAACTTGCCATAACCTTTACCCTTCCTTTTTCCAGCCTAAAATAAATCAATCCCAATCTCATAACAAAACAATCCCAAATTCATAAATCCTGCCTTCAGGATCAAGGCAATTTGTAGTTCTGTAAAACTACCCAGGTTAGAAATGGTTAACCTCATCCGAATCCCTATGTTCAGTCCTTTTTTAAATCTCCTGCACTTATCTTCCTCAATATGAATCAAGGCAATAACATATCTCATCAGCTCATTGAACTTAACCTCATACTTTGCCACAGACAAACTGCGCTGCTTCAGATCCAAAAATTCCTTCATTTTTCTATCCATGTAAATTTTGGGCATATAATTCTCCTTAAAGACACTCAGGAAGCCTTCTCATCTCAAACTACAAGGCCTAATGGTACTGCCTGGAATAGTTTTCTACCATTGGTAAGTTAGGTCTTGCATTAGAGAAACAACATAGTCGAAACTCTAGTCCGACTCACAATCTATCTGGTCAAAGACTCTCTTTGTTCTTTCTAGCCATCCCTCATCCTTTTTAGGGTCTTTACTTCCGTAGAAGTCCACAGCCCTTTACTTTTGCAGTTTATCGTACCTCCTTTCCTTTCTCTAGAAAATTCGGGGAGGCATTCTCTCAATTCAAGACACAGATGACTCTCTACCAGCTCCTACTGATCCTAGGTCAGCTGATTGTCCCACTTGATCACTAATGGCAGATGACCTATAATATGCTACTATCCGCATTTCTCACGATAACTTATGTTTAACATTCCTATATATCCGTACGGATGCGAACCATGCTTTGATACCACCTAAACTGTAGCACCCTACTCCTGCTCGACGCGTACATGTATGCCCATTAGATGTCCATTCACATGCCTGACACAAATGACGCGCTAACTATACCACTTTCACATATCGTATGGCATCATAAATTAAAAACATAAATATCACAATGACAAAAAACCCAAATTCCTCATTTTATTTTATAAACAATATGTGCATTGTAGCCTTACAACTTCATCCATATAGGTACAATATCAATAACCTATCAGAGTCTCTTGCTCTATCTACAAAATGCGCTATATATATGAGGAATTACAAAAAATCTAGTCTAATCCTTTACTCCCATCTGACTGACTTTTGAGCCATATCTTCTACTAAAAAGTTGTACTAGATCCCTTCTAAGCGGTCTTAGAAGCTAATTCTTCACTCTCAAACCTGAAAAGTCAACATTACGATTTTGGTGAGTTTTGCAAACTCAGTTGAGTAACCATCCTCAATGGTTCACTCATATCACACATATCACAACAATTCATACATTCGCATAATTCACATTTATCAACATGTAGCATCAAGACATACTTTGATCATAAACTTTTTCACTTTTCAATCAATTCGATTCTACATTTCAATTGCAATCATTCAAATCATATAATTCATGTGGATATACAATGTTTATGAGACTCATGTTCATTTATTTCATTATTATGACTGAGTGCCTTTTTTACTGTCCCGTATCTATTGTGGACACCAAGCTCATTTATATTGTCCCTTATCCAATGGGGATACAGGGCTTATTTTACATAGCTATAGGCTCTTACCACAGTCTGAGCTTTAAGCTCTTTTTCACTGGCGACTCCGGTCACAACTGCCTTTATCTTTCATGCATCCATGTAATGAAATGCACCATGTGTAATCAATCATTATACTTATTCAGTCACATTCGCATTCTTTCTCATTCACATTTGTCATCAGACTTTTATTCTGACATTCAACATTTAAGTTGAGAAACAAGTAGTCAATCACATTCATATTCAAGTAGCACTTCCAATGTTTTATTCATGCATCAAACACCTTAGATGTCCAGAAATCAGTACATACGCATCACATAATAATTCAATACATAATTTAATAAACAAACAATGATAGTGAGACCACCTTAGGTTACTCACTATTGCTCCTTTTAGCTTAATGTAATAGCCTAGACCACCCGCTTGCAGTTATTGTCCATTTTGGGCCTCAGTCTCTCAGGCCTTGCTCCCGCAAGGTTTTATTTTTCCAGCGTGTAAGCCTCTTTATGGCATTACTCCCGCAGAACTTCCCAGGAGGTCACCCATCCTGGTACTGCTCTTGCCCTAGCATATTTAACTTCGGAGTTCTAGGATTTAAGGATACTTTTAGACTAGGAGAAACAACAAGTGGCAGAACAATTGATGAATAGTAGTAGAAATAAGGGTCAAATGGCAATGGAAATTTTTATAAATGATGTAGGGATTTATTAACAAATTCCATTGAAAATTAAGGGACAATTGGAGTAGAAATTGAAATTGATTTGACTAGTTAAATAAGAGAACTAGTTTAAATCCATGGGAATTTGGACATGTGGCATGTATTAAGTCATTACCTTTTTAATTTTAAAGACCCTTCTTATTGCCTCCCACAATGCTATCATGTATTTGAAAGACAATTAAAAGGTCTTGTATTTTTTGCTTACTTCTTCTTCATTTTCAAGGCTCTCTCCTTCTCCTTCTCCATGTTTTGTCAAAAATTATAATTCACTACTTATCCACTCCAACTCAATTGATAACACATATAATTCACAATTCCCAATATAATCATATTAAATATCAATTATAACTGGAAAATGTCAAATGAGTGCATATATAGTCATTGTAATGTGTTCAAAAATTCAAATTCACATGTGTGTATGCTAACATTATGCATGATCATGAAATGCAATTTCCTTCTCTTTGATCTCACACGTACCTAATTTTAGGGTTCCAACCTTTACTATGGGAACAGGATGTTACATTTCTCCCCTCCTTAATAAATTTCGTCTTTGAAATTCTTATTTGATTGATCAGGAAGGCAGGGGAATTGTTTCCTCAATTACTCCTCCATTTCCCATTTAACTTCACCACTCAAATAATTTCTTCCAATTGACTATAGTCAATGAAATCAATCAATCCCCTACTCATTTCTTCAGATATCACACTATCTTAACTGTTTCCTCAATATAATTCAGATTACTCATAGTTTTCCTCTTCGTGAGGCAATAACACTAATATCATATAATATCGATATTTTATAGAATACTCATATATCACACATTATGAATCTCAGACAACTTTATTAGTACTACAAACTCATATGTTAATGGTCTTATGCTCTCAATAACTTCATATGGACCAATACATTTCGAGTATAATTTATCCTTTTTCCTAATCTAAGCACACTTTTTCTCAATCTAAGTACACCTTGGCAAGGTGATACTCTCAGAGACATTCCATCTTTTGCTTGATACTTCACATCTCTTTAGTGTTAATACACTCCACTCTTTTATATCTATCTCATATTCCTATGAGCTCACAATTAAAAGCTTTAAGTATATCTCCAACATGTAAGACTGTTGGTAATTCAATCATTCAGTCACTTGATTCTACATTCTTAGCCGCTAAGTGCTGCTTTTGCGAAATCCTACCAAGATGTATAGCTTAGGTTGTTATTTGGGCTTTCATTAATAATCTCTTTGCTTAATCAGCCTTATCATATACACAAACTTCTTATTTCGATCACAAGTATCATTTTTCCAATTCAAACTCGAAATTCATATTCATTTTCAATTCCTTAATAAGAATCAGAATTCTAGATCCTCACTTCGGGCTTTGTCAATCTTTTAATGTGAAACTGATCTTAAATTTCAATGCGACCAATACTACTTCATTTCACCCAAAATTTGCAATTATAATTCACTACTTATCTACTCCAACTCAATTGATAACACATATAATTCACAATTCCCGATATAATCACATTAAATATCAATTATACCTAAAAAATGTCAAATGAGTGCATATATAGCCATTGTAATGTGCTCAAAAATTCAAATTCACATATGTATATGCTAACATTATACATGAGCATGAAATGCAATTTCCTTAATCTCTCTTTGATCTCACACGTACCAAATTTTAGGGTTCCAGCCTTTACTACGAAAACGAGATGTTACCCTTCTTGCCTTGAATTCCCAGAAATGTCTTGAAGCGGTCGCTCAACGTTCTCTTTTATATGCAATCACATACATTTTCACATTACTACATTGCACATTCAAATGAATAAGCACATTTATAAATGTATCATGTATTATGCAAGTTTAATGACAAATTATCGGATATGTAACTTTATTCACTAATCTTAATCATTAACAGCATGACTTGTACATCATTTAGTTTGCAATTAGGTTTAAGCCTTAAGAAAACCTAATCACTTTCCATTCATCATTCATAAATTCATCAATCTTTTCCTAGTATTATACATTCACCAAAATTTTTACAACAACATATACTTATACATTCACCCAATTCTCATTCATAAATACCCTTTGTTCTCTAATACTCATTCATCCATACCTTATACACATTATTGATGTCCTAAAGATCATATTTGCATTAAATTCCTTTAACAAAATCAGAATTTCCAAACTTGAACTCAACACATCAAAACAGTCCCTTCTTTAAGTTTTGACTTCAAATAACTACGTAAACTTATCAAGATATCTTCTAGCCAAATTATTTCACAAAAGCATTAATAAGACATCAATAATCATTTTTCATGTTTTATACTTTGACTAATTCGAGCTTTAAAGTTACCAAAAATAAGGAAATAATATAAGGTTCCTGTACAGGGGTCTGTCACAGGTAGTATTAGGAAAACAAGCATAACTCAAGCTCTAGTCACTATTTAATCTTGCCACTTTCATAGAGGTCAAGCTAATAAATACATATACAACTTTAATTATTTGAGTTTCTCCAAATTCATGCCTTTAAGATTTGTAAAATTGGTCAAATGATACAGCTCTAATTTTCCCTATTTTTTCTCAAGACAGATTGTTAGGTCAGTTTGGTATGACCATGTTGACCTAGAAAATGAGGTATTTAGACAATACCATGTTCTAAAAAAATGTTCATCTATATCTTATGTTTCTAATGACATCAAATTAATGTATTTTGGTTTAGTATTATGCAATTTATACTCAAAATACTACTGGGTGTTCTCATACCATGACAGCATACAGTTCGCAACTTCAAGCCAAATTTCAAGACCTTAAGGACATAATTCAAATTTACGTCCTGCATGAAAATTGTAGCCATATGTCTCTAGTTTAATATACATTAAAATCATCCCTTTTGGATATCCATAGACCAAGATATGGTCCAAAATACAGATGTATGTTCAGACTCCAGCACACATTTGACTTCATTTTCAACTCTACTCTATCTCCAAATTATCATCCTACTTCTTCTCATTTCAAGACAATACACTAGCCTTTCCTTTGGATTTAAACTCATGAATTATCATTCATATTAACACAAAGTAATACATAACTCTATTTATCTCTTCATCCACACACACATCATCATAGTTCAAACTTCCTTGTTCATACTCATTCATATCTTAATTAAATATCATAATTGATTCATTTACCAAACAATTCATGAATAACATTAACTCACTACAATTTGGAGCATAATCTCTTTATTATTACACTACACCCATGTTAAAAATAGATATATAAAAATCATGATCAATCATCAAATTTCTCATCATATATATTCCATTTAACAATACCAATGAAGATTAAAGCATAACTTACTTGATTTAGCTTCAAATTCTTCAAGATCTCACTTAACCCTAGCTCTCCATACTGCCCAAGTACATCATCCTTCAAGGTGGTAGGGTTGGGTTTTTAGTGAGAAATGAAAGAGAGAGCAAGATGATAGCAAAAATTGATAGATGAAAGTAAGATGTAACATTGATGAAGGCTTGGAAATTCAAAAATAGTAAAGGAGAATGAAGAAGAAAGATACGAAGAGAAGAAGAGAAAGCAAGAATGAAACAATTAAATTTGTCTTTCAAGGGTTAAAGAGTGACCAACGTGAGTGAGGGATGACTGGTGAGTGGTAGTGAAACTTGTCACTGCCACTTGTCACCTTCTTATGGTCCCATTTGAACCACTTTCATAACTAGTCCATTTTGTCTCCAATTTCTACTCCAATTGTCTCCTAAATTTCAATGGAACTTGTCAATTATTCCTAAAGTTATTTATCAAAATTTATATTGCCATTTGACTCTTAATTCTACTTCCACTTATCAATTGTCTTGTCACTTGGCATTTTTTCTAGTTCCAAAATACCACAAATTTTTACAATTTTCCTAAATTTCGCCCAAAATTCTAAATCAATACTAATACACACCAATGAAATTTTCAATACACATAAACCACAATTCGTATCAAAAATCACATTTATAAATCAATTATAACTAAAAAATGTCAATGAATGCATGTACAATCATTTTAACACGTGCAAAAATTAATATTCACATGTATGTGTATGTCTTATTTTGCATGAGCATGAAATGCACTTTCTAACTTCTTAATAATCTCTCATATGCAATATTCTAAGATCCTAACCCTTAACATAAGATATCGGGATGTTACATTAAGTTTGAACCATACAAACTTTTGACAGTTGATTATCTGATTATGCATTCTAAAGATCTTATTACAATTTTTGTTAGTAAACCATCTACAGATATGCCTCAACCAAATTATAGAGTCTAAAATCTCTAGAATTGATTTGTAATTGGGTAGCTTGTCTTTGATGAGAGATAAACTCTTGAATTGCATTAACATTCGTATCTTTAAATAACACCCTTCACCTTACCTTTATCTGATAACATAAATTTTAATAAATTTAGCTAAAGAATTTTATGTAAGGAATTAAGACCATTCTAATTATGTACTAAAACCAAGTGTCAAGAACATTTCCATTTAAGCTCTTTATTTCTTAGATAACGTAATCTTAAAGGTCTAGCATCTAGTTAAAATTCTATGGGTTATCAATCTTGTTTTTCATTTTATAGAAGCTTATGTCTTTAAAAAAAGGGGAATGCATCCATTTTATCCATATGGATTCCTTATTAGTAAATAGTCTGCATATTCTCTTAGCTGTTAGCATCCTATTCATGTTTTTAATAGGAAGAATGTCAAGCCCCCTTAGATAGCATAAATTAGGCCACTTAACTTTTTCTATTATTGACTTATTTACATCTTTAACTCATAGAAAATTGTTAATAATTTTCTCAATAACCTTGATTATATTCTTTTAAAGAACTTAATAAAATCTCTCAAAAATATTCATATTATTAAGCACTAAAATGATGAGTTGTAACATGCTTATAAAGGAAAGAAGTTTGTTATTCCAATAGCTAATCCTCTTATGAATTAGGTTGAACGGAAACTTATAATCTTAAAAAGCAATCTTTCATTAATTATGGATATTCTAAGATATTTTAATAGGATTTGTTGTATTTAAAGACCAAAAATTTTGGAAAGTTTTCTAGGTACTTGTTTAAGACCTACTAAAGCTTAATTGAATATGTTAAGACCCTTAAACTTACTTTGATACTTGAATTTGCCTCTTTGTGCAATGTTAAAGGACCTCAATATATAGGCTGAAAAGGTAAAGGGAATTAGGAACCCTTTTCCTCAAACCTTTGGCACTATTGAGTACCTATGTAGGCCTTTTATGAACTAATATACTATATAAGGTAGTAGATATGCACAATTGTATCCATTTAGTGAATAGTTATGAAAAACTTATACTGGAATGTAGTTAATTAGTTACTTCCAATCGATTAAGTCAAAAATCTTATTAAAGTCAATTTTTAAGCAAATTCTAATAGGTTCTCTATTATTATAGGTCTTATATAACTTATGAACTAGGAGAATATTGTCTTCAACATTTCTCCCCTGAATGAAGGCATTGTAACCTAGATTGATCATATTATTTAGTGCTACTTTTAACGATGAAGTTAGAATCATTGGTGTAACCTCATAAATAACAACATCAATTGAACTAAAATCTATGAATTAATTGGGATTTCGGTAACTTAGGGATTAGGCTAAATAAGGTTTGTTTACCTCTAATAGCATTTTTAGAGAAAATTTCCAAGATTACATCTCACACTATATTACCCATTATGCTCTTAGATTTTTGAAAAATAGTCCATTAAACCTATTCAAACTTAGGGCTTTGCTTAGGCTTAGGTTAAATAAAACATTATTAATATAAAATCAAATGAAAGATATAATGAGTTGGTTTATCTGCTTTATAGCAATTGAGTGACGTATGAAAGCTCCAAGTATAAGCATAGAAGAATAGTAATTAATATAAACATCTAAGTTTTAAGTCAAGAGGACTTTACGGTGACTAATTTTGATGACAATCAAATAACAATAATGCTGGAAACAAAAGAATGTCTTTGAAAAATGTGTTAAGTGTGCAAACGCAAAGACTATACAGACGCAGACGCAGACGCAAAGACTATAAAAACGCAAACGCAAACGCAGACGCAAAAACTATACAGACGCAGATGCAGACGCAAAGACTATGCAGACGCAGAAACAAATGCAAAGACAATGCAGACGAAGACGCAGACGCAGACGCAGACGCAAAGACTATACAGACGCAGACGTAGACGCAGACGCAGACGCAGACGCAGATGCAGATGCAGAAGCAGACACAGATGCAGATGCAAAGAAGACATAGACGACACCACGAAGATACACTAGCATGTCAGACAGTTATTTAGTCAGAGTTAGTTACAGAACTCAACTAAATGATGGTTACCTAGAAGTGGTTATCAAGAATCAAGAAGCCATTATCAAGAACAAAGAAGCAGTTAGAGAAGAACGGTATAAATATTGGTCGCAATCGAAGATGCCAAAAAAAAGTTAGAGAAAAACTAAGATAAGTTAGAAAGCTAGATAATTTAAGAGAAAAGTCTTACTATGCTTACTAAGAATAGAGCTAACATTACTGTAACAAAAGCTCACAATCTTTTTCTAGTGAGAGAAAGAAAAGGCTGATAGCTTGGAGAGTCTAAGATAGTGAAAGAATACTTTGTAAGAGACCTGAAGAGGCTCTGGAAGAGAAGAAAGAATACTTGTAATTGTTTGAAAAATAGTGGAACACTCAGAAGAACTCTGAGGACTGGACGTAGCCCACAGTTTGGGGTGAACCAATATAAAAATCGCATTGTCTATTATCTACTCTTTATTTTAGTTTACTTTGTTGTTAAAACTCATAGAGAAGTAATTTGCGATTTAACTACATAATAAGTTGTGATATTCTTCTAATAAGAAAGGGAAGCTCTTTTCAAGATTTTATATTCAAAAAGAGGATACACCATTCAACCCCCCTTCTTATGTATCTAGTTTCTTGAACGTAAAGTCTTTACTTACGTGTGATTTACTTCACTTAAGGCTATATGAAACTCAAACTAAAATACTCTTTTTACTCAAGTTTTAATTATAGAGAATTGAGTTAATGGTTGTTGTCTTAGAATTTTAATAGAAAGTCATGAATAATTTGATATAATGAGATATTCTAGAAAAGTGAATTAATTTAATTCAAACGATTGATAAATAAATAAGATCATTATAATTTGAGTTTACAACAAAATACATTTACAAGGTCCCACCTTTAGATGTGAGTTCAAAAATGCCCATTTTCAAATTAAAAATATATTAAAGCAAGTTCTCTTAAAATGTTAGATTTGAGTACTAAAAGATGGATTGAATAAGTAAAAATGTGAACTAGAGTTAGACATTAGACATACTTGTACTATCATTTGTACAATATATAAGAAAAGATATATACTAGGATGAAAGAGAGTTAAGATTATAACACATAATCATATCATATGTGTACACTCAATTAATAAGGATATTAAAAGTCAAATTCTTAACTTATTGTGTGATGATCTTTGAGGCTACAAATTAAAAAACCTTCTTTACTTAGGTTATAATTTTAGAGAACTGAGTTCATGGTGACTATTTTAGAATATTACTAAAAAATCATTAATGATTCAAAATAATGGAACATTATAAAAAAAAGTCAATTTAATTCAAAGGATTGATATATAAGGAAGATCATTATAAATTCGTGTTTGAATCAAAATGTATTCAAAAGAACATAATACAAATACAAAGTACTTATACAATGAGATTGAGATGATTGATTTAATTGATGAGTTGGGGTAATAGTACTATAAGAAATCTAATTAAGGGTGAATTAGTTGACATGTCATATACTCTTAACAAATGTATGGTAATATGTTTTTATCTTATGTTAGCCTAATAAGTTATTAGACAAGTATGAGAAGTATAGAATTCTAATTGATTAATCATATTATATGTGAGTGAGATGTAAACGAAAATACAATTTTGATGTAATTAAATATTGATAACTATTTCAACGGGACAGTTGAAACGGTTCCAATAATCTTCATATATAAAAGGATTTGTTCAATTATGAAAATGGTAAAGACAGATAAGATAAAAGGATTTGTTCAGTTTTCAAAATGGTAAGCAATGATATAAAAACTAGATTGGACCATTAAGTTTGACCACGTTATGTACAAACTGGACTAGTTTTTGGTTTGATTTTTACTTTTAACCTTTATGAATGAAAAATGACTAATTAAATAATAAACCAGTCAGTTTCGTGTTAACCATGAAGCACCAAAAATAAGGATTTCACTACAGGCTTCACTGGCTCCAACCGATTTGATGGTTCTTCTGGTGTATGACAATCAACTAACTAGCACTTCATTGAAAGAAAAGTGCTTGATCTGTATTGAATAAAGAACATATCCCACACTGTGATGCCTAACTTTCAGGCACACCACCCAACTTTCACGCATACCATCCAACGCTATTTCTTATATTTTTAAGGGCAGCTCTGATAGTGGCAATGGAGGATGCAGATTGAAAGAGAAAAGAGGAGAGGAACTATTGAGGCAATAACATTTTGGACTGTGTAGAAGAAAAAATGAGAGAGAGATAAAAGAAGACAGATGAGCTACTTTTGGTATCATGCTTACTTTAAATTCTATTAATTGAGAGCTGTAAAATAGTTAGGACTGACCTTATGTGTAAGCGGTAGATTAATTTGTCGTTTGCTAGTCCACGTATGAAAAACACGGGATATATGATGGCTACTAAAGTCACTGTTAAGTTACACCCTAAACTTTAAACCTTTTAATGGTTTGTTCAAATGAGAGAGAATGATAAAGAAAACTTTATTTTTCTCTTCTTTGTGATTATGTCGAATGATGCTACCTTTTTCACTCATTAATCCCGCTCATATTTAAAGGGAACAAACAATTGTTTTATGGGAGTCATAAGAAGTGGATATTCATTAACTGCCAACAACTCACACTCGGCCACATAAGCCACGAGTTATATCTTCTCTCTTAACTTTCACGTGTCATACTGAGAATAGAGCATGCAACCATTAAAGAACCAATAGTGTTATATTAATTCACCATCTAACTAACATAACACTTTCACATATTCATATGATACCCTAAATTATCCACAAACATCACCGAACGCATACACTGTCCCTTTATGTTCATGGATATATCGTATGATTATACACTAAGTATAATCGCCCGGGTTGATATGGTGATGAAGGAAAAAATTCTTCCTTAGACACTCAGAATAATCCATTTTAGCTTAATTGCTTTTTTAATGTACTCTGCTGGATTGTATACGTCTTAGCCCTTGGAAAAATACACTAAAGTAGCAAAACCAAGCCTTGATTTCATATCATAGTTCTAAGTCGAAGGGTTTTATTTGATTAGACATTAAAGTCTATGGGATCACACAGTAACAGAGAAAGGGATTTAACTGTCACTCCACAAGAAGGTCGATATATTACAAACACGGTATGAAATGTGTGTCATAGCAAAACTCCCACTAAGCTGGGAACGTCACTCTTCTATGCCATGCAAATCATGAATCTATCTTTATTAAAAAACTAATCCGAGCCACTAGATTAACATACCTAATGCTAATCTTGCCAGTCTAGATTTAGTTTTAAGACTTCAATGTGAAATTTGAATGTTTCACATCCGACTCATCAGAGTTTCATCTTAGACTTACTTAGGCGACTATTCAAATAAAAAAATTGTCATGCATACTACACAAGTATGAAGATAATACAATATTACATACACTCAATATTAATATTGTGAAGTCTCATCCTATGCGCTACTCAAGCGTTAGGGCGATTACCTACGTGACAAGGTCAATCAGAAGCCTGGTGACTTTACAATATGCCTTATCATGTAATTGCATACCAATGAACATTTGAGAAAAACTGTTATTAAAAAAAATGCTTCTTACAGTTAAAACACATCTAATATACAACAAGATATAATTCAATAGAAAAATTAAACCCAATGTAAGCCTAAACTCGTCACATGAGCCTTGAGCAAATCTCAAGGAATAGGTTTAGTTAAGGGATCAGCTACCATCTTGTTAGTAGGTAAATACTTTATGGCAACCTCTTTATTTTTTATGACGTCTCTTACAAAATCATAACGTCTTTTCATATGCTTAGATTTTCTATGAAACTTCATATGCAGCAATGTTTTCACATGACATTTCAACAGGATTATTAACTTTAGGAGTAAGATTAAGATCCTAAAGAAAACTTCTCAACCATATTGCCTCCTGAGCGGTAAGACAATAAGCAACATATTCTGCTTCCATTATTGATAATGCTATGCAGTCTTGCTTCTTATTGCACCAAGATATGGCTCCGCCTCCCAAGGTGAAGACATATCCTGAGGTTGACCTAGACTCATCCGAGTCACCACCCTAATCGACATTCGAATATCCCATTAACCTTAAATTCACGCCTTGATAGCAAAGGACAAGTTCTGAAGTACCATAAAGGTAGCGAAAAATCCTTTTGATTGCTTACCAATGAGCAGGTCCTTGGGTGCTTTAGTAACGACTTACCAAACTAACCGCAAAGCAAATGTCAGGCTGTGTACACAACATAGCATACATTAAGCTTCCTACGGCACTAGCATAGGGAACATTACTCATTTTTTCTTTTTCCTTATTTGTTTTAGGGCATTGATCAAGACTCAAGGTTAGACCCTTTTCAACTGGAGTATCAACAGGTTTAGAATAATGCATTCGAAAACATTCTAAGATTTTATTAATAAACGTTTCCTGACTTAAACTAAGAAGCTTCTTAGGACGATTTCGAGTTATTTCCACACTTAGGTCATACCTAACTTCACCCATGTCCTTCATATCAAAGATAGAGGAAAACCACTGTTTAGTGGTTTTGAGTATCTCCATATTATTTCCGACTAGTAATATGTCACTAACATATGAAGTGAGAAACATAATTCCACTTGTTGTTCTCTTGACATACATACAATGGTCTTCTGAAACCATGACTAAGCCAAAAGAAGTAATGGCTTTATGAAATCTGAAATACCACGATCTGGAAGACTATTTGAGACCATATATGGATCTTTTAAGACAACACACTTTGTCTTCTTAACCTTTTGATATAAAACCAATAGGTTGATTCATATAGATCTCTTCCTCAAGGTTACTATTGAGGAAAACAGTCTTTACATCCATTTGAAACAACTCTAAGTCCAAATGGGCAGCCAGAGCTAGAAGTAAGCTAATAGAGTCAAATCTCACCACAGGAGAAAATGTCTCTTCATAGTCTATACCCTCTATTTAGGTATAGCCTTTCGCTACCAAACGGGCCTTAAACTTGTCGATCGTTTCATCCGCCCAATGTTTTATCTTCAAAACCCATTTTTTTCCAATTAACTTTTGTTGGGGTGGAAGATTAACTAGTTCCCAAACCTGATTTCTTGCCATTGAGTCCATTTCATCCCTCATGGCATCCATCCATTCTGTGTGGTTAGGTGAATCAACAACCTCTTGAAAAGAGGTTGGTTCTTCTATTTCTAAAGGAGTACAAAGGAATATTTCCTCTTCAATTTGAAAATATTATCGAGGAATTCTTCCACGCTCACTTCTTCGGAGTCTAGGACCTACATTTATCTGCCCTGATTCAGAATCTCTCGCTCTATCTCTTAAAGATGTGGGGTCCTGATCATGTTGAGAACCACTCCTACTATCCCCTTAAGATGTGGGATTGTGAACATGTAGACTATCTACAGGTTCTGGGTTTAGAAATTCAAGAAAAACCTCATTTTCATTTTGGTTCTCTGGGGCATAAAAAATCTCGGAGACTTGGACTTGGCGAGTAACGAAATTCTCCCCCTCAATGAGATTATCTTGCTGTAACTCATACAAGTCTAGGTCCTTTTTTATTTCACCTATGCTTGAAAACTCATCCTCAAGAAACTCCACATTGAGGGAATCAACTTTCCTCATGTCACCATTCGGGTGCTTACCAAACATAACATACCCTTTAGAATGTTCGGGGTATCTTATAAACACCATTTTTGTGGCTCTTAGAGCAAGTTTTCCATGTTTATGAGTCGGGTTGTGTACATAACCAGCTGATCCTTATAGGCGCAAATGATCCTAAGAGGGCTTTTTACCAATCCATAACTCATATGGGGTGGCGGGTACACTTTTACTTAGCACACAGTTAAGTATATAAGTTGTCTTGAGCAACGCATCTCTCCAAAAACTAGTTGGAAGACTAGCGTATACCATCATTGACCTGACCATATCAAGCAATGTCCGATTCCTATGCTCCTCAACACCATTTTGTTATGGAATTCGAGGAATTGTTAGTTGTCTTGTTATATCCTTTTTTTTTACAAAATTCTTTGAACGTACCAAATAGATATTCTCTGACTATGATCGATCTGAAGAGCTTTAACTCTTCTTTCCAATTGTGTCTCAACTTCAGACACAAAACGTTGGAACAGATTAAGTGCTTCATAAAGATGAGCTAAAAGGTACACATACCCATAGTGAGAATAATCATCTATTAAAGCGAGAAAATAGATAGCCCCATGACGTGCCTTAACATTCAAATGTCCACAAATATCAGAGTGAATAAGCTCTAGAGGTTTAGACACCCTTGAAGCCTTACCAAAAAGTTTCGCAGGTGCCTTACCAGCTAAACAAGATTCACATCTAGGTAACTTAACCCTAGTGAGTTAGTCTAAAAGACCTTCTTTAACTAACCTACTCAATCAATCTTGGCCAACGTGACCAAGTCTAGCATGCCATTTAACAAATTCATAATTAGGATCAAAATATGAAACATACACAGAAGACGAATTATCATAACATGCATCCAAATCAAGAATTAGAAAATAATTTTTCAATATAATATGGCCAAAAATATTGCCATTGTACATAATATCCAATCCATAATGACTAGAACTAAAAACGAATCCTGATTTCATCAAAGTTACAAGAGAGACAAGGCAACATCACACTCCGGGTGCATAGAGAGCATCATAGAGAAGCAAAGTATTTCCTCCACATAACTTGAGCTTATATATCCCTATTCTTAGGACATTTTCTTCACTGTCATTTCCTAACACGACAGTTTGTAAACCCACCAGACACTGATGAAAGTTCACATAGCCAGCTTGATACCGAACTATGTGCTTGCTTGCTCCCGTATTTACAATCCAAATAGGAAGAGAATTAGCAACTAATGCATGAGAACAAATATATAACTTAGGAGTAATGGATAAGAAAGGTACCTTCTTAGGTTTAGGACAATCCTGAGCAAAATGACCTTTCTTTCCACAATTATAGCACTTTACACGTGCCATGTTTTTCTCTCCTTTGCCCTTAACGTTTTGTTTCTTGACAATATGACCTTTTGGTCCATTTCTTTGAGGAGGCCGCAGACCTTTTCTCTTACCTCGATTGGCACAGTTGCCTTTTGGTCTATTCCCTTTAGCAACGAAAGCCACATTGGAAGAGTCAAATGCTTTTAAGTGATCCTTTTCTATTTCGAGGTGCCTTGTTATCTCTGCAAGAGTTTTGACATTCTCATTGTGTGTCAAAACAAGTTTCACATTCTTCTAGTGCTCAGTATGATCTGGAAGAGCCCAAATCACATTCAGGACTTGTTCCTCTTCAGAGATAGCCCGCCCAGCTGCCTTAAGATCATGAACCATAGTACTAATGGTTCGTAAATGTTCAGCCATAGTACGAGTCGTATTGATCTCAAAATTCATCCATTTGAGGCGTAAGGCACGAAGCCTTGTTGCAAATGCTTGACCAAACATGATCTTAACATGTCCTTAGCAGTGGGACAATCCTCAAATTCTCCAATTAGATCGTCAAGCATGAAATACAACATAGAATAACATACCTTACGATCCTTTTTGAACCAATCTCTATAAGCCTTTAAGGATGCTTGATATTGCTCACTAGCAGTATCAATATCTTTTCCTTCTTTGTCTAATAAAGAAGGCATATTCATTATTGTAGTCAAATGTTCGAGCAATTCTCGTTCATTTAGAAGATACTGAATCCTCCTTTGCCATATATCATAATTGAACCCATCCAATTTTTCATTGGCAGACAAATCGCCGATTATGGTTTTAGTTGCCATATCTTCAAGTATATATAAAATGACGTGAGACACATTTCCATTAATTAAATTATCAGAAAATCCATAATTCATATAGTATGATCGAAATTTCGTTAAGCTCATATTCATCTCATACAAAAATGAACTAGGAATTTCTATAATTCAATTAATCTAATTGAATTTGACATGTCACAAAGATGCCAAAAATAAACAATTTATAAAACTAATTTACAACTGATGCTTAATACATGTAAAACAAAATTTACATACAAAATCATATAAAACTTATTTATATAATATTATTTTAAATATAATACAAAATTACCCATAAAACATATTTACGGAATATTTCGAATTATATTATATGAAAACTCATTCATGAATTTATAACAATTTAATTATTATACATATGAAACGTATTCCAAAAAATATATGTTAAACAAATTAACATAACAGATTCTTATGAAAAAATATTAACATGATATTTATTTTACATAAAAAATTTATATAACTCATAATAATTTATTCTATGTAAAACACATTCACATATCATTAATAAATTAGATAAATGTAAAACTAATTTAAATAAATAAATAAATGAATAGGCTATTTAGAATTATTTCATGTCAAATTAATTTAGCAAAAAAAATTACTAAACTCATCATAACTTATATTTTTTGTAAAACCCATTTACATGTCATTAAGGGGCTGTTTGTTTTCATTTTTCCCCCGTTTCTTGTTACAGTTTTTATAAAAAATGAAACTTTCTGTTAAAATACATTTGGTTGGATACTGTTGCACTGTACAATTTTCAAAAAAAAAAAACTACAACCTAATCACGGAAACATAAAAAATATGCTTTTGTGATTTATCACAAAAGGTTTTCTTTATCTACGCCGACTACAATTTTTCACAACAG
This sequence comes from Erythroxylum echinodendron, assembly GCA_027575705.1. Lineage (NCBI taxonomy): Eukaryota > Viridiplantae > Streptophyta > Magnoliopsida > Malpighiales > Erythroxylaceae > Erythroxylum > Erythroxylum echinodendron. The sequence continues at coordinate 25,317,478 of JANZXR010000005.1, forward strand.
GTTTTCTTATTTCTCTACGCTGACTACGATTTTTCTGGCTATTGGTTCAGATGTGTGTTTGCTTTTGTGGCTTGTTACTGTATATCTATTTATTTTGTTGCAATGATTTCTCCATTTATTTGTTATTTGTGTTTGCTTTCGTATCTACTTGTTATTTCTTATTTGTGTTTGCTTTCGTATCTACTTATTACCGGCGTTTTTAGAGGCTACTGGAAAGAGAAGCAGGGTAGAGACAGGGAGATGGCAGTCGAGAGGTGAGAGATATAAACTCCTCTCAGAGATCAATGCTATTAATATACTGCTAGTTGCATACCTTCTTGACTACTTCCTTCCTCTTAGTTTAAAGATTGATCTGCAAAATCTGAACAAGTTGCTGAGTGGATGGAGAAACGTCAAGAGAGGGATTAAGGAAAAAGTCGATTACAAAGAGTGTCCTTTCTGTTGGGAATGGTATCAGTCATCATGTCCTGGAGAACTTATTGCTCCGTTATCAGCGTGTACAATGTTTTCGAGTTGGTAACACTGATCCCAGACAATAAGAGAATAGGACTGCACTTCAGCAAGTCCATGGAGTTGGGTGTAAAAAGGCTCACAAAATGATCATCTCAGAACATGGGCATAAGGAACCGATTGACCAAGGATTTACATTGAGTAAAACTCAACTTCCTGAGGGAGGAAGTCTCTAAATACCTTACCGAAGGAGATTCAAGGCAGTACGTAGATGGTGATATAAAGAATTTGGCAGACATTCGGAGCTATCGAGGATTTAGGCATGCATGCATGTTATCGTACAGAGGACGACAGATGTCATACAAAAACCAATGCACGAACTATGAAAGAGCACAAAAGACGTGATACTTTACTATGTTCAAAACCCAGAATTCTTTTAGCCTAAAGAAAGAACCCGTGTGCTGGGAATCTAAGATTCTTGCACCTTTTCAAGACTTGTTCAACTAAGGTAGTGAAAGGGTGCTCTAAATCATGGTCAGGGCTTCAGTGGTCTCTTAGGATGTGAGAGATATCATTGACAAGGTCAGTCAACGGCAAGTTCGCTTGCAGTTAGGTAAGAGAAGAATAATGGACTAGTTTTGCATTTCATGACATTAATGGTATCTACAGAAGTGGGTTCAAATGGAGGGCTGTTGATTTGACCATCATGCTTATATTATGAATTTTCTTAAATTTACATATTTATTTTTATGCTATAAAATCAAATTTATGCCTTTTTTTGTTAAATTATTTCCACGAACTTGATGCAATTTAGCATTTAATATAGTTGTCTCATGTTTATTTTAAACCATGTTAATCATTTAATACTTTGTAGAAATTGTTATAATTCATGTTACTTATATATAATTACATTTAGTGATGGAAGGTTTGAACAATATGAACAACTTCAATGATTGTGTGGAAATAAATGAAAAAGATGGGGTATGAAATGATACTATAGAGTGTATTTAATCTCCTTGATGGTTGATGAAGTGAAGAAGGGAAATCGAACGACTACTACCTTTTCCAAATCTAGTTGGAAGAATATTAAGGTAGGGCTTCAAACAAAATTCAATAAGGAGTATACTGATATTCAATTGAAGAATAAGTATAATAGATTAAGGGCTAGATTGAAGAATTTCAAGAACTTATTGAAAGAAATAGGAATCGGCTACAACTCCTTTACTGGTGAAGTTAATGCTACAAATGAATGCTGGGAAATTCTGTTCGACCCCGTTATCGAAGTCCAATTTGCATGAAACGTATCTTAAGACGTGAGTATTCTCTGAAAGAGAATAACTTATCCATTATCGTGTTTATCCTCTCTTCTCCTATACTACCACTGTCACGTACTGATTACACATATTCATCACTCATAATTTCCCTCAACAGCTCTCCTTCTTAGTTCAGCACCGCTCTTTGACCATCATTTATCCATTTCAACCGAAAGAACTTCAAA
>JANZXR010000005.1:25319525-25342165 GCA_027575705.1 Erythroxylum echinodendron
GAAGATGACCAAAGATCGGTATACTATCTACCCAGCTACGAGTAGAACCTTGATCAAAATTGTACCTAACTTACAACGAAGAGCTTCGCACATTGTACACAATGTTGAAAAAGAGAAACAGAAGATGTACCCTGACAAAACAACAAGTGAACTGACAGAAGAACATATTCATGAAGCAGTGCAGAACATAGATGACGCATGTCATGCATTACAATCAAAAGGAGTCTATGTTTCCCATCACATCTCGAAAGCATCAGGGAGTAACTGTGGACGCTTCACCACAAATACCAGTTCTCAAGTAGTTCGCAGGGTGACTAAAGGACAGTATAGATCCGTAAAGGTTGGAGGTATGTTTGTCAACTTAGAGACTTTTGTGCACCTACTTCTGCACTTTCGACCTTTAAGTTTCATATCCTCACTTAAAGTTGTCCATCACCTGCTTAGAAAAACCATTCCGAAACTACCTAGACCTGATGACCTTAATCTCCCCGAAAGAAAGCAATTCTTCAAACCTCCTACCCTGAAAATCATATAACTCGATGTCTTACCATCAGAAACATCAAATGATGCAACCTTCTCTCCATCAAGTACAAGTTAGAAATATTGGAATAGAAGAATTCTGAGCAGTGGAGCAAGAAAGCCTTAGTGAAGGAAATTGTAGAAATTAATATTAAGGTCAATGATCTACAAGATTCAGTGGATTATCTTCAAAGCTCAGTAAATGATCTACGCAGCTCCGTTGATGATCTACAGGAGGAATTAGCTTACATACGAGTTACAATAGAAGCAGACCTCAAGTTGATCAGAACAGAGATACAACATATATTTTCTGAAATAATGAAGCATCTGAGGTAACATTTTTTAGTGATAACAAATAGGGGGAGAAGAGAATAGAGAAAAGAAGGGGGAGACAGGGGGAGACAAGAAAAAGAAGAGAAGAAAAACAGAAGAAAAGATAAAGATAGCATGTATATATGTGTATTTCTTCATTGTTGTTGTCTTCTTATTTCTTATGTGTTGTCATCTTATTCTTTTGTTGTTCATCAATTAAATGAAAATTCATTCACTTTGATTTGTCTAAAATTATGATTATTTGTTATCATCAAAAAGGGGGAGATTGCTAAGTCAATAAGACTTTACGATGACTAATATTGATGACAATCAAATAACAATAATGTTAGAAACAAAAGAAATTCTTTGACAAGTGTGTTAAGTGCGCAGACGCAAAGACTATACAGACGCAGACACAGATGCAAAGACGCAGACGCAGATGCAGACGCAGACGTAAAGACTATACAGACGCAGATGTAGTCTAGACGTAGACGCAGACGCAAAGACTATTCAGACGCAGGCACAGACGTAAAGACAATGCAGATGCAGATGCAGACGCAAACACAAAAACTATACAGATGCTAACACAGACGCAAAGACTATACAGATGCAGACGCAGACGCAGACGCAGATGCAGACGCAGACACAGACGCAGACGTAAATGTAAAGACAAAATAGAAGCAAAGAAGACATAGACGATACCACGAAGATATACTAGCATGTCAGACAGTTATTTAGTCAGAGTTAGTTACAGAACTCAACTAAATGACGGTTAACTAGAAGCGATTATCAAAAATCAAGAAGTCGTTATCAAGAACAAAGAAGCAGTTAGAGACGAAGACTATAAATATTAGCCGCAGTCGAAGATGTAAAAAAATAATGATTAAAAAAGAGACAGAGAAAAACTGAGACAAGTTAGAATGCTAGATAATCTGAGAGAAATGTCTTACTGTGCTTACTTAGAATAGAGCTAACATTACTATAACAAAAGCTCACAATCTTTTTCTAGAGAGAGAAAGAAAAAGCTGATAACCTGGAGAGGTTAAAATAGCGAAAGAATACTTTGTAAGAGACCTAAAGAGGCTCTAGAAGGGAAAAAATACTTGTAATTGTTTGAAGAATAGTGGAACACTCAGATGAACTCTGAGGACTAGACGTAGCCCACGGTTTGGGGTGAACCAGTACAAAAATCGCATTGTCTATTCTCTACTCTTTAGTTTAGTTTACTTTGTTGTTAAAACTCTTAGAGAAGTAATTTGCGATTTATCTACGTAATAAGTTGTAATATTCTTCTAATAAGAAAGAAAAGTTTTCTTTTCGATATTTATATTAAAAAAGGAGGATACACCATTCAACCCCCCTTCTTGTGTATCTAGTTTCTTAAACTTAAAGTCTTTACTAACGTGTGATTTACTTCACTAAGTTGTCTTTAAAGTAATTGTAAGTCAGCATATTAATATAATCTTGATTCTAGAAAGTTTTTCCATATAGTTTTGTTAAGAGGCTAATTTTATTTTGGTTCCTTCTAACTAAAATCACATTGTCAAACAATTTTGTTTCTATCACGCTCCTTGAGCCACTGTAGCAATGATTCATGCTTTATAAGGGAGTTATAAGCTTTTATAACTTTAATGAATTTATTTAAGCCTGCCTTTCTTTTAACTTAAGGGATTGATCTTTAGTTCACATATATAACTCATTTGGGAGCTTATTAAGATCCTTTTTATCCTCCTAAAGAGTTGTTGTTGTGTTTAGGTAATGCAATTTGTTGAAGGAATTAAGATTTTCTTTGGTGGCCTTCAAATTCCTCGTACATTTGTTAGCCTTTAAGGCATCTATGTTAACTTGCATTTCTTTTAAAACATCTTTAAATTAACCCACCTAGGTTAAATAAATATCTATTAAATTTAACTGGGGTTTTGATTGGGGGAGTGACAGAGAGACTAAGAATCTCAATATGTAAGTGATTCAAGCTAAGTGAGCTATACTTAAGGAGAAAGAAGTCATCCAATATGAGCTAACTAGATCTGTATCTCATTTTTGACTACTTAAACAATCTCTAATTTATTTGTTACACTAGGTAAATAATTTTCCCTCAAACTTCAAACCTATAACATCAATTTTGCTTACACAAGCTATTAAGTCATCACTAAAGTGCTAAGACTTAACCTTATGCACTTTGCTTTATGTAAGTATACTATGCTATTAAAATCACTAAGAAGAAGCCAAGGGTTCTATTTGGTAACTTGGGTTTGCTTCAAGTCTTCCCATAATAAATCTTTTTTAAAATATTGGTTAGTATAATAGATGAAGGAGATGCTAATGAGATTTGGAAAGGGTGATATTTTGAGAGGAAGGAGTATATATAAAGAGTTGGAGAAGCCGTAATTAAAAAAAATGATCCATATCTTCATTCTATCTATGAAAAAGAACGCATGTAGGGTCTAATTGGTGGAGCTTTAGAGTATCCTTAGTTCCTAGCTTGCCCTTTAACAGTGAGCCACAAGATGAAAGTTAAGCTAACGTTAAGGTTTGCAGTATAGACCAGTTTGTGCTAATCAACTATATTTAGTGAGCCTATAAACAACTTCCATATAAGATGCTTAAGTAGTTCATTGACTTACCCCTAAACCAAAGTATGGAATCTTCTTCAAAAGAGTTGGGGAAGTGAGTAGGAGGTTTCCTCTTGCTTAAACTAAAGACTCTTTGAGCATGTTTTAGTCATCTCTAATAATGTTCTCTATGATTAATTACATTTTGCTATTGACTAGAATACCATTTTTGTCATATCAAAACCTTGAAACTTAAAAGGGTCCCAGATTATACCAGTAGTTAAACAAAAAGGAGGTCCTTTTCCCATTTCCTACATTATGTTTAATAGCTTAGCAAATTGGTTCTCTCAACTTCATGGTCTACCTTAAGGCTCATGAGGTGCTAGATGTTTCCTTAACTAAGCATATGTTTTCCCCTTTTAATAAGTGCATATGTATCCATTGGACCTAGAGTGACTCCTTGTCTGTGTAAATCTTTATAGCCTCTTTATTAAAAGCACTTTGTTAAGAGTTTTATTATATGTGATTCTAAGTCCTCTACTGTCCCTTATTGCATAGATTTCTTTCCATTTAGCCTTAAGTACATGGCTTTAACTTCCAGGCCAGAGCAACTTTTCAATAAATTTTATGATCTCATTAGGAAGTGCCAAAATTAGATCTCCAATGAATGTATGAGACACTTAAATTAGATACGAGTTGAAGTCTAACACTATAGGAAAATTCCGTATTGCACTAGCCATTCAGTTTTCTTTGTATGGAATCAATTAGAGGGGCACAACCTATAAACAATAGCTTCCTGATTGTGATGCCTAAATACCTAAAAGGTAGTTATTCCTATTTAAACTCTTTGCTCATTTTTAATAAATCATCAACTTCCTTAGAGCTTGTAGATAAATAAAAATCACATTTGTTGGGATTATAGCTTAAATGAAACAAAGTTTTGAACTACTCCAAGGAATTCAAAGGCACCTCCATTAGTTTAGTAGTTTCCCCATAAAGTAGTAGCAACTAAAAAAAATAGATTATAAGCAACTATCTTATCATATTTATAAAGAAATTTGAAGTAAGGCTTCCTAGAAATGTTGTGTGCAATAAGTGTGGATAGGATCTCAATGCTTAAACAAAATTAGTATAGATATAAAGGGTTTCCTTTCCTAAGCCCTTGTCTAGATTGAACAATCTTGTTTATTCTTTATTAACTAACGTAATGTAAGAGACAATAATAATACATTTCTTTACCCAGTTGGTGAATAAGTTGAAAGCTTTCCTAAAATCAATCTTCAAAGCGCAACTCCTTATCTCCTTTCTTTCTTAATATCCCTTAAATAATTCTAGGCAATCAAATTATTGCCCCTAATATTCCTTTCTTAAATATAAACATCCTAAGTTTATGATTCCTTTAAGAAAAGCTTTTAACCTAGATGCTGGAAAAATGTCTCTTATTTTTACAAACAAGTGAAGATATTGTTTGAAATTTTTTTTATCAAATTGAGTTCAATCAAAATTTTAAAATTTTTAAATCTACCTAAAATCCCATCAAACTTTATAGTTTTTGAGCTTGTTCTAGGTAGATCAAAAATAATTATCTTTTTTAGTAAAGAGGCATTAAAAAAGGAAATAATAAACATGTATTCTTAATTTTTCTTTATAAAATGGAGAAATATGAATTGAAAATTTTCAGTTTTAAAGTATTACATTAACGTTTTACACTATATTAATACTAAGTTTTTGAAAACCTCTCTTTAACCCTGGTATAACCAAATTAAGATCAACCATGGAGTACCTAAAGAGAGAAGCTCTAACTTCTCTTTAACTTTTTGTATGAAGTTACATGTTTACTCCTCTACTACTTTAACCTTTGATCCTGGCTTAGTTTCCCTCCACAATCTTCTCTTTCTATCTTTTTTGTTAAGATCATTTTTTTCATCTTTTTCCTTTTTAATCAAGGTACACTATTCCTTTCTTATTGGTCTACTCGTGGCCTTCTTGCTTCCCCTTTCCTCCACCCTAGTACTTCCTTTGAACCTCCCTAGACCTCACTTCCATCTTCTCCAAGCTCCTCAAATCTCAAACCTTACCTTATCCCCACCTTTTCCTCTCACTCTTTTTTCTTCCTTCATTTACGAACATCTTCTTTATTACCATTTTTGGAAATATCCACCCTTACCTTACTTTCCCCTAACAACTTTTTGCCTCTTGCTCAAGAGCTCACTTTCGGTGGAGATAAAGGAAGGACATTCATTTTGGGATGGATTTAAGGGTGTTTTTTCTTCCTTTTGAAAATTTCTCCTATTTACTCGTTAGAAATTAACTTCATTCTCCTCATCTGAATGGAGTTTTGGTTAGAACCAAGTGTGGTTAGGCATGTAATTGATTTCCCTAAATCCATCCCAAAATGAATGTCCTTACCTGGAATATCAAAGGGCTTAATTTCCCTTATAAAAAACAAATGTTTCTTTATTACTTTAAGGAAACTTATCCTTTTTTTATAGGCATATTAGAGCATAAGATCAAGGAACATAATAAAGACAACATGAATTTTTTAAAGAGCAATTGGAACTCCATCTCTAACTATGAGTATCATCACAATGGGAAAATTATAGTGGCATATGATCTAAACAAAATGGTGATATTGCACTAATATTTTAGACCAACTTATCAAACTAAAAATACAAACAAAGCATGAAAGAATCAGGCCCTTTATCGCCTTTTTTTATATTTTTAACTTAGATTTCTAATATATTCTTCTTTGGAATAACTTGAAGGAAATTGATTCAATGTGAGAACATTGGATGATAATAAGGGACTTTAATAGTTTTATACACCCCTTTAAAGCTAAAGGAAATGTAGGCTCGAGAAGCTATGCAAATGATTTTAGGATATGTGTGCACCATATCCAAATAACATATCTATGCATGGGAGGGAATTCCTTTCCCTAGAATAATAAATAAAAAGGATATCAAATCTTGAGGGAAGAAAAAACTAGATAGAGCTCTAGTGAATGATCTATACTTGATGTCTTTTCCTTACATTAAGGCCAACTTCATCAATCCCTTTCATTTTTCCAAAAAAAAATTACTTACTTTCATATCAGTCACCCATTTTATTTCAAAACATATTCACAATCTAGAAAAGAAGTTCCTTTTTTTCGTTTCAATAAATTTCTAGTAGGGTGGAAAGATTCAAGGAGGTAGTAATCAGGGGCTTAAGCACAAAAATCCAAGGACAAAACTTATATTTGTCCATGAGGAAATTGGAGCATATTAAAAGAAAACGGAAGCTCTGAGTAAGAAGAAGCACTCTGAAACCTTTCTAGAAGTTCAAAAAGCTAAGAAAAGGCTAGATACAGTATACTCCTCAGGATGCATCTCTTCATGAATAAGAAAAGATTTTTATACACCTTTATACTAAAGCAACTAAATTAATCGTTACATAATTAAGTAGAGATCTAGGATATTATTGATGCAAGAAGGAGATAAGAACATTGGTTTTTTTCCATAAATCTATTCTATCAAGGAAAAAACTAGAACATAACTGTTTCCCTTAGACATCAAAGGGGTAATTGGTTGTACTCTAGAGAAGAGATTCACCAATAAGCCATTCTTACTTCTCTAATACACTTGGCGCAAACACTGATGCTTCTTCTTTAGTACCCCATTTGAAAGAACTTATTGACAAAATAACTACAAAAGGATAAGTTCCTTACACGACCATTTACTGTTGTAGATGTAGAGAAAACTATGCAAGCCTTACAACCTCACAAGGCTCTATGTTCTAATGGACTTTAAGGCCTTTTTTTTCCATAAGACACGGATTCACACCAAACAAGTGGTGACTAATGATGTCCTAAAGTTCTTTAGTAAAGAAAAGATGTTAAAAGAACTCATTGGAACATAAATTGTCCTAAGGTACAATCCCCAAATAACTAAAGGAATTTAGCCTTATATCTTATTACAAATTAATTTTTAAAGTTAAATCCAAAATTTTTGCTAATAGAATGAAAAGCATCATTGAAAAGCCATCAGATCCCTTTCAAAGTGCCTTAATCAAAGATTGATTGGCTGGTGATAACTTTTTAATGGTACATAAGTTATTAAAGAAAATACAATAAGAAGAATTCTAATAAGAATTGTGCATTCACGATAGCTTTAAGAACATTTAAATAGCTTTTAAGGCTTGTTATAAACCAATAAAAGAGCCAACTGTTGGTTGCGAAGGGAGCTACAACCATAGTCAATATCTTAGAATGTATGACAGGTATGAAGCTTGAAAACCTCCATTGACATATCTTGATGTCCCTAAATCCACTAAAATACCTCTTTGTAGTGAATTCAAGCCACTAATAGAGAAAGTTAAAGTAAGAATAACAAGATGGTGAGACAAGAGCATGTCACCAGCTGGAAGGGTGCAACTAGTAATCTCAATACTAAACATCATTCAAATTTACTAGTTCGCTCACATATAGTTTCCTAGGAGAATTAGCGAAACATTAGGAAAAATATTTAAAAGATTCATTTGGTTAGGGAACATCATAAATATCACCAATGCTAAAGTTAAGAGAAAAGACTTAACACTTTCCTAAAAATGAGGGAGGGTTGGGATTATTCACATTAAAACCATGAATCAATTAACCATCAAGTAAATTTGGAGAATATTGAAGGATAAAAAATCATTATGGGTCAAATAGATTCATTCTTTTTACAAAAAGGTTAAGAGGTTCGAGAATATCAACCTTAAGAACAACACTTCTTGAACCACATTACACATTCTTAAACTTAAGGGAAGGATCAGATCCAATAACCTACAACCTCTTTCCACTTGACAATTGGACGAGCCTAGACCTATTGACAATTGTTTCCTCTCTATCATTTCTAAGGAACTAAAGTGTTAATAATGCAACAATTAGGGATGCCTTGCCTTAACTTCCAATCTATCTTGCTTGTCTTCTTTGAAATTATTCTAGCAGTTATTCTCAAGTTAAGAGGATTTCACTGGTTGGAATCTTGAACATTTAAGGCTTTTTAGCAATTCCTCAGCAGAAACAACACAAGCTTCTAAAGCTAAATGGCATAATATGCAATAGTACAAGCAGGCAAGTCCAAAAGCTTCAATGACAATGTGGGTGGCCATTAAAGGAAAACTTTTTACTATAAACATAACTAAGAAATTCAAGAATGTGAAAAACCCTTGGATATTTTGCAAACTAGAGGTGGAAACAATTAATCATTTATTCTTTGAGTGCATATTTACTTTCAAATTAAAACTACTTTATTGCCCACTCATTATCTCTAACTATAGGCTAGCTCTTGAAACACAAAGGAATATCAATTCTGGAACTCCTACTAAGGCTAATAAGGTCAGGCTAGCAATTTAACTCACAGTAAGGAGCTATGCTTGGATTGTAGCTTCAATTCAGTTATATTATTATGTATAGTTTTTATCTTAGGTTATTGTATTTTGGCTTGATGATACATTGTCTTTTAGATTGCTTAATCATTTGTTATCAGGTAATAAGTCTACTTCTTATTAATACAATTCTTTGAATTTCTAAAAAAATTTAAGATATTTTTGTAAAACAATCAATAACAAGCTTTGTTTTGTTTACTTTAGATTTTTTGATAAATCATCTTCTTCATCACTATAAAACAAAAGATAATAGAGACATAAGTTAAAAGAAAAGAATTGCTCAAAAGAACAAGTAATTGAAAAACTCATTATGAGTTAAATTGTTCAAATAGAATTCAGATATTTTATTCTCTGTTCAGCTAAAAATAGCTTTATCTTCCTAGACACCCTCTTTCATGGATTCATAATATATCTAATCAAATAACATGTTTTACATCATTTCTAATAAATGAAAGTTCAATATATGGCTAAATTTGCTTGTAGAGATTAAAAAATTATTATCCTGGTGAAAATGGGTGTTTGCTAAATTCACACTCTGCACCGACTAAAAATATCAACTCATCCTTCTAACCCTTTTAAGAAGTCAGGTATCAAATAAATTTTAAAAAATTCACGCGAATATTAAATTATCATCTCAAGATTATCGAGAGAACAAACCGAATCATACCTATTACTCATTCATTTCATCCAACTGATTAAACCACTCGAGAGAAAAATCTTAACCTGCAGCAAGATGCTTTTTCTTTCATTCCATTATGAACTATATTATCTTTACCATAGACGAGGCATTTTAAGCTTCCCCAAAATGAATAGGAACAAGTAACATTGGGACAACAAGACCAAGGACCGTCTGTTTATTTAGCTTTAGGATATTTATTGATAGAAGCTACCGCACTTTGGTATTAATGTGTACCAGGAAAACGGATGGCCACTTGTAAGTTTCACGATGATCCTTTAGTTGGAATACACGCATTTTCCGCTGTTGCGAAAGTTCAATTGCTCTCTAATAGAAATACTACACATATAGATAGATCAAATCATAACATAGTTCACACAAACATCTTTGTAAGGCCTAGAAGAAAATAAAAGACCTCAATCCATTTTACCAGGCATACAAAACGACATAACATCACACCCAGAAAATGCACCAGAAAAACATTCTTGACAAGAAAGAGACCATTCTACCGTCGTCCATTTGGAGGGATTGAAGTGCGCAACCAAGAACATCTCATCAACTCCTCTATATGTCAACTAATCTCTGCCTCGAAAGACTATCTACAAGATAAAATGATCCCCAAGTGCATAATTGGGTCTACATGACAATAGAGATTTGCTGGCGTACACAAAATAATTTCATCAGAACAAAAATAATTTCATCAGAACAAAAGTCATACAAAAGAAAACAAATAGCTTTCTGGTATTCCTGGTAAAATATTACTAAAACCATAAACATGAAATAACTGCATCTGCATCCACCAGTCATACACATACGTAAATTTAAATGTTTTATTTTTTAACAGAAATAATTAAATACAAGTAAGTTGCATGATAAGATTGAATTTTTCATACCTGCCGCCAAGAGGAGATTGCCGAAGATTTAATGCATCAGACTATGCATCTGCTATGACAAAATGTAATAAATATGAGCTAAGATAGACATAAAGATGCACCAGCTACAAACTAAATACTTCAACAAGAGCACCAGTGGTCAACCACTAACAGTTTGTCTAAAAATACTACGGAAGATAAGAGAAAGAAAATTTGGTTTTAGAACTTAAACGAAGTTGTTAATATAATAAATCATAATAGGATGGTATTCTTCATGCAACATCTGGAAACATTGTGTTTCACAGCAGAGCAAACTATAAATCCTTCCACCTCCTGATTAGTTCTATGACATTAACAACAAAATGCACACAAGTGAAAACAGCATTGCACAAGTTCCACTGCTAAATCTTTACTCATTGCTCTTCAGTTGACATTTGAGGCAACAAAAAGGATCCTTATAAATACTTAGTCCTTTAAAACTCAGACTACTTCACATATTTGTGTCTGGCGGGATTAGCACTCTCACAAGTTCCATTTGTCCTCACTGCTCAACAGAAAGATATCAAAGGATGAACTGAAGTATAAGCATGTCCAATTGCACCACATGTGTTGCAACTACTAAATTCCTAGCAACACAAATTGATTGAAGAGGCCATGATTGATATTCAGATATTTTGAGCAGTTCTCTGTAAAATCATATAGTTTATTTGTACAAACGGGTCCAGCACCATTTAAAGCGGCTGACAGATGCCAGTAACAACACTCTTATTAAGCATTAACTAATACTAACAGGTTCATTTGAGTGAGAGATGAAAGTGGCACCAGCAGTTCTCAATTACCAATTTGAGTAAGACAATTTTATACCACTCCCAAGACCCCACAACCCCTGAGAAAGTAAAGGAAAAATGCTACCATTCATGAGCCAATGTGCTAGATAACATAAGATATTCACATCATGTTCACCATTTTCATGTTTGAATCAACCAAACAACTTAAGAAATTTATAGAGTTGAATCCCCACACCAAAAGCTACAAAAAAAATTATCACCTTGGTCCACGTACCAATTCAATCTACAAAGTTCTCACCATAATTGCACATGCCTAACCAATCATGTGGATAGCTGCAAACAAGTTCAGTTGACGGAACTTTGTCACGCTCAATTCATAGGTTTTAGGTTTGGTTTGTCTAAATGTCTCAAGGTCCTCAAGTAGTTTAATTCTATCAAGTTTCAGCTAAGAAAGAATTCAATATTTGAGGTCCATACTTAAGAAGTTATACAACTTGAGGACGCACCAATTTTAAAAATATGAAAAAACTTATAGTCTTTAGATTAGGTAATAAATGAAAATTCAAATGAACCCACAAACAACTCTTTCAAAATACCTCTTAACCAACCAATATCATGAGCTATTATAAGCACCTTGTTCTATTTTTGCAAACCTAGACAGAAGGTAATGTACCAACACTCCTCCAAGAACACTATAGAACAACAGTCATTAAGAAACCAATAGGTTAGACCTCAACCATAAAACCCAAGGTATGAACTTTTGTGGGATTTACTAATATGCAGATCCACTCGCAACTCAAACTAGCTCCAATTTGCCTTCTTTTCTACCCAGTTGAAACTACTTACACAATGCCACAAAAAAGAAAACACTTCAATATAAATGCACTTCCCTACTATATTGCACAGAAATTGAATTAACTAGAAACATTTTGCAAACCTCATTAGTCAAACCAGCTAGGCGTGCCACGCCATCAAATTCACCTCACTAACATCGATAACCCCATCAAGAGATGCACTAACAATCAAAACGCACAGAGAACCAATACTGTGAAAGAAAACCAATCTACATCGATATCCCTATCAAGAAACATTTTTTTCCCCAAAACGCAATTCTCTTTTAATCACACCAGAAAACATAAACGAACGTTGACATCCTTCACCCCTTGCACCTATCATAAGCTAAAACGGCATAAATTACTATGCTTACACAACAGACAACACAGTAAAAGTGCAAGAAACGTTAAAGGATCAAGAAATATCAAAAAGTAAAAACCTCTGCGATTGGTATTCTCCTCCCCTTCATCCTCCTCCACAACGGGCACATTAACAACAGCCTCGCCCTCATCATTTGCGTTACCATCCTTATCTTCAGGATATCTAACGACCACAACAGGACACACACAATGATGCACACAATAATCACTCACACTGCCAAGCCTACCATCATTCCCACGCTTGGTAGCACCAAACCCTCGACTCCCCATGATCACAGCACTGAGACCAAGGCGTTCAACCTCCAAGCAAAGCCTTTCCTTCATGTCATGATCCTTCACTATGTGGATCTTGTAGGGTATCTGTGCCTCCTTCAAGGGCTTCGCCAGATCCGCCGCTTTGGACGCCGTGAATGCGTCGAAATCCTCCTCTAGCTCCTGCTGGTTCTTGGATTGCTTTTTGTTGTTGTTATTGTTTTCTTCATTGTTTTTGAATTCGGTGTCTGGTACGTGGGTGGTCGGCGTCTGGGGGAGTGGACCCCAGTCGGCGCCGAAAAGGACGGATGTGGGGCTGACATGGAGGAGAATGACAGCGTCGCCTGGGCGTATGTAGTGGTGGACGGCCCAGTGGACGGCGTAGGCGCTCTCGTCGGAGAGGTCGACGGCCACGCCGATCTTGCGGCGCGCGCCGGCTGTGGGGGTAGGAGTGGCGGCAGAGGGATGAGGGTGGCGTGGGGAGGAGGGGTGGTGGATCTTGATGGATGGGAGTTGGGGTTGATCTGGATCAACTGGATTCATTTAGACAATTGAGTATTGGAGAGGTTGAAGTTATTGGATTTGAAAATGAGCAAATGCTCAAGTTCGACACAACAAAACTCAGAAGACAGCAAACAAGTGCGTAAAATGTAAACCAAAGTAGCACAAAGGACGTGATGCTTCCTTCCTTTTGTGGGCTGGACTTCTCTAGGCTTTTCTTTCGCTAGACAACAATAGAACCATTCTTTCTTGTAAATATTCATTATATAATCACGATATAAAAAAATTTAAAGATTATGTTTGTTTTAATTTTTAATTTTATTTTCAAATTTTATAAAAACTGTTTGCTCGAGAGTTTACTTTTAGTTACTTCCTGTTTTTTAAAATTATAAAAATCATAAAAAGTAGTTTTTGTTTTCTATTTCTTATAATTTGATTTACTTTCAATTAAATATATATTATTTAATATATTAAATTTTAATATTAATTATGAATAATTTAATTTAATTAATATTAATAAGAATTATGAATAATTTAATTTTACTTAACTATTTTATTGAATTTTTGTGATTAAATAAATTAAATAATAATTAATGAATATAATTAAATTTATATAAATTAAATAATAATTAATGAACATAATTAAATTTAAACTATCTTAAAAATATAAAATTCAAATAAAATTTGATTTAATAATTAAAATTTGTTTAAGATAAATATAAATTTATAAATAAAAATTTAATTTTAAATTATTTATTTTAATAAAATAAATTAATTTTATTAATAATTTGTTAATAAATATTATATAAGAGATTAAAATAAATTTATTTAATTAAAATAATTTATTTAATTAAAATAATTTATTTTTTTATATATATAATATGTAATTATTAAGAATAGATTTTGGTCACCCTTCAGTAGGTGATCTGTTACTGAGCATAGTCCAGAGGATGGATCTGGATCATCCTGATGTGGATGATACTGTTGAGAAAGTCAATATCTGTACCTGAAAGATAAGAGTATAAGTGGTTTGATAACACGTTACCTTCAACTCGAATTTTAGGTAACTCAATGATATCAAAGCCATCGGGTTCGGCCTTAGTTGCCTCGACGTCCCAAGTTTGAATCCTAGAAATTCAATGTGGGAATGGAATTTTGAGGCCAGTGGGCTGGGTCCCTTGTGGGACCAGTTTTTGCGTCGGGATATATCTGTACCTGAAAGATAAAGGTATAAGTGGCTTGATAATATGTTACCTTCAACTCGAGTTTTGGGTAGCTTAATGAACCACACGGCATACCTACCACCCTGAGCTATCCAAAACTCACGATGAAGGCAGAGACATAGAGAAACCAAGGAAATACATACTCCAAGTACGACCAATATGTCCTGACACCATCCCTCGAACAACACCTTTCCTGGAGACTATACGCTACTCCAAAGGCGAACTGTAGACTACTGGCACAAGTAAGTTCTAGCCATGACAGACGAGACAACACACCCTTAACACGCCCCCTTGGCTTCACACGAGTTCAACTCTCATCCTTCCTTTTAGGAACCTTACTCCCTCAGTAACTACCTTTTTTCCCCGTTAGTTCTAATCTCAATACAGTGGAATTGTTTGAAAGAGAACAGTCCTAGACTGTCGTAATAAGACATTCTAATACTCAAGATCCTCAGAAGAGACAAGTGTAAAGCATACTTATCATCATACTAAGAAAAGATTTAACACTATAAGACTACGAGTTTTCAGAGAAGAGAGATAAAACTTAAACACTCACACTGCTATTCATATATCAAACGAAGATCTAATTCAAGTCTCAAAACAAAGCATCTAATTGTAGTCTGCTTACAACTGAAGAGGAACCTTGCTTTTATAGGCGAAGCAAAGGTTAGAAATGTAAATCTACTTGAAAACAACATGATTAAAACTTTAGAAAAAGCTACCTAGCCTTATCACAAAGGTCTGTACTTTTACAAAAGTCATAAAGCAAATAGTACAAAAGTAACCTACTTTTGACAAAGTCTTAAAGCAAACAGTTGCCACGATAAAAAAGGAATCTTAGAATAGTAGTTGTGGGGGTCACAAAGAAACCTTTAATATCAAAGTTGCTTTAAGGACAAAACTCCTCAAAAGATGTGTCTCCGGATGTGAAAAGGATCCAAGGCTTCTACTAGCTTTCTTGTCACGAATTGATTCATGCCATAATTATAGATTAGAAGGAGAACCTGGATCACGTGAGCTGTCTGTCTTATGTTGTTTAGACCTAAGCTCACATTGATTGAGTTGATGTAGGAATTGATCTAACTTGGCTTCATTAGGGTTATAAGAGTAGTCATTAGGATCTTGAGCATCCTGGAAGGCAGAGTCATGTACTTGTGAAATACCTGCAACATTGGAGAGTGTATCATCTGTGTCATACTAAGGACTATTAGTACCAGGCATATCAACTTCTGGTGCTTCAGGTTCACCAGGCATGAATTCTCCAGGGTATGGTCCAATAGATGTAAATAAAACAGGTGTGTTAGGACAATGATTAATCTCTTTGACAAAATCTCGAAGAGCTAATAAAACATTATTATGACGTCGTGGCCAATACAGAGATGTATGATAATGTTGGACATGTGGCTCATTACAAAGAACACCAGTGGTATGTTCATGATATGGATGATGTATAACATAGAAGCAGTGAGAAAATTGTCGGCTTTCAGAAGATGTTTGAAGACAATGTTGAGCAGTGATATTAGCACACTATTGCTTCCATTGATCTAAAGGTTGAAATCATTCAAAAAAAGTCCATAGCAAGGAACTTCCATTGTTTATGTCACAGAGGTTCTGATAAAGTTCTAGAGGAGAAAATGAAATAGCATAGGTATAAAGAGAAGACAATGCCCATAAATACCATAACGTGTTTTCTCCGAAAGGATCAGAGAAGGTCATCACATTTAGGTATGGTGCTTTAAGATTGAACATAGTAGGACTACCAGAAAGATTGTGTTCAAGAAGTAGATGATGCAAATAATAAAACAAACTCATACGGCAAAGAGAAGCTACCTGGGTCACACTAGTAGGTCTCCTAGTAATAGGAGGAAAAGACTTCTTCGTGAAGGCAAAGAGAGAAGAACTAGTCATAGGAGTGGAAGTAAGAACTTGTTCACAAGATGAAGAAAAACTTTAATGAAGGAAATATTTATAGTGAAAGAAAATATACATAAACCATGGAAGGATGTTATTAGGAGGCTATGATGGATGTTGTGTCAGCAAGGTAGTAATGTTGGATGTGCTGGGTTGTTGAGTGTCAAGGATCTTGAAAGGTGAAGGATTCTGACAGATTTGCTTGAGGTGCTTGACAGCTTTGGTCTGCTCCAAAGTCCAAAATGGTGGATTCTTTTTCAGAATTGGATAAGCATGAAATATAAGCCACCACGTTAGGAATGAAATATCTGATGTAATAACAATCCCGAGGAATTATTGTATCTGTTTCACAGTAAGATTTTTATCTGAAAATTGCAATAGTTCTTTTGTAATATGTGGACTAGGCTGATAGAATCCATCTTTGAATTGCATACCCAGAAATTCAATATCTGTAGTACCAATAGTGCTTGTCGAGGTTAAAAGCATAATGCCATACTATTGAGTAAGATCTAAGAATTTTGATAACAGGACTTGATGTTCCTCATGGGTCTGTGAGAACAATAAGATATCATCTATGTAGATCAGTGCACTGAGGATGATAGGCTCATAGATTTTGGTAATGGATCGCTGAAACAATGATGGGATGACTTTAAGTCCAAATGGAATAACAGTCCATTGATACTGTGCATTGGGAATACAGAATGCAGTTTTATTACATTCTTCAGGGTGAATACCCAATTGGCAAAAACATGCCTTAAGGTCAAACTTTGAATAGATAACAACTTCCTTAAGAAATAGTATCTGTGTAATAATTTTAGGCAGAGGAAACTTATCATCTTGCAGGAATGCATTCAGAGGTTTGTAGTCAATGACTAATTACTTTTTTCCTCTCTTGTACTCTGAACGTTTGTTGACATAAAATGCTTGACATGCCCAATCTGACTAGGTTGGCTCAATCAATCCTTACTTCAGTAAGATAGCACACACATCTTGTGCGAGCTTCAAATCTTTAGGGTTCATCCTTGGATGAGTTGCTTTTGTGGGGTTGATATCCTCATTTTTCTTAAATGATAGACTTATGAAAAAGTCAGCATTTTTTCACAGAGGATATGGATGAGTAAATTGTGCATGAGATTTAGGACAATAATCCAATAGTTTATCTCGTATTGTAGTATACTGTGTAGGAACTGAGTTAAGTTCAAACACATTAGTAAGAGCAGTATGTGGACTGAATAGGTGTCGATACCTGAGGCCTGTGGGTAGAATTTGCAATGGTGAGGCTTTACTGTATACATCCATTCCAATCAATAAGTCTGGGCCAGGTAGGGTCCATACTGTACACTGAGGAAAGAATTTGAGACTGATTCTTTTCTTTGAAATAAGCCCTATCTTGAAAGAATTGTCATCAGCTGCAATGAAATATTCGTCATGGGAATTCCATGAGTCAGAAGGCAAAATGTTGGGCTTTATGATCGTACGACTGGATCCAATATCCATAAACCCAATAGCTCTGATGGGTCGATCATATTTATCCTATTGAAAAATATGGATCTGAACATAAGGCTTTAAAACTGGTGTACGATCTAATTTCTTACAGGTTTGTTGTAGCATGTATATTGAACCATCTGACAGTGTATCAGTCAGTAGATTCAGATTCTATAGACACAGAAATAGCAAACTTAGTGTTCTCGCCTTCCTGATATTGTTCCTCGATAAGATCTTCAAAGTTATTGGAAGAATGTATTGGAAGAACTGATTCCATATGTTGTAACAACTTGATATCTTTCTTTGATATGTGAGGACATTCACGTGCGAAGTGACCTGGTTGTCCATAGAGAAAGCATCAAGTGGCTTTCTGTCTATGAGAAGATTTCTTGAAGAACCTCATACAATGAAGTTTTTGGCCATGACGTTGGCGACGTTTAGTTCTTCTGAATGGTTTACAATCTTCCTTCTTCCTGTGGAACTTTCTCCTTTTATAGTAGACTTGAGCAAGATGAGCTTTCTTCTTGCTACAGCACTCATAAGTCTTTTTGCCTTTGCACTTGATCTGGAGATATGACTTCTTACAAGCCTGCTTCAGGATTAGACCGTCTTTAATGATATTCTTGAATAAGGCATGTTGATCAGATAACTTATCAAGGGAGGATAGCGCAAGTTGATAGATTTCTCCATGAGATATATTTTCCATATCATGTTGTAGAGAAACTATGGTCCTTGGTAACTCTAGTTGCAATTCATTTGGAAGGGATGAAATAAAAGTGTAATGAAGAATAACATTGTTCCATCCATTTAAGAGATAGTACCTGTCCGTCATTCTCTTGTAATGTTTCTTAATATTTCACTTATCAAGAGAGTAACATTTCATTGAGAAATAGTCTTGAAGGATCTGCTTGCCAATCAGTTGGAAGTCACTAATAAATTCCTTGTGAATGATACCAAGGAGAGCTCCAGCTGTAGTGACTTGGATATAGTGAAGTCGTTGATAATCATTTATACTTTTCCACCATTCTCGCAAAGTACCAGTGAAACAAGAAGTAAACTCAGATAAAATCTCCTATAAAGGATGATTAGGTCGATTCATCTACAAGTCAATCCATGCAACAAACTTATGTAATCGATCTCTCCATTTTTTAGGTGGAAGATCATTAAACGTAAACCACGAATCAGAAGAAGGTTCGATTTGTCGTGTATCCTGTGCAGCTGGATCAGCTTGTGGTGCTGGTGTAGGTCTGAAGTGTTCAGTCCCTGTGGATTCTGCTTCACTTATATCAGGATGTTCTTCAATAGTTTCAGGCATCATCATGAGAACTTTTGAAAGTTTAGAAAGATCAAGAACCTATGCTGAGTCATCTGTTGAAGATTCAGAAATTTGTTCTGACAATAAAGTAGATATTTTTGAAGCTCTAAAGTAATTGTCTGACTGTAGATCTGATTGAGCTGAGGTAAAAGTTGATTCTAATGTAGTTTGTATCTTGTGAGTTGCAATGAACTCTAACATGGGCGATTTATCCTTTCCAGCAGACGTAAAAGGATGAAACTATCGCTGTGGAGAGCTTGGCTCATTTGGAGAGTGGATACGAACTCCTTCAGGGTTTCCCCACTAATATTCTGGTTCAGTCTTGGTGTAAGACGATGAAGAACGCTCTTGAACCTTCTCAAGCATAAGTTTGATTTCGATTTTCTTGTCGATTTTTCTTCATTTACCTGTGGATGAACATACTATCTAATCAAAGGATAATTGAATTTGAATACCTTTGAATAGTCAGCTTCTTTAGGATACTTATGATATATAGAAGTAGAATACATTGGTTGTGTATTTGCAAAGACGGTAGAAGTCAAACCGTATACTGTTCTGGTTTGAGCATAGTGAATATCAGCTTCGATCTGTTTTACAATTCCTTGTATCCTTTCTATCTCTTTTACTTTAAAGTTGAAGTCAAGCCCCATATAATGGGCAGAGATACATTGACGAAGTTCAGCATCAAGATTTTGAATCTACCGCTTAGAAGACTGATACATCTGTTGAATCTATGTAGTAACTGAATCGACTTTATGTTGCTTAGTAATATTTTGTTGACTGATTCCATCCAACTTAGAATCAATCCTTCTCAGAACTTTGTTCTGTGCTACTGCATTAGATGTCTGCCAATTTAACACTTCATTAAAACAATTTGAAATAAGAGTACCTTGTGAAGTGATTCATGTGGCTTTTATATATTGGTTAAAAACAACCTTTTGTGATTCATCAGTACTCCTAGATAATTGAGGAAAGTCATCCTCGTATGGCCTTACCATCATACAGGGTATAGGAGTAGGAGTCAAAATAGGAATAGTTAACTTTGGCTGACATGAAGATTTCAGCATCTCATGAAGGGATCTAGGTCAAGATCTGTGGATCTGTTCAAAATGACCTTTAGATGTTATAGAACTATGAGATCTGAATGTAGATCTACCAAAAACTCCAAATGTTGGTTGCTCCGCTTCATCATTATGGCATAGATGATGGGAGTAATGAGATCTGATTTGTCCAACTTCTGGATCTAAAGAATTATCACCCATCAGTAGATGAGAATGAGATAATGATGTCTCCCCCTTCAGTATAGCAGATCTGTAGAGGTCAGACCAAGAATCTGACTTCATATCACCCTTCAGTAGGTGATCTGTCACTAAGCATAGTCCATAGGATGGATCTGGATCATCCGGATGTGGATGATACTGTTGAGAAGGTTCACATCGAGATTTGGGCCTTTTCTTCTTCCTTCTCCTTCTGTAATAGTCACCATCATCTTCACTGTCTATTTCTGGGTTGAAACAGACTTCACAATTAGGCTCACATATAAATGGGTCAACATCCCATACAAAGTGTCCACGATGATGGCTTACATATACTAGATATCCATTAGATTTGAAATAATGAACAGGAGGACCAGATTTACCTTCTGTATGTGAAGATACGGGCTGGATTGGATGAATCATCAGTATTGCCCTAGATGTAGAAAAATTGGATGGATCTTCATTGTTATGTCGCGCATAGATGGACTTCACACTTCCATCTCTGAGAGTCTGCAAAATCTGTGGAATGATTGTATGAAAAAAGTGTCAATGAGGGTCATAAAGCCCCTTTTGGTAGTTAGTAATCCATTCTGTAGGCATCAACTTTTCGAGCTCCACTACTAGTAGTTACTTTGGGATCTAGACGATAGTGGTCTGATCATTTGAATGATCAGCTACCATGTAAAGTGCATCCGAAGTGCTATTGGGAAAATTAAGGTCCTTAGCATGATTCTGTAGACGCTAGATCATCTAGTGATGCAGAGTAGCTATGATGGCTGTAGGATCTTAATCTACACCAGTAATCTGGATCTAAACTTGAAGACGTTCAGATAATGTGGGATCATCCAACCTGATTTTGAAATCAAGTTCTATGGTTAAGATGACACTTCTGTTACTGAGAGTTGTCAACAGGGTACCAATCAAGGCATTTTGGTACATAATGTAGGCAGTGTCTAAGAGAGATATCTTGACTATCACAGGTATTCCCTTTCTTCCATGAAGAGTAAGAACAAGGCATATTGCTCCAACATGTAAGTCCGTATGGTTCTGATCTTGCCATAACGAGATCTGTTCCTTAGGAATCTCGAGCTTTACATACTGTTCTGCTGTTGTAGATCTGAGATCACACTGTTCCAATCTGGAACTTTGGATGATTTCCTTTACTTTAGGCCTTGAGGTAGACAAGATGGTATGAATACTTCTTATCCATGAACAGTCACGACTGTAGATACTGTACAGACTCAACAAAGGTAAAGAAGACTCACACACACGGTTTTCTAAAGGTACATGGGTAATCTCTACAAGGTTTTCTACTTTTTCTAATAAAACACGCTTTACAAAAAAATGTAAACTAGACAAAGATAACCTAGACGATAAATGAACTGGATCTGAAGATAGTGTTTCCATACTCATAGGTTCCTCTATCTTGACTGGGGTAACATTATAGTATAGACTGAGTGTGTAGGCAGAGAGACACCCATAAGTATGGAAGCACATTCTTTAGATCCAGTTCATTTATCGTCTAGGTTATCTTTGTCTAATTTACCTTCGTCTGTAGAACATGTTTTGTCAGATAAAATAGAAAACCTTGTAGAGATTACCCATGTAGCTGTAGAAAACTTTGTGTGAGTTTTCTTTACCTTTGTTGAGTTCGTACAGTATCTACAGTTATGACCGTTCATGGATAAGAAGTATACGTACCATCTTGTCAAACTCAAGGCTTAAAGTGAGGAAATCATTTAGAGTTTCAGATTGGAATAGTATGGTCTCAGATCTACCACAGCAGAACAATATGTAAAGCTTGAGATACCTAAGGAACTTATCTCTTTATGAAAAGATTAGAACCGTACGCACTTACATGTTAGAGCAATACGCCTTGTTCTTACTCTTTATGAAAGAAAGGGAATACCTACGATAGCCAGGATATCTCTTTTGGACACTATCTACACTACGTACCAAAATGCCTTGATTGGTACCCTATTGACAACTCTCAACAACGGCCATCTTGACCATAGCACCTGATTTCAACATCAGGTTGGATGATCTCACGTTATCTGAGCATCTTCAAGTTTAGATCCAGATCACTAGTGCATATCAAGATCCTACAGCCATCATGGCTATGTTACATCACTAGATGATCTACCGTCTACAAAATCATGCTAAGGACCTCAATTTTCCCAATAGCACTTTGGATGTTCTTTACATGGTTGCTGATCGTTCAAATGATCAAACCACTATCATCTAGATTCCGAAGCAACTGTTAAGTCAAGAGAACTTTACAATGACTAATTTTGATGACAATCAAATAATAGTAATGTTAGAAACAAAAGAACGTCTTTGACAACAGTGTTAAGTGTG
>JANZXR010000005.1:25342265-25361234 GCA_027575705.1 Erythroxylum echinodendron
ATTGTGAATGTGGGAAAAATGTCTTATGAATTTGTTATCATGTCTACTTTGAAAGAAACTACATTTTAGTATTGATGCAATTCACATTTACCAAAAGCCTTCTCCCGACTGCCCGCTATTGGCATATGAGCTCTGAAAAATGGACTCATTCTGTTCATAGTGTAAACTTCGGTTTTGCCATTATGTTTTATAGGATTCTATGAACTGAATTCGTATATATACATGTATATAATTGTTTGATTATTCTGTGTGTGCGTAGTTCATCATCAATAGCTATAAGCATATTAGCCACTGAGCTTCCCAGATTACCTCATAACTTTTCCATTCCTCAAGTGAAGAAATAGCAGATCAGTGAACCTTGCAAAACCTTCAGCAAGTCTCTAAGAAATATTTCATTTGTAACTAAGTTATTTTGGAACATTTTTGGTAGCTTTATAAACATGTTGGGCATGAGCATCAATGTTGTATTTTTGTATTATGTTACTAATGTGGCTTTTGTTTGTAATTGGAGTAATGTACCTACTCTGTTTTATTTTGAGAAATGAATGACAGAAATAGTTGAAGAATTTCTTCTGTTCATGTTCAAATCCTTTTTCTATTAAATTGTTATATTTTTGATTGGGAATGGAATTGTTAGTTGTTTAATGGCCTTTGGATAAATATTCTGAAGCAATTGTCTTTAATGGGAGTTTCTTATATATGGTTTATAATTACTGGAGTCGAGTCATGTGATATTGTGTAAGAATATATACCGACAGATGATAGAGAGAAAAGGGAGAAAAAGGGATAAAATGTAATCTAAAAATTTAAGGAATAAACTGGATTGATCTAGGCAGAATTTGATAAAGGTATCTTCATAAAAGTTGTAAATCTTTCTCTTATCTTTTTAATGACATAAATTTTATAATTTTTGGATTTCTAGATTAAAAGTTATAAAGTTTTGAAGTGGTTGTGCGTGTTGTGCACGATCGCTACGAACTTCATATTTTGCTACTGTTCATGGAAAGTCGTAATCGTGCCTCAGCACAATCATGACGAACCTTGAAATTTTTGTCCTATTCATCAAAAGTCACGATCGTGCCTCAGTACGATCGGGATTACCCTGTCTCACGGGCGTGAGAAATGAAAACTCACACCTGTGACTTTTGCTCTTCTGCATTCTTCTTTTCATTCAATAATTCATAAGATGATTTATTTGTTTTACTCCCCATTTTTTACTTTTCATTTTATTATTTTATTTTATTATTAATTTTTATATTAAAAGGGTCCCTTCATGACTTTTTTTAATTTATTTGCATGTCAAATTTATTCTAGGCTATTTATTTTAATTGTTTGTGTATGTTTTTTACTCCCACCAAGAAATTAAATTCTCTTATTTTGATATTAATTTTATTTATAATTTTTTATTTAAAAAATACCCCAATTTTGATGCTTTGACTCCACAAAATAGGAACCGAGACTCGGGGCCAATAGCAATCTCTCAATTCACAACTTTTTCTCTTATGTTTTCAATTAGTTCCAAAGCTATCTATTAAATAATCAAGTTCTTACACAAGATCTCTCTTCGAATGATAATTGATTTGTTAATCATGTGACATATTGAATCACCATCTCTCATTGTGTAACTTAATTAGAATAATTTTACTCACTCTCTATTTATTGCCAAAGTATATACATATACAATTAACACAACACTAGAATATTATATTGAATCAATAAATATTAAAGTCACAAATAACTATGGAATAAACCCTAATATTGAAATTAGAACATGGTGAACCTAATACACATCTGGAAGTTCAGTTTACACATCAAGTATGAAGAAAATAGCGAAGGAGAAAGAAAGAACTCTATTCATAGCTTGATTTAAAAAATAGGAAATCTGAACGTCTTTCTCAATCTTCCTTGTTTGATCCACTTTTGTAAGATGGAGGTTGCGCTTTTTTGTGTATTCCACATTTTTAAATAGTAGTTTAGGGTCTTAAGGTTGTTTATAGGTTTTTCCACTTGATTTGGTTCCAAAAATAGCCCCAAAATGTCAAAAGATAGAAGAAATTTGCATGTTGGAAAAGTTGAAATTTGTTAGAATTACTGTCTGGCAGATGCAGGGTTTGATGCACAACCATGCATCACCAAAATTGCTAAAAATTACAAATTTGCATGCCCGACGAGACGTGCGTGGCATGATGTCGGCATGGAAGTACATCAGACCGGGCATCTGCTAGACAGTAATTCCAGTAGTGCATCTCTTATGTGCTTTAAATCTTCATTTTGTGTCGCATTTTCATCCCAATTATTCTGTTTTCTTCAATTTCCTATTTCCATACACTTATAAACACATCAAACACCTCACGAAACATAAAATTAAGATCTAATTCTTGCTTTAAACCAAACAAACACTTATAATACATACAAAAACTCACATTAACATAATTTTAAGCCTACAAATACGATAATCATATAATAAACACCTAAAAAAACACTAAAACACCTATCAAAACATAGTATAAACTAAACCTATCAAAACATAGTATAAACTAAACCTATCACATAACAAAAACTTATTCCTCTCTTGCTAAAAATTAGTTCTTGGCTATTCCTCCACTTCATTTACATGATCCAGCAGTCTAGAATTCCATCCCAAGATGAAGCTGGACAAGAGATCTAGAAAAGGGAAAGGGCCCTATTCTATAAATATTCAGAGAAACGGCATTGGAAGAAAATATGCTCAAAATTTTCCAGAATTAGAGACCAAAGCATTAATTTGTCATCTTTTTGGTTCCCAAACTTTTTGTCCTTAGTTGACAATTTTCAAGATTAGCTTAGCTAAATATATAATAAAGGAAATTTTGGAATTACTTAAGGAATCCATACTTATCTATAACTTGGCATAATTAGAGCTCTAGTTATTAAAATTTTCTTGCATGATTTATTAGAGAAGACACTATAATGATTTTTGATCATATATATTTAATCTCCATTTGTAGAATTATTAGGAGTCTTTGTAATAACACTTCTAATATGATTCTAGCTAATAGCTTTACGTTAAAATAGTTCTCTTAAATCACCCATTTCATAGTAGCATGATTTGGAATTATTGTACTTAAATGAGAAAAGGCGTTATGATACATTAAAGGACCTAAGGAACTCCTCATTCTAACTAGAATAGAGTTTTATAAACATCAAACATCTTGATTTTGAACCAAGGACAAACTTAATCACTTATCTTAAAGATGTTATGTATTATCTAAGAAGAGTCTTATTTTACCTTACAAGAACAAAGTCAGCTTATCTTAAGTTATATGAATGACTCTATCGCACCTACAAAGATTCCTTATTGATAAGTAATCTCTAAATACATTTTACCAAATCAATGGGGTAACCCTAATACCCTTTCTTTCTTTGGAAGACAAACCACAATCTAAGCCACCTTAACCAAATATAAGGAATTGGAAGCTCCTACCTAAAGGAAGCTCCTGAAACACTTCTCAATATTCTTAATTAGTAAATTAAGAAGGCCAATATAGACATATGAAGAGAATTCAAAACTATATTGATGAGCTGGAGTCACCCTATAAAGAATAAAGGTCTATCACACCAATTGTTGCTTCTTTATCTTAGTGATCAAAGGCAAAACATTAATGAATGTATGAATTTTAAGGGATATAGGAACACCTAAGGAAGTAAAAGGAAAATGTTTTGTCCTTTAAACAAAAATTGAAGAGAATAAGTCATATAAATGAGAAGTAGAAGTTAAAACAAAAAAAATAACTTCTTCATTGAAATCTTTATAAAAAACTCTATGGTTAATTCTGTTACTTAAATTATTCATTCGTAATAAGTTCACAGAGGAGGTTTTTCAATTTATTATTGCTTTTGTTAGAATAAATGAACCCTATAAAGGTCCCTGGACTAAATGATTTAAATGGAACATTCTATCATAAATCTTTGCCTTCAGTTAGGGATAGGGTGACTAAAGCAATGATGGAAACTTTTGATTTAGGCAAAATGCTTCTAAAGATAAATAAGTCCTTCATTTATCTTATTACTAAGATCCCTAATCCTTCTTTATTTGTGGAATTTAGACTAATTTCTTGCTACAATTTTTTCTATAAAATTATAGCCAAATTTTTGACCAAAAGAATGAAGAAGGCATTGAACTCCATTATTAACCTAGTACAAGCTACTTTCTTGGAAGGTAGGAACATAGGAGATAATGCAATCCTTACATCAGAGTTATTGAAAGGATATACCAAGAGAAATTCTTAAGGGACAATGCTATCAAGATTGATCTAACCAAATCTTATGATTTAATCAGTTGGCTATTTAATAAAAAGATCTTAGAGGCATTTGACTTTCTTGAAAAATTTAGAAAATGGATACTCATATGTATTACAAACCCAATGTACTTATTACTAGTAATGTAATAACAATATTTCATTAGATTATTCCTTTCAATTCTATACTAAATACAAAGAATTGAGAATCTCACATTTGATGTTTGTAGATGACCTTTTACTACTCTCTAAAGCTCATGATAAATTAGTCTACAATCTCATATTATCTCTTCATTAAGGATCTATCGAGTTTAATTATTAAGAAGTAGAAAATCCAACTCCTCCTCTCAAAAAGTATAGATCACCTATCTCTTTAGTTAGCATCTATCACTAGATTGTAGGTAAACCAACCTCTTATATTTAGGATCACCCATAACAATAAGAAGATTTCTATTTAGGGAGTGGTTAACGTTACTAGAAAGAGTATAGGAAAGAATTGCCATTTGGATTAACAAATCCTATCCTTAGCTCACACTTTTGCATAGTAATTCTTTATCTATGATCAACCTTCAATTTCTTTTCCCATAAAAAATCTATTTGTAATACTAATAGGTTGTATTTTGAGTCAGTTTTTTCTCTTAGCATGCAAGATCTTAAAGGACAATCTTAGTTTTCTAATCCGTTATTGAAATAAAGAGAAGTTATGTCAAGGAATGGAATTTGTGTAGTAGGAAATGGTGAAAAAAGAATCCTTTCTTTTTGATAACTAGAGTAAGGTGGAAGTCCTAAATGAGCATAGGATGTACTAGAATAGTTTGGCAAATATCCCCAAGAAATCAAAAGTAAGGGGTTAAATAAAGGGTAATTAGTGGAGTAATATTCTACTAGAACTAGTGCAAGTCCTACCATAATACAATTCAGACAACTATAAGGAGGACTCTTACAAATGATCAAGGAATACCATAGGAGCTTTTACTAATAATCCCTCCAGATCCTGTATCAGCTTATAAGGTGATAGAGTGAGTTGGGAATATATGGGATAAGAAATTTCCTCCCTAAACTTCGTTTCATCTCTGGCTAATGCTCAAAAGAAGACTTCCTATTCTGGACAGGCCACCCCTTAACACAATGAACGTTTATAGGCTATGTGAAATGGATCTCATATATTTGAAGTTCCTCTACTTTAATTGTATACTAACTAAGGAAATTTCGGGAACTATACACAACATTAACTAGATTACTTTGAACTCATATAAATAGAGATACTTCATCAACTAGATTAAGGTTTTTAAAAGTCACTTTATAGGTCATAAGATCATTTTGATGTTGACCTTTATAACTATGTCATACATACTATAGAAGGAGAGGAATTACAAACTCTTCATAGAAGAAATTTAAGATACTCTAAAGATCATAAGTGAATTACCAATTGGACAAGGGAACTTATTTTAATTAACAGTAATGTTACGTGTTATACATAAGAGCATGCATAAAAGGTAAGGAATAATTAAAATCAAGGGGAAAAGGAAGAGATCATTCATTGGAAGAGAGATATTAAACCTTTCTACTTTTAACATTCCAGCTCTATAGATTAGATGTTATTTTCTTGTTTAATATGTAAAGCAAAGATGAAAAAGAGCATATCCTGTGGAGCAATATTTTGCAAGTTGGAAGATGAGAATGATGCACTCTTACACATTGTATTGATGAATAATACCCTACATATTCCTAACATGTCACTTTCAGAGGAGCTACAAATGTTGATTATGTACTAATCAACTTACAAGTGTTTTAGTCATGTAATGTATTGGAATGGCTTTAAGCCTTATGGCAAGTTTGCTGAATTTTTGTAAGGCTTTGTCCCTTAATTTTCATTAATATATATCCATTTAAAATTTTAAAGTAAAAAATGAGGAAAGGTTAAGGCTCAAGGCTTAAGTAATTTGTATGCATAGAAATTATCGATTAATGCTCTCACTCAAATATCATTCTTGATCTCAATAAAAATAATTTCTTATTAAAGTCTCCTCTCCCTTCAAATGATTATTAATAATAAATATAAATACTTTAAATTAACCATTATAAGTCATTTTAATTGTAACTGATTATTTTTTTATAAAATGAATGAATATATGCTCTTTCAAAAGGAAATACTAAACTTAATCCCAAATTCATTAAACATCAAAATTTAAGACTGACATTAGCTAAAAGTTAGGCTATCAATTAGAAGTTTACAAACACAATAGCAAGCAACTATTTAGAATAGTAGTTCTATCATGAATCCTTACTAATATAGTTGATCACAACAAAGAGGAATTGACTCTTATATATATATATATATATATATATATATATGTATGTATGTATGTATGTATGTATGTATATGTATATATGTGCAGACTGAGCTTCCCTTATCTAACTTCATTATTAATAACTTTTACCTTGTTTTGTGACGATAAAGATTATGGTTTCTTTTAATCCAAATTGCATAAACCACACAACCGAACAAAATTCTAAAACTGATAAGATCATATTTCTTCAAAACTTTCAAATTGTTTGTTTAGTTTATAATTCAATTCTAAACAGTCTAGACATAATGCAAATTAAATAAACAAAGTATCCTTTGCAAAATTTTAGCAAAGAGAGGACATATGAAGAATAAATGATATTGTTTCCTCCTCTCCATTATATAAGGAACACAACTTATCTAGGATGTTGAATTTAATTCTACCCTAGTTCTTGGTCTCTTGTAAATGGCTAGCCATAAAATGAAGAAGGTTTTGGGGAGATTGTTGGCTTACCAAACCAACTTGTAATAGGGTATTATTTGCTCAGTTGGGACAAATATTTCCATACAAGAATGATCTATAAAGGTTTTTAAATTATTTCTATCACGTATCTAAGTGAAAGAATCCTCTATATCTATAAAAAGGTCAAATTTAGTTCATCCAATTTGCGATAGAAGCCACCCTTATCGAGTTATGAAATGAAATGATGGTTTCCAATGAATTATAATTATGAAGTAAGAAAATTTTCAGTTGTTAAACTAAACCTAGGTATCTTTTCCTTTCCCAATGATGCACTTAAATTCGCTAATCACTTGGATCTTAAGACTTAAGATTTTGTCAAGGGTCCATGATCTTTTCCATTCCCAATGATGTAGTTAAATTCGCTGATCACTTGGATCTTAAGACTCAATATTGTGTCAAGGGTCCTATGATGAGTTTTTTTCTAGGATGAGCTAACCTAAAGTTAAAACCTTTAAGGAAGTTGACATGGATACATTTCACTCATAAAAACTTCCTATTAATTTGGACTTTGCAAATTCCTTTCTCTAATAGAATCTTAATTGTCGCACTTCTCGATTTCATTTTTAAGCCCCCTTGGCAATTTGGTTTATAAATATTTTAACATTTGATCTTAGCATTTGGAGCATTTTTTCTTACCTACCCAAAGGAAGTTCCTTATTAATTTTCAATGTCTTTGATTATGTCAATAGTGAGTATTAAATGAAAATCAGTGTACTGAAGGTGATTTAGGATTAAATTGATTAGTTGAAGTCTTCTAACTAGGGAGAGGAATTTATTGCACTATTTTCCTAGCTTCTTCTATATAGCTTCATTGAGAGGTTGGTAATCCTTATATGATAGTCTTTTAGTGATTATAGGAATGTCAATGTATTAAATGGAGGCCCCTTTTGTTTGAATCGTATTATGAAACTAATATGCTCTACAAGACAATCATACCCCTTAGATATAAGGAAGCTACTCTTGTTTAGGTTGATATTAAGGCCTAAAAGTCCCTCAAAATATGTTAACAATTTAGGACATTCATTAATGAAAACACTTTTATCCCTATGGAATAGTAGTAAATCATCAACAAAAGATAAGCGTGTGATATTAAGTTTGTCACACTTTTAGTGGAATCTGAAGATGGCCTTTTTTAACTCTCTTATATTTAATGATTCTTATCAGAATTTCTATACCTAGAGTGAATAGGTAAGGGGACATGTGATTACCTTACTTTAATCCCTTTATTGCTTTGAAATGGTGTCTATGCTCACCATAATAAGGATGATATGTGATAATGTTGAGATACAATATGATATCTTAACAAAATTAGTAAGGGAAAAACTCCATAGGTATAAATAGGAAGTTTAACTCAATGAATTGAAAGCCTCGTGCACAACTTTTGATTTCCAAGCTCCTATAATAGTTCTTAAAGATTTCTTAGGACATTAAAATATCCCCAATTAATCTTCCTCTAATAAAGATACCTTGGCACATATTGATATACCACTGAGGATTGACTTAAGGCAAGTAGTGAGGGGCTTGGCTAAGCCTTTTGTATAACATTATGACATGACATAGGTCTATAATTAGCTAGAGTATAGGGTTATGGGTTTTAGGGATAAGGAAGATATAAGTTTTGATAAGCTTAAATAATAGAGTTCTATAAGAGAAAAATTATTAAACTATGTTGATTAGAGATGTACCTTTTTCTATATAACTAATCATATGATATTAGTGACTTATCAGGTCCTAAGATAAAGAGAGAATTCTTTATGTCCATATTTAAGAAAATTTTGATTAAAGAATCCCCAACCTCAGTGGTAATTCCTTTTGGAATGTATTTTTTAATATCATAAAAAGAACATGATGTTAATACCTTAGTGCCTAATGACCTTTCAAAATGATTCAAGGCCAGAATATTGAGTTCTTCCTTATCAATAATTAGGAAGCCTTATAGAGACATTATTTAATTGTAATTCCTTCTTACAAGAATAGAATTGTGGAATAATGTTTCTTTCCCCTATCTAGGTGATAATTGTTATTTGTTTAATTAGATAATGATGTACTCCAATACCTTTAGTTGAAACTCGCCTTTTCAATATTTAAGGAATCATCCCCTAAATTGAAATTCACCAGTTCTTAAGCCTTGTGTAAATTTTAGAGTGCTTATGTTTTACCATTCAATGTCATAATTAGTGTACCTATTAAGAGCTTTTAGCTCCTCTTTGATAGTCCTTAATTGTATCATACATTTCGTAGCCTGAAATGTAACCGCATGCTTAATTAGTTCCCTTTCCACTACTTTAACGAATCCTATAATGATGGCTAAATAATTATTGAATATAAACGGAGTGTTTCAGTTCAATGACTTATTATTAAGTAGGATCTTAATAAGAGAATGGTCTAGGTACGCATATTGGGGAATTTTGTGAGGTAGTAGGAGTTCATTATAGTTATATCCAATTTCTTTTCCAAAAGCCATTCCCTACCCTAAATGTTACTTATTTAAATAGATTTAAGTCAAATATAAGATTTTAAGATCCAATCTAACCCCAATAATTTACATCTTTATTATAATATTTCATATTAGAATGTATCCCATCCACCTCCTAGTGTGGGAGTGTATAATGGAAGTCCCTCATTAAGAGTCACAGTGAATCACTCCCCACTAATTAAGATATCAGGTTATGCCACAGTTCCCTCCTTTGAATCTCGAGGTTGGTAGTATAAATTTACCGTGATATTCATCATCATTACACCCAGTCTAAAGTCCTGCAATAAAACAGGGTCTGGAAAGATCTGATAGTATGCAGCCTTACCCCTACATTGTAGAGAGACTGTTTCCGGTATTGTTATTTAATAATATAACTTGACAATGGATAAATTGATTTGATTGTTTGGTTTGCAGAAGCTTATATGGTAAGGATCATAAGAAATTAAGATCTTACAATTATAATGCTAAATATGATTACTTATAGTGTTCTTTTTATGAATAAACTAAAGAACATTCTAAAATTGGTGAGCTTTTATTTTGGACTTTAGGAGACTAACAAAATTTCATTTCTTAAACAAAAGGTAAGCATAAAGCACTTATTTCTTATCAATATTATTCAATTCTCTTAAATTCTAAGTTATAAAATTCAAGCAAAAGAAGAGGGGATATCATCAATCTTGCTACTCAAATTTTAAGTGATTTTTTTTGACATTGACTAATTTAATTCAAAAGAATGGTTAATTTTTGCAGGTTTCATAGCATTTTTTATGACTCCATTAGTTTCCTTTTTGAATGTTCACTAATGAGGACCGTTTAAAATGTCTTAGAGGTGTAACGGAAGTTAAAACTTGGCATAAAATGGTTTGGAATCCTAACCTTTCTCCTAAAGCTTATTTCCTATTATGGCTTATTGCTAGAAAAAAAAACTTATAATCCTTAACAATTTGAACTTTTAAATTTGAATGGCATTTGTTATCTTATAAGACTACTATAAATTCTAGAAACTATTTGTTTTTTGAATGTCAATTCTCAATTCGGTTTGGAAAGGAATCATAAAATTGTTAAATAGACTTAGGCTGTATGAATAAATTATAGATTATAAATAGAGATCCAAGTGGAATTAGAAAATGTTTTTAATTAGCTTAGGAACTTGCATTCAAAGTAGATGGAAAGAAAGAACCAATAGATTCTTTAAGCAAATAAAAAACACAAAGTAAGTGGTTTTAAACCTAAGCCTAATTCAGATAAAGGAGCGATTGTTGCTTAATGTGAATGCTAAAATAGATCACCTAGGTACTGCCAAAACGTGAAGATTCTAAACTAATATTATGCAATAATAAGGATGAAATGGCCATAAGGACAGGAGGCTATCAAGGTTCATGCAAAATTGCCGAAGGAAAAAGTGGAAACAAGCACTTTAAGTATAGGCAAAATGTAAACTTACTACCTTTTCTACGATTCACAAGTAAACCAACAGAGGATCTTAATTTATATAAATGGAGAGTACCTTTATGAACTAAGAACTAGTGGCAACTGTGTTGATTTATTTAGCTTTATGATCTTCTAGTTATACCACCTTTAATTTATTTCCCTATTGAAGATCTCCTGGGCGTGTAGGTTTTAGATATTATAGCCCCAAAATTTTTCAACAACTAGAAGTAACTAAGGTGAGATGCATGCTCTTAGAAGTATCTGATAGGAGTTGTAGGAGTTAATCAAGACTTGATCTTCTTCTCTTTTATGCTAGAAGGAAATAGGACATTACTCCTTTTGAACCTCATAATTATTGATGTAGGTCCACTTTCTCTTAAGCATCTTGGATTTGTTGCTTGTCTTTAGTGTTGGAGTAGTTTACTTAGTATACTTTGTACCTACTTTGTAAGTAGAAAATTCATTATATTAATGAATTTCTTTAAGTAAAAACAAATTTTATAGCCTTATTTAAGGAGTGGTTACCATCTACATTTACCTTTAAGTTTCTTTCCTCTTTATCCTTTAATAGACTAATATTCTAGAGTGAAATTATGAAAGTTTACTTATAAATGAAGGTTTTATATTTTAATGCTCGCTTTCTCTGGTCCTAGCCCCTATTTCTTAAGAATAAATGGATTATCATTTGCATTCTAAGATCTTAACTTAAGGAGTTTTTCTACAAAAAAGGCATTAGCAAACTTGATAATGGACATTTTCTCCTCATTAATTAGAACCTTTTCCAAACCTAATTTTCTCAAAGCTGTTAGAGCCCATACTTAGGGCATTTTTCTTGTTTATTTGAGATTTTTTATTTTTTGTAATTAATTCATTCTTTTTTTTTTTAGGTTGTAACTCGTTTATTTGGAGAAAAAAGGAAAAAATTAGGACAAGTTTGGGGTGATTTTGAGCTATTTTGACAAGTTATAAAGAAGCTAAAAAAGTATATGGTCTCTAGACATGTTCATGTCACGTGAAGATGCCTATGTCTACACCAACATGCCTATGTTAATGGTAACATGATTTCAGAGAGTTACATGGTCTCTAGACATATTGGTGTTACATGGACATACTCATATCCAATGCTTATATCTACATTTTAAGCTCATATTTGTTTTGAATTCAAAAGCTTTGTAATTTTTAATCAACATGGCACGCTAATGTTAGTGACTGTATTCCACCCAAAATCCTAATTTTTAAATTATAAAAGGAAAAATTAAGAGGAAAAATAGGTGAAAGGCTTGGGAAACACAAATGGCCATCCTAGGATGATTGCGAGAATGAAGAATAAGCAAGGAAACACATTTAGAATTAATTTCCATCAATCTAAAATGGATTTTGTGAAAATTAAAAAGATTTAATCATGTTTGTTTTAATTTTTAAGTTTTTATTTAGCATTGATGTTATGTCTTCTATGATTAAGAACTAAACCTTTATATGTACTTGGATTAGATGAACCTTGAGGTAGACCTGGCAGTGGTTTAACTTTAAAGTAATTCATTATTTAGTTTCATTGAGATTCAATTATGTGTTCTTAATTATTCTTAAATTAGTTGTTAGAAATTTGATTCATATATGGTTTCATGTAATTGAGATTGAGAAATCCTTTATATGAATAGCTCTATCATAATTGAAAGTATTTACAAGCAAACTTAGAGACAGGTAGACAAAAATATTTTAAATGAGGGTCAAACATAATAGTAAAAATTCATAAATCAATTAAAACAATTCTAGGAGTTTTAATCAGAAGCAAATTTCAATTAATCAACCTATGATTGGATGTTAATAGTCTTAAGGAAAATATTAGCATAATTGAGAAATTTTCATGGTCTAATGAACTGTAGATTAAATTGATTAGTGAAATCACGATTTCATGAGAAGTCCTAGAGGGATTCGAATTCCAAGTACCACTGTCTTCTTTAATTGCTTCTTAGTTTAATCTTTTCTCCAGTTACTCAATTGTGTTGATTTATTTTAATTTATAGTTTTAATTTTTGAATTTGGTTAATCATAAACACCAAATTTGTTAAACTAGATAATAAAAAGATGATAAGTACAAGTAATTCTAGTCCAAATGGGATTGACTAGTACTCACTTTTGCTAGCTACAGCTAAATCATATTCTTATAGTAAATATATATATCACATCATCAAGTTTGTTGCATCATTGTTGGGCAGTAGGTTATTAGGAAAAAAAATTCTATTAATCTACCCATTTTCAAGATTTAGGACTCATTGTCATAGCCACCAAACACAATGGAATGATGGAGAGAACAATATTCTCAAAAGGATTATCGTATGCCATCACGTATAATAGCTTTAGAAATATAGAGCAGAAGGCTTGCTAATATGCACTCAGAAGCTTAATCAATATTTATGATAAGTTGTGATATCTGTAGGGTTGATCGCCCTGATCACAAATGGAACTATATAAGGGTATCCAATTTACATGGGGAACTGACCTCAAGATACCCCATACTATAATACTTATAATCCAGAATGCAGTAGTTATTATAACATTGTATGGAATAATCATGCTTCATCTAGATTTCTACAACAATAATTTTAAGAGGAGTATCAATATCTTGAGTATGCCCTTATGAAATTTATTGTTTTAATCGAGGATGCCCTTTATAAAATAGAAGAGTTAGATATTTTATTTAGATACACTAATGAGAAAGAGGAAGATAAAGAGAAGAAGCCAAATAAGGAGGTTATCATTGAATTATCAATATTCAACTGATATGTGTTTAATTATTGATAAATTTAATCATTTACGCTTAGCGATTAATGATACAAAAATTTTTAAGATACTCACTTTAATTCATATATGATTTTAGGTACAATTTGGAAGCAAAGAAATTAAAGTGAGTCGGAAGCACTACATTTGAGTCATTTTTTGAAGATTAATTTTTACTTGTCTTTATGGAGCAAGAAGAAGAAAATTAAAAGAGAAGAAGAAGAAAGAAAAAATTAAAATTCAAAGAAGAAGGATAAAACAACAATACAGCATGTGGCCAACCAGCCTAGTAAAATGACAGCATAGATGAGAAGCTAAGCATAACCAAAATGTTTTACATTTTGTATGAAATGCAAAATGAAAATAACGTTTGCCCCACGTCTGCGTTTTATGCAAACGTTATGCACGAAACGCAGATGTTTGGACAAGACATGGGTCAAGGGTTTTTTGCGTGAACAGTATGTGGGGACATAAAATTAAATCATCCCATCAATACATAACAACATAGCTAAAGGGTGTGAAGAGTAGAGCTACGAGTGGCTTGCGGCTAGAAAGAGAGGAGAGCTGCAACTTGGAAAATCAGATAATAGAATAAAGAGCTTGGAGGAAGAGAAGTGGCAAGAATAGTATGGGTGGACCGAAAACTATGAAGTTTATTTGTCAAATCTACAATGAGAGGGTTGTGAGAGAGAACAAAAAAGAAGAAGAGTAGTGCGTATAGTAGGTTGAGTCCAAATGTTTAATTGTCCCATTGGTGAATAGTAGTGAGGAGAAGAAGCTTGGTAGTGAGTGAAGAACTGTATGGTTTTTGGTAGGGATATTAATGGGGTTAAATCATTGGGAGAGACTTATAGAGGGCTAAATGTTCCAACATTAGTTCGGAGGTGACATTGACACCGATGAACCGGGTTAAACGTGTTTTCTTGTTTTTGTTATTTCTTTCTCTCATTATAAATTGATTGTGTTATCCTATGTTAATTAATTTGGGTTTTGTGTATGGATCATTAGATTTTCGTTATTGTTCAGTTATTTATGTGTGACCCCATTGGCATTGTGAAAAGATGATTTTAATGCATTCATTGAATCATTTAATTATATACACATTGCTAGAATTTTGATATAATTCGTAATTGTTATGTTGAAATTCAAGTGTAATGACTAATGATTCGTAATCATTAAGGATAACATGGCCTAGGTTAAATGACGCATCGTATGTGGTTGTTACCTTGATTAACAGTTTTCCTAATTCATAATGCTACTGCCTAATTAAATCTAGAGATCATATCCTAGGTTATTTAGTGGTTAGGTTTAATTAATTATCGTATCTTGATTAAACAAAACTAAGGGAAAACTCAGATTAATTATTAACCCACAATTAATAAGTTCTAAGAGAGGTTTGAGAACAATAAATCAATGAAATATGCTTAATTAAGGTGTAGGTCGAGATTGAACTAAAGAACCGGGTCCTTACTGAATTCCCCATTTTTATCATTTTTTGCATGTTTTCTTTAATTTGTTTTTATTAGTTTAGTTTTATTTTATTGTCTTATTTCAAAATCCAAAACCCCCTGTTAAACCTAAGCACCAGTTAATTTCATTTCATGAATTTTTCACACACTCTTTGTAGGATTGACCTAGACTCACCACTACTACAGTAGTTGTTTAGTTATTTTATTTTGACTAGTATTACGATGCGCCACTAATTTTGGTGTCGTTGTCGGGGAGTGTGGTGTTTAGTTTTTGTTGGTGATTTTAATTGGTGTTTTGTATATATTTGTTCGTAATTAATTTCTTTTTATTTTTTTCGTGATCTTTTCTTTTTTGTTTCATGTTTGTGATAAAAAAATCAATATGGATGGAAATAATTTTTCTTTAATTCATATTCTCAATCCTATAACAATATTTAGACTGATAGACCTAACTTTTGTTATAAACTTGATAATCATCAGAATTACTTCCATGAAAGTTTGTAGGATTTACAACAACTCTCATATAGACTATAAGCTTCGTATCACTACTCCAGTCCATCTTTAGAAGAGTTGATTAAGATAGTGAACGCTAATACTTTGCAATTGCAACATAATACTCTACAATTCCAACAAGATGGAGGGCAATTTCTAAAAATTACATGGTCTAACGCCCAAGATTCAGAGAGCTAACATGACTCAACTCTCTAGAAGAAATACTTAATATTATGGCTGCTAACAATCTTCAAATTTAATAGGATATTCAGCAGTTCCACTAGAATATGTAACAACTATTTCAGCAAACTGTACAGCAAATCCGATAGGATGCTCTGCAATTTCAGCAAGATACATTGCCTTGTTGGGGAGATATCAATCATCTGAACCACAAAGCAAAAAGGAGTAGCCTTATCAACCCGAGGTGTATCCAATGGAAATTTGTGCGGAAACTTTACAAAGTGATGAGGAGCTTGAGAATTCTGAGGTCAACCCTTAACGAATTGCTTGTGTAGAAAAAGTTGAGGAGGAGCATATTAGACATATCTTTTAGCTCAGAGGTAAGTACTGAGTCTTTAATTATATTAGAGATAACCCTTCACCTTTACCTAGCATCTTGAAATAATTAAATGAAGAATAAAAAGGTGAAGAGTCATTCAAATTATTTCAAAAGAGTGAGGACTCAGTAGAGATGAAGAATCTGAAGATAGGGAAGATGCTGAAGGTGAACGATTATTAACCAAGGCCCTATCTGGAAGAACCTTATGTGGAGGAGCCATATGTGATAATTGAACATCATAATTTTTTCACATGAGGAGGATACAAGGAGTTGAGATAGCGACCCTAAACAAAGACGCTTTTTGGGAGGCAACCCAAGGGAAGTAAATTTATTTTTTTAAAATTTTCACATTTATTATTATTATTATTATTATGCATGTCTGTTTCTTTGTTGGTTTATTTTTGCTTGTTTTAAGTTTTCAATCAAAATGAGAGAAAGAATAAAACAAACAAAGAAACATTTGCTCTTTTTTTATTACTTCTGGGACTATATAGTCATGATTAGAGAATGAGTTTGACTAAAGAATTTCATGGCAACTTTAACATGTATTTTTACTCTTGTGATTGATCAAAATGCATTTTCTTTAAAAGAGAAGTGGCTAGTGGTAGACGAAGTCGGTGAGATTTTCAGCCTTATTAGACTGAAACATCCATATCAGTCTCATTGTCTTTTGATAATATGTGGCCTTCACGATATGTACATCTCGATTTTGCATTGAATTTCTATTTGAGACCACATTTTTATCATATGCATTAACATAAATATGATTATGCATTCTTTACTTTTCTGAACTACATTAGTCAAATAACCTACCCATTATATGATTTTCCTTTTTGATAAGCCCTTTTGAGCTTTATTAGCCTTTCTTTTTGTATCAACCACATTACATGCTTTATACTTAACCAAATGTCCTACCCAAGCTAGTGGAACATTTGTGATTATTGAGTTTATGGATGTACAAAAGTGTAAGTGTGGAGGGTGCACATATATGTTGGTTGGTTAATGTTGGGATATTTTGTTATGTATTGTCATTAAAATTCCCATGTGAATGTAGTTTCTTTTAATGTTGAAAAAAAGAAAAGAAAGGAAAAGAAAAGGAGAAAAGAGAAAAGCACAAGAAGAAAAAAGAAGAAAAAAGAGAAAGAAAAAAAGAAAAAAAGTTTAAATAAATGTATCTAGGAGCAAATGCATATGTGTTGAAAAGTTGTTTATGATTAATGCATTCTCCTAAAGTTATAATGAGTGGGTTATTTGAGTATATTGGACATGAGGTAGAAGTTGGCTTAGAAGGTTCACTCCTCTAGTTTCAATGTATTATTGGTACAAATTGTATAAGTGATTTCTTCAGATTGGTATATGCTTCATGTGATTGGTGTGTGAGAGTTGAATGGGGTTGTGAAATATAAATGTTGCATTCGCCATAACTAACTATACCCAGTTTTTGATTAAGTGTTACTTTTGTTTCACTAACTTTGATGGCTTTCATGCTACTTGACCCAAACACATCTCACCTTACCTTTACCCACATTACAACCTTGAAAAGTCTTTTGAACCATGATTTTGCATGTGAACATTAGTGGTGGAGAAATGAAATGATATGCAAAGTTGCAGAATGGCATGATCATGAATGGTGTTGAGTGTACCTATGGATATATTTTTGTTAAACATATTTTTTAAGTCTACCATTAGATTGCTCAGTTTTTGAAAGTTTTGAATGTTGATTGATTATTAGTAAAAGCTTGTAATGTTGAGTTCTTGCTATGATTTTTGAAAGTCACCATCTTTGGTTATGATTATATTGTCTTGGAAAATATAAGAATTGAGTAAATGTTTCAGGTCGTTGAGTTTAATTTAGATGTTTTGTCTGAGGACAGTCAAAAGCTAAGTGTGGGAGAAATTGATATGTGTTTAATTGTTGATAAATTTAATCGTTTACACTTAGCGATTAATGATACGAAAATATTTAAGATACTCACTTTAATTCATATACGATTTTAGGTACAATTTAGAAGCAAAGAAATTAAAGTGAGTCAAAAGCACTAAATTTGAGTCGTTTTCTGAAGATTAATTTTTATTTGTCCTTATGGAGCAAGAAGAAGAAAATTAAAAGAGAAGAAGAAGAAAGAAAAAAATTAAAATACAAAGAAGAAGGATAAAACAACAATGTAGCATATGGACAACTAGCCAAGTAAAACGACAACGTAGATGAGAAGTTGAGAATCACCAAAGCACAAAACGTTTTAGATGAAACGCAAAACTTAAACAATGTCTACGTTTACGCAAACAATGTTTGTGTGATCTACGTTTCATGGAAATGTTATGCATGAAACACAAACGTTTGGCCAAGACATGGGTCAAGGGTTCTTTGCATGAACAATATGCGGGGACATAAAATTAAATCGTCCCATCAATATACATCGATGTAGTTGAAGGGCATGAAGAGTAGAGTTGTGAACGACTTGCGGCTACGAAGAGAGGAGCGCTGCGACTTGGAAGGCTAGAGAACATAATAGAGAGCTTGGAGGAAGAGAAGTGGCGTGAATAGTATGGGTGGATCGAAAACTATGAAGTTTATTTGTCAAATCTATAGTGAGAGGGCAACTACAAGAAAATTGAGAATTTGCGTCGGAATATTACCGACGACAAAAATTCCGTCGCATTTTACCGACGGAAATGC
>JANZXR010000005.1:25378467-25398962 GCA_027575705.1 Erythroxylum echinodendron
TTTCCTAACTTCTCCGATTGACCTCACTTGGGCCTGTTTCTCAGGTCCGACCCGTTCTACGGAAACGGGATGTTACATTTACCCATCATTTACTCATATTTTTCTTTGTCTTCTTCTCCTTGAAAGTTGATGGTCCTGTCATAAATGGGAAAGATAGGGATAGATGATTTTTGAAGATCTTGAAGCTTAATCAAGTAAGTAGCACCTAAATCTATATCTGTTGTTTAAATATAAGCACATGTGATGATGGTTTGGGATGAAATGAACATGATAAAGGCATTGAAATATGATGTTATGTTAATGA
This sequence comes from Erythroxylum echinodendron, assembly GCA_027575705.1. Taxonomy (NCBI): domain Eukaryota; kingdom Viridiplantae; phylum Streptophyta; class Magnoliopsida; order Malpighiales; family Erythroxylaceae; genus Erythroxylum; species Erythroxylum echinodendron. The sequence goes on from JANZXR010000005.1 coordinate 25,378,772, forward strand.
GGAATTAAGTAGGTTATGCTATATTCTTGTTCATATGATGAGAAATAATTCATAAGTTGATATACGAATGTTTTTTTAGATGAATTAAGGGTATAAATGATATTTTAAAATGATCAAAAATGTTGATCAATGTATGGATACTTTGATGTTTTGTTTTTATTCATAAAATAAACAATGATTTGTAAATTATTTTTTGGATGTTTTGAATTTCAAAAAGAGGTGATATTGATGAAGAAATGAAGTAGAATTGATAAAAAAAGCTTAGACTATGTTAGATGTAACTTGTAGGAGTTGAAGAGCTAGAAAATTTGGAAGAAGTGTGCTAAAATATGTTAGGTGGAGTGTTTTTACTAAACACGCATCTGTATTGTGGCCATATCTTTATCTGTAGATATAAAAATGGGATGATTTTTTATTTATATTAACTAGAGACATATGGCTACAATTTTGTTGAAGAAATTAAATTTGAATTCTATCGTTAAGGGTATCGAAATTTGGCTTGAAGTTGAGAACTGTGTGTTATCATGGTATAAGAATAGTATGTAGTATTTCGGTTATAACTTACAGAATACTAAACCAAAATGCATGAATTTTATTTCATTAGAAACTTAATACATATAGGAATATTGTTTTAGAATAAGGTGTTGTCTAAATACCTTATTTTCTAGGCTAAAATGGTCATACAAAACTAACCTAAATCTATCTTGAGAAAAACTAAAAAATTGCGAGATAAATGGGAGATTATTTTCTGTCATGATCATGGCAGGGGATGCCATGATCGTGGGCAGTGATATTTCATGCTAATGTGTTGATTATGTAATGGTTGAACCAATTAAGGATGAGTTATATAATTATAATGTTTTTGGCTTAATTGGGGCTTAAAAGCAACACAATTTGATGTTGGAAAAGTTGCTTAAATGTGATAAGTTTTTATTGATCTTGATGTTATATTTTAAGAAAAAGGATGTTTGATGGTAATGCATCTAAATGTAAAATTTTTAGAATGTTAAATGAGGACATAACATAATGAATGAATCATTCGATGCACTATGAATAAGACATAGTATGGAAGGAGATTGGATTTCATAAATGATGAGATTAAGTTTGAAATGGTAAATTAAATGAGTAGAAGTTGAGAGTTTAATGAAATAAAATTGGTATTTGAATTAGTGTGGAATGATGTTGTGTTAGAGGAAGTGAATTCTAGAGAAATTGATGTGAAATTGGTGTTAAAATATGTGTTGAATTCAGATGAATGGAGAAGGAAGTTTGCAGGGCACGATCGTGGCCTGACAAAAATAGTTTTTGCTACGATCATGGGCCTTACAGTAAGATCATGGCTAGCCCTAAAATGTTTCTGTCACAATCGTGGCAGGGACACTGCAGTTTTGACCAGACTTATGGAGGTAAAGAGTTGTCCTTTGATTGTTATATGAACAAATCAATACTAGGGTGCTTCCATATAATGTAAGTAGGTTTAAATGAGATCTTGAATGACCCTAGTTGATGAGAAATGGGGTGATTGAAGTGATTAAAGTGTATTAGGTATTAAAGAATGATTGAAAGATGTTCGTAAATGATTATGAGATGTGAATAAGGGAAATATACCCAAGATTGTCAATATGAGCATGCATTATACATTATACATTACACATATACATGTGCGTATAATTGAATGTTTATGTGATTGTGGAATTAATAATGTGTGTGCAATATGTGTATTGCATAATGTTGATATATAGGATAGAACGTCAGTATCCAGCAATTTCCGGATCATAGAAACTAATGCTAATCTGGAGCGTACTGTGAGTCAACCTAGATGGTCTCACTTTCATTGTTTGTTCTGTTTTAATTTTTTGTATTGAATTACTACTGAATGTGAATGTGATTGATACAATTTTGGACATTAATAGTCCGAGGAGTTTGATAAATGTGAGATCATAGGAAGTGCTCATTGTATGTGAATTGGACTAAAATAAGTGATTCTCAACATTATTTTTAGATGCCAGACATTGATCCGATGAATATATGTCAATGTGAATGTGGAAAATTCATAACTAGTGATTGTTTGAAAATATGTGAATGTAGTGCAATTCATTACATGAATGCTTGAAAGATAAAGGCTATTAAGACCAAAGTTGCCAGTGAAAAAGAGCTTAAAGCTCAGACATTTGTGGTAAGAGCCTAAGGCTCAATGTATAAAGAGCCCTGTATCCCCAATAAATAAAGGACAGTATGATAGAGCTTAGTATCCACAACGGATACGGGACAGTGAAAAAGGCACTCGATCATAACAACAAAATAAACAAATTCGAGTCTCATAAACATTGCATACACTTGTGATATGAATAAATTGAATGATTGCAATGTTTTGAGAATTTTTATTGTATGAAATGTGTGAATACTTATCGTTAAACATGTTTGGCTTGATCATGATAAAATGATGAATTGTATGGTTTTTGGAATGTGACATTAAATGAATATGAATTATATGTGATTCAACATGATGATTAGTGAAATGATGTGAATTACATAATCATATGAATTGATGTGTTATGTGATTGAGTGAGCCATCAAGGATGGTCCACTCACTGAGTTCACAAAACTCAACCTAATATTGCAACATTTTTTTTAGGCTTAGGGAGATCTCCAGTTAGACAAATTTGAGCTGATCACTGCATTTAGATAAAAGATAAAGGTTAGGATCAGTTGGCATCTGCATATGTTTTCTGTAAAATTTGTATTAAATATTATATTCCGCAAGCTTCATTTATTGTATAACAAATTATGTTTGTAATAATATTTATGTTCAAAGGCATTTTGTATTTTGTAATGGGCCCAAAAGATTATTGAAAATTTGACTGCTTTAATGTTTGATCAAGTGTGAGTTTGTGATAAGAATTGTAATTGGTGATGTTTATAAATAAAATGGGCCATTAATGATTACTGGTTTTTCCAAAAAAATGCGTGCGATATTTGAGAAAAAAATTTACAATGAGTTCTGTTTGAATGCTCTAGTGCACCGCTTTTATAGGATGTGTGTCCGAATGTCCTCGGGATGTACGAATATGTGTTTGGTGGACATGGGGAGCTGCAATATCTCTAATCTCATGTTTGGTTATTCTGCCACAGGTGTTGGCCTTACATGAGATTTTGAGATGAGCATAGAGGCATTGGATAGAGGAAAGTCATCGCTTGAATGATCTATTTACCTATAGGTGGTAGTGTCGTGAGAGTTAATGGTTTGTAATTTGATCATTTTTGTGTGGAGGTCTAGTTGCATATATTATGTACTCAGCCCACAAGTGTTTCATAATATATATGACCAGATTCTCGATAAAGATACTAGTTATTTAATGGCTTAAAGTATCACTGTTGTCCTACATTTGTGGTGATCTAATTATTGTTATTTTGCAGTCATCTTTTCGATCAACAATATTAGTGTCACCATTGAAACCCTGACTGGTTTCAATACAAAGAAGTGGATAGAGGATGTAATGAATGCTATGGAGATAACTAAGGTTGATATGACCATACGGACTAATAGGCCATCTCCAAACATAGCTTGGGATCGGTCTAATAGATTATGTCTTGTAACTATTAAAAGATCCATACCTGATCATCTATTTAGTGGACTTCCAAACACAGACATAGCGAAGGAGTTTCTTGGTAATGTCTCCCAAAGGTACATAGTCTCACCTAATGAGATGAGTGCTTTGATAAAAAAACTTATTCTCTATGAGGTATACAGGAGAAGGGGGAGTCACGGAGTACATATCAAGAATGATCCATCTTCACAGTAAACTAAAAAAGTTGAATATTCCTCTTTCTAATGTCTTTATAGTTCACAAGATCTAAATACACTCCCTCCAGAGTTTAGTAATCTGGTGATGACGTATTATTTGCTAGATAAGGAATGGGACTTCAATTCTTTGATATCCCATTGTGTTGTTAAGAAGGAGAAACTCAACCTTGCTACTCCTACAGCCTTCGAAGCAACTAAAGGAAAGGCAAAGAAGAAGTCCACTAAGTTCAAAGGTAGAGAGACTATGTCTTCTCTACATGCTGATGCTGGTCAATCTAGTACTGGTAAATGTCTGCATGACATAAAGAAACTAGTAGTATGAGGCCTAGAAGGAAAGACTGAGACCACCAGGTAACTTCTAGGCTTATCAATTTATGAACCTAATTTTGTGATAGTCGCATTAAGTTCTTAGTGACTAAATAGTGGAGCATCTAATCAAGGTGCTTCTATGATACAAGGGTTCATATCTAGGATAGAGCCAAATAAAAGGAAGGAGGAATTGATGGTTGACAGCAATGAAGTTACGGATGTCATATCTATAAGGGATGTATGTACTAAACCTTGCTGTAAGGTTCATTTTGGTTTTACACGACATATTTATTATGTGATCTTTGTATCAATTTTGGACAAAGAAGGTTATTGTTTTGTATTTAATGCTTCTATTTTACAGTTTTTGTTTAATAAAAAACATATTAGTATAACTTTCTTGTCACATGGTTTATATAGTATGTGTTTATATCTCAAATTACATGTAAAATGTGGAAACCTAGCCTTGCATACATGTGTGCATGGAGTTGCCCTACTGAGGTAGTATAATCCTTATAAAGAAAAATTGCATGCTTGTTTCACTCATTACTATTTAGTAAGATATCTAGACCACTTTAAAGACTATAGATTTTATTGTAAAAAAATGGGAACAAAATAATAGAATCACAAACAGCTAATTTTTTAGAATACATTGCCTATGAAAATGGTAGGCCTTTTGACCCTTCAGAAGATAACAAGGTGATACTATAGTTATTATGTACCTAATATGAATGGACTGTGTTATATTTTTATATGTTATTTCATTTGAATTCATTCCTATTTTTGTGTTTAATTGCTCATTTTGTGTTCCTATTGATTTTACATGTATATTTAATGGTGGAATACAAATACAAGATTAAAGCATGAAATTTTGAAGCCATTAGGGGCTAGAAAGGTTGTCCATAATGCAACCAACAAAGTGAAAAATTGGAGAAACATCAAAGAGATTGTCTAAAATGACAGCTAAATGTGTTTAATGGAGAGCCAAAAATTTGTCCAAAACGGAAGCCCTTGGAGCTTTCCTTGCATACCAAACGACAACATCTTTGGAGGTCCTCCTTGCTTCAAATCGCAACTCAATTGGCTTTTAAAAATCCAACAATACGACATCATCATCCGTGTTTGAGGGGAGGAGTTTCACGCATGAAACATAGTAGCCAAAGTGAAAAAATACAGACCATTTCTGCATTTCACGTAAACAACGTCTATGTTTCACGTAGAGATAGTCAATGTTTTAAAAAAAATGCACAGAAGGCATGCGAGGGTTAAGTGAAAGGTAAATAGTAACGGGGTCTGTATAGCTTAAATTGTCACATCATAGCTATAGGAAGAGTGGAGGTGACAGAATAGAGAGAGTGGCAAGAGTGAATAAGAGAGGAGAGCTGCAGTGAGAAGAGATGCATGAATAGTATGGGTGGTCATCAACTTAATTTGTCCCATCAAGCTATAGTAACGTCAGAAGAGAGTAGGAAGGTTGATGCTCTATTGAATTGTTTTTCATGAAAACCCATTGCTAGAATAAAATGTAATACATAATCGTTGGATTCCCGATTCATGTGTAGCAACTAATTGTTCCGAATCATTGCAGATAACATAACATAGGTTAAATAATCTGAGCTTGTGTGATTATTGCCTAGATTGGTGTATTTTTTTGATTCGTAATGCGGTTATCCAGATAAACTTAGAGAGTTTATTCTAGGTTTCTCGATAGCTAGGGTTAATTAATGAGCACTTCGTGATTAACTAGGATCTAAGGAAAAATCGTGATTAACAGAGCTCGTTGTTAATCTATGATTGATAATTACTAAGAGAGATAAAGGAACAACAAATCAATGAATTATACTTAATTAGGGTGTAGGCTGAGATTGAATCAAAGAACTAGATCCCTACCAAATTCCCTAATTTTATCATTTTTTTATGTTTTCTTTAATTTGTTTTTATTAGTTAGTTTCATTTTATTTTCTTATTAAATCCAAAAACCCACTATTACCTAAACATCAATTAATTTCATTTCATAAGCTAACCGAACACTCACTGTGGGATCGACCTAGACTCACCACTACTACAGTAGTAGTCTAGTTATTTTATTTTGACTAGCATTACGATGCACTAATCAGTACCCGCTACTTATACGGTTAGATCTGGTGGATCTAGATCTTAGTACTATGCTTATATAGGAATAGGAACTCATACCTGTAAACATTGAGGTTCCTAGGGGTACAAGATCTAATGTAGTTATGTAAATCCACTAGAATGAGACGACGTGCTATCCCATCTGATTATATAGTCTATTAGGTGAAAAGAACTATGATATTAGACATGTTACGAATGTAGTTACTTTTATAAAAGCTATTTCTTCACCGAATGCGGATTAGTGGTGGGATGCAATGACTAATGAGATGCAAGTCATGAAGCATAGTAAGGTCTGAGAGCTAGTTGATTTGCAGCAAAACTACAAACTTGTCAGTTGTAAATGAAATTTTAAGATTTAAAGGATTTTTGGATAAAGTTTAGCAATTTATGGGCTCGCTCAGTTACTTGATGGTTTGTTCAGGGAGAAATATTGACTTTAATGTTACTTTTTCTCCCGTGTCCTCGTAGGATACATTTTGAGTATTATGGAAATTGTAGCTCATGATGATATAGAGTTACATCAGATGGCTATTAAAACCACGTTCCTAAATAAAGACCTTTACAAAGAGGTCTATATGGAAAAACCTAAAGGATTGTAAGATCCAGATGGAACTAACATGGTTTACGCATTCAATAGATCAATATATGGTTTACATGAAACCTTATGAAAGTGATACCTTATAGTTGATGAGGTTATCACCTCCTTCGACTTGATGAAAAAAAAGTTGAAAGATGCTTGTATTATAAGGTCAAGGGGGCAAAGTTATCTTTCTATTATTGCATGTGGATGGTATATTGTTCAAATTGAATAGCTTAACCATATTGCATAAGGTTAAGCAACTTTTGTCCAAGCATTTCAATATGAAGGACCTTGGTGAAGCATCTTTTTTCCTAGGTATGCAGATTTATCGAAACAAATCTCAACACTTATTAAGCCTCTCATAAGACACATATATTGAGTATGTGCTACAAAGGTTTAATAAGGTTAATTATAAACCTATTATAGCATCTATCTCTCATAATAAGATATAATATTTGGCACAGTATCAAAAGAATAAAGTAAAGAGAGAGGTTACGAGGAATGTTCCATATTCTAGTACGATTAATAGCCTGATGTATGCTCAGGTAAGTAGTAGGTGGGACATTGCATTTATCATTAGACTGTTTGATCAATATCTAGTTAACCTAGGTGTAGACTATTGGAATGCAGTCAAGAAAGTGTTAAGATAATTAAAGGGAACTAAGGATTATATGTTGACACATAGCAAAGTCAACAGACTAAACCTCATAGGAAATTCAGATTCAAATTTTAGCTATATGTCTGGATGATCAAAAGTCCACTTAAGGTTACATTTTTATACTTGCAGATGGTATAATCTTGTAGAAGAGTGTCAAGTAGACATGGGTAACTTCCTCAATCATACATGTAGAGTGCATGCTATAGGATGCTTCACAGACAGTTTGGCTCAAAATTTTGATTTCTAAGTTGTCTGTGGTCGATTCAGTGGCTAAACTCATTCGATTGCAATATGATAATCAAGCTACTGTGTTGCTTAATAACAACAAAGAATATCACAGAGCTTTAGCATTTGAATGTCAAATATTTGACCATAAGGAGTTGATACGAAAAGGTGAAATTAAGTTTTGGAACATTTAAAGACTAATGAAATATTAGTTGATCTTTTAACTAAAGGACTTCACCCACTCGTGTTTGCAAAACAAGTATACAGTATGGGTGTTTTGAAGTCTATAGACACTATTCGTTAGGGTATCATTATGTTTGCTCCATGTACATTTGTACATTAATACATTTGATGTATTATAGCAGTATAGTGGTTCATTAATAAAGATGATCATCGTTTATCCTCAGTAACACGTGTTATCATACATTGTCATAATACTTATGAAAGTCTTAAGATTTGTGTCAATCTTAAGCATTTAAAGGTCATCGGGCATATGTACAGATTGACCTTGGACCTATGTCATTTAGACATACGCAGTTTTTTACACGGATATCCATAAAGTTTGACATGACATAAGGGGATATAAGTTTTAATCCCATAAAAGTTCTCTAATGTAGTTTAGAATTCAATAGGAAAACATAAAGATTTTCTCTAATGTTGTTTTGCATTCAGTGAGAGAAAACAAGTTTTTTCTAATGTTGTTTAGCATTCAGTGAGACAAAATAAGATTTCTCTAATGCGGTTTAGCATATGCAATTTAACATAAAGTTGGAGAAATCGAAAAATATAAACAAAGATGATACATATAGATCATACATGTATCATCTTAGTTTGCCACACTCCATTTTCTCATTCATGTTAGTGAGGTATTAGATATGCATGATTGTATTCGACCTGTGTTACACATGACACATGCATTTGATACTTTCTAGTATCGAAAGCCTTGTAGGACATAGTGATGGACTTTTGTTATCTTGGGATCAAATTTTTGTCTAAGCGGGAGAATGTTGGATAATTTTGACATTTCACATAAAATTGGACAACATTTAATTGCATTATTTGATTTTTCAATAACTTATCAGTTACACCATTTGATCCAGATAAAGATAATAAAGTGACCCAATAAATGATCTAAATCAATAAGTCAAAGTTTAGGTAAAAAATGGGTCCTGATCAATGTGGACCAGACTAATATCGGGCCTGTGATGGGGAAGTCTGATATGGAAGCTATATATATAAAGGTTAAGGTCTACTATAGTTGCTAATATCATTCGTAAGCGTAAGGATTCTTTGACCTGTTAAGAGAGCTTGCATTTTGAGAAAAATTTAAAAAGATGTTGACCACATTTCGGTAAGCAGTTCCCGTGAAGGCGGCGATGGATTCACGATCGTTTCAACTTAGGAAAGCTGATTTGAAGTTATGAAACCAAAATTATGTATTTTTGCATTTCTTTGTTGATTGACCTTTTATGTTCGATCCAAGATATGTAACTAAAGTGCCGTTAGGTGTTACAAATCTTTCTTTTGTTTCCATTCTTTGCTTAATAGCTAACCACATCATAAATGACACTATAGGGATAAAAAAAAATTTCCATACTACCTTGTGCAAAGATACTGCTTCCTATCAATTTCTCATTAACTTCTTGTATCATTTATTTGTGAATTTCCAGAAGAATGAACAATTTATTGATACCTATCTTCCATACCAGGCTTAGGATTATATTTCAAAATGATCTTCACCAACTCATCTGGGACATTAGACCACTAATTAGTGCTTATCCAAATCTTTACATTAGCATTGCCTAGGATTTTGTTTTGTATGTAATGCACCCGTTTTGTATGGATTAAAGGTCCCATTTGGCTCTAACTATCGAACTTTAGAGATGCTCTCTCTATTTCCAAGCTTGTGGATGATTTTATCTACTAACATACCTCTAAGATTTATTATTTGTAATAAGAACCATGAAAAGGAAAGCTTTGTCTTCATTTCCCATATGCTCCTTCTTCTTACGTTTACAAATTTCTCTCCAGTTAACATTGGAATTGGCTCTCCCATTATGCCTACCACCCTATAAGAAGTCCCTCACTATCATTTCCAATGTCTTAATTAAACTTTTGGAAAGGAATATATGTGATATCTAGTAAATATAGAAAAGCAATGCTTTTATGAATTGTTCCCTTACCATAATTGATAGGTCTTTATCACACCAACTTCACAATCTCTTATGTACTTTCTTTACCACTGAGAAATAATCCCTAAATTGTAGCCTCTTGGTTAATAAGAGAAGGCCTAGGCATATGAAGGAGGGTTTTAACTTGTAAGTCAAATATGCTTAAAATGTTAAATTATTGAGTTAACTCTTATGATTCAATTTGAATATGATAAACATGATGGCAGTTTGTGCTGTATGTTAAATAACTTTTAACTCAATTACAGGATGTATGATTTTGAAACATAAGAAAGGTTTTCATTATATTCATAAATGCTACATATCTATTCATATTGCATAGTAAACACTTGGTACTTGTAATGAACTTTTAAATATGGTCTGATATTGGTAACTATTTGATTTCTAATTCATTAAGGATATGCTAGTATAACACTTATATTCATATTTATCCATAGCTTGATAATTTTTTTCAAGATCATTTTTTAGTTAAAATTGAATTAAAGAATAGAAGGAAGCCTATGGTTTTACAAAGATAACAAAGAGGACGCATTCTTTTAACAAGAAAAATACAAAGAAAGAAGTAAAATTCAAGGTAATGAAAAAGAGCGTACAAAGAATAATAGTAAAAAATGTAAAGCTTAACAACACTTGTAGAGAATAGGTAGCTTAAAGAGTTGCTTCAGTTTTCATTATATTCATAAATGCTACTTCAATGAAGGAATAAAACAGAATCCAATTGGATCTTCATAGAGAGCTTGCTTTATTAAATTCCTTAGAAATAACCATTGCTTTTCTAGTCTAATTTAGAGTATTGGAGATAAATATGAAACTATCAACAAATTTTTCTAGCAGAGTTATTTAATTCCTTTCTCACCATATTTTATATATGTTATAACTCAGAGAAAATTTGAATAAATTAAAGTCACTTCCTATCAATTTCACTTGATTCCTTACCTTGTCCATTACTATTTTCAAATACTTTCCAAAGAAAATGCAACCAAATATTTGAAAGATTGACTATAATAAAGTTTGTAAGAATTAGCAATGAAAAATAAATGATTAATGGACTTAAGGATTGACTTGCAAAGTTGACATTTAAGGTCTATACACCTTTTGAGTCTTATCTTAAGTTTTTAATCTTTGTTTGACTACTAATTGGAAGATGATTAGACTTTGAGAATGATATGCTAAGATCAGACCATTCTAGACTAATTAATCTTGAGGTTTGACCTCCTAAATATCTTCTTACATGATTTCTTATTACATTTATTTGATTTATCTCTCTACAATAATATGGAGTTAGAAGATAATAAACCAACTTTATAATTAGGTTAGCTTGTTTTAATCAAATACAGTTCCCTTTTGCAATAAACTTTGTTTCCCTCCATTACTAATTTCTTTAAGCTTTGGCATTCTCGGGAATCTTGAGTCTCATTGAGCACCAATCAGTTCTCATTTAAAAAGGGCCTAGATTGCACTAGTTATCAAACCAAAACAAAGCACCTAAAACATTGCTTATCAAGCTTTTTAATTCTTTGTAAATAAGATTCCTCATTTTTAGCATTTGACCTAAAGTCCACAAATTCTCTTTATTAGGTCTCATTCTCCAATCCCTTATCAATTATGTAATAGATTTACATCCATCTAACCCAATTTGCTTCTTTTTCATTAGCTCTAGATCCTTTTCATGATTAGCATTTAATTCACGGCCATTATAGATATAATTCCTAATATTCTTTCCACTTTAGGATAATAAAGATCATCATATTTTACATTGGTAGAAGAAGACTTCCTAAGATCTCCTAACTATAAAAGATTTTGATAATTTTCTCTGTATCCTTATTAAGGCTTTTAGGTAGAATGAAGTGAGAGCTTCAATATATTCATAGGTTGTATAGTACAAAAAGAATAAGTTAGAGTGTACTTGCATATGATAATGATCTATTTTACCAACAATTGATCATCCTTTCTTTAAATCAATTAGAGGTAGATAGTTTATAGAAGATGATCTTTTATAGTAATAAGAACTCTTAAATACTTAAGCGGACTTGTTGAAAGGGAAATCTAGAGATTTTGTAGAGAGAACTTTTTCTGAAAAATGAATTTTTCATTACTATAGACAAAACTAATACAACATTACAATCATTTCTAGGCTACTAGCCTATATACAAGTACTATAGTTGAATATACAAAACAGGTGCTATATTGTAAGGTAAAATTCTAAATCAGCATATTAGCAAAGTTGCAATTTCCATCTAGATATTGTCTTAGGGGTAAGGGTATGTCGCAAATTTTTTGCAATAGTTGTCACTTTAATCTAAATAATAATTTTGTCAGATAGTTGGTACTTTCCTTTTCTGAATTCATAAATCTTCTACTATTTCTCTCCTTCCAATAGTGTAGATGGTAGTAGTGAAAGCTACTTTATAAAGGATAACATTTGACATTCCCTACTTAGAGCTTGCAATGACCCAGCTCAAGGTTTGTTGCTAATCATACATATAGTTGTTACCTAGAATCATATGCCAAATCTTGCTCCAAACTAATTTAGACAATCCACAAAGGAAGAAAAGATCGTCTCTGTCTTTTGGTTCCATCTTACAAAGTACACAAGTGGAGCACACATTTCCTTTCCATTGGCTTTTCTTCTTGATTATGTTTTTAATTGCTAGCCAAGTAATCAGTAATGCTTTAAGATTCAAAGAACATCTCTATAGAAGCTTATACCAAGGGACTTGAGTTGAGCAATTAGTAAAAAGCAGATGACAGGATTAGTTAGAGAACTTACCACTTGGATTGAGAGTCCATGTGATTACATCTTCATTTTCGACATCATTTAATTGAGAGAATAAATTTGTAAGACAACCAAATCCTCTGAAATTCCCACTCCATTCACCATTCCTGATTAGAGTTGAAACTTTAAGGCTTAAAGGAATTGTATTTCTCAAATGAAGAATCTTTGGATTATGGATAATTGGGTTAGAGTCTAGCCAATTATCAAACCAAAACCAAGTTTTTTCACCATTCCCAATCTTATGTTTAATATAAGGATATGTAAACCTCCTCATTCCCATTATTTGATTAAAATTCAAGAGAACTCCTTTGAATAAACAACCTACTAGAAATTATTGTTTTTGAGGTTTGTATAAAGCCTCTGAAGTCTTTTGTGCATTAGAACCTTTTGTATAGAAGTAATGGAAATGATCCCAAGTCCTCCAAATTTCTTCGAGTTAGTAAACTCCCTCCATTTAATCTTTGCATTTTTAACATTTTCTATTCTGCCTAACCATAGGAATGCTTTCATAATTTTGTCTATCTCTTTCTTAACCTTCCTAGGCAATGCAATATGGGATTTCCAGTGTAAATGTAAGCTGTTTAAAACTGAAATAATAAGAGTTAGTCTAGTAATATAAGATAAAAACCTATTTTTCAAAGAATTGATTATTGATTTAATCCTTTTAATAAGAGGCAAATAATCATGATACTTTAGCTTATAAGATGTGATTGGACTACTTAAGTAGCAAAAAAGTGTTGAATGTATATTTATACCAACAACTTTCCTTACTTTAATTATGTTTCTCACATCTGTTGATTTGTAAATATTTCTCTTCTTAGTGTTGAGATTCAAATTTGACAACTTAGCAAATAAGTTCCGGATGTTCATTATAATATTGATGGTGTAAGGTTCAATCCCACAAAAAAGCAAAAGATCATCAGCATATATAAGATGAGTAAGGTTGATAGCATTGCATTTGTACTAAAATTGGAATCTCCTATTACAAAAGATCACCTTGCTTATCAGTCTTTACAAACCTAACATTACAAGAGTGAATAAAAAAGGAGATAATGGTTCTCCTTATGTAATCTCCTTAGTAGACTTGAAAGGTTTAGTTAGAATTATGTTCACAAACACACTCAGAAAAGGAGATTGAATACAAGCCATTTTCTAGTTAACAAATTTATGAGGTAACTGCAAAGCTTCAAGGCATGTTTATATGAACCTCTAGTTGATAGTATCAAAATCTTTGAAAAAAATCAAATTTGAGTATGCAAATTTTGAGATTTTTACCTGAGTTGCATTCTTTTAGCAATTATTGAATTAGAAGAATATTATCTCCTATGCTTCTGTCAGGAATAAAATCCCCTTATGCAAAGTTAGTGATGCCCGAGATTACAACCTTGAGCCTTTCATCTAGAAGTTTGGAGATCACTTTATAAATTGTGTTGGAACATGATATAGGTCTAAATTCATTTATCCTCTAAGCATTTTGCTTTTTTGGAACCATCCAGATGTAAGTATCATTAATTTCTTGAAGCATTTTTTAATAAGTAATGAATTCCAATACTACCTTAGTGAAGAGCTTGCTTGTAACTTCCCATGTCTACTAAAAATAGTGCAGTAAACCCATCAGGTCCAAGTGATTTAGAAGGATGCAGGCTAAATAGTACGCTCTTGATGTCATGATCAATGAATGGAAACGTCACATATTCCCTTATACCTTGATTAATAGTGTAATCAAATAGTCTTAAAGCATTCGAACTTAGTTTAGTGGTATTTATAGAGCTCATAAGTTTCATAAAGCAGTTTCTGGCAAACTCCTGTAAGATATTTTGATCATCATATTCATTCCCACTACTGTCTTGAAGCATAGATATTTTTTTGACATTCCTCTTAACAAGTGAGGGTGAGTGGAAGAATTTCACATTGGAGTCCCTTCTTTCAACTAATTGAGTCTAGATTTTTGTTTAAGCATGGAGTTATGAAGGCTGAGAGCATTCTAGTACTCTTGTAATCTTCTCACCTCTACCAATCTGAATTCTATATTTTGAGAAGAGTCATAGCAGTCTTTTTGAGCTTGGATCAGCTTATCCTTTAATGTTGTTAGGTTCTGATTTCTCCCATACATGAAGTTATTAGGAGCAGCCTTTGCCATTATTAATTTTTGTATCATTTGATGGAGGACTTGAAACCCTTAACTTCATAATTCTAACATATAGAGACTATTTCTGAGAAACCAGCCATTTGGGTAATTTTGTAGAGAGAAATTTTTGAACTCTAAATGATATATATAACATGATTTTATTATAATTAACAAAGAGACTTGAAATCTTAGAAACAAAAACTAAAGGAGTTTACCTTTGTAGGGATAAGACAAATTTAGTCTTTGTTAACTAGCTTAAGCATTTTCTTACTTTCAAAGAAATTTAAAGCTATTGCTACAACAAGATCTTCAATTAAAATAAGTTGTTGATTCCATCAAGGCTAGAAACTTTGTTAGGATTAAGGCTAAAAACGGCAACTTAAATATCAATAATATTAAAGGGTCTACTTAAAAGCTAGACCTTCAAGCTCCAACAAAGAGGATTCACAATTAAAGGCTGGCTATACCTAGTAGATTTTTTAAGTAATTGGGGGATATGGATTTGAACTCCTCTTAATCGTAGCATAAATTCCTAAGGTTATTAAAAAGAACACTAATCCAATTGTGGTTAATTCTTGCCAATATGGAATTAAAGAAAAACTTGGTATTTTGATCACCCTCTTTAAGCTAATAGATTCATGGTAATTTTATTAATATGGAGTAGTGAATTTCAAAGGCTAGAATGTAGTTTCTCAAAGTCTAGTATTGTTGATATTTAAGTGTTGTTAGAAGGATTTCAATAACTATTTATCTAGATATCTAAAAGAGGAATTCTTATAGTTATGATATTAGACTCTGTATCTAAAAATAATTTGTTGTTGGTTTTCTTAAGCTACTCTTTTATAGCATTTAAATTCTTCATTTTTTTGACAAACCTTGCATTCAATAAATTGTACTTGTTGCTAACATATTTACGAAGTTATGCTTTAAGTCTCTTTTAAGCATTTGAAGTCTTTTGATTCATTTGAGTTGCTCAAATTCCTCAAATTTCTTCCTCATTCCTACTTTTACAACTTCATAGCCTTTCTAAGTTTTGTAAGGTAATTTATGAATCTAAAAAGGGTGATAAGAATAGGGAACTCAATTAGGCTATGCATATCAATTGTTGAGTGATTTAAAGTAAAATGATTTGCAAAATTATCTTTGTTGCCTTAGAGCTTTTGAAACTATTTATGATTAATTAATTCTCTATCCATCTTTTTCTTATGAACCATTTCCTTACCGTTCATTATTCCAAGTGAATTTGTACCCCTTATAAGAAATGTCTATAACTCCTATATTGTTGGTATATGATCTAAATTCATTATATGGGGCTTTCATTTTCATACCCTTCTAATTTTGAAGCATAGAGACTACAATTGAAATCTCCTTGAATTATCTAAAAGGTGTTCATATTAAAGCTAATATCCTCCAGATTATTCTGTAGGTTAGCTCTTTGAAATCAAAATTTTGTTACATAAACAAAATACAAACAAGCTCTAATTTCATTAGCTTAATCTAATAGGTGTTCATATTAAATCCTATATCCTCCAGATTCTTCTATCGGTTAGCTATTTGAAATGACAAGTTTGTGTAAACAGATGAATAGCTTGCTTATTGAGCTAACGGTTAATGATTTCATGTTTCTTCTAATAAAAAGTTATTAGAATCCTTCCATTGTGAAGAACACTATGCTTACTAATGATTCCCTAGTTTCTATAGATATACCAAAACATCTTAAAATCTCTAACTTTTAGTTTGTTTTCCAAAAAACCAATTAACATTGGTTTTATTGAAAAAAGATAATTAGAGAGTATATTTTGCTTTTTAGGGTCATTAAGATCCCTTGCATTCCAAGATAAAATTGAAAGGATTTTAAACTTCCTTGACTTTAGATATCCTAATTGATTTACTTATTATAGTGATGAAATTCTTCAAATTACTACTAGATTCTACCTTGCTTAAAGTGTTAAGACTGTCTAGAAGTGTCAGTTGAGAGTTTTTCTCTAGTTTCTTTCAACTTAAGGGTTGCATTTCTAGTATTCATTCCTAGATAATCTACTGTTTGAGTTATAACTTGAAGAGTTGGTTTACATGTGTTATCTTCATGTTTTAAGGCATTTGTTTTAGGAATCTTTCCTAAGTTAATTCCCTTCTCACTCCCGTCATTTTCTCTTTTAGTACCCTCTTTGGTGTTACTTCAAGTTCAAATTCTTGGTTAGTCATACCAACTAGTGTCTCCTTTAAAGAAACTATTATTGAGTTCAACCTCATAATTGGAATCATTTCAGAAGATTCTAACTAATGTTAGCTTGTATACATATTCTTATGTATCTAATTCCTTCCATAGAAATTGTGATTTCATCCATACATATTAGTTTAACTATATAACTAATAAGATAGCTTAAATCACGCATAGACTAGTATTTAAGGGTGATCATATCATTCGAGCTTTAAAATTTGTAAGCCCTCAAATACCACAAGCACACAGGATGTGATTGTAGTATAAGAGGTGTCGATCTCACAAGTAAGGGGACTAATCTAATCCTAAATCTAAGGCCAACAATATATAAAACTCAAAATAAATAATGCAACGAAAGTAATCACAAGAATTGAATTTAACCACTTAAACCAGAAATTAAACACAAAGGAATTAACAATTGAGCAATATGCAATCACAATAGAAATCAACTTAAGTAATTTACTAATTTATGAGAAAGAGGATTTTACTTATTCTTAATGCTAACCTAGCCGATTATGTGTCAATGGAGTGTCAGTTCTAGACTGTCCTAGGGCTGATTACTCTCTCTCGAGTTATAATCATTAAACCCTCAATTATAAACCCTAGGAATTTGCAATCTCTCAATTACCAAATTATCTAAAACCCAATTACAACTGAAGCATTCTAATAAAATATTAGAAAATCACACGGGATCTCTCCCTGCACAGTTAACATTATGATTTATTACGGTTTCTATTAAATCGCCTAACTCTCATCGATCTGATGAAATCATTTTTCATTCAATTCACCTCTCAATTTATTACCGAATTATGCAATAATGTAATTAAATCACAACATTCATCCAAATAACACAATCAACTAAATTATCATTAAACTAAAATAAAATCCTGAAGGAGAGTTTAGAACATTATTAATATTCCAAATCTTATCATCACACTATCCATCTCAATTCTATACATCAATAAAATCGAAATGAAAAGGAAATACAATTGGAATAGACGGTGGAAGGTGGCGATGTCAAAAAACCTCCTGATCTAGGAAGCACGTCGAGTCAACTTCGTTTTCCTCTTCCTTCTTCTCTTTCTATCTCTTGATATTCTCACTTAGGGTTTCACAGTGGCTACTTTCAAGCTCCCTTTTCTCTACCTCCTCTTCATCTTTTTATTCTTCTTTTTGTTTTAGTTAACCCTAGTGTTTTTTCAGGGTTTGAAAGGTTCAAAAAATATCTCAAAATGGAGTGTCTGCTTGTCTACCAAACGTAGGCGACGATCGTGGCTCACATTTGAGCCTTCTGTCACTATTGTGGCATATAGGCCACAATCGTGGCCCATTCCTTGAGCTTTTGTGACGGCATACAGGCCACATGCCACGATCGTGAGCCAAACCTGGAGCTTCTGTCACGATTGTTGGATGTTGTTTAAACCCGAATGTCTCCGAAACTCCTCATTCTTCAATGTTAGCCCTGAAACACTAGCAAGTACATAAAGGTACGTAAAAACATAATATTAAGCTCAAAAGTTTGTATTAACCCTTGAAATACTTAAAACATAAATAAATCACACAATTTTAGCCTAACCACATACTAAATAATTAAATTAACAGCTAAATACATATCAAGCTATGCCCTAAAACACGATGCATTTTACACTTATCAACATCCACACACTTAAACATTTATTTGTCCTCAAGCAAACAAAACAGTAAATAACGCAAAATCACAAAGCAAACAATGCAATAATGAGACAATGGCTTCAACTTCGTGAAACAAATTTAATTCTAAACACAATCATTCAAGTTATTCCAAATCATTCACATGCAATATTGGTGTCTAGGAGCTCTGGACTAAATATACATATTAATCAAGACCCAAGTGTCAAGTTTATTCATCCTATTCAACTATACACACACGTTAATAATTATTTGGTCATTCAAACTTTGTAATTAATCCTAAATACATTTTCATGAAAAGTTAGGCTACTTATAAGTTCGGTAGGTTTTTGTTAGGGTAGGTTTTATTAGAAAACTTCTTTTGTTCCTTTTTGTAGACATAGACCGAGTCTTTTTACACGAAGGCAATCATTGGAGATGAATGTCGATCTAGTTACTTGATTAAGTCATGTTTTTGTTAAGTTGCTTTGTTGGAACATCATTATAGCCTTTTGATATGAAGGCACACATTTGTGATGCAAGTCGATCTGGTTACTCAGCTACATCACATCTCAACTGGCTATTAGCTCTATTCATAACTCGAAGGCCAGTGGAATAGTTATTTATTTAAAATTTACAAACATATACATTTTTTATTTAATTCCTACCTTATTGCTTTAACTAGTCATTTTCATGAAAAAAATACTTAATTGAAAGACTTAAAATTATGAATGAATGTGATAACTTATAGGATGATAAACTAACACTAAATCATAATTAATTTGTATATTTTAGCTAAAGAACCCATATCACTAATTTTACGAGCTAACTTCTCTTCACAACCTAATGGATTATGTTTGAAATTAAATCAATTTCATTCCATCTAAACTATATACATTCACATAATTCACAATATGCAACCTAAACATACTAACATAACAATATGCAAAGTTCACACTTAAAATAAAAATTAAATACCCACAACCCATTCATAGTTAACATAAAAATAACAATGTACACACCTCCCCACACATGAACAACACATTATCCTCAATGTGTGGAGTACAAGTAAGAAAAATCAACACATAACGTGGGAATAAAACAATATGATAAACAAATATAAAAATAAAATAAAATAAAAAGACAAGGGTTAGAGCATAATAATCCGTCATGGTGATTGAGGTGGTGATGATGTTAATGTCTGAGACCAAATGCAGTTGACGCCTGAGATTATGGCCTTATCTTATAATTCCTTTAAAAAGAGTAAAAGAGTTAGCACTCCAAAACATTTCAAATCATTAAGAACTTAATTTTGAAATTTAAAACAAATCTAAATACGCAATAATTTAAACCTAGCTACTAAACGTGTTAATTTATGGTCATTAGCTTGAACTTGTATTATTGGAAATTCAGTCGGGATCAACTATGATAGGTGTTGGACCCCATACCCCACCCGTAGGTGTTTGCAGGTGATACTGCGGCGTGTGTTTGCGGGTGATACCGCGGCATCCAACCTTAATCAG
>JANZXR010000005.1:25399062-25414160 GCA_027575705.1 Erythroxylum echinodendron
CAAACTCTCAACACTAGTATATTAACAAAATTGAGTGATGAAGTTGAAATATATTTTAATATAAACTTAAATTTATTGTTAAACAAATAATATAATAATATAATTTTTTGTTTTGTTTTAATAATTTAAAAGTCATAATAAATATTTAGGATATCTTAATTGGTCCCAAAAAATCACTTATTTTTAGAGACTATTACATTACAGCTGTATTAGAGGCCTGCGCTTCTTGGGGATTGACAGCAAACACTCCCGAAATGAAACTGGTTCAAAATACTAGCGGGATTGAAACTTGAAATGAAAGTTGATTGTTTGAAGACTTTAGAGTTAGAATTGGATGATGAGTTATTCTTACGAAATGCTCAAATGAGTCTGACGACTATAACCCAAATAGAATCATCTCCTTTAGGCGTTCTTGGCAATCCAACCATAAAATCCATGGTAATCCGCTCCCACTTCCATTCGGGTAGTGGCGGCTCCTGTAGTAGTCCAGTGGGTTTCTGGTGTTCAAATTGGACTTGTTGACAAGTCAAACAGGTGGATACAAACTGAGCTATATCTTTCTTCATACCTGGACGGGTAGGAGTTTGTTGGTCTGGAGTATGATCTAAGTTTTCTGCTACTCTTTCAAATCTTTTGTCTGCCCAGACATTGTTTTACAATTTGTATCCAAATTGGCAGGGAATGGAAGGATGAAGTGGTGTGTACCAATTTAGATTATGAAAAGGTACTCCATAATGTGTCCAAATCTTGGTGAGCAGTATTCCACAAGGTAGACAACTAGTGGTATTCTTATAATTGCCCCTATCCACCATGAATCTCAAAATCATTGCTGGAAGATTCATTCAATTCCCTTTTAGGAAATTGTACACTGCATAAGCGTCTAGCGAATTGAACTTTTCAACAAAGCTACTCCTTGGAAAGATTAAGGTAGCTAATAACGATGCAAGGCATCGAGGCAGTAAATCTGATTGCCTGCTACAGGGTCTCCCATCTTGGGTATTTTTAGCATGAAGACATATGAAGTTAACAACTTCTACCAAATTCAGATCATCAATATCCCACTTATGACAGGAAAAATTAGTTATTCCTATAGGAGTTATGTCTAGTATATCTCCTAAAATTTCTTTAGAAATTAAAATTTCACATTCATATGCCCAAGAAACAATAGCTAGCTTTCCACCAATTTCTTCTTTTCTCATGTGTGTATAGAATGTCTTGACTAGCTCATCACATATGGTTTCATTTAATTTCAATAAATTTTCCCAAGCAATGGCAGCAAAGTAAGGAAACATAAGTATACCTATCTCATCAAACATCATGGGAGGCATGATCTGCCAAACATCTACCTTTCTTTTCTTATACTGCATTTTATAGCGAACTTTAGCTTCCTTTGGTTGAAACATTTTTGGTGGTGTTGATGATTTTCCTTTTTGTGCAGCTATCTATATCTTTTTTCCCCTTTTTTCTTTAGGAATCTTTAGGAATCATCTCTTAATGACACAGGTCATTCTTATCAATAGGGTCATTAACAGTATCTTCAGTCACAACTGCTTTGCCTTTCTTTGTTTCTTCTCTTTTTCTTTTTATAGATTTTTCTTCCTCTTTCTTTTCAGCATCAGTGTTTCCTTTTTGTTAGATATTTTCTTGGCTTGCTATGTAAGACTTCCTCTAGTCGGTGGATGTCTTATTACTTACTGGTTCTTCATTTGAATCAGTGTCATTGATAATCTAGTATGCTTTAGACACTTTCATATCTTTAGAACCAAGTTGAGCAGTAGTATATGCAGGCGTGGAAGAGATAGAGACAAGTTCAATAGGAGTAGAATTAGAAACATGGGCTTCACCAAGGCTAGTAGTGGAAATTAGGGTTTTGATCTGTCCCTTTTATTTTGTTCTGGCCATCATAGGTAAAGAGTTTTTGGAGGAAAGAACAGAGAGAAGGAAAAAAGTTAGGGTGTAGAGAGGAAGAGAGTTGTGCTTCTGAAACAAAACACGAGGAGTAGAAGAGAGAAGTTTGTCCCTGACATATTAAGCGATTCTTAGACATTGATTTCATGAGACGATGGGTAGTCATACATGCTAAAAGAGGAAATGAATTGTTTGCATATCTTCTGTTAGTCTAGTACATCCACTTGTTAGAACTGCTCACGTGTTTCTTTAAATGATGAAACGATGCCATAAATGACTTCCTTTTTAGGACACATGTATTCTGCTCTGTTAAAATGAGAGGAGCCTTCTAATGTGGAAGGAGATTACTACGAGGAGTTCTCAAAACTGAGAGGAGCCTTCTAAAGTAAAAGGATCCTGCTATTGTCTACAGAGAGAAGTAGCATAGAAAATTCTTACAGATATAATATCAAATAGTTTGTACATACCAAGCTCTTTTCTTAACACGAAAAATCTATCTTCAAAGAGTGACTTAGATAAAATATCAGCTACTTGATTTTCAGTATTAACATACAAAAGATCAATGGTATCTTCTAAAATATGATCTCTAAGAAAATGATGCTTGATTTCTATATGCGTTGTCCTATAATGATACATAGGATTTTTCGATAGATTTATTGCACTAGCATCATCACATAATATAGGAATATGATTAAAGTTCAAAAAAAATCCTAGAGTTGATGCTTCATTGATAATATTTGAGCACAATAGCTAGCAGTTTCTATATATTCCGCTTCGGTTGTTGAAAATATTGTGCAATTTTGTTTCTTACAAAACCAAGAAACTAGACATCCTCCAACAAATTGATAGTGACCACGTGTATTTTTTAGATCGACTTTATCACCTGCATAATATGCATCACAATAGCCAACTATGTTAAGAGAATATTTGTTTTTGAATGCCATAATCTAGAATCCATAATTCCTTAAAGACATCGAAAGATCCTCTTGACTGTTTGAAAGTGACTTTCTTTTGGATTTGATTGAAAGCGTGCGCAAAGACAAACACTAAACATAATGTCTGGTCTTGAGCTTATGAGATATAGTAGTGACCCAATCATTCCTTTATACTATGTTTCATCCATAGCCTTGCCTTCTTCATACTTATCAAGTTTTGTTCTAGTATACATAGGAGTACCCATAGGTTTGGCATTCTCAAAATGGTACTTCTTGATGAGTTCCTTTGTGTATTTGTTTTAGCTAATGAAAATTTATTTTCTGTTTGCCTAATTTGTAATCTGAGAAAGAAGGATAATTCTCCCATCATGCTCATTTCAAACTCCCCCTGCATTAATGCTGAGAATTCTTCACAGAAGGACTAATTAGAAACACCAAATATTATGTCATCAATGTATATTTTCACTATAAGTAAATCATTCTCTTTTTTCTTAATAAATAAGGTTTTATCTACCTTTTTTTTCAAAGTTATTCTCAATTAGAAAATTACTTAACCTCTTACACCATACTCAAGGAGCCTGTTTTAGACCAAACAGGGCTTTAGTCAACTTACTTACATGATCAATATGGTTATCATCTTCAAAGCCTGGAGGTTGCTTAACAAACACTTCTTTACTAATATATCCATTTAAGAAGGCACTTTTGACATTCATGTGGAACAATTTGAAGTTTCTATAACAAGTGAAGGCAAGTAAAATTTTAATCGATTCCAATTTAGCAACAAGCGTATAAATTTCATCAAAATCAATTCCTTCCTATTGATTGTAACCTTAAGCTACAAGTCTAGCTTTGTTTCTTACTAATCGTGTCATTCGAGCTTTAAAATTTATAAGCCCTCCAATATCGCAAGCGCACGGGCCGCAATTGTAGTATAAGAGATGTCTATCCCACAAGGAGGGAAACTAATCTAATCCTAAAATCTAAGGCCAACAATATATGAAACTCAAAATAAGCAATTCGTGGAAAATAATCAAAAGAATTAAATTCAACCACTTAAGTCAGAAATTAGACATAAGGGAATTAACAATTGAGCAATATGCAATCACAATAGAAATCAACCTAAGGAATTTACCAATTTATGAGAAAGGGGATTTTACTTATCATTAATGCTAACCTAATCGATTATGTGTCAATAGGATGTCGGTTCTAGACTGTCCTAGGGCTGATTACTCTCTCTCAAGTTATAACCATTAAACCCTAAATTATAAACCCTAATCAAATTATGGAATTTGCAATCTCTCAATTCACAAATTATCCAAAACCTAATTAGATATGAAGCACTCTAATAAACTATTGGAAACTCGCTCGAGATCTCTCTCCATACAATTACCAATATGATTTATTACAGTTTCTATTAAATCACCTAACTCTCATTAATCCGATTTAATCATTTTTCATTTAATTCACCCTCTTAGTTTATAACTGAATTATGTAATAACGTAATTAAATCACCACATTCTTCCAAATAACACAATCAATTAAATTGTCATTAAATCAAAATAAAATCCAAAGGAAAGTTTTGAACATCATCAATACTCTAAATCTATCATCATACTATCCATCTTAATTCTATACATCAATAAAATTGAAATGAAAAGGAAATACAACTGGAATAGATGATGGACGACGGCGATGATGGAAAACCTCCTAATTCAGGAAGCACTTCGAGTCAGCTTCGTCTTCCTCTTCCTTCCTCTCTCTCTCTCTTGATATCCTCACTTAGGGTTTCGATAGTGGTTGCCAAAAAGCTCACTTTTCTCTGCCTCCCTTTCTTCTTTTATTCTTTTTTGTATTTTGAGTAACTCTAAGTTTTTTGGGGGTCCGAAAGGTCTAAAAAATCCCTCAAAATAGAGTGTCTACGCGTTTGCCAAACACAGGCCACAATTGTGGCTCACATCCGAACCTTCTGTCACGATAATGGCATGCAGGCCACGATTATAGGCAGTTCCTTGAGCTTCTGTCAGGATCGTGGCATGTAGGCCATGATTGTGGGCCAAACCTGGAGCTTCCATTATGATCGTGGCTATCGTGGGCAGTTGTTTCAGCTTGAATGTCTCTGAAACTCCTCCGTTCTTTGATGTTGACCCTGAAATACTAACAAACATATCAAGGTACCTCAAAAACATAATATTTAAGCTCAAAAGCTTGTACTAACCTTTAAAACATTTAAAGCATAAATGAATCACAAACTAACACAATTTTAGCCTAAGGACATACTAAATGATTGAATTAACGACTAAATACATATCAAACTATGCCCTAAAATATAATGCAATTTACACTTATTCACATCCCCACACTTAAACATTCACTCGTCCTCAAACAAACAAAACAAAAAATAACACAAAATCATAAAGCACACAATACAATAATGAAATAATGGCTTCAACTTTATGAAATAAATTTAACTTTAAACACAGTCATTCAAGTTGTTCCAAAGCATTAACATGCAAAATCTGCATCTAGTAGCTCTGGAATAAATATACATATTAATCCAAACTTAACTGTCAAGTTTATTCACCCCTTGCAATTTTACACACACATTGATAATTATTTGATCATTCAAACTTTGTAACTAATCCTAAGTACGTTTTCAGGAAAAGTTAAGCCGCTTACAAGTTTGGTAGGTTTTTATTAGAAAAATTATTTCTTCCTTTTGTAGACATGAACCTAGTCTTTTTACATAGAGGCAAACATTGGTAATGAATATCGATCCGGTTACTCAACTAAGTTATGTTTTTATTAAGTTGCTTGATTGGAACGTCGTTATAGCATTTTGACGCAAAGGCACATATTTATGATGCATGTCGATCCGGTTACGTGGCTACATGACATTCTCAACTGACTCCTAACTTTATTCATAACCCGAAGGCCAGTGGAATAGTTATTTATTTAAAAATTTACAAACATACATTTTTTATATTTAATGCCTACCTTGTTGCTTTAGCTACTCATTTTTATGAAAAAAAAATACTAGCTAAGCTACTTAGTCGAAATACCTAAAACTATGATTGAATGTGACAACTCATAAGGTGATAAACAAACACTAAATCCTAATTAACTTGCATATTTAAGCCAAGAAAACCTAGACCACTAATTTCACAAGCTAATGACTCTTTACAACCTAATAGATTATGCTCAAAATTAAATCGATTTCATTCCATCTAAGCCATTGATACATTCACACAATTCACAATATGCATCCTAAACACACTGACATAATAATATTAAAAATTCACACTCAAAATAAAAACATACATACACGTAACCCATCATAGTTAACATAAAAATAAAAATGCACATACCTCCCTATACTTGAACAACACATTGTCCTCAATATAAGGGGTACATGTAAGAAAAATCAACACATAATGTGGGAATAAAACAACATGATAAAAAATATAAAAATAAAATAAAATAAAAAGACCAGGGTTAGAGCATAAGAGCTCATCATGGTGATTGAGGTGGTGATGATGTCGGTGTTTGAGACCAAATGCACTTGACGCCAAAGATTGTTGCCTTAGCTTATAATTGCTTTAAAACGAGTAAGAGAGTTAGCACTCTAAAACATTTCAAATCATTAAGAACTTATTTTTGAAATTTAAAACAAATCTAACTATGCAACAATTTAAACCTAACTACTAAAAGTGATAATTTATGGTCATTAACTTGATCTTATATCATTGGAAACTCAGGTGGATCAATTATGACAGGCTTGCTTCTACCCTTTTTGTTCAACATTGGTTTTGTAGCCCATAAGTAACTTGTAAATAGCAAAATAATCAGAAGGACAATATTGATAAAATTATGAAAACCAATTAAGCTCAGTAATATCCTTTTCGAGCGAATTGTCAACAAAATATGGAATAACAAAAATCCCTGAATCTTCCATAGAATCCAGTAGTTTGCGCGGTAAGAGTGTGAGTCGTTATCTTCTTGGTTCTTCTTTATTCACCCTCATCTCCTCTTCTTCTTTAGCTTCTTGAACAGAGACTTCTATAGCTTCTTCAAATTTGATGTCCGTTGTTATCTGTTCTTCGTCCTCACGTTCCTTCAAAGATTCGAGCATGTCAATTTTTTTGAATCAGTATCCCTCCTCTGGATTCTTTAATACATCATTCATGTTGAATGTTACTTGGTCATCACTAATTCGAGTGATGAGGTTCTCTTTATAGACATCTACCCAAGTTTTTTCGATGTTCAAGCATGGTATATCAAAAACTGGTGGATAATAGGAAAGATTGGCATTCTTTTCTTCATCCTCTTTCCTTGTCTCTTGGTCTTTTATATGATGGTGTTCAACTTGGTTTCCCACTAGTTCTTCTAGCTCTTCCCCATTCTTAAGTGTGATAGCCTCATATTGCTCTCGTTAATGTAATTCCATAATGCTCAGAGAGTCTTCCACACTTCTCTTACAAAATTTACGAGAAAATTGTTTCACTTGAATCTCCAAGTCGTGAATAGAATAATTTTCCGTTAATTGATCAAATTACTCTTCCAGTCTCTTTTGGGTCTCTTCCATATCTGTTAGCTTATCCATGATTTTGTCCAATTTGGATTCACATCAATTGGAATCATTTTGTTGAAATCCTAATAGGTATTGATATCCCATGTGAGTACTCATATTGTTATACCAAAAGAAATCTGAGTGGTTCTATCACCCCAAAGTGTATGTGTTCATATAAGGATAATGATTTCTTTAACTAAATTAAGGCTCATTGAAATCCACAAGAGTCCTTTGCTCCCTATAATATATATCCTCTATGATCATTCTTTTTATCTCTTCTTGATATCTAATTTTATGGATTCTTCATCTTTACTTTGTGATGCCCAAATCAATGTGATCTTGACTTTTCACCCAAAATTCCTCCACTTTTTTTCCCTTTTTTTTTATGATAGGGTACCATAATTACAAAAGATAGTGAAATTTCTTAGAATACAAGAATTAAACTAATTCTACACTGTAAGAATTAAACTAATACTACACCTTTCCAGTAACAGAGCCAAAAACTTGATTGTGTCGTTCGAGCTTTAAAATTTATAAGCCCTTAAATACCGCAAGCGCACCGGCCGCGATTGCAGTATAAGAGTTGTCGATCCAACGAAGAGGGAAACTAATCTAATCCTAAAATCTAAGGCCAACAATAAATGAAACTCAAAATAAGCAATGCATGGAAAATATTCACGAGAATTGAATTCAACCACTTAAGTCAGAAATTAAACATAAAGGAATTAACAACTGAGCAATTTGCAATCGCAATGGAAATCAACTTAAGGAATTTACCAATTTATGAGAAAGGAGATTTTACTTATCATTAATGCTAACCTAGTCGATTTTGTGTCAACGGGATGTCATTTTTAGACTATCTTAGGACTGATTATTCTCACTCGAGTTATAACCATTAAACCTTAAATTATAATTATGAGATTTGCAATCTCTTAATTCATAAATTATCCAAAACCTAATTAGATATGAAGCACTCTAATAAAATATTGGAAACTCACATGAGTTCTCTCCACATAATTTCCAATATGATTTATTACAGTTTCTATTAAATCGCCAAACTCTCATTAATCTTATTTAATCATTTTTCATTTGATTCACCCTCTCAGTTTATTACCAAATTATGAAATAACGTAATTAAATCATGCATTAATCCAAATAACAAAATCAACTAAATTATCATTGGATCATAATAAAATCCCAAAGGAAAGTTTAGAACATAATCAATACCCTAAATCCTATCATCATACTATCCATCTCAATTCTATACATCAATAAAATCGAAATGAAAAGGAAATACAATTGGAATAGGCAATGGATGATGAAGACGTCAGAAAATCTCCTGATCCGAGAAGCATTTTGAGTCAGCTTCATCTTCCTCTTCCTCCTTCTCTTTCTCTCTCTCGATATCCTCACCTAGGGTTTCAATGGTGGCTGCCATAAAGCCCACTTTTCTCTACCTCCCTCTCTTTTTTTTATTCTTCTTTATGTTTTGGATAACTCTAGGGTTTTTTGGGATCCGAAAGATCTAAAAAATTCCTCGAAACAGAGTGTTTGTGGGTCTGCTCGACACAAGTCACGATCGTGGCTCACATTCGAGTCATTCCTTGAGCTTATGCCACGATCGTGGGCTTTTGTTTTAGTCCTAATGTCTCCAAAACTCCGTCGTTCTTCGATATTAACCCTGAAACACTAATAAACATATCAAGGTACCTCACAAATATAATATTTAAGCTCAAAAGCTTGTACTAACACTTAAAACATAACAAACTAACACAATTTTAGCCTAAGTATATACTAAATGATTGAATTAACGGTTAAATACATATCAAACTATACCCTAAAACACGATAGAATTTACACTTATCACTTACCACATTACTATTTTTGTCAAGTTTGTTTCAAAGTACCTAATGGTTCTAATGACTGACTTGTTTTACAGAAGAGATATTAGATTTCAAACTTTGTTTTTTCAAACTGATTCAGTTCTCCTTTCATAGTTGAAACCAAATTTTCATCAGTAAATTAGGGCAACAAAGTTGTTCTTGAAAGAAGATTTGGTTCTTAGACTTTCAGAGGGATCTCCCAAAATGTATTAATGTGTATCTTGACCTCTCCATTCTCTTGGCATTCTTTGTTGCATAGGCTCCAGCTGAGAGGAAGGAGCCTGCTCCAACCTAATTTCAAAAGGACTTTCTTGATCTTATGATTCTAAGAGTACTATAGGTGTAGTCGATGTATTTTTAGGAAGCAAAAGATGCTCTTCATTATCTGAATCAGTTGATGTTGTTGAAGGTAGTGCTTCATCAAATACTACATGTATTGATTCTTTTATTTTCTTTGTTCTTTTGTTGTAAACCCTGAATCCTTTACTAGCGGTATTGTAACTCAGAAAGATATCTTCATCTAATCTTGCATCGAACTTTCAAGATTGTCTTTACTATTATTTAGAACAAAACACTTGCAACAAATGCTTGAAAACAAGCAACCTTCGATTTTTTTCCTTTCTACAGCTCATAGGTTGTCTTTTTCAGAATATGTCTTATATGACACCTGTTGAGTATATAACAAGCAGTGGATACTGCTTCTGCCCAGTAACCATTGGATAGGCCACTTTCACAAAGCATTGTCTTGTCCATAACAACTAGGGCCCTGTTCTTTCTCTCAATGACACCATTATGATAAGGAGTCCTTGGGCAAGAAAAGTTGTGAGTCATACCATTAGTATCATAGAAATCTTTAAATTTTTTGTTATCAACTTCTCCTCTATGATCGCTTTGAATTGATGTAATGCAATATGCTTTTTCGATTTGAATTTTTTTACAAAACTTCTCAAAAACTTCAAAAACTTCATCCTTATTTGATAGAAAGTAAACCCATGTAAATTTGGAATAATCATCTACTAAAACAAAACCATAATGTTTATCAACAAAACTTTGAGTCCTAGTGGGAGCAAATAAATCCATATTCATAAGTTTAAGTAGTTGTTTAGTAGACACAATATTTTTGGGAAGAAAGCTACTTCTAACTTGTTTACCTTTTAAACAAGCCTCACAAACTTGATTTCTTTCAAACTTTAGGGTAGGTGTTCCTCTTACTAACTCATTCTTGGACAATTTTCATAGAATGCTCATGCTAGCGTGTCCAAATGTTTTGTGCCATATGAATGAATCCTTTTCTAGAGAAACAAAGCACTTAACACTTTGTAAAGACATGTTTTCTAGTTGAGCATAGTATAAGTTCTGATTTCCAGGGCCAACAAATACAATATTATCATTATGGTTATCGACTATTTCATAATGAAATGTATAAAAAATGACTCTATAACTATTGTCACATTACTAATTTACATTTAACAGTTTATATTTCAAACCATCAACATAAATGACATTATCAATGGAGGCGGAGTCAAAATTGCCAATTTTACCAATTCTGGTGACCTTTGCATTATTTTTGTTAGCAAAGACGACATTAGCTTCGTTTTTTCTTTCAATATAATTGAAATGTGATATTTATCTTGTCACGTGTCTAGAACAACCACTGGGGACTATCCATTGATTTTCTCTTATCTTCGGTTTGAAGCATAGCTGCAGAAAAATATTATCTCATTTCAGGTAACCAAGTTTTTCTAAGTCCTTTCAGGTTAGTAGCTTGACCTTCAATCTCCAAACATACGTTTTAGATTATTTCTCTATTTTATGAAAGTTACAAGAATGACTAATGTGACAATGTCTTTCACAGTAGAAACACAAAACATATGAGTAAGAGTTGCTATAATTTCTACCATATATCAGGTTCCTACTGTTTTGATTATAGTTACTGGTGGATTAACAAAGAAATTATTATATGGCCTAAAATTACTATTTTCATTGTAACCTATTACAACCTTATCAAAATGCATTTACCACTATCAAGTAGTGCATCAAGGTTGTTCCTTCCATCAACAAACTTTGAAAGATCTTTTTCTAGAGATAAGATCTTCCCTACATATTTCTCTTTCTCAAGTTCTAGGTTGACAACCTTTTCTTCTGGTTGTCAGATCTTTTTCTAGAGATAAGATCTTCCCTACATATTTCTCTTTCTCAAGTTCTAGGATGACAACCTTTTCTTCTGGTTGTCTCACTTTATCAGAGTCACTCTTAAACAAAGTATTTTCCAACTTAACTACTCTTTCTTCCAAAACTTCCTTTCTAACGATCTTTTACTTATAATCAACTTCAAGATCATATTTTTGGTCACCAAACCCTCATTCATAGATTCTAATGATTTAATCTTACTCTTTAAAGATGCATAATTGTTCTTGGACTTATCAACTTCTTTGAAATACTTCACTATCAACTTTTTGTATTGATCATACAATTTATGATATGCATTTTTGAATGCAACAACTTTAATATCAGAGTTAGAATACTATACTTCACTGTCTCCTGATTCAGCCATGAAGCAAAAGTTGGTGACTTCTTCTGGCTCTTCTTCTTCTTCAAAGTTTTCAAAATCCTCATCCCACCAGGCTGCAATCATCGCTTGCTTTCTGAGTTTTCTATTTTTTGACTTATTCTTTTGAAGAAGAGGACATTCAAGTCTCGTGTGTCTAGGCTTCTTACAGTGATAGCATATGATTTGATTATTTTGTGTATTGTTATTGATGTTGCTGCCTTTTGATAGGAACTTGTTGCTCCTAGCTTTCTTGCTTCCTTCTCTTTTCTTCATCATCTTCTTTTTATAAAAGAGGACATATTTTCTAACCATAAATTTGAACTTGTCATCTCCATCTATTTGTAACTCGACTTCACTTTTATCACCATTTGATTCATCAGTTGCTTTTAGTGCTATTCTTTTTCTGTAAGAAGATCCTTCATCTCGCCTAAGCTCGATTTTATGGATCATTAGATTTTCTCATAACCAGTTGAGTGAAATAGTATATAGATCCTTTGCAATTTCTAGAGCTGTCACCTTAGGTCTTCATTCCTTTGGTAGTGATCTTAGAATCTTCATTATAAGCTCATCATTGAGATATACCTTTCCCAAGTTCTTTAAGGCCATGATGATATTGTTGAACCATTCGAAGAATTCATCTATGGTTTCTCCCTATTTCATACCAATAATTTCTGCACTAAAAGGCTTATTCTATGTTTCTGTACCTCATTCGTTCTTTCAAAGGTGACTTGTAGTATATCCCACATTTCTTTTGTTGTCGAGTAGTAGAATATTTTCTCATATTCTTCTGGAGATAATGCACAAATCAGATGATGTTTTGCTTTAGCGTTTAGCTATACATTTCTTTTGTTAGCATCAGACCATACTTCTATGTTTTCTGTTGCGAAAAGTGTAGCTCCAACTCTGATGGCTTGCCAGACTTCAATATCTATATATTGGAGATATATTGTCATTCTTTCTTTCCAATATGAGTAGTTGTTCCCATTGAAGTAAGGAGGCTTTGAAACAGATTGTCCTTTAAGGCTTCTCAAATTGTTTATCATGATCTAACACGTGCTGTAAAACATAATAAATGTGAAACCTCTCTCTAATACCAAATGATAAAGCAAATACACGCAAGGGAGGGGGGTGAATTGTGTGTAAAAAAATTTTAATTACTTTTAAATTGATAAGATCTACTAAAGAAAATGAATTTATGAATAGAAGGGTCCTATAAACTTCTGAAAGGATCTTGTTAACACTCAAATAGGAAAGAGCTAATTAATCGAAAAAAGCCTGCTACCGCTCAAAATGATAAGAACCTTTTTTTAATCGATAAGAGCCTCTTAACGCTAAAAAAGAAAGGAGCCTGTTTAATCGATAGGAGCTTGCTAATTTTTGAAAGAAACCTCTTGCAATATAAAAATAGAAGGAGCCTAGTGAAAACTAATAATGCGGAAAATTATAAGTAAGGAAGAAAGAGAAAATGACATAGTAGATTTATACTGATTCGGCTTATAACAAAGCCTACGCTAGTCCCTAAGTATCTAACTTAAGTATTTCACTATAAAAAACAAATGGTAATTTGACGAGCCTCTTCAAGCTCACAAGTGTATATTTTTCAAGGTTCTTCAACCTTTTACAGTAGTAGTATTTTGTTAGTCTCCACAAGCTCTCAATAAATGACAAAGTAATTTACTCAATATAAGCTTCAATGATCACTATCTTAAAAGAATTTTCACTTTTTAAAACACAAGAGATTTGATAATGATCTGACTTTCAAAAGTACTGATACTGTGAATATATATCTAAAATTTGGCTTCCTTGATTTTTCTGTATATCTCTGTGTCTTGCAACTACAATGATTCTTCCTTAAGTACACAATTGTCTTTAATTAGCTGTTGCTTAATCTTTGATATTATCTCTGCTGAAATATTTGATATTTAGATGTTAAGAAGAATGTTCTGTCAAGGCTTTCTGAGCCATTTATTCGAATTAGTATGATCCTTCTATATGTCATGGAATCATTTCTAAAAAGGTAAGTTTATAAAAAAGGTACTACAAAAAAGAAAGCAATTATTCTATGATTTTATTTCCTTTTAAGAATTATATCGTTGCCTATATAAGGAAATAAATCTAATTTGATTTTTGACAAATTATACAGCTATTATCAAAATTGTTAATCATAAACCTTGAGCTAACACTTTTTACTCTTAGAAATTGAACCAACTCAACACGTCAAGTATAAAGAAATGTAATCAACAACTGAAGTTTGACGTCAAAATCCTAGCAATTCCATAAACGATAAATTCACTTGGTAATCAATTAAAAAATAATATCCCAAATAATCAAAACAACAAGTCTAAAATAAAATTCAACAATTAATCATAGCTAAGCTTAGAAAATCATAAACAAGGAGAATAATGAATTAGAAAAATTCATTGAAGTGATCCACTTTTAGACCTCGGACTAGCCCTTTCTCAGTCTGAAAAATAATCCATCCACCAATCTTGAACCAGCTCAAAATAGGCGAGTATAGGTTCATATCACTCCCGACGCTCCTTGTTAGATTCCAGGAGTGATAGGATCCTATTCTTGTTAAAGAATGACAAACCTCTTGGAGCGCACATTTGCTTGCTTATTCATTTTCTCCTTCCTACTGCTATCTTTTTATAGGCTCATGAAAAATTTCCAGTAGTCCGCACATTCCTTAGGCCCTGTTTGGTTGAGAGATTGGTAATAGAACAGGATGGAATATAACACACTTCTATCGTTTAGTTGAGGGTTTCATAATGGAATGGAACGGAATAGGATGGAAATAAAGAGTTTCATGTTACGTTCCATTCTATCTTAAACAGTGAAAATAAGAAATCTCTGATTCAGAAGGTTTAGGATATAACGTAAACTAATAAATACATACTACCTGATATATCCTCAATAATTTTTCTTAATACTAATTATTTCTTCTAACCCTAACCCTCTTTTCCCCAAACTCATTTATTACGGTCCACAAAAATTGTATATAATTAATAATATTTTTATATTATTTCTCCTTACTCTAATAATAATATTTTTATATAATTAATAATAAAATAAAATTTTAATAAAATTTTTATTAATGAAAAATAGAAAATATATTAAAAATTATTATTTAATTGTTTGTGTATATTTCTATATAAATAAAATTTAAATAAATTTAAATATAAATCACATATAATAGAATAAAATAAAATTTATTAGATAATTAATAATAATATTTTATATAATTAATAATA
>JANZXR010000005.1:25414260-25424272 GCA_027575705.1 Erythroxylum echinodendron
GTTTGCGGGTGATACCGCGGCATCCAACCTTAATCAGAATTGTCCGCTTTGGCTGCGACTCGACCTCGCAACCTCACTGTTTTGTTCCGCTTTCGCGGACGCCTCTTACCACAATCACAAAAGATAGTGAAGCACCTTAGACTACAAGAATTAAACTAATTCTACATTGTCCTTGAAGTGTCAAAAACTTGATCGTGTCATTCTAGCTTTAAAATTTATAAGCCCTCAAATACCACAAACGCACGAGTCATGATTGTAGTATAAAAGGTGTCGATCCCACGAGGAAGGGGACTAATCTAATCCTAAAATCTGAGGCCAACAATGTATAAAACTCAAAATAAATAATGCAATGAAAGTAATCACGAGAATTAAATTTAACCATTTAAATCAGAAATTAAAAAAAAAAGGAATTAATAGTTGAGCAATATGCAATCACAATAAAATTCAACCTAAGGAATTTACCAATTTATGAGAAAGGGGATTATACTTATCCTTAATGTTAACCTAGCCGACTATGTGTCAATGGAGTGTCAGTTTTAGAATGCCCTAGGGTTGATTACTCTCCCTCGAGTTATAATCATTAAACCCTAAATTATAAACCCTAGTCAGATTATGGAACTTACAATCTCTCAATTCACAAATTATGCAAAACCAATTAGATCTAAAACACTTTAACAAACTATTGGAAAATCACATGGTATGTCTCTCCACATAATTACCAATATGATTTATTACGTTTTCTATTAATCACCTAACTCTCATTAATCTAATTTAATTTTTCTTTTAGTTCATCTTCTTAGTTTATTACCGAATTATACAATAATGTAATTAAATCACGACATTCATCTAAATAACACAATCAACTAATCATCATTAACTCAAAATAAAATCCTGAAATGGAGTTTAGAATATCATCAATATTCCAAATCCTATCATCATATTATCCATCTCAACTCCATAGATCAATCAAATCAAAATGAAAAGGAAATATAACTGGAATAGACATTTGAAGGCAGTGACATCGGAAAACTTCTTGATCCGGGAAGCACGTTAAGTTAGCTTCGTCTTCCTCTTATTCATCTTCCTTCTTCTCTTTCTCTCTCTCAGTATTCTCACTTAGGGTTTCACGGTGGCTACTTTCAAGCTCCTTTTTCTCTGCCTCCTCCTCTTTATTTTATTCTTCTTTGTGTTTTGGATAACCCTAGGGCTTTTTTAGGATCTGAAAGGTTCAAAAAATCCCTCAAAATAGAGTGTCTACATGTTTACCTAACACAGGCCATGATTGTGGCTCACATCCATGCCTTTTGTCATGATCGTGGCATGTAGGCTACGATGGTGGGCTGTTCCTTGAGTTCTGTCATGATTGTGGCATCCACGCCACGATCTTGGATGAAACCTAAAGCTTTTGTTAAGATCGTGGGTCATTGTTTTGGCTTAAATGTCTCTAAAACTCCATTTTTTGATATTCACCCTAAAATACTAGCAATCACATCAAAGTACCTAAAAAACATAATATTTAAGCTCAAAATCTTGTACTAACCTTTAAAACACTTAAATCATAAATAAATCACAAACTAAAACAATTTTAGTCTAAGCACATACTAAATGATTGAATTAACAACTAAATACACATCAAGTTATGTCCTAAAACACGATGTAATTTACACTTTATCGAAGGGGTATAATTTATATATTGATCTAAATATAGATGTGTTAGATTTTCAAATGCTCAAGTTGCAAACTCAGAGACAGCCTGAAGCAACGGGCCTAACGGCCTAGTAGCCTTGATGGGCTAGGGAATAGAGATGGGACTAAGGGCTCAGATCTGTATGCACTAATAAATAGGGTTTGACACAAAACATTCTATTGGACCGTATTTAACGAGAATATACTGAAAGGGAATAACTCGAACATATTTTATTAAACATACATGGCATGGTAGGACATGCTTATTACATACAGAGTGCATAAGTAGTGACGCCAGGTACATACTAGAGAGGTATATATTTATTATGACCAACAACTTGAACACCTGTGGTAGATAGGTAAATATACACTATGCCTAGTGTAAGATTAATAAGAAAGAACATAATCACATAGATAATGTTAATCAGGATCTTTACATATGCATAAATAACAAATAATCACATACTTAGATTATGGTTGTATTTCCACCGGCTAATGAATGTTTCTGCAGATCTTTTACTCTTCTTGTTCTTCGTATAAAAAAGCAATGTAGAGGAAGAAACACATGCAGAGTACTCTATGCTTTTCATTCTTTTGTTTTTAGTTCAAAAAACTTAACTACCTTTCATAGTTATTGAAATAACAATGACTATTAGATCCCTCATGAGCGTATATGATCCATTATCTCCCACTCACACATGATGGATTTTAATTTAATTAAAAAAACTTTGTAGTGCCTCATACTTGTTCAATAATCAGAGTGACCAGCATACGACGAGAGCACACTGCCACATATTTGTTAGGAGTATATGACATCTCGATTAACAAATTGACCCTAGAACTCATCTCGATTAACAAATTAATCCTAGAACTTATGTGTCTTTGAGTACACATAGTATGTTATACCCTAGGTCATGTCTTGCATTTGCACTTTCCTTTGATCTCATTTAGTTTCTTGTGTCATGACTGTATTCAAATTCTCTACTAAAGAGACAATGGCCATTTATGAGTACTTTTCATGCGAGTCAATGATCTAAATAAATGACCTTCCTCTGTTCTCAATTCTCTTTTGAATTAAATTTAATTTGATTTGCTAGAATTATTCCATAAGATCGCATCTTGCATGATCTTTTAGCAATAAACTAAAGTAGCAAACCTTAAATTCAATTCTCAAGAATGAGACAAGAGTCATAATTGTACATGACGAGGTTCTTCTCAACTTCAAGGGTCTCATACAATGTAAGACGAGATCTGGAGACTTACATTAATCCCTTCTGTGGTCAGTTTTGCACATATGGTATGAGTCATATGCTACGGTATTTACCCACTTCGTTTACCTTGAACATCTTTCATTTAATAAATACCGTACAGATGATAGTTCAAACATACTTAATGTTTAAATTGAGTTCACTTATCTACTCAAAACCTGTTCAAAACTCACATCTGGCAACGTAAGACAGATATAGTGATCATTAAATCACTTTGAACCAATTTCCTTATGAAATTTATGGTTTAAGTTTCTCGCTCTCAATTATCACCTAGATAATAAACTTTAAACAAGTCTCATCTCTCGCGAGCAGAAACACTAGAGATGATTTCCCGTATGAGAGGGCCAATCTCTAATCTGTCTCATATACTTGTAATTCATCCCAAAATATATTTATGCAAAACATATATATTCATGGATCAAATGATAAACAATGTATAATATTCATCATACATTATATCCAAAATATGACATTATTATGAGTGAACATGCACAAAGAAATGTTTATCAGTACATGTCAACATCTACATAGTCCTAGTGAATTTACATACCCAATGTACAAATATTTAAATTTTGGCTTTGTCATTAGGTATGCAATCATACCTCGTGTAGATATATATTTCATGTTCACTTCACTTCTTTTCGTGCAACTATATCTTTCACATAATTATACTTAGTATCTATGTTCTTTGTCTTACAATGAAATTTGGGGTCTTTAGTATAAGCGATTGTAGCTTAACTATCACAGTTAATGGTCACTAGATCAATTTCACTTTTAGTGAATCCCAAATCCATTAAGAATTGATGAAGCCACAAGCCTCTTATACTATAGTTGAGAATGTTATAAATTCAGCTTCTATTGTGGATAGTGCAACGCAAGATTGTTTCTTACTTTTCCATAGTATTGCTTCATAGTTTAGTAAGAATATATGTCTTGAGGTAGATTTTCTTTCATCTAAATCTCCTACCCTGTCTACATCGGTATACCATTGTATACGTAGATCATTGCCTTGATAATATAATGCATAGTCCACAATTCCCTTTAGATACCTCAATATTCTTTTTACTGCTTTACAATATACTTGGCCTGGATTTGATTGATATCTGCTCACCATTCCAACAGTGTAATAAATATCTAGTTTTGTACACATCATTGCGTACATAAGACTTCCAACTGTACTACTATAGGGAACATTATTCATTTGTTCCCGTTCTTGTGGCGTTGATAGGCAATTTCTCTTACTAAGGCCTTCACCTTTAGCAATAGGATTTTCAATTGGTTTGGAATCTCGCATATAGAATCGTTTAAGAATTCTTTGAATGTACAACACTTATGAAAGTGATAATAGTCTCTTAAAACGATCTCATGAAATCTTGACTCCAAGAATGTATGCCGCTTCACCCATGTCTTTCATTTCAAATTTAGATGATAACCAATCTTTGATTTATGTAAGGAACACACAGTTATTATAAGCAATC
The DNA here is from genome assembly GCA_027575705.1 of Erythroxylum echinodendron. Lineage (NCBI taxonomy): Eukaryota > Viridiplantae > Streptophyta > Magnoliopsida > Malpighiales > Erythroxylaceae > Erythroxylum > Erythroxylum echinodendron. The sequence goes on from JANZXR010000005.1 coordinate 25,418,693, forward strand.
AATATATCATCCACGTATAAAGATAAAATCGTGAATTTATCTTTGGATCTCTTAACATACACACAATGGTTCATCAACCATTTGAAAATCATACAAAATGATTACATTATGAAAATGAATGTACCATTGTCTTGAAGATTGCTTTACGCCATAAATCGATTTTAATAATCGATATACTTTATTTTCTTGACCTGCTTTGATGAAACCTTCAGGTTGTTCCATATAGATTTCTTCTTCTAATTCTCCATTGAGAAAAGCAGTTTTTACATTCATTTAATGTAATTCAAGATCCATACTAGCTACTATAGCTAGAATACGACGAATTGAAGCAAACTTCACAACAAGTGAAAAAGTTTCCTCAAAAGCAATTCCCTCCTGTCGTGTATATCCTTTTGCTACAAGGTATTCCTTGTATCTTTTAATACTTCCATTAGCTTTTTGCTTTATTCTGGGAACTCACTTGTTTCTAATTGCTTTGTGCCCTTCAGGGAGGTCAACTAGGTCCCATACTTGATTAAAGCTTAAAGAAGTCATTTCTTCTTTCATTATTTTCATCCATTCTCCTTTAGCAAGGTCAGTAAGAGCCTCATTTACATTCCTTGGCTCTTCTTCCTCTTGCAAAACAATCATATTAATTTCTCCTTCAATCTCAAAATGACATCAGGGAATTATTCCTTGATTACTTCATCTTAAATGAGGCTCATCATAAACTAATTCATGATGGATCTGATTGCTTCCACTCAGATCAGTCATCATAGAGAATCTTTCTATGGAATTGCTCCCACTTGGTTGAGGTTCCTCAACTTTACTCTTCATAACAGAATCATTCTGATCAAGTATATCATCTTTTCCTTTCTTAGGAAAATCATTCTCCAAGAATGTTACATCTCGTGATTTAAATTCAATTACACCTTCATTACCTTATTCACCAATAAATACGTATCCTTTTGAATGTTCTAAGTATCTAATAGAAATACGTTTTCTCCCTCTTGGGCCTAATTTCTCATGTTTGTCAGAGAGATCATGAACATAGGCTACACACCCCAAGGTTTGAGACTTGACATGTCAAGTCTCCTACCAGTCCATAACTCATATAGTGTGTTAATAACTGATTTCTTGGGCACACGGTTAAGTACATAAGTGGCTATTAGCAACGCATTGTTAGGTGAAGAGGACTTCACGATTATTAATTTTGGTGATAATAAAATAATAATAATATTAGAAATAAATGAACTATTTTGATAAGTTTGTTAAGTATGCAGGAAAACACAGAAGAAGTAGAAAATATCGAAGAAGTGGAAAATACAAAAGAAGCAGAAAGCACAGAAGAAGTGGAAAACACAGAAGAAGCAGAAAACACAGAAGAAGTGGAAAACACATAAGAAGCAGAAAATACAAAAGAAGTGGAAAACAAATAAGAAGAGGAAAATACAGAAGAAGCGGAAAACACAAAAGAAGTGAAAACACAGAAGAAGAAGAAAACAAAGAAGTGCAAAACATAGAAGAAGAGAAAAATACAGAAGAAGTGAAAACACATAAGAAGCGCAAAACACATAAGAAAAGGAAAACACAGACTATACAAAGATGAAGATTTGCTAGTACGTCAGACAGTTAGTTAGTTGGAGTTAGCTACAAAACTCAACTGAATAACAGGTTTTATAAGAATCAAGAAGTAGTTATCAAGAATCAAGAAGCAGTTGGAGATTTAGGCTATATATACTAGTCGTAGTCGAAGATTGAACAACCTTTAATCTTTTGAGCTTTCAAGTTGATTTAACGTGTGATTTACTTCAATTAGTATCAGAGTTCAGTTTCCAAGAACCACCTTTACAAAGTGAGGACAAAGATCCATGGTTGAATCACATGTTTTTATAGCTGAAGATGCCTCCGTCACAAGACCTCCTGCATTCAATGGTGAAGATTATCATTATTGGAAGGACAGGATGTGGCTCTTGATAGAATCCACATACATTGATCTTTAGGATATCATCGAGAATGGACTATATGTACTATTAGATAATGACGGAAATACCATTCCTCGTAACAGACAGTCAGCTGATCACTAAACTAGATTTCAACTAAATTCAAAGGCCAAGTTCTTTTTGAATTGTGCTTTAAGCATAAGTGAATATGATAAATTTCATGAATGCGAAACTGTGAAGGAGATATGGGACACTCTATCCATTACACATAAAGGCACAAACCAGGTGAAAGAGTCCAAGATCAGTATTCTTGTACATCAATATGTGCTGTTTAAAATGAAAGAAGATGAGTCTATTGATCAGATGTTTGGAAGATTTCAAACTATCGTTAATGGACTTAAAGCTCTTGGGAGAAACTACGATAATCAAGACCATATCAGGAAGATTCTCAGAAGTCTTCCGAAAAGATGGAGACCCAAAGTCACTTCAGTACAAAAAGCCAAGGACTTGAGTAAATTAAAGCTAGAAGAATTGCTTGGTTCTTTGAAGATGCGTGAAGTAGAGCTTGATGCTAAGATAAACCTAAAAGAGATAAATCTATAACATTAAAGGCTGGTCAGAAAAATCACAAGACTCAGAGAAATAGAAGTTCATCATCAAAAGCATTAAAGATCGAAGAAGTCAAGAATGATTATACTTGTGAATCTGATCACGATTCAAGTGAAGATGATGACGAATTATCTTTGATTTTAAGAAAGATCAGAAGAATGTGGAAAAAGAAAGCAAAAGGAAGTAAAAAAATTTATTTTAAGAAAAATAGTAAAGAAGAAGTTAAGAACAAGAAAACCTCTATCATTTGCTATGAGTGTAACAAACCAGGACACTATAAGTATGAATGTCGGTTGCTTAGAAGAGAACCGAAAAAGAATAAAGGAAATAAAAAGAGTATGATGGCAACTTGGGAAGATTTGGATTCATCTGAATCTAATTCTGATTCAAAAGCATCAGTGCAAGCAAATATATGCTTGGTAGCTGAAAAAAAGGGTGACGAGGAGGTAACTTCTAACTTTAATGAGCTTCAAGATACATATTTAGAATTGTTAGAAGATTTACATGTTATACGAAAGCAGTATAGATCCTTAAAAAGAAAATTTGTCGAAAACTTGAAGAACACGGAAGTGTTAGAAAAAGAAAACATCTGTCTTAAGAAACAAGTAGACGATATGAAGAAAAAAGAATCTATTGATAGATTTGAGGAAATTAGTCAGTTGAAACAAAGGATTAATTATCTCTTAGCAGACTTATCAACCTTTACTGAAAGTACGAAGAGAATGAATGACATGATTAGAAATTATAGACACCCTAATGATAAGAGTAGTTTAGGGTTTATTAAAAGCAATACTGGTTACAAAAAGAATTTTGTTCCTTATAGAAAGAAATTTCGCCAGTCTTCTTTTTATCATTCTATGAATAATTATAAGACTAACCCCAAAGGACCTAAGAAAATCTGGGTACCTAAAAAGAACATAATATCTACTGTAGATCTCCTTCCTTCGAAAAAGCAGACAGCACCAATGGTATTTGGACAGTGGATGCTCACGATACATGACGGAAAGAAGGTCTATGTTCCTAGATCTTCAAAATAAGAAGGGAGATCAGTAACTTTTGGAGACAACCAGCAGGGCGAAATAGTTGGAATCGACAAAATCGGTAAAGATTCCTTTGCATCTGTTGATAATGTTCTGCTAGTTGAAGGTTTAAAATATAATTTGATTAGTGTAAGTCAATTATGTGATTCTAGTTTTGAAGTATATTTTAATCAAAACTCTTGAGTAGTCAAAAACAAGGACGGTTCCATATTCTTTTCTGCTAAAAGACAAAACAATATTTAGAAGATTTGTAAAGTCAAAATATTTCTGGTTTTATATCAACAGATGAAGAAAAACTGATATGGCATAAAAAGCTAGGTCATGTTGGTTTTAAACATATTTCTAAGTTGATTAAACATGATTTGGTAAGAGGTTTACAAAAAATAAGTTTTAACAAGGATTTTTTTTATGAGAGTTGTCATAAAGGAAAACAGGTTAAAAGGTCTTTTTCTTCTAAAAATATTGTAACTTCGTCTAGACCTCTAGTGTTGTTACATATAGATTTATTTGGTCCAACTAGGACATTAAGTCTTGGTGGAAAGAAGTATGGTCTTGTAATTGTTAATGACTTCACTAGATTTTGTTAGATACTATTTTTGTCACATAAAAATGAAACTTTTAAATGTTTTAAAGTTCTTTCCAAAAAGTTACAAAATGAAAAAGGAATTTCTGTTGCTGGAATTAGAAGTGATCATGGTGGAGAATTCGAAAATGAAAATTTTAGAATATTTTGTGAAGAGAATAGAATTTTTCATAATTTCTCTACTCCTAGAACTCCACAATAGAATGGAGTTGTAGAAAGAAGGAACAGGACGATTCAAGAAATGGCAAGAACCATGCTTTGTGAAATGAATCTTCCTAAGTATTTTTAGGCAGAAGCTGTAAATACAGCTTGTTATATTCAAAATAGAATACTTTTGCGACCATGGTTGAATAAAACTCCATATAAGTTATGGAATAGAAAGAAGCCTAATATATCTTACTTTTATCCATTTGGTTGCAAGTATACTATATTGAATACGAAAGAAACTTTGGATAAATTTGATTCTAAGGCCTATTCAGAAATTTTTCTAGGACATTCATTATCTTCTAAAGCTTATAGGGTTTATAATCTTGCTTATAAATCTGTTGAAGAATCTATTTATGTCAATTTTGATGATGGTTCTCAACCAGATAGAAGTAATGATACTGATAATGAAACCTTATCAGTACCTTTGGTTGATAATGAAGATATGTCACCATCAGATATTCCTCAAGATAAAGTAAAAGATGTTCCAGAAAATTTTAGTCTGAAAAAGGACTGAAAATATAAATCTTCTCACCCAAAAAATCTGATTATAGGAGAAATTTTAGACGGTATGAGAACTAGGTCTAAATTCAGAAGAGAAGCAAATGTAGCTTTTATTTCTGAAATAGAGCCTAAGAAAATTGTTGAAGCTCTTCAGGATGAAGCTTGGATTTTAGCCATGCAAGAAGAGCTAAACCAATTTACTAGGTATAAAGTTTGGTCTTTAATTCCTAGGCCCTCCAAAAAGTCTATTATAGGAACCAGATGGGTTTTTAAGAATAAACTAGACTAGTCAGGTAGAGTAAGTCGTAACAAAGGTAGATTAGTAACTCAAGGCTATAATCAACAAGAAGGAATAGATTGTAATGAAACTTATGCTCCTATAGCTAGATTAGAAGTTATTAGGATTTTACTTGCATATGTTGTTTGTCATGATATAAAACTATTTCAAATGGATGTGAAAAGTGCCTTTTTGAATAGTTTTATAGATGAAGAGGTTTATGTGAAGCAAAGTCCTGGTTTTGAAGATTCTAAGAAACCAGATTATGTCCATAGACTTCATAAAGCTTTATATGGCTTGAAACAAGCTCCTCGAGCTTGGTATAATCGTCTAAGTTCCTTTTTGATTGAAAATGGTTTTAGTAAGGACATGTAGATAAGACTTTATTTAGAAAATGTATTGAGAATGATTTCATCATAGTACAGATATATGTTGATGATA
>JANZXR010000005.1:25425891-25441059 GCA_027575705.1 Erythroxylum echinodendron
CGGTACGGTATTCGCAACATTGTTAGGAAGTATAAAAAGTTGGAAGCTATTAAAGGAGCAAGAAGGAACATCCTCTCTCCAAAGCATGGTTGGGACTCAAATTACCACAAGTTTTAATATATTTTTGGTGCATATGCAATATTGGATTGGATGGTTTTTATGATCTTTGATTTTTGGTGTACATGCAATGATTAATTAGATGTTTTTATGAAAATCTATGATTGACGCGAGTCCTTAGATATCTGTAATTTCTAAGGTTTAACTTCTAAGTAAAGATTATCCACATATATTTCCAAGATTAACGTAAAAACTTTGGGCTTTTCAGGCAAAGGGCAACTTGTTCGGGCTTCAACAGCCTGCTCATGTTCTATTGAGTTCATGTTCAGGCCGACTGGGCTTTGTCCCGAGCATGGATGATGAAAAATTCAGGCCGAGGTCGGGCCATAAGAACCCAGGCCCTATCTGACTTCCTGTCATCCCTGAGGTACGAGCTATAAAAGCAACAGAAACAATGAAATTTTAGTGAAGTGGCCACTACCAAGTTCCAGTGTCCTCACCAAGAAAGACTGCTCGGGCACCATCTTTTCCTGTGCAACTGGTCCCCTCTCAACCAATTTTCTACTCAGCCAATCAGTTAAGGGTAAAAATAGCCATAGTTTGTACAAGTACAGTCTCTGTTATTCTTGCCCGACATAAATGATTCAGTACAAGTATGGTCTCTGTTTTCATGATTAAAAGTAAATGTGAAAGTGTTCCAATATGCCTAGAGAAAATAAATCAAGTATGTTTCCTGAAATAGGCTCCAAACAGAAGAATGAACAAGCCATCAGCATTGGGAACATTCAGGTGGACAGATTAGATGCCTGCGATTTCAGGCTACACAAGATGAACCGGAAGTCATTGTCTGCTGAGTATTCTTTAAAACAATTGAACCCCTCAGTTTCTTTTGTGCATTTCCCATGCAGCTACGAGACTTTTCAGCTTTTAAGTCTCTCAAAGAAATAGAGGTAGCCCATGTCCTTTGGAGGATTTATGGAGGCGCCAACCTTGTTATCATTGAAAATAGCCCACCTACCATCTTTAAAGATATGTGCGACATAATGGCCACATTGGGTTGAGGTTCCCATGTGGCTTACTATTCCAAAAAGTCTGTATCCTGCATAGGAACACGAAACCAAGTCTTTAGGTTGATCCAACCAATAATCACTTCTCCACATTCATCAGAGTAAAATCCTTACATGAAGAATTTAATAGTGTATCACATTTGAGGAGAAAAAGAAAAAGTATTAGAGTCAAGGGATCAGAAATAAAATTCGAACAACTCCTTCAGCTTAGTTGGAGCCATAACCAAAAACAAAACTGTCACCACTATGGCTGAATTTGTGGCAACATTTTTTCTCCGTGAAGATTTTAAACAGTCATCGAGAATTCAGGCTTAATGACAGGTTCAATCCTAATTGTTTCGGGTAACAAAGCACCTGGACTAATTAAATAAATAGGCAAAGGGAATCCCCACACAAAATACAGAATCCTAAAGGCCATATAAGCAGTTAAATTCCTTAAGCTCCTAGCAACACAAGAAAGACGGGGTAGAAAATTCAGCTAATTAAGAATTGCAAAAGCTATTCCAAAGCAACAATTCATAGCTTCTGTAAGTATAGAAAATGTTGAGAGAAGCAATGAACAAGAATAAGGTAAAGAAACTAACTGCCTCCTCCATCCGGCAGCCCTGTATCATTTGAAGCAGGTGCATTAGTTGATGAGTTGACATCCATATCAGATGAAAGAGACGCATCAGGATTGCTGAATATCCAATCTGTTGCTTTTTCAATGTCACCACCCTGTGAAATGCACACAAAGTACCAATTCAAAATTCAACTGTGCCTGTAAAACTGTCAATTAACTACATCTTTATCCCAAAAGTTAAAGAAGATTACAGATTGCTTCAGCGCCTTTCGAGCAACTGCTTCTTGAAAACCAAATGAGATTAAAGTATCAACTTTTGATTGGTCGATTTCAACTCCCTGTCTCCCTTGGGAAATAGGAGCATCTATATCTGAAATTAGATAAGCACCTCAAATCTATATGCTTTCACAAAATTACCACCAGTAGTAGAAGCTTATTTAGATAAAGACTTGCTTCACTAAGCACTGATCTTTTTCAAGATAACAAGGCTTCTTAGATACCTGGGTCGTCCATGTAAGAAAGCAACCAGTTCATTGCCTCTTCTACCCCAACATTTGAGGTGTTTATGGCAGCTTTCTGACAATGAAGCTGGTTGAAGCCCATTGAGACAAGCTGAGATACAATGTCTTCACTGGCAACAATATTAGCCTTATTAGCTTCCACATCTCCCCCAGAAACTGTTTAATGTAAATTTAACATAAGAAAATTATGAACTTCTCCAAACAGATTAAGGAAATAAAAGAATGCAATCAAACCGTAAGACGATAACATCAAACCTCATAGGTAATATATACCACATAAACCAATCTTAAACACAAACGAGATGCATATGATATCTAAAGGTTTCCAAACTAATGAACGAGTTGCACCCAATACTTGCTGTTTTTCTATTATTCCACACCAAAGGCCAAATTGTATGTAGATTCTACTAGAAGATAAGCCAAATTATGAACATTGTCTGTACTTTCAAGAAATTATAAATAACAAAAGAATTCATAAACTCCACAAATCATCATCTACCACTTTCAGGTAGCAGCTCCTCCCCTGGCTGAAGGCCCTTGCTCCGCATGTGGCTAATGTCTATGATATCAGGAACATCAATATAGACATCTGGGAGATGACAAGCAATCAGGAAAACTAAAGAGTTCAATATGAAAAGAATCAAGAGAAAATAAGGCAACAAAAGAACAAAACCGAAAAAAGATTACCAAGCTTTTTTGGCACCCAGCCTTCCTCCATAACAAATTTCCGCATGTGCAACACCAAATAATCAGGGAATGAAGTCAACCCAGCAGTCCTGCAGCACAATAAAAAGTTATGGTATGGAAACAATATTCTCATCAGTTTAGCACTAATGCGTCATCAGCATACCCTTCACTACTATTCCTCTTAGATCTGAGAACATTACGAATCTTACTTTAGTGCTGTAGTCTTAGCCTTCAAGGCAGTGCTATAAAAATCTTGAATCTCCTCTGCAGCTGAAAAGTTAGCAAGACATGCTTCTAGAGGAACCCTTGGCCGCACAATTTCGTCAATAGACCTGTCATGATTGGCATGCTAAGCAAAAATGTTTAAAGAAGTCAAAACTATGCACCAAAGTACTTCTACTTACACATCCTTCCCTTCTGAAACTTTTACCGCTTTCAATTTCTGAAAAGCATCAAGTTCATCTAAACTCACAATAAAAGATAGAGAATTAGCAGTCATACTCACATTTACCAAGAAACAAGAAGAATAAAGAGGAAAACACACCTTTATTAATGGCCTCGTGTAATGGAATATTCAAAGAAAGAATATAATCAAGTCTTCTATTATAAGCCACCTTTCCAGAAGAACACAAAATACGATCTTCAATACCGAACTTAAAACTCCTAGAAGGGTCTAATTCAGGTCTCCCATGATTAGCACGTTCAACTTGGTCAAGGAAATGCAGGAAGAATTCCAATGCATCCTACAAAAGAGTTGGGAAGAGACACGCAATAAACCAGTTAAGGGTGGCATGTTATGTTCCTCCAACCAATTAAGGTTTGAACAATTGTGCACTGGATTATGGTACCATAGTATTATTATGCCCTATTTCTAATCATTTTAATCTAAGTTAATTTGAAACAAACTCCTCTCTCTCTCCTAACAGCCAGAAGTAATGATGCACATAAAATGCCCTTCAAATTCATCTACAAATATTTTAAGAAACTGCCAAATAGATACACCACTGCGTAAGAAATTTCTCTTTTCATAGAGATTGCACATATTCTGCAGCAACTTGATGTATGATTAATAAATGGTTCTGTTCCTGCCACCTATCCCAACAACTCCAGGTAACTGGAACTAATAAGAAATGAAGATAAACTATCCATCTCCACAGCTACATTAAGAAATGAAGATAAACTATCCATCTCCACAGTTTTCCTAAGGCCCTGGAACCTTGATTCCTTGTTTTTCCTGGTTATAACCGAACAGTATGGGTTTTTCTTATCCTTTTTCTCTTCGAGAATGATCATTAGTTGCAAGAAATTTAGGTCTATCAAGCAGAGTCATCATGCAAATAATAGTTCTTGGATTAGATTCAACATACCTGTTGCCTCATTGATGAAAACTCTGGGTGGTTAGCAGCAATAACAGCTTTGAACATGCGAGGTGGTATTCCTTCCTGTTTCTATTGTTTTCAGAGAATAGACAAAACCCAAAAAAAAAAAAAAAAAAGTGATATGAATCATATTTAAAGACAGGAAAGTAATGTCAAATGTTGAAGAACAGAAACTAATAGTGTGAAATTGTAATGCAATCAGATATAAGCACACAAAATAAGCCATAATTTCCATTGGGTATCCAGTAAAATTTGATAAATAACAGCCCTTTTTTCTTTTTGGAAAGGAAAATGCAATTGTTAACTCTAATAAGTGAATCGAATAGTTTTGGAAAGGATGACAAAAAATTCTTAAAAGAAGCTTATCGGTTAATACATTCATGATCATCACATGTTATTCAAAAATCTCCAATATTAAAACACATGGTCACCGGTCACCCTAGTTGGAGACACATAATAGTTAAGGTTCAAAGTGCTTACATCACTTCTTGATATTGCAGCATTCACCTCATCATCTTTCTGTTACATACAAAAAGTATAATAGCAATCAGAACAACAACCAATAGCATAAAGGATGAGGTAATGCTCCACTGGTTATACCTCCAGCGCTGGAAATGAGTATTTGCCAGATAGTAATCCATGTGCCAGTTTTGTTCTGTCACACAAGGACGAATCCTTAACTAGAAGATCGATGAATAGACGTGAAATAATATCTTCCCCATTCACTAAGTAAAGTTCATTACATAGATAAATTGGTGAGTAGCAATGGTTTGAAATACCAAAAAATAAAAGGAAAAATATGAAAAATTTGAGAAGCAACAAAAGTTAAACAGGAATAAGACAGAGAACAAGAGAAATTAATAGTTAGATTAACTAAAAAAACCACTAAACCATCCAATAAAACAACAAACATGATTTCAGTTATTGGCATTCATAACATGCAGACTACTTACAACTGCATATTTAGATCCACAGTTGGATCAGCTGGAGCCATCTCAAACGCAATTTTTAAGCTTTGAGTCAAATAGTATCTGCCCACAGAAGGATAGAACGAACAACATATACACATTAACAGCATAATGCAGTGGATGATAACATTCATATGCTCATTTAAAATCAAAGGCAAACAAGAACACAAGTCAAACTACAGATGATGCAAATGAGAATTAGTTTCATTATTTTGTTAGATATTACTTTTACATATTAAAAAAGGAACTATTTTAATTTTCGCTTGTCTTTGTCGGAGATTTTTAGTCTATTAGTGAACGATAAGAATCCTTATTATAGTAGGATTCTTTTGATGTTTTGGCAATTCAAACTAGAGCCCTTATTTTAGTAATTTTAGGAATAAGATAGCAAGATTCATAAACAAGGCTGAATGCTTCAACTGTGACAAAATAAGAGTTTTCTGATTATGAATTTCACAATTATTAGTGTGAGCTGATAATCTTTATGTAACCTCATTTTGAGTTTTTCTTCTTCACTAATACTTATAGATAAAGTTCAAATCTGCTATATTTTACTTGGTTCTTATTTTAGCTTAGGATTTTGCTCCTATTCCAATTAGCGATGACAATCGGCCGGGCAGGGCCAGGCTTGCAATGTCGGCCAACTTTTTACTTTTTCTAAAAAAATTTGTTGCCTGTTGGGCCTTGGCAGCCAGGGCTTGCCAATACTACTTCCAATTGTCAATTAGCTTAAAAGTATGCTTGGCAACCCAAAGTCAATGGAGAAAGCCCGATTTGATTGGTTTTTGAGCCAGGCTCGGACCTAGGAAAAAAATGGGGCTACAAGCTTGGTCCAAACCCACCCAAATTTGGTCCAAAACCTGATCAGGCCTATAAAAAATCACTGGTTCAGGGGCCTGTGCCATTTCTCTTCAAAGCTATCCTGTAGCATCTCTAAATCATGCAATCATGCAGGTATAAGACTAACCTTGAACAGAATGAATGTGTTGAGAACACAACCTGCATTGTTGCAGCCATGTAGCAACTGCAAGAAGGATACATTAGAATGGAGAGAACAACAATGTGTTATTTCTGGAAGAACTTTCCAAGAGCAATATTACCTGTTACCAAGATTCACAAGCCCTGTATATCCAGGTCCAAAGATCGGTTCAACAGCCTCCCCACTTTCTTGAATTCGGTTCCAATCAAAGTTGGTATTCTGATCAAGTTCTCTTTCAGCAGTGGTCATTTCAGTCTAAAACCAAAGGAAATATTATCAGCTTCTAATAAGTCTGCTTATGTCGATTGTCCAGCAAGGGATATATTGATATGCACCACCTATGAGATACTGGGTACCGGGGGGAACAAACGAGGGAACAAAAAAGATACAACAAAAATAACATCCAGTATTCTAGTTTAACAGGATCAAATCTAATATTTCCCAGCAAACTAAAGAACACAAGCCCACCGACTTAGAGACAAAATATCAGATACATCAGAATTAGACTGTCAGTCCACATTGATTAAACCATCAAAATGAAAAAGAAAACTAGCACTCAAGTTACAGCTACAGTATATAGTAATGCTAGCTAGCAGTCAATAAACACTGCTTTGTCAGTAATCTACAAACATGAAAGGAGCTAAGGTTTTAATTTTTTATCATCTTTTGATTGCTCTTCTCTTGTTAATTAATATAGGTATAGAACAGCTCCACAGTATCAGTTTGGAATTAAAGAAAAGGACATAACTCCCAAAGTAATAATTGTTCTGGGACATCTTAATCATTATATCAACAATGGGTTTCTATTCTTATGTTAAGCATCCAGTATTCTAGTTTAACAGGATCAAATCTAATATTTCCCAGCAAACTAAACAACACAAACCCACCAACTTAGAGACAAAATATCAAATACATCAGAATTAGACTGTCAGTCCAAATTGATTAAACCATCAAAATGAAAAAGAAAACTAGCAATCAAGTTACAGCTACAGTATATAGTAATGCTAGCTAGCAGTCAATAAACACTGCTCTGTCAGTAATCTACAAACATGAAAGGAGCTAAGGTTTTAATTTTTTATCATCTTTTCATTGCTTTTCTCTTGTTAATTAATATAGGTATAGAACAGCTCCAAAGCATCAGTTTGGAATTAAAGAAGAGGACATAACTCCCAAAGTAATAATTGTTCTGGGACATCTTAATCATTATATGAACAATGGGTTTCTATTCTTATGTTAAGCAGCAGTTAATTTTGTTACAGTTCATGATCACCATTTGCACATATTCATTATTGAGAACTCTCAACATCAACTATTCCCTTTGAAGATATTTCCCAAACCACAAAGACAAAGAAGGCAGCCACAGCAGGAGCCTTTTCTTATCTAAATTTTAAAAGCTACTAACAATCATGCATAGTCCCACATTCAAATAAATAGTAAGCAGTCCCATGTCAATGACAAGATAAAACTCCAAAACATACGTCAAAGCTTACCTTCTGCAGTGAAGAAAAGTCAATGCCAAAAAATGCTAGATGCTGCGCTAATAATGGGTCCAGAACACTATCATCCTCTGGGTAAGAGAAAACATCTGAGCTGCCACAACACATAATGGTCGTGAATTCCAGGAACATGGACCCAACAGATCTCAATCAACAGATTATACAATAAACACTTAACAAATTAAAAAAAAAAAAAACTACAGTCTCTATGTTCTTCCAATCTACTAATTCAATCCGCTACAATTACTTAAATCATGTTCAGCTGTGAAGAGCTAAATACTTTACCCTATATCTACATGATTAGCATCAGCGAAATATTACAAAAGTACTATTCATCACAACCTCTATTTACAAGTCACATCTATGTCTCTTAATATTACACGAAGATGCAGCTTTTTGGAAATTATTGCTCCCGGAGATGCAGCTTGGTATTACCTGCTGCTTCCAAATCAACGGTAATCGTCCCAAGCTTCACTGATAGGGGGTAGCCCGTTTCTTTATAGTATTCAATGGCATGATTGTTGCCACCAGTTCCATCCCAATTTCTTCTCCCACAAAGGATGGTCCCGTCAGTAAGATTGAGCCACAGATTATCTTTTTTGTCACATTTCGCACATTTCCATCCAGAAGGGGGAACAATAACACCGTTGTCAATCTGCTGCAAATTCAGTGCATATGCACTAACCTGCTTCTTATCAGCTGTCCAAGCGGCAAGTGTCTCTTTTCTCTCTGCACCTTCAGCCATCAAAACAGCATCAACAGCCAATCTTACCTGTAGAATTCCAGTGCAACGATTACCAACATTTAAACCTTGATTCTAGCTAATGTAGATTTATCATCACACAGAAAATAGCACAACTAAAATGTACCTTTTCAGGCAGCTCGACAGAAGGAAATGGAAGACTAACATAGTCTGGCAACATGACTATATTGTATGTTTCATCATATTCTGGTTCATTGTTTTCAAATCCTCCATCAACACCTACAAATAGATAAAAAAAAACAGATTGTATTAATCTGTTTCATTACCGGCATATTACAATTGTAACATCAAGAACACACGCCTATATGGAGTTACCTATAGCCAAAAGAGCAGGCTTCTTTGAAGGCCTGTCTTCAGGGGCAGGCTTCTTTGTGTGCTTTATATGCAAATACACGGGATTTCCAGTCTTCTCATAGTTCCAACCCACATAGTCCTTCCCGAAAGCAAGAAAGCTGCTCATATCGATGAACAACCCACCTTCCGACTTCTAAGATTCATGATACATAAATACCAAATTGTTAATACAAATTAAACATACATGAGACAAAACGTCAAAGAACAGGAAAACTCCAATAAGATTGACTGCAGAAAAGGAGTCTTGCAGGACCCTAGCATTCAACTCCAAGATACAAATTTCTACAAGAGAAAGAAAAGGAAAAAAGAAGAGTACGGGAGAATCGAAAGAGACGCAGCACTCTTGCTTGTAGATGCGATTGGTGGGTTCGGGGATCCGAACCCGAGAGAGATTGGATCGGAGCAGCTCCATCCTCACAATGCTCTTCTTGTAGTTTCTTGTTTCCGGGTCTAAAAAGAAAGAGAAACCTTGAGTTTCTATGGCCCTAGAGTAGACCTCATGAATAAAGATAGTGAGGTACTTGGCTTGTCTAGGGGGAAAACAAAGGTCTTTTCTTCATTTCCAACTCTTTTTATCTCTCGGCTTTAACTCGGACACGAAGGCACCAGTACGTCAGCGCCAATATCAGCTTTTTCTGTTTATGCTTTTCAAATTTTTATTCTGTTAGTCCTTCTAAAAGTAGATCAATTTTGATCTTTTTCAATTCTTATATCTTCCCTATCTTTATTTCCGGTGGAGAATGTTAGGATGAAATATCTAAGCCCACCTTTTTAAAGGAATTTAGGCTCATCTTATGTTGTAATATAGTCTATAATATCATATCAAAATTGTTAGCCAAAAGACTCAAAAGATTCCCTAGCTTGTCTTGTTGATTCCTCTCAAGCAGTCTGTATAAAAGGAGGAACGTCGAGGATACCATCTTGTTAGCGTAATAACTCTTTAAGAACTGTAATAGAAAGCACCCAAGTGAAAATTGTTTCATCAAGGTGCTTTTACATAGCTTTTAACTCCAATGAATGGATCTTTATTCTAAACACTCCAAAAGCTTTTGGCTTTCTTGATATATTTTGGCCCGACTGAACATTGCATAACTTCTACTTCTTTTTCCATTTTAATGAATGGAGAACTTACTAAGGTGATTAAGCGAGGCAGAGGTTTGAGATAAAGAGATTAACCATCTCCTTATCTCTTTACCTTAAGTAAGCAAGTGTTCATTAGATTAGTTAATATGGTTATTTCCCGAGATCATAAGCTTAAGTATCATTCTAATTTAAGTAATTAAGAATTTGCAGCTTAAGTTTTGTTAATAATCTCATTTTATTCTCTAAAACAGATGGTAACTTTATTAGTACATTTATGTCATCTTTGAACATATTTAGATTGATGTCAGGAATGTCTATAAACAAAAGTAAAAGTTAGCTCTGTATTATAATTGGTGCTCAACATAAAACTTCATGGCTTTCTAGCTTGACATGGTCAAAATCCATGAAACCCCTTGACATATCTAGGCATTCCAATATCCTCTAAAAAGCCAACTTAACCAGAATTCACTCCATTTATTATCAAGATACAGAAGAGATTATTGAGTCGTTGCAATAAGAGCCTTACAATGGCAAGAAGGCTTTAATTAATCAATTAAGTAGTCAATAACATCCACATTTATTGTTCATCACATATTGTGTTTCCCTTTAATATTATTAAAAATATTAAGAAAAGGATGAAAGAGCTTTTTCTGGTATGAGAGTGACTCAAGGAAAGCTTTTAGCAAAAGGTAAAATAGAAGGAGCTTTGGCTGCCAATGGAAGAAGGGTGATTAGGTATTTTATCAATTAAAGTAACTAATAAAATGGTCTTGATCAAGAGGATACGGAGGATATTAACTGATAAGTAGGTGCTGCAGTTGAAGTGAATCTATGCGCATTATTTTGAGGGTGATAATTTCTGGTTTCTGGAGCCTAAATACAATTCTTTATAGACCATGATGAATATGCTCAAGCTAAGGGAAATTGTCAATTCGCATTTTCCACATTGGAAATGGTTTCTCCACCTCTTTCTAACACCATAATTGTCAATTCGCATTTTCCACATTGGAAATGGTTTCCCCACCTCTTTCTAACACCATAATTGAACCTCTTATGGTCCTTTGACTAGTGCTAATGATCTACAAATACTTAAAGGGATCATACTAAAGCTAGTTTTAGTTAATAAGACTCTCAACTTAGTTAATGCTCATCTGCAACTCCTGCCAAGCTCACCTGTAAAACCAAATTCTTGAGATCTATTTAAATCTGAATATGAGGGATACCATCACTTTAAGCAGACACTCCTTAAGGGGTTCATAAATAGTTCTTGCAATGAACTTTTAAAGAACCAATGATCAAAAGTGAAGCGATATAAGAAAGTTTACAAGTTTGGCCAAGAGCCTCCTTCATACTCTAGTTAGCACTCAAAAGGAAACTAATCACCTTAAATAAAATAACAAAATTCCTACACATATATGATCAATGTTTCTTTTTCCATCAAGAAAAGGAATTAATAGAGCATCTATTCTTTGAATGCTCCTTAATTTCAATAGTTTATAATAGAGTTCCATTCTTGTGTAATATTTTTGCTCCTTCCTTAAAATGGCAACAACTAATTAAAAAAGCTTATCTTAGATGGACTTTAAGTAAAGAAAACCTTATTATCTATAAAATGTTGCTCAATCAACACTATATATTGTTTATGGATGAAAAGGAATAGGAGAATATTTTATAGCAAAAAACCACATGTAGATGGTTGCACTTGAAAGGGGATTACTCAATCCAATCAGTGAGCAGATTGCTACTCATCAAATTGGTCTACAAGTAAGTAGAAAAATAGCTTCAAAGTGGAGATTATAAGTTAGGAAGCCTCTCTATGCAATATAGAAGTGCATGACTTAGATGGAACCTCAAGTCATGGCTTGATGTTTCATGTAGCAACCTCGCATCATTCCTGTAACACGACTTTGGGAATGACTTTTGACTCTTGAACCTTGTTTGTAGTCCAATTAGAATCCAAGTTTTAGTCCAAGTATAACATATCCTAATACGATACAAATTTTGTCTTAGTTAAATTTGTTGTAGTAGTTGTTGAAGCTTTTGAGAGCTTGTCAAGTTTGAAATGTTGCATTTTAAATGTACTTAACTCTAATTATCCTTAATATATTAAATTAATTTCTCAAAAATATATCTAAATACTTTTAAAATAAATTTTCTTTAACTTTAGACCTTTTATTTTATCTATAAACTCCAACTTTAAATTTTGGATAAGAGTAAGTACATTTTATTATACGTGAGATTTCTATTGGGATATTATTGTTATTGTTGTTGTAGTAAGTACATTCTATTGCAACTTATACTTACATAATTTTCGATACTTGATATTTTCGTAAACATTTAGTTAGTTTATTCAAATTCTCTTCTTTTAACTTTTAGTTAAGGTTTTTATCATCATACAATGTTACTCCAGTCATATATTTAACTTCACATAAAAATAATCTTATTTTTTTATTTTTTTACAATTGCATTACATTAAATTTAATTCAAACCATGGAGATTGCCTTAACCTACTCTCCTTAAATGGTTTTCTCCTGACCTCTTCTGTCCTATATACCCTCTTTTCTTCTAATTGTAACCTTCCCTTACTTCCTTATTAATAGGAGCTACTTGGAGCCTATTAAGGTCTTTTTTTCCTCCCTCTCATCCTTTCCTACCTTCTTCTTCAAAGTATTAGCCATTTTTCTAATACCTTTTTTGACAATTTGTGCTCTCCTAACCTAAGCCCATAAATTTTTCCACCTCTGCCTTTCCTAGACAAAATTTAGTTACATATCCTGCCATCTCTCTTCCTAACAATCATGTATCTTCCCCTAACACCACCTTCCTTCTAACAGATGAAGGTTTTGCACCTACACAATATAGAGTCCTGTCTCTTAATTCACTCCAAGGTTCTGACCCTTATAGGACTTCCTCTTCTATTGGAACTCTTAAGAGGTCTCTCTTAAGAAAACTTAGTCTCAAGTCTTAGGAGACTTATTGTTGGCCCCATGTCTTGATTCTTATTTCGTGGCTACAAGGTGCTAAAAATTGAGGGACTTTTCAAAAGAAAAGTATATATATATACTTTTATTTCGAAATATATATAATTAACATTAAGATAAAAAAAATTAATTTTTTTGGGGGAATAAAAATAAATAAAAAAATAAAATATTCATAAATAAACTCCATAAATTTCTAATTCAAGAATTCTGATTTTTACTCATAACTAAACGCCAACAATTTCTCATTTAATAATTCTAACTTCTAAGAAAAGTTCGGGGTCCAATAATTCTCCCCCTTTAAAGAATTTCATCCTCAAAATTCTTACCTGAATGATCAAACAAATGGGGGTAATGTTGTCTTATGTTTTTCTCAGTCTCCCAAGTAGCCTTTTCACCCGAATGATTTCTTCCAAACAACTATATCCAGCGAAATCGCTCGATTTAATTGCTTATTCAAATACCTTACCATCTTAACTGGTTCCTCAATATATCTCAAGTTTCTTGCAATTTCACTACCCTTTTTACCAAACTTCAACACACCTCGTCAAGGCGATATGATACTCTCAAAATGCTTTTATCTTCTACTTGCTACTCCATATCTCTTCAGCATTGATCCACTTAACTCTTCTATTTTTCTTGAGTCATGTAGATTCTACTACAGATCAATTTTCATGTCATATGCAATCATTCACTTGCATTTATCATATTGCTTTCACATTTCAATTTTATCAGACCTATGTTCCTTTAACAATAACAATAACATCACCTCAAAATTCATGAACCTAATAATATAGGTAGGCTACTTTACATTAAACAAAATTTCATGCACTCTCTATACCATACTCAACTCCTTATGCTTGATTCCTATTTCTAACTGACTCCAATAGCCACTTCTGACTTGTTTAATAGTCATTCATTCCTATAAATAGAACATGTAATTTACGTGATATGATTCGATAACACATCTCTATCACAAGAAAATTTCTCACCTCAATCATCTACACTGTTTCTATAATCTTTATCAATCAATTTTATTTATTATTGTTGTTTCAACCATTCTTAATCCCTCAATAAGATCAATTTCAACTGTTTATGATATTTCAATAAAATCAATTGCTATCACACTTTACATGATCAGAATAATAGAAAGGTATTTTCCACAAGTCACCAATTAATATCTCATGCGAATGATACTTCAATCGCAATTGATTCTGAACAACATTTAAATATTCTATAACTATTCAAAAGTTACTTATCTATAATAGTTACCTTTTCAACATAACCACCTAATCCTATACTTCCATTGCGTTACTTTGATTCATCTCATGATTTTAACTATATGGATCATAGATTACTTCCTATACCATATCCAAATATAGATTTCATATGTACTCAATCACATTACCCACCAATGTAACCACATTATCAGATATGCACCCATAATAACTGGTTAACATAACCTTGAGAACTTCTATATATATCACTATCATTTATTTCATCTTCTATATGTACGTTCTTAATCAATTCATAATTATAGACACATAACCATCTTGAAATTCTGATCTCAAATCCACTAACACAATCATATACTAAATCATAACCCTTATCACATTAATTAAACAATCATTTTAAATTCCAAGTTCAACCTGTCAATTCCACTTTGTTTTTACACTTTAAATCTTGTCATTTCTACTTATGTCTCTATTTCTTTTTCAGTCAATTTATGAAAATATATTCACATCCATATCAATTCAAGTACATATCCACAACAAAATTCCGTTACCATATTCGCTGACATAAACCACAAATACTGAATGTATATCTAACATATTGGACTTTGTAGTATTTCTTATTTCTAGATATCCATAAATTTTCATTGTCTTACACTCTGACAAATCACCATTCTTCTCATTATTTCTAGTAGTTCAAACTCTTAACAAAAGTTCATACATGTGACTCATGCGGTTGCAATTACTGGGATTCTGTACTCATCAATACCCATATGTAATGGTGGGGAATCAGATGCAACAGATCCTTGCAAAACTTCTCGTGTGCTTCTACGAGGTGGCATTTTCCTCGTTTAATAGGACATTATCTTTTAGCTTATTTTTCCTTTTAATTGTATTTCCTACATGTATGCATGATATGTATGTCACTTAATGCAATCAATAAACTCAACAATGCAAACAAATAGTTTAGCAATACAAACACTTTATCACACATCATATATTTCATAGTATAACATATTCTAAGCCTAGGAATCCTTAGAAA
>JANZXR010000005.1:25462088-25480951 GCA_027575705.1 Erythroxylum echinodendron
GCTTAACTTTTATTTCCTTTTTGCTCATCTACCACGCATTTTGGTTTCTTGCTCCTTTACAATTGTTAATTTGTTTAAAAAAAGATAAAATTTATTAATAATATTATACTTAATTAATTATATGGATAGGAAAACTTAAAAGGATTGATTATGAAATTTCAAAAATATAACTTTACATCTTATAAATTATGAGAAAAATATAACATGATATCATAGATAGTTGGAGTAGCTATGTAGTGAGAGAAGCTTTCACCTCTCACTAGCCTTTACCTAGATTTCCTTGCCTTTACCACCTATCTTCAAGGTCCACCCATCAAGCTCAATTCTTGGATCAACTTCTGCTTAACTTTTATTTCCTTTTTGCTCATCTACCACGCATTTTGGTTTCTTGCTCCTTTACAATTGTTAATTTGTTTACCATTATTAGAATGCGCTCTCTTGATTCTACCACTAACCTTATAACCCCCATCTCAACTCCTCTTTTGTAGATCTTCATTTGACCATCTCCTTCCCTCCTTTAACTAAGTTAAGTCTTAAGGTTAGGGTTAAGGATAAGGTAACTAATCCAACAGAGTGTCAAGCTCAAAAGGTGCTTTGGAGTAAAGTTTTGGGCCATAGGGAAATTAATTTCTCCACTACTAGAGCTATTATAGATGGGGAAAAATTGTCAGCTATCTTGGTTAAATACTTCCTTAAAAAATGGCTAGCCTTTCCCTTAGTCTAATAATGGGCGAATAGTAACTAGAGGGGACTTATTCTGGAAAATATGCTAATAAGTGAATATGACTTATTCATATTCAAATTCTCCATAGAGAAAACTGCTCAAAATATTGTTTACATGGGGCTATAACATATCTAGGGCATACTAATGCAAGTTAAGAAATGGAGACCTTGAATCTTTATAGATAGAACTAGCTTAAGAACCATACCAATCTGGCTAATTTCTATAAAGCCTCATTAGAGTATTGGTCTTTGGAGAATTTAAGCTACCTAGCTAGCTCATTAGAGAGACCACTTAAGCTGAATGAAAATATAAGTAAGCTAAAAAGGATAGGCTTTGCTCGAGTTTTTATTAAGCTTAAGATAGAAAAAAAGCTAGTGGAGGACTATACCAAAGTAACCTATTTGTGAAAACCTATGAGAAAAGGTATGGTGAAAATATGGAAGGTGAATAATCAAGACCTCAAACTACTCAGACAATTGATGCCTCTGAACAAGTGGAGAACACTACTAACTACTATAAATCCTTAAATTCAAGTAGATATAAGAGAATCAATAAATATTTCTTTAATCACTATAAAAGATGCATAAATTACAAAGATATTGAAAAAGACCCATAAAGGAGATATTAATGTGTAAGTTGCATCAACATGTGAAATAGAAGTACGTATGATAAAAGGGAATGCATGTGGAAATAAAACAAATTATGGCGAGCAAAGCTTAATGTTGGGTGCTTAAGACAACCGTTCCTCCTCTTTAGAAAAAATAGAAGTAAACTTAGTACCAAATAAATACATTTCAAACCCTAGTACTAGCAGGAGTAGGATTGGTAGAAAGTCCAAGAAAAAAGCTAGTACTACCTAATCCATATGAAATTATTGATAAGGAATTTTAGTAATTAAACAACCTTAATAAGCGAATAACTCTTAAGGATTTTTTACTCCTTAAAAATCCTCATTTGATTGATCTTATTGAGACTAAAATATAGTGAGACCAATTCCAAAAAAGTCAGTAGTTTTTGAAGAAGGAATATATCACTATTAGCAGCTATGTTGCTCATTTCAATGGGAGGATAATCGTCTAGATGCCACTTTCTTTCTATTGCTGAACTGGATTTTCTTAGATCAACATATTCACTTTAAAGTTCTCATTAGGCATTTCTAATCCTTTTTGTCCATCATTGTGGTTTATACATCAAATTAGGAGTTTCAAAGGAGGTATTTATGGAATTATTTGGAAAGTTTAGGCTCTAACTCCACGTTCCCTTGTATTTTGGTAGGAGATAGTAACAACATTCTCTCATGTCTAGAAGATTAAGTATATAGGAAGTAAAAGTAAATTAGGCATCTGAGCTACGTTAGGTAACCAATAACTTGGAATTAACTGACCTTAGATGCACAAGCACTTTTTTACCTAGAAGTTGGTTTCTTTAAAAGAAACTTTATATAAGGATAATGAATCTGTATGGCTCAGTTCATATCCTCTTAGATTGGAAAACTTCTATAATTACCCTACATCAGACCATAATCTGATTATAATTTATACAAATTCTTCATTAGACAAGAGGAAAGTCTCTTTAACATTCTTTAAGTCTTTACTAAAGCATCCTAACTTCAGGCAGGGAGTCACTAATGGTTTAAAAGTTAAGGCATATGGCTCTCAAACTTTCCAATGCCTCTAAAAGTTAAAAGGTATCATGGCTAAGCTCACTCATATCCAAACGGATAGCCTTGATATGATGCTTTGAGAGAAGGAAAAGGCTTTTGATTCACTTAACAAATGCCATGATGTCCTTGCACTAAATCCTACTAATACTGTAATCAAGAACCTAGAAAAATTAGAGCTGAGAAGGTATGTAAATTCTCTAAAAACTTATAACACCTAATTAATTCAAGGATTTTAAATCCTATAGTTGAAAGATAGAGATAAAAACTCAAAATTTTTCTATAGTGTCATTCAAGCTAAGAGAAATAAAAGTATGATAGTGTCTCTCTAGATATTAAAGGCAAGTAGATATATAACTAAGAGGGAGTTAAGGAACTAGCTTTTAAAAACTTTAAAAAGCTACCAAGGACATCCAAGGATATTAGGATGCTCCCCAAAGAGCTTAGAATTTCCCTTGGGGCTCTATCCTTATATATTTCTCCATTGATATAGACCTATTACTTACTAAAATGTGGTATATAAAATCATCTTTAATATCCTGACTAACAAATTAAAGAAGATCTAACATATATCATTAATCCTTCCTAAGGTTTTTATGTTTATAAGGGATGCATTGGTATCATATTGCTATTATAAGAGTTATTTAAGAGTCACAATACCAACAAATTTATCAAGAGTTATGCTTTGAAGATAGATTTCACAAAGTATTTTAATTCTCTAAGCTAGAATTTCATTCTCAACTCTCTGCAAGCCTTAGGGTTTCCTAGCAAATTCACTAGTTGGATCTAGAGTTATATCACCTAAACTTTCTTTTTTATGATTGATAATGGAGAAAATTTTAAAAATTTCAAAGTAGCATATGGAATTAGGCAAAGTGATCAACTTTCACTGCACTTATTTTTCAAAAGCATAGAGATCCTATAAAAATTCACTATACTAAATTTCTTAAGATAACTTGACTTTAGGTTTCACCAAAAGTGTAGCAAATTGATAATTTCTCAACTTTCCTTTACCAATGATTTGCTTATATTTTGTGAAGTCGTTTCAGTATCAATTAATGTGCTCAACTCTTTAGATTTATTTGAAAAATATCTCAGGTATAGCCTTCAATCCCTTAAAAAGTTTATTTATCTGTAACCATTTACTCGAGTGCAGTTATACTAACTACCTCCAAGGGATTGAATCAACAATAACTCCTCTTCAAAAATCTTGATGTCCCTATCATAACTAGGATAGTTACTACTCCAAATTGCTCCCCTTTCTTAGATTTCATTCATAGAGATTACATTCTTAGTCCTATTGAGGGAGGCTATAACTGGCTATCATTACTTTAATTAATTGGTGCTCACTTCTAGCATTCCCTAAAGAAGTAATAAAAGTTATTGACAAGTTAATAAGAGACTTCCTTTAAAGTGGTACAAGTAGAAAAATCAAGGTTCTTAGTGTCAAATGGACTATTATTTATCTACAAAAGTAGAATGGAGGATTAGGGATCAATTCTATATAAAAGATCAACAAAATTTTTTATCTAAGATATTGTAGAAACTATATAAAGATAAGGAGAATCTCTCCATGAAATGAATCCAATTTTTTTCTAAAAAAGAAAATCATATAGACCATTGAAGTTAATTCTAATACCTCTTGATCATTAAGATAGATAATAAATATAAGGGATATGGTTCAACCTTTTATGAAGTATCAGAAAGGACATGGTAAGAGCATATATTTCTCGTTTAATAATTGACATTGTCGTGGCCCCTTATACAAACTAAAGGAGTGACACCTCATGTGCTCTATATTCAACTACTAATGAGTAGCTTGATTATCTATAATTCAATTTTGGATACTCTTCATACTTATGGAGCCAAATTCTAGTTTTTTTAATCTAAATTATACTACTTTAGACTATTCAAACATACTTAGATGGAATTCCATAATCCATTTACATAGTAAAGGGAATCAAAATTTGTTTAGATTAAATTTTTAGGAACTAGTGCGTTTAACCTGTAAGGAAAGGAATAATAAGCTCTTTGGAAACTAGTTTGTTAATGCTAAAAACAACTTAAAGAGACTTATAGACAAGATTAGGATGCTCATTGTTGTAAAGGAATTCATTGCACTCTTGTCTCGAGAATTATGTACTAAGTTGTGCTTGTGAATTAGCCCTCAAACTTCCAATATATGTTAAGATTTTTAATCTTTCTATATTATTGCTTTGCCCCATTTAAGGGCTCAAAGCTCCAATTGGAGTTATACTTATAGCAAATTTTTATGTAGTCTTACTTTCTAAGAAAAACTAATAAATTATGAAACGTTAAGGACTTATTTAAATTTTTATAAGAATGATAAAGATTAATTCACATATTTTTTACTTCAAGTAATAATTGTGTATTTCTTTTTTATTTAATTATTGTTTTGGTTTACTCTTCCATTAACATCTATATACACTCCCAAATTATACTATTTATTCCACATCTTTTTAAAATTTAATTTAATTTTTTGAATTTATTGCTTAATTTAATTCGACAACTTCAACTTAAAAGGTACCTAAAATGTCATCATTCTAATTTTAATGTCATATATATATATAGGTTCAATAATACATATAGATCACAAAATGGACAAATTTTTTATGAAAATTTATACTTAAATGCATATTTTAACTACAATATAAGATAAACTATCAAATATATTTACTTTAAAAACTAATGTTTTTGCTAGGCTGTAATGTTTGTAGTGTATGAAAATCAAAAAAGATTTTAGAGTGTTTAAAATTTATTTAAATAACTTATGACCATACAACTAGGCCAAGTATAGTTATAAACAATGGTATATGTCCAAGGTTGTAATAAAGAGCACTTGGAAATGCTAAAGATTGTTTATGCAATTACAACTCTTTATTTACATTGCATTTATAAGTCTTTATATTTATAAAATATCTATTACAAGGGAAATTTTTGTGTAAGAAATTATCTAGTAAGCAACATCCATATGGCCTCTTTTCAAGAGATTTCTCTCCATCCTAACTTTCGATGGCATTTTCATTCCTTGAGGTGCCTGAATTGAGTCTCCATTTGTCTTTTCCTTTCCTTTCTTACTCATGCACTATGAATTTTTTTCTGTTTCTAGTAATTACTTTTTAAAAAGCAGTCTGCCACCTATTATTTTTATCAATAGACAATAGAGACAAATTTCTTAAACTTAGCTTAAGATAGTTTTTCCTTCCCACCTCTTCCTTCTTCCTCAGCCCCTAAACTTAAAACTAGAACAAACATTACAATATCAGGTTCTAATACCCCAAACTCCAATGGTAAATCTTTACTCTAAAGCTAAGTCAATATTGAGGAGGATGAATAAGCTCTTCAGTATACACCTCCTGCAATAGAGGATGGAAGGAACATATTTGCATAAGACATCTAAATACTAAAAGAGGGTGCAAAGGTATAATTATCAAATTTGGTTAGATTCTTCTTTGATAAATATCTTCCTTTCCCAACTTTGAAAGAATATGCAATGAGGACATGGAAAAATAAGGTCCTAATTTTTTTTAAAAAGACAATGCTCTTTAAATTTTCTACTCAGTAGGATGTCAAGGAAATATTAGAAGTGGGACCCTGGCATATAATAAGCCAACCTTTATTCCTATAACCACAGAAACCAGGCTTATGCCTAGAGAATGTTTGACATGATCCAAAACCATATTTGGATAAAATTTTATGGAGCTTTATTAGAGTAGCGTTCTATAAAAAGGTTAAGTGCTTTAGCAAGCTTCACCAAAAAACCAATATGTATAGGCAAAATGCTTGCCTTAAAAAGAAGGATAGTATTGCTAAATTGCTTGTTAATATGGAAATGAGTAAGAAACTTTTGGACTCTATTCCTTTCATGAGATTAGGAATGATGATGCCCTTTAGTAAGACTTTGTTAGAGTTTCCTACTAATGAAGACCTAAGTAAATCCATCAAGGTAAAAGATGGAGAAAAATCAATAAAAGATTCAAAAAGTAGGATAATATTGAATTGGAGGGTAAAGACTAAGTATGTGGGAAGATAGAGAAGGTTAAAAATATGCAGAATAACAATATAATGGTCATATAAGAGCACACTGAGGAAATTGATACCTTGAAGCAGATGAAGGAGACAGATAATCAAGGGAAAATCATCAAGGATTTTCAAACTATTTGACTGTATAAGGTTTCATCAATAAATGGATAGCATAGGAGAAAGTCTCACAATTCCCATAAGAAATGATGAATTGAAAGCTTATCATCACATACATATATTTTTAAAAATTCACTTCCTGTCACATTTTTATGAGATGTTGAGGTAAGTAACAATGACTTCAAGGTGGTTAGTACCAAAAAATCTGTAAGAAATAGAAGATTAAAGGGTTCCTCTTATAAAACCCTATCCTAATGTCAATTGCGATATGGAATATAAAGGGAATTAATAGCCCAAAATAATGAAACACTTAAAGATTGTGACTAGAATCCAATAGTTGTTAGTATCTTAGATACTAAATTATCTTATGATATCTTTTTAAAACTCAAACTAACTAGTAAATGGTGGTTTTTTTTCTTCTATTCATAACCACCATCGTTATGGAAAAATTATTATTGGTTTTGAATTAAGGATGGTGGAGGTATAGTAACCCATTAAAGTCACCAATATATGCATGCCATAATCAAGTTCCTAACGTAGGATATGAGAATAATTGTTATTTTTATATACAATTCCAATTTTATTTTTCAAAGAAGGATGTTATAGAAATGCCTACAATGAATCAAACCTTCTATTCAAGTCATTTGATTAATCTTAGGAGATTTTAACAACACTTTATTTTAGTTCAAAGCTAATGGGAATATTTGTTTAAGGAATCACTCAATAAAGTTTAGGGAATATATGTATAAATTAAGGATCATAGACTTATGGTTTGAGGGTTTTTTTTTCACATAGAGTAATAAACAAGAATTTAAATGGTTCATTAGGAAGAAAATTTATATGGCTTTAATAGATGGAGAATGGTTAAACAAATGCCCAGAGAATAAACCCTTATTCCTAAGCCCATAAGTTTTTGGTCACCTTTAAGAATAACTCAAAACTTTCTTAACCATTACAATAGAAGATCCCCATTTAGATTTAATAATTTTTGGGTTAAAAATAAGGATTTTAATGAAGCAATCAAGGGAGGAATGGTTAATAGTGTCAAAATTATAAAGCTTTTATTTTTATTAAGAACTTTATATAGTTTAAAGAAACAATGAAGCTACTAAATGCTATAAATAATTATAATACCTTGATAAATGCTAAACAAATAAAAGTAATCCTAGAGAACATATAAACAAAAATGTATAAGAATCCTAGTGATGTGTGGTGGATAGATCAAGAGAAAAAGGCACTCAATGACTACACTATAACCTTTTTGAATCACATTTTAGCAATCAAATAAATAGTAAGGATGTATTGGCTAAAAGAAAGGTATAAGAACATTTTTCATAATTGTAAATTTTCTAAAAGGAATACTAATATATTCAGTTCCTTAGTCAATTATAATGGTGTTCTAATAATACAAGAAAGGCTTAAAAAGATGGCTCCCTCATTCTTTAAAGATTCCTTAGGCATTTGAATTGAGAGTAAGTTTTGTAGTTAAATGTTTATATGCTTCATTTGAAATTAGTTTCCTTTATAGATGATTTAGGATTTGACTAATCCCTTCAAAATAAATGATATTAAGAAAATGGTTTCTAAAATGAACCTGAGTAAGGCCCCTAAATTTGATGGGTTGAATGGTGTACTTTTTCATAAAGCCTAATGTCAGAAATCTTTGAATCAGTGTCAAAAACCTTTGAGTCAGACAAGCTTCTTTTAGAGATTAATAAAATATTCATATAACTTATCCTTAAGATTCCCAACTTAAACTCGTTTGGAGATTTCATATCTATATCTTACTATAATTTCCTATATGAAATCATAACTAAGCTTTTAGAAAAGAGGTTAAGAAAGGATTTAAAAACCAACATTAATTAGACATAATGTGCTCTTTTAAAGGAAAGATAATAGGTGAGAATGTGCTCCTAGCTTAGGAATTTTTTAAAGGTTAGAAAAATTCCCAAAGGAACTATGCAATAAAATTGGACCTATATAAAACATATGATTCTCTCAACTAGCTCTTTATTAAATAGGTTTTAGAGGTCTTTGGGGTTTCTTAGAGAAGTTTAGAAAATGAATAATTATATGTGTCACTAATATGATTCACTCAACTAACTCTTTATTAAATAGGTTTTGGAGGTCTTTGATTTCCTAAAGAAGTTTTAAAAATAAATACTTATATCTGTCACTAGCATTATACATTATCCATCTTTCCAGTTCTATAGGAAGTATAGGGATCTCAAAATTTCTCATCTTCTATTTATGATGGTCTGATACTCCTCTCATGCAAATATGATAATTTTATTTTCACCTTTCTTTAATCTTTTAAGGAGCTCTCATTATTGGTTATTAATAAGCAAAATAACCACCTCATTCTTTCAACAAATTTCTATTACATAGTACCTTAGTTCTCACCAATTCAGGTTTGTAATTAAAACATCCCCCTTTTTTTCGAATTAATTATTACCATTATATGATTTCTATTTAAAGAATGCTTACTCTCTGTTTAAAGGATCCAAAATAAGGCTAAGCAATTGGAGAACTCATATCTATCACATTAAAGAGACTTCTAGTGATTAAATTAGTGCTTAACTCACTATATGTATACCACTCTTCACATTTCTTTCCTACTAAGGGGCTAGTAAAGACATTAGAAATATTGAAAAAAAGATTTTTTTTTAGCTAGAGTCTCCAATAGAAAATATCCGGCTAAAGTGAGTTAGAAGGAAATTTGCAAACGAAAAGAGGCTTAAGCAATAAGGTCTTTATAAGGCAAAGAATATAGAGGATCCTAATGCACAAAGAATCGTTGTGGGTGAGATGGATTCAAACCTTTTACATAAGAGGGAAAATTTTGGGACATAGGGGACGAATAGACTCATTTATGGGTCTTTTCATAGATATTGAAAATAAGAAGAATAATGTTTAAACATATTATATACACGAGTAATAGGGAAGATGCATCCTTAATCTTTGAAAATTAGAGTAAGATAGTGATCATAAATAAAGCTCACTTACCCAATTTGCATCAAATAATATTTCTAAGGAAGCTAAGCTTAAATAATGGATCATTGAGAATTAGTATAATAATGCCTGCTATGATTTGATCCATATTCTGCCAAACTATAGCTCTAGTAGTCATAGAGCTAATATATACAGGTGGATAGAGCATAATTTAGGAGTGTTTACTAATAAATCACTTAAATCATACCTAAGTATAGGGTGAAATTAAAATGAAGGAAAATTTTTTAAGACAAGAACTTACTTCCTAAAGTGTCCATTCATATGTGGTTAAACTTGAAAAGGATAGTGCTAGCCTTAGATAGATTGACCCTAAACTTGGAAAGCAAATGTTACTTCTATAAGGAATATATTTCAATTATGACTTCAACAATGACATAAGGGAATCTGTATTAAGAAGATATCATGATAAGATTAGTACTCAAAGTTGGTGGTGTTTCATCAACTAGACTATATCCTTTAGAAGTTCCCATATCGGTGATAATGTGATATTGTTAATAGACTTTGGATCAAACTTGTATAAGTTATAAAAAGAGAGAAACATAAAAACTTTACAGGTGAGGAAAGATCTAAGATAGTGGTTGGATCCATTCTTATTAGTTAGATCAGAGTGCAAATCATATTAAACATTAAGCTAAAAGTTGTAGTGAATTTATGTCTATAGCATACAGGCTTTAAAACTATGTAATTATCTTAGTGTTTCCTTTAACTAAGGATCCTTTTCAAAGAAATATAGGAACTAATTAGTGGTGTTTTTCTATTTAGTTAATTATGGTATGCCCTATGTAAGTGATTGGGTTACTTATTCCTTATACAAACCTTCTTAAGGAAGTTTAAGTACAAATTTTCACTTTAACTCTTTTTTTAAAAAAATATATTGTACAATCCCTTTGATAAATTTCATTCATTATTTTAAAACTAAGTTAGTGCTACTGTCACTACTAATTTTGGAGGACAATTCACTCCAATCACTTCTATATATATGTGTTCTTTCTATAAATGAAACATAATAAAAATTCCCAAAAATTCTTTATAGTATCAAAGCATTAAAGGTGTTAAGCTTACAAGTGATTAATAGTTGAGATACTTCTTTAAACTCAAGTTGCCTATAAATCTAGAAGTCAAGGATATTGCAACTCTATTAGGCTTAAGTTAAGGCCTTTTTTATAGGTATGAGTGGCAATTCTCTACTTTTTGGTTGCTAAATTAACCAAAATTCAATAGAAGAGAAAAACATCAACTGTGTAATCGAATCAATTCCATTGTGGGAAGTCATCGAATCGATAAAACAGATACCAACATTGTCAATGATAGTGTTTCTATAGTTCTTGACATTTATCAAATTAGATTGAAGTATTTTTAACTTTGGGATCTTAAGAACAGTTAAGGATTTTTAGGTTACTTCATTCAAATTATTAAATTAGGGCTAGCTTGGTAAAGAAAATTTATTATTTTCTTCTTTGGAAGGAAATTATTATCCAAGACCAAGACAGATTAGGGTTTCCATTAAACTTGATTTCTACTTGAATTCTTCCATATTATGAAACTTGGGGATTTATGAACTTAGTTAAAATTTAGCAGAAGATTTACAAAAAATAGTAGATAACCAATGGAAAAATCTTAAATTTTGATTACATCACCAACAAATACAATATCTATGAATTATATAGGTAAAGGTAATTCTCTTTTAACCAATGAGAATTTGATATCTCTTAATGCCTCTTCTCAAATCCTATTTAATTGTATAAGGAATGATGAAAATTATACATCTTAGAGACCAATCTTCTTTCTAGCTACTAATAGTTTAGTTATGTTGATGGAACTTAATATCCTCTCTAGAGACATCAACATTGTCTCATACTTCTCACTATTTAAACTACTACTAACAATGCAATTAGTCCAACAATAAATAATTATACCAATTTAGCTGATGCTTAGAGAAAAACTAGAAGCAAGCTTTGCCAATCACTCTATTACACATATTCTCTCACTCTTACTTCTCTTACGTCAAACAAAAAAAAGTTAAGACTATAACTATATATTAAAGAAAGGTGAAAATTTTAGTTGATGATCCAGATCTAATTAGCCATGCTCTAAATTATGTATAAATTATGTATTATCCATTAAATTGTTTGAATGATGAGTTGAAGGAACTAATTGCTATAATTCATATTCGTGATAAACCTAAGTCATTTAAGTTAGGAAACCGGGCTGGGATCTGATCCCGGTCTCAACTGAATACTTACGAAACTTTTTCGTAACCTTTGATTTCCTAAAAATTAAGATCCTTTTAATTCTATAAAATGATTAACATTAAATCATTACAAAGTATGAATCATAATTCTTATCTCATTCCGACGCTTGATTATGTTCTTGTCGTATACCTCGAATCGTTTCCGAAATCTATTCGTCTTAACCATCGTAGCCGCACAAGCGTCTGGCCTCTAATGGTATCCATAAAATGAGATGAGAAAACTCTGCAACTCTTATAGAGATGATTAAGTAAGAGGTGC
Source organism: Erythroxylum echinodendron (assembly GCA_027575705.1). Lineage (NCBI taxonomy): Eukaryota > Viridiplantae > Streptophyta > Magnoliopsida > Malpighiales > Erythroxylaceae > Erythroxylum > Erythroxylum echinodendron. Next base: position 25,474,156 of record JANZXR010000005.1, read on the forward strand.
TAGTTCTGTAAAGCTTAAACTTATTTATAATAAGATTTGGACGTTTTAGTAATTTTATTGAAATTAAATTCTAATTTCAGTTAAAATTTAATTAGAATTATAAATAATTTTAATTAAATACCAATCATCCTTAAATAAGATTCAATATCTCATATTGATCCTTATTTATTAAATATATCATAATTAATTATAAAGCCCCTCAAACTTTACAATCAAGTCCAACTTGATTAAATTAACTTTGCTCGTTTCATCCAACATGAGTATATTAACTTTTCTCTTTTCAACTAATTCTATATGTGAGACCCATTAGGTTCCCAAATATGTTGGTAATGATTACAAATTATAATTCTAATTCATAATTAGAATTAAGTAAATTAAATCTCTTTTTAATTTATCTTTAATTCTCCAATTAAACAATTTATAATATATCAAGATTGGAATCTAGCAACACGTCTTGACCATCCAAACATTTAGGAATGTCAAAGTGGTTTTGACTAAACTTTTCATGTATAATTTATGTATAATTCAATCATTTCATCATATAATGTTCCAATGAAATATAGAGCATGCAATTAATCTCTACTCTATTTTGAGTCCAATATATTAGTTATCCACCATTGACTATCAATTTAATTAATGAAATTTGTAAACTATTTACAATACGTCATTCCACCTTGCCTAAAGATTTCCTGAATCAATACAAATTGCATAACTGAACATTATCTTTAATTACTTTGGGGCGATGAATTATATCTTGATCACACGACTACCTCTATATAGTTCATGCTACATCCAATGACTATCGATTAATTGACCCATGATTAAATAGGTCATAAGTAGTATCAAAACATAGCAATCCATATACAAGGAAACTTTGGTGACCTCATGTCAAAGGATCACTTATACAAATATCACACTGAGAATTCCATAGATTTACAAGTAATATTCCAAATGGATTTCTCATGTAGGATCTGTTTAGTGAACTTGTTCTCTAACAAGCACCCACTCTTTTGTTTATCTCTATACTTTAGCCTATGAGATTGACTACTTCCTTCATAAGGGAAAAAAATGTGTGCTAGTCCTCTTATGTTTTATTAATGTCCAATCTTAACAAAACAATGACCAGGAACAATTTAGGGATAACACATAAGTGCAATATGAATCTCATAATTATAATCTCATTATAATTGCATTTGCAATGCACAATTACCACATGGACTTTATCATATACATCTCAAAATGTACATGATAAAGAATGCCTTTAAATTATTTTTTCACTAAACTACAACCTAAGCAATTGGTTGTAGGGTATAAACCAACAATCTTCCACTTGCATTAAGCTAATCGCTTAATTATCTCATACATATTAGCATAGGACGATTATTCTACCATTGGGAAAGTGGCGAAATGAGATAATTCTATAAGATTCTCTTTAGTGAGCACTTGCTTAAATCTTACAACTTCTATCTTAATTATCATTATAATTAAGAAAATTGCTTAATACATACTTGGATCTTTGATGAGACTTACATTACTATCTTGAATAATGCAAAGAGACTATATTAAGTTCACTAAAGAACTTATTGATCCAATTAATCATTTCCACTAAATGAAAAATGTATTATGGCTTAATTAACAACCATTTCTACATTAGAAACTTCCCAATCTTGAATGATATTATTCTAAGTAAATAAACCTTAATAAGTAATTACTTCTAAAATTCTATCCTTATCATCTTGAACTCAAATATTAACTCATACATAAAATAATAGATATCTTAATACTTCTCAAGTATCTAATATCTCAAATACAAAACATCTTTAGAACTTTATCTATATACTTAGAGTTAGAATAGGTGAACAACATCCAATATATCTCTATAGATCTAAATCCTAAAATTAAGTTGTTACCATCCTATCTAATAAGAGTTGTTCTTAGACAATTAAATTTTCAAAAATTGAAAGTTAGAATTATTATTCTCTGATCTGGTGTTTGTTGTGTGTAATTTTTAATATTAACCCTCGATAATCCACAAGTGCATAGTTTGTTAGCGTAGTACCCAAGGTATTGATCCCATAAGGAGGAATTAATCTAATCCTAAAATCTAAGGCCAAAAACAATAACAAAAATCCAAGATGCAACAAAAATAAAAACTAGAATTCAATTTAATCAATCAAATTAAGAATAAAAAACGAATATACTAAGTATTAAGCAATTACAACACACCTAAGAATGAACCGAAAGAATTTAACAATTGAGAGAAAGGGAATTTTACCTATCCTTAATGCTAACCTAATTGACTATGAATTATTAGATTGTTGGTTCTAGACTATCTTAGGGTTAATTACTCTCTCTCGAGTTATAACCAATAACCCTAAATCATAAACTAATCAGACTATGGGGGTTGCAATCTCTATTTAAAACTTATCCAAAACCTTAATTAGTTTTGAAGTTCTCTAGTAAACTATCGAAAACCTATGCAAGATCTCTCTTTGCATAATTTCTCGATCTAATTCAATTCTTGTTATATTAAATCACCTAACTTTCATTAGTCCAATTTAATCATTTCCATTCGATTCACCCTTTTAGTTTGTTAAATTGCATAATCAATCCATAACAAATCTAATAAATACATAAACAATCAGATTTTCATTAATTCAAGAATAAAACTATAAAGTTGAGTTTAAAACTTCCTTTACATTTAAGATTCTATCATTAACCATTCAATCCAATTCTATATAATGCTAAAGCTAAAAATAAACAGGAAATACAATTGAAATAGAGGACGGGATGTAGCAATGTTGGGAAGCCTCCTAATCCGAGAAGTACATCAAGTCAGCTTCTTCTCCTTTTTTCTCTTCCTTCTTCCCTTCCTCAATCTCTCGATGAATTCTCTCTATGGTTTCTCAAGGTGGCTGATGCAAACACTCCCTTTGGCTCTTTTTCTCATTCTTTAAATATCTTTTTGTGTTATAAGCAGGCCTAGGGTTTTTCTAAGGTCCAAAAGGTCTGAAAATCCCTCAAAACTTGAAATTTTTGAGTGTCTGCATGTCTACCTGACACAGGTCACGACTGTAAACTTGTATTCCATGATCGTGGGCCATTTCCTGGGATTCTATCCATGTCCTGGGTAGGCTATGATCGTGGGCTAACTCTGATGCATCTGTCACGATTGTGGCCTATTGTGTCATGATCGTGGGTAGCACAATTCTAACTTAAACACATACTAAATGATTGAATTAACAATTAAATACATATCAAGCTAAGCCCTAAAATATAATACAATTTACATTTATCAATATCCCCACACTTAAATGTTTACTTTTCCTTAAGTAAACAAAACAAAAAACACATAAAATCACAAAACACACAATGTAATAATAAGACAATGGCTTCAACTTCATGAAATAAATTTAACCTTAAACACAATCATTCAAGTTGCTCCAAATTATTAACATGCAAAATCTGTGTTTGGGAGCTTTGAGCTAAACATACATATTAATCAAGACCTAAATATCAAGTTATTTACCCTTTTTAATTGTACGCACACATTAATAATTCTTTGGTCATTCAAACTCTGTAACTACTCCTAAGTACATTTTCATGAAAAGTCAAGCTATTTACAAATTTGGTGGGTTTTATTAAAAAACATATATTTTTTATTTAATTTTTATAGACATGTCTTAGTCTTTTGCTCAAAGGCAAACATTGGTGATGAATGTCGATCCAGTTACTGATAGGTGTGCATTAGGATATGTTTTTATAGGTAATTGGCATGTGTTTTCTAGCATAGTTGTTGATTATTGTTCTAGTTTAGGATTCATTTTGTATGTTTTCGTTAATTTTAATTTTCATTGTTGTTCTTGTGTGTTTGATGTTAACTAAGGGCAAGCATTGACTATTTTTATATAGGAAGAAGGAAGGAGCAATTTGGGGGGTGAACTAAAGATCAAAGAGGAGAAGAAATGAGGAGTGCATTTGTCACAAATTCCCACGTGCGTGGGAATCATGCGAATTCCCACATCATATGGGAATTACAGAAGAAAATGAGAGATGCTTCTGTGACAAATTCCCACACTTGTGGGAATCATGTAAATTCCCACGAACATGAGAATTTCAATCCTAGGCAATCTGCGAGTTTCATTAAACTTAGGATTTTTGGACTATAAAAAGAGAATTAAGCCCCCATCTTCAGAAAAGACGACATCCACCTATAGAAACACCATCCTTGAGTAAAGAACACATGTTTGGACCATTGGAGAAGGATTGAAGACAAGGATCATCATCAAGATTGGGCAAAATAGCACATCAACACTAAAATTCTAGATTTTGGCAAAGAAGAGAAGAAGTCTTTTTATTCAATTTTTTGTCATTTTAATCTCTTCTATTCTTTGTAAAAATGGATTATTTGAATGTTGATGATGTTATGGAGACCATGTTAGGTTGATTTTATTTTAGGGATTGCTTTTGGAACTATTATATTAAACTCCTCCTATTTTATTGAATTGAATGCAATTGTTTTTGTTGATTGTTGTTTTTAATTATCATCTTGCAACAAATCGAGAGAGTGAGTGAGATGAAATTTGTGTAGGATTGTAAAATGAGATTTGGAAACTATAGACTAGCAATCATCACATTAATTTAACAGTTAGAAAAGAGATCCCGACTAGTCAATTGATCACCCATAGGATAGTTTGGTAATTAATTGAATCAGTATAGTCATTGGATAAGTTGAGAGATTATACAATTGATTCCCTTTAATTTAATTAGGGATAAATAGTTACATCTTGAGAGAGGATAATTAGTACATTCAAAAATCTAGGGTGAGACATAATTCAATCAATAAAATAGGAGAAAGACAAAATAGGAAAAAAGTAATCTCTAGTATTTAGATTCTTGAATTCAGATTTTTTGTAATTTCGGTATTGTCCATTATTTACATTAGTCTTTTAATTTTAATTTAATTTTCTAGATTATTTGCACTTCATGATTTAGTTTCTTAAACAAAGTTGCGTCTAAATTAAGCGGTGTGTAGGCATCAATCCCTATGGGATCGATATCCACTCTTTTTACTACAAGTCATTACTCGTTTACTTAAAATTTTTGAATGTAAAACAAGTAGATAGGTTTTATCATCAATAAGGTTTTGGCACTATTGTCGGGGATTGATTATTGAACATTGTGTCTAATTTAGATTACTTTGATTTAAGAACTTTTGACACTTTTTCTTGTGTATTTGTAGGTGCATGAACACAAGGTGCACACGAACGACAGAAGAAGTTATTGAAGAAGAATTCCCCGACATTAAGAAGCACAAAAGAGAAATAAGAAGGGAAAAGTGTCTAAATTTTTTAAAATCAAGATGTGGCTAAAGATGGAGAGCAAATGGGACTAAAGTGAACATTAATGGATTTCATAAGGTCAGGGTTTAGTCCTCAAGGAGTGACGAGACTGGTAGTCCAAGAAAATAATTTTGAGATAAAGCTGGCACTAATCAATATCTTGTAAAATAGTGTGCAGTTTTACGGGCTATCCAACGAGGATCCAAACGTTGATATTGCAAATTTCTTGGAGATTTGTGACATATTCAGATTCAACTGAATGTTCGACGATGTGGTGAAGCTGAGATTATTTTCATTTACGTTGAAGGATCGAGCTAAAGCATGGTACAATTCGTTGAATCCAGGTCAGATCATAACTTGGAAGTAGCTCGCCTAAGCATTCCTCGCCAATTATTTTTTGTTGACAAAGACGACGAGGATTATCAAGGAGATAACAAATTTCTAGTTGAGCGATGGAGAATCTCTCTACAAAGCTTGGGAGGGATTTAAAGAACTTCAAAGAAGCAGTCCCCATCATATCCTCTCTAGGGAATTTATTCTTCAAACATTTTATAATGGAGTGAATCCCAGCATAAGAGCACAATTGATGTAGCAGTCGGAGGTTCACTGATGAGGAAGACGGTAGAAGCAGCTCATGATCTGTTGGAAAAGTTAACAAGCAATAGCAGCATATGGTCTAGTGAGAGGAGTAGACAAGGACAAAGGAAACAAAAAGGTATGATACCTATTGACTTAGTTACTGCCTTGTAGGCTCAGATCATGGCTCTGACAAAGTATCTAAACAACATGCAAGGAGCGTCCACCTCAGTAGTTAAGGCAATACAAGCACAATGTTATCTGTATGGGGAGAACAATCACAACTCAGCGGACTCTTTCCTGTTGGGAGATAGCGGGATCAAACGGGTAAGCTATTTAGGCTAGTTGTAATGAGGTAATAACCCATATTTGAACACATATAATCTGGGTTGGACAAACCACCTAAAATTTTCTTAGAGTAACAATAATGTAGGTGGCCAACAAAGACCACAAAGACCGATAGGATTCTAGCAAGATAGAATCGGACCATTTGAAAGGAAAATGGATAAGATGATGGAGGTTTTGGGGTCCAAATTGGCATCATAAAAAGAGAATCATAAAAGGATGCATGCAAGCCAGGAGGAAAAATCAAAAGAGGATGGAAGCACAATTTGATCAAATTTTGAAGAATCATGCATCATCCATCCATAATCTGGAAGTTTAGGTATCCCAACTAGTTAATGCTTTATGTAACATCCCATCACCGATGGGAAGGGTAAAATAGTCATTTGGAACCGGAGTGTTTAAAAATTGTTTTGCTATGTTCATGCATTCATATATGCACGCGAATAAGGAATTTTGCACATGTAAATGACTGTACATGCATTCATGACATTTCCCGGTATAATTGTAAATAAATGTGAATTATGAAAAATATG
>JANZXR010000005.1:25481051-25498967 GCA_027575705.1 Erythroxylum echinodendron
TAATGTGATGCCATGTGGAGTGACTGTAGCGATTGCACGTAGCGCTCCCTTATCATAGGATATGTACCGGAATGACCAGCGGGCGTCCCGGTGCATACCCTACGATAAGGGGGTGTTACACTTTATCTTCACAAAATGTAGGTAGTGTACTAAGCAACACTGAGGTGAATCTGAGAGGACCTATAAGCAAGTCGATTAAGGAACTTTAGCATAGAATTTCACATCAAACTTTACTCCGTAGAAGCCATCTTCAAGTTAAGTAACTCGGAATTCTAAGGAAGGTGAGTTAAGCAAGATAATAGACATAACAAATCAACTCCAGACCAAGCTCATGTTAAAGGGATCATTGAAACAAGAGGTTATCAATCACATATTAGGAGAAAGTTCGCATGTAGCACAGAAGAAAGAAGACCCAGGAGACTTTTTCATTCAGTGTAATATAAATGGAGTTAATATAGATCGAGCATTTACAGATTTGGAAGTACGTATCAACATAATGATGTATTCATTCAGTCAAAAGTTAGGTCTAGAAGAGCCAAAGCTAACTAAGACATTAGTGAAAACGGCTGACAGGACGATGCATTTATCGAAGGGGATCATCAAAAATGTGCAGCTACATATTAATAAATTTGTCTTTCCTGTAGATTTTTACATATTCGATATTAGTGAAGGTGAGAAAACTCTTATGGTTCCTGGGTGATCATTTCTGGCTACTGCTCGTGTGATTATTGATGATGAGAGGGGTAAGTTAATACTGAGAGTAAAGAAGGAGTATTTAACATTCAAGTTGTTGAAGAAGAATTATCATCCTACTCTACCCTTGACGGACATCAAGTAACCTGAACTCCAAGGAGGATGGGAAAATATTGATTACCCTGGGAATGCATTCAGGAAGAAACAAATACATAGGAGATGGAGAAGAAAGGAAAACAATAATGAAGGTGGAGTCCAGAATAAGGTAGCCCCGGTACAAAGTCTGAGATCAGTTTATGCACCACTATCATTCTAGTCATTTGAACCTCTATGAGTAAGAAGGAGAGTTGAGCTACCGACAGTAACAGAAGAACTGCATGGGAGGTAACCCATGGGAGTCAATTATCCTGTGATTTTTTTGATTACTTATTTGTTTATTTGAATTCTTTAGTTATGTTAATGTTTGAATTGGGTTTGATTGATGTTTATGTTGATTTTGTTTGGATTTTAATTTGTTTTCTTTTCAAATTTCTTGTTGATTATGTTATCTTGATGTGTTTGTAGGTTTTGGGGTCATGAATAATTCATTTAAGCTTAGAATAAGGTTTGAAATTGTGAGGATCACCAATTCCCACGTTCATGGGAATTGAAGTGATTCCCACAAACGTGGGAAAACGTGGGAATTGAAGTGATTCTGACAAACGTGGGAAATCTCTCCAGAATGTTTCTGGAGAGAAAACTCACATTTATGGGAATTGTGGTGCTTCACATGGACGTGGGAATTCTCTCTAGAGAGTTTCTAGAGAGGAATCCCACACTCATGGGAATTGTGGGGATTCCCACGAGCATGAGAATCCCATCCGGGTAAACTTAAAGTTTCCCTCCCTCTTTTTCTCTCACCTATTTTCAAAATTTCACTCTCTCTCTCTCTTTAACGCATGATTTTCTCTCCTCCCACTCTTTAAAACTCTTCATTTTTCATCTTGATTCTTGGTATTTTCCTCATCCCTTTCCATCAATCTTACATTCCTTTATGTTTTTCATGCTTTAGTTATTCCAAAAACATAACAATTTAGTTAAGATTTTGCTCTTTCTCTCTCTAATATGAATTTCACTCTCTCTCTCTCTCTTAATTTTTACAAGTTTTCATCTCACAATGGCTCCACCAAGGATGATTAGGGTTACGCAACCAATTAACAAGCTCTGCCAACAAGTTTCCGGCGAAGGAAAAACCAACATAGTGGCATCTTATCGGGCCCTATTTTCAATTTACTTGGAAGAAGAAGGTGAGCATTTTTGTGAATTTAGGAATAGAGCAATAGTCACTCTTAGGTATTTGAATTTTGAAGTGTTAGAGAATATAGGAGTTAGAAACTGACTTGAACAACTAGCTGTAAATATATGGTGGAATAGATTTGTTTGGTACGATGTCCCTATTTATGCCACCCTAAGTTTAGAATTTTTCGCAACAATTAGGTAGAGCTCTAAAATGGATCTGTTTTTGTTTAGGTTGGGTGGAAATATTTTTAAACTTGATTATTTTTTCATGCGTGAATTGTTTAATTTTTCGAATGCAAAAATTTTAGATGGTCATGCAAATTTTGATGTCGATGCTTATTGGAACACTCTCACAGGTGAAGAACATTTTGATTCACGTAATGCACCAAATTCTCTAATCTGCAGTGCTGAGCGTTTACTGGTACATAAATTTATGTGTCTGACAGTGTTTAATAAGATTGAAATCAATAAATGCTCAACTAAAGAACTTTTCTTTTTATAGTGTATGGATCACAAGCTTAAAATCAACACACTGTATAGAATTTTTCAATCAATAGTAAGTGTGATTAATAAAAAGAATACATCTTTGGGATGGCTCATATTGCTTCGGCTCTAGGTGTATTTATAATGTTAATATGAAAAATTTGCATATTACTCCCCACGACATATTTGATATAGCCTATTTGAGACGCTCTGAGATTGTGGAGGTCTAATCTATGGAACTTTACGATCCTCAGCCGCGCACTGTAGTGAGGAGCAAGAGGGGTGCTAGTGTAGTTGCAAACTAGCCCTCCAAATCGAGCGCCATTCTAGAGCCAGAGGAGGAGCAGTAGTAGAGGAACCGAGGGAACTATCATTGATTAACCAATATCAACAAATCCTCGACCAAATGGCCACCAACTAACAACAGTTGACATCCTAACTTGATGAGCTCAGCACTCAAATGCGGCAGGTTCATAATGAAGAAAAGATTCCTCAACTTCTATCGGCGGAACAACTTTGAAGCTCCTTCGCCTACACCATCGCTACCATCATCTCCATAAGCCACTTCTTACCTCAAACTTTTCATTTGTATCATTTTCTTTTGTTTAATTTCCTATCATTTCTATTTGGTTTGATTTTATTTTCTTTTGTGTGGTTTTATATCTTTTGTTTATTCTTTTGTCGTTGTTTTTGTTTGTTTTATTTGAGGTCATTTTCCCTTATTGGTTGTTGTTTTATCATATTGAGGACAACGTGATCTTTAAGTATGGGGAGGAGTCATTAACTTTCTTAATTGCATTGTTTGCATTTTGTTAATTAGGATTCATATTTAGGCATATTATATGTGATTTATGTTAGCAATGATGTTTTGTGTTAGCAATGGAACCGTACTTGAATCACTATGATAAATATTGCCATAAAATTCTGTCATGTTAGTTGGAATTAGATTAAATGCATGCTTGAACTCAGATTAGGCTACTTAAGTAGAAAGTGAACCATATAGATTGATGAAAAGTAGTTGGTTACATAAGCTTATTCATAAATTGACATTTGAACAATGAGGTAATGAAGAGATGCATAATGAGTTTTCATTTGAGCTAAAGTGAGGATTGAGCCATACGACTCCATCTATAGTCATTTCATTTCTTTGTTGAGTGTTACTTCCTTAGGTTACTACCTTCAGAATTTGTTTTGAATCAGCTTTAGTCCACTAGATGTATGCTTAATAGAGATGATCTAAGCCCTTTTTATGTTAACCTTTGACTTAAATGACCTACCCGTTATTATCCCTTACTACCCTTGTTGAGACTTAACCTTTTGTTTCTTAAAAATACCCAAAATTTTAAAACTTTAAACCCCATTATCCTACCCTTTCACAAGCATAGTAAAGTATTAAGCAATACATTAGTTAGGATTGTGTTAAAAAAATTTTTTGAGTTGAGTTAAGTATATTTCTTCCTTTGAATTACAACATATATAGCTGCTTTTGTATTCATAATTCTTCCATGTATGAAAAAAATGAACAAAAGTGTCGAAAAGAAAAGAAAAAGAAAAAGAAAAAGAAAGGACAAGAAACAAGAAGAACAATTGAGTAGCATAAATAAGTGCAGAGTACTACATTTATTATGTTTAAATGTTATGGAGTTATGTTTTTTTATCCCATTTTATCCATTCTTTTTTTACTTTAATTGTACTTGTGCATAACCCTCTTTCCCTTCTTTTGACCCACCTTAACCTTTACCACATTACAACCTTAAACAAGCCCTTTTGATCTATTTATGCATGCAATCATTGTAGTGTAGTTTCCTATAGCAAGTTTGAGTTGAACACTAACCCATAAACACTTGAGAGAAGTGAGTGAAAACCATAAGGAAAATTCATTCTGCACCTTTACTTATCTTTGACTGATTGTTAATTATGAGTTTGCTTATGTACACCAATGAAAAAGTAGTCATAATATGTGCATTACCTTGATATTTGAGTTGGCTTGAATTTGAGGGATTATATGCTTGATCTTTGTGAAAATAAAGTGGTAGAATTGATTGGTTGTATTTATTTTGCTTGAGAACAAGCAAAGATTCAAGTGTGTGGATGTTGATAGGTGTGTATTAGGATATGTTTTTATAGGAAATTGGTATGTATTTTCTAGCATAATTGTTGATTATTGTTCTAGTTTAGGATTCATTTTGTATTTTTTTGTTAAGTTTGATTTTCATTGTTGTTTTGGTGTGTTTGATGTTAATTGAGAGCAAGAATTGACTATTTTTATGTAGGAAGAAGGAAGGAGCAACTTGGAGGGTGAACTAAAGATAAAAAAGAAGAAATGACGAGTGCATCTGTGAAAAATTCAAACATTCGTAGGAATCATGTAAATTCCCATGTCACGTGGGAATTATAGAAGAAAATGAGAGATGCATCTATAACAAATTCCCATGCTTGTGGGAATCATGCAAATTCCAATGAATATAGGAATTACAATCCGAGGCAATCTGCGAGTTTCTTTAAACTTAGGATTTTTGGACTATAAAAAGAGATTTAAGCCTCCATCTTCAGAAAAGACATCACCCACCTATAGAATTATCATCTTTGAGTGAAGAACACATGTTTGGAGCATTAAGGAAGGATTTAAGGCAAGGATCATCATCAAGATTGTTCAAAATAGCACATCAATACCAAAATTCTAAACTTTTGCAAAGAAGAGAAGGAGTTTTTCTATTCACTTTTCTGTCATATTAATCTCTTAAATTCTTTGTAAAAATGGATTATTTGAATGTTGATGATGTTATAGAGACCATATTAGGTTGATTTTATTTTAGGGATTACTTTTGAAACTATTATGTTAAACTCCTATTTTATTGAATTGAATACAATTGCCTTTGTTGATTGTTGTTTTTAATTGTCATCTTGCAACAAATTGAGAGAGTGAGTTATATGAAATTTTTGTAGGATTGTATAAAGAGAGTTGGCGACCTATAGACTAGCAATCATCACGTTAATTGAATAGTTAGAAGAGAGATCTTGGCTAGTCAATTGATCACCTATAGGATAGTTTGATAATTAATTGAATTGGTAGAGTCATTGGGTAGGTTGAGAGATCATCCAATTGATTCCAGTTAATTCGATTAGGAATAAATAGTTACACCTTGTGAGAGGGTAATTAGTACATTTAGAAATCTAGGGTGAGACGTAATTCAATTGATAAAATAGGAGGGAGACAAAATAGGAAAAAAAAGTAATCTCTAGTATTTAGATTCTTGAATTCAAATTTTCTGCAATTTCAGTATTGTCCATTATTTACATAAGTCTTTTAATTTTAATTTAATTTTCCAGATTATTTGCATTTCACAATTTAGTTTCTTAAATAAAGTTATGTCTAAATTAAGTGGTGTCTACGTATCAATCTCTGTGGGATCGATATTCATTCTTTTTACTACAAGTGATGACTAGTTCACTTGCAATTTTTGAGCGTAAAATAAGTAGATAGGTTTTACCATCAGCAGTTACTCAACTAAGTCATGTTTTCATTAAACTGCTTGGTTGGAATATCATTATAGCCTTTTGATGTAGAGGTATATATTTGTGATGCGTGTCGATCCGATTACTTGGCTACATTACGTTCTCAACTGGCTACTAGTTTTATTTACAAACCGAAGGCCAGTGGATTAGTTTTTTATTTAAAATTAACAAACACATTTTTTTAAATGCACTTATTACTTTAGCTACTCGTTTTTATGAAAAAAAAAACTAACAAAGTTACTTTAATCGAAAGACCTAAAATTACAGATGAATGTGACAACTTAAAGGGTGAAAAACTAACACTAAATCTTAATTAACTTGCATATTTATCCAAAGAACCCAATTCACTAATTTCTTAAGCTAATGAATCTTCACAACCTAATAGATTATGTTCAAAATTAAATCAATTTTAATCCATCTAAGTCATAGACACATTCACACAAGTCACAATATGCAACCTAAACAACTATCATACAATATGCAAAATTCAAGTGTGGGGAGGGTTATGTGTTTTGCTTAGAGTGTCAATGTGAGAAGGAGGCAAACAATCATGCATGAAAAGAAGAAATATAAATTAAGATAAAAACAAAAATAAAATAAAGACTAAAATTTAAAAGAAAAGGGTTAAAAACAAAGGCTCACGGTGATGGAGGTGGGGATGGTGTCGGAGGTGGTAGTTGGATGCTTAAGCCTCAAAGTAATGATGAATATAACGTATATCTTGGCTCTGACGTTGTTGTGTTCAGGTCATCTCCTTCATCCTTCGAGAGTTCTCCGTAAGTATATCTGTAATTACCTTGGTGTTTGTAGAGATTGTATCGAGCACTTTCTTCCAACCAGGCTCTTTTGTGTCTTCGTCCTCTTCAGTCTCCTCGTTGGTCGAGTCCTCTTCTACTTGCTGAGGTGACGCTGTGCTAGAGCTTGCTTGACTAGCCATGATCTTCGCATGAGTGTTTTGGCTAATGTTCTGGAGTTCAATGTTATGGGACTTGGGGATTTTAGCATACCACAAATGATGGTGATTTAGAAAATCCAAGAGACGAATGTTTAAACCAATATAGTCCATACTATAATACTCGACAATGGCAAAACTCAAATACACCATACCTAAATTATTGCTCTTCTTATATAGAATTGCAATAATAACATTCAACACATGTGTGGAGGAGCACACTGGAATGCTGTGATCTATGCACCACAACAGGAAGAGTTCCCTTTTTTGAGCACTTATTGGTTTCTAATTTGTCAAAAACCATTTGACACATGAATTTATGCAATAACAAGTGCTCATGGGTTCTTATGATGTTATTGTGGGCATTTTTAGTATCGAATTGCTCTAACCTAGTGACCTCATTCTAATAGCAAGAAACACGAAAATCATCGTGTTGATTGATAATGGAAGACTCGAGGAACCTACAAATATCACACATGATTTCATTGTTCAGCTCATAATTTCATCCCCGCAACCTAAACCACATTTCTTTAGGGTTACTAGGTTCATAATAAGGGAAATGAAGAATTCGAGAGTGAGCTTCTAGTAGACAGGATATTAGAAATTTATGAACTTCACCTATTGAATTCTTTATGTTAGGTTATCTACCCTATCTCTTAGTTCTAGCCTATCAAGCATATCAAAATCAAAATATTTTAGGACTACTTTTTGTTTAACATTAAGGGATTGGAAACAAATACCTTCCTCCTCTATGTAAATTGGGAAGGGTACTTCCAAGTCTGTCGCCCTATTCCTTCACCATTGGTCTGAGACTTGGTTTCGTCTTGATGATTGATTGCACTTTACTGACTACTTAATGCATGGCATACTGGCTTGCAAGTAGGTGAAGTTGGAATAAAGTGGAAGTTTGGAATTTGGCTAGAGAGAAGTGAGAGTGTTTGGAGGTTCTAACTTAGAGAGATAAAGAAAATGAAAGTGGGTGAAAAAATGAAGTAAGAAATGAATATATAGGTGAAGGAAGGGTAAAATAGTAAAAAAAATTAGCTGAAATTTGCATTTATAGTTTTACCCTGCCATAGGCCACGATTTTCACCAATTTTTAATTTTTTCTTCTTTTTTCCTTCTACACTTTCCCGTGATCACTTCTTAACTCTCTATATCTCTTTCAACTCTCTTTTGCTTACTTCCTTAATCATCTAACTCATGTCGAAGTCCTATGCCTTCTCGACCTTATTTGAAAACGAAATAACCTAACTACGGAATTCAAACTATCTGAAAATCAAAGGAAATAACATGTAATTAACAATATATGGGTTGCCTCTTATGCAACACTTATTTTAAAGTTGGTAGCTCGACGCTCTTCTTGTGCTCAAGGTGGTTGAAATGAATAGTGCAATGGTAGTGTAGTCATTAATCTTACCACTTGCACATGAGCTACTGTGCCCTGAGTTCCACCTTCCCTTTGTTTCACCTTCCTTTGCTTTCTCCTCCGTGATTGTTTCTTTCTAAACGCATAACTAGGGTCCTATTTATCTTCCCACTATCCTCGAGGTTTGATTTCTTTTATATTAGCTAGAAGTAAGGGAGAATTGTTGTCATTCTTTGACATAGTGAAGGTTATGTGATGCTTTCTGACCCTCATAGTTAATTGATCCCCATCAACTCCAATTATTGAGTGAACAGTAGTTAAAAATGGTTGTCTAAGGACCATAGGGGTTTCACATCTTCTCCAATATCAAATATAAAGAAGTCTATAGGGAAGGTAAAAATATCAATCTGCTACTTGGACATCCTTAATAATCCCCTTTGGTTGATGAATTGTTATGTTCGCCATCTTTACTAGTGTCTTTGTGGGTTCTAACACTCGAACCCTAATTTTTGATTAAAGATATAAGGCATCATATTGACTCGCTCCCAAATCTACGAATGCCCTGTCTTTTTTGACTCCATTGATACTACAAGGAATCTAAAAATCCCCTGGATCCTCTTTCTTCTGTGCTATATTAGGGTTTACTTTTGCTATGCGCTCCTTAACCTTCTTTTTGATTGACTCCCTTAGTGGGAGCCTCGTTTGTAGTTGTTCTATTATATCTTCAACCTTATTTAATTCAACCTCCTTGGAATTCCTCGTCACCTTACTTGAAATTGACTTCCACTGAACTAGAATAGGGTCTGAAAATTTTTCTTCGATTGACTTAATTACAAGCTCATTTGGAAGGAATTCTATATTTACTTATCCTTCTTTGCTGTCTCCATCTTCTTTCATATGTCCGAGTTTCTTTTAATAGGTCTGAGTAATGGCCATGATCCCTTCCTTTGGGTTAGATTCGGTATTGCTTGGAAGAGTTTCTATATTTCCAGTAGAAATTACCTCCGCTAGTTGACCTAATTGGACCTCTAAATTGTGTATTAAAGAGGTGTGGTTCTTAGTGACTTGCTCGAACTTGCTTTCAAGCCTACTATATGAATTTTCCATGCCTTCAATTTTATCTAAAATCTTATCCAACTTAGATTCCATTGAGCTTGGTTTATCTTATTAGAAGCCTAGTTGTCCTTGAGGTTTGAATGTCCTCCAACATTATTTTTCCACAAGAAGTTAGGGTGATTCTTCCAGCTGGGTTTATATGTGTTGCAGTAAGGATTGTTTCTTCATCCTCGTCGATATTGAGCTCCTATATAATTAACAAGCTCAAGGTCACTATCATTCATCAAGAAGCAGTCTTCCATATCATGGTCCATCTGTCCACAAAGTTCACACTTTAGTTGCACGACTTTAACCAAAGCTGAGGACGAAGTTTCATATTATCGAGTTGTTAAGTTAATTTGTCAATTTTCTCTTGCATCTCTATCATTTGATCAATAGCTACAATTCCTTTTTGTTCTCTAAACGTAGTGGGTTATCTACTGAGCTCGTTCGCCTATAGGCAACTATTACTCTCCATCTCCTCTATCAACTCTTCTGCTTCATCTACCATCTTTCTCATCATTGATCATCCTAAAATTGAATCAATCATGCCTCTTGTTTGTGGGGTTACTCCATTATAGAATGTTTACAAAAAGAATTCCTTGGGTAAGTTATGGTGTGGGCATTTTCGTTACAAATCCTTATATATTTCTCATACTTTATAGATCGATTCCCCATCACTTTGCTAGAAGTTGGTAATCTCTTTGATAATCTTCATAGTCTTAATAAGGGGAAAATACTTGCCTAAAAAAGGCACAAACTACTTGATCCTATATTGTGACATTGGATGGTTGAGAGAATGGTACCAGGCCTTTGCTTTATATCTTAGGTAAAAGGCAAAAGCCTAATTCTTACTGCATCCTCTGCCATCTGATGGTATCGAAAGGTATAACAAATTTTAAGGAAATTTACTATATGTGCATTGGGATCCTCATTCTTTAGCCCATAAAACTGTACATTTTGTTAAAGCATGCTTGTGGCCTAGTTACGGCTTGGTTAGCCACATTGAACCTTGGTCTCATGAAATCCATAAAGGTTCTTTGTTGACGTTCTTGGTTCTCTCCATAGTCCAAAGCTTGCTAAAATTCCTCGGCTGTTGTTGCCTTCGCGATTTCTCTTTCTTCTTCATGCCTAGCTTTTCTAATTGATCATTCTAATCGAGTGATATCTAAGTCTAAGGATTTAGCAGCATGACTCAAACTTCTCATGACTCATGTGTTCATATAAGAGCATGGATTCATAAATAGAAAGAAAGAACTAAACTAAAAACTAACTAAAATGCCTTAAACTAAAGAACTAAACTAATCGCCTCCCTGGCAACGACGCCAAAAACTTGATTAGCTGTTTGTTATGTGTAAGTTTTAATATTAACCTTCGATAATTTGCAAGCGCACGGTTCGTTAGCATAGTACCTAAGGTGTCGATCCCACGAGGAGGGAGCTAATCTATTCCTAAAATCTAAGGCCAGAAATAATAACAAAAATCTAAGGTGAAAGAAAACTAAAAATGAGAATTCAATTCAATCAATCAAATTAAGAATAAAAATCAAATATACTAATTATTAAGCAATTGCAACACACCCAAGAATCAATCGAAAGAATTTATCAATTATAAGAAAAGGAAAATTTACCTATCCTTAATGCTAACCTAATTGATTATGAATTATCGAATTGTTGGTTCTAGACTATCCTAGGGTTGATTACTCTCTCTCGAGTTATAACCAATAACCTTAAATCATAAACCCCAATTAGATTATAGGGGTTGAAATCTCTCAGTTTACAATCTATCCAAAATCCTAATTAGTTCTAAAGTTCTCTAATAAACTACCAGAAACCTATGCAAGTTCTCTCTTCGTAAAATTTCTCGATCTGATTCAATTATTGTTCTATTAAATCACCTAACTCTCGTTAGTCTAATTTAATCATTTCCATTCAATTAACCCTCTTAGTTGCTGAATTATGAAATTGCATAATTAAACTATAATAAATCCAATAAACACATAAACAATTAGATTTTCACTAATTTAAGAAAAAAACTCCGAAGGTGAGTTTAGAACATCCTCGACATTTAAGATTCTATCATCAACTATTCAATCTAATTATATATAGTGATAAAACTGAAAATAAGTAGGAAATACAGGATGAGAGGCAGTGATGTCAGGAAACCTCCTGATCCGGGAAGTACATCGAGTCAGCTTCTTCTCCTCTTTTCTCTTCCTTCTTCTCTTCCTCAATCTCTCGATGAATTCTCTCTAGGCTTCCTCAAGGTGGCTGATGCAAAAGATCCCACTGCCTCTTTTTCTTGTTCTTTAAATATCCTTTTGTGTTCTAAGTAGCCCTAGGGTTTTTTCGGGGTCTGAAAAGTCTAAAAAATCCCTCAAAACATAATATTTTTTACTGTCTGCACATCTGCTTAACTTAGGCCACGATTGTGGCCCTGCATGCCATGATTATGGGCCATTTCTTAGGCTTCTGTTATAATGGGCCATATCTTAGGCAGGCCAGGATTGTGGGCCCACTCTAGTGTTTCTGTCATGATCGTGGGCCATTGTTTTGCCCCGAATGTCTCTGAAACTTCTCCGTTCTTCGATGTTGACCCTGAAACACTAGCAAACACATCAATGTAGCTCAAAAACATAATAATTGAGCTCCAAGACTTATACTAACCCATAAAACACTTACAACATACATAATCAAAAAATTAACACAATCCTACCCTAAATATATACTAAATGATTGAATTAATAATTAAATGCATATCAAACTAAGCCCTAAAACATAACACAATTTACAGTTATCATTCTCTATGAGCAATATGCCTTCACATACTCCCACTGAAGAGGATAAATGTACTCTTACTAGCCTTCTTGCAGACATTATAAATTCATAATCATCTCCCAAATAAACTCTTTAAATTCATTATGAAAATGAATGTTTCAACGTCTCGTAACCTTTCAATTATACATCAAATGTATCAATAAAGGCAATAGTTCCAATTGGATGCACTGTCTGAGATTTGAACTTTTCAAATTTCATCTTACTCCTACTACTTATCCTGAGAACCATTCTCCTGTAAAGTATATTGAAATAAACAATTTGTTCAATAAATCTGTAAGATTATATCCAACCTTTTGAATATCTTATAACCTTTTATTATCTAATTTAGTTCTAAACTTAATTGATAATGTATGCTTCAACTAAGCCTTACGTCCTTAAATCATTAAATTTCACTCTTCCAAAGACTTAGCATTTCATATCTACTATGAAATCTTGCTAATTGATTCAAGTGGAGCTATTCAAGTTAAGCCATTGTACTAGGCATTGTTATAGAAGAAACATTATTACATTATACAATATCTTATATTGTATTTTCTTCCTTACATAAATTCATAATCTTATAAATTTAGTTATGAAAGTATTCACTAAAGAATCTTATTCCCTATAGATAATTAAAAATTTAAAACTCACCAATAACAATTTCATCGAAGTGTTTCAGCATTCTCAATGCTTAATTTCTGCTTATATTTAAACAATTTGATCTTTTCAAAATGTTAAATCCTATATGAATTGTTATTCCATCCAATACATGACATATATAAATTTAATAATTCAATACCATCATCGTCCTTTCACCAAAGGTTGCTTTGGTTATTTTTCAACTAGACAAGTTTCACAATTTTCATATGATTAATAATCGTAAGGATACACATATCCTTGTATATAACTTTATGATTCTCACTATGTTGTTTTAACTAACATGACATAAAAGGATAGACTTGGTTACCCAATTTTGTGGTCTTGCCATTTATGTTAAGTATACGTCTCCTTTGATCCAACACATACAAACTATTTGTACAAAATTGGATAAACTATTTTTACTTAACAATATATTTATTATCATGCTTTCAACATTATAATAATGTTGAATCAAAATTCAATATCAAATACTCATAAGCATGAATTAGAAATACGTATGATCTATATCATATCAAGTATAGGTAAGATAATTTATGTAATAATTTTTCTTCTTACGACAACTATTATCATATTATAGCAAAGCCTTTAATTAATGTCCATGTTTATACTTATAGTAGGCTAAATTAAGTAGAACAATTCTAAAAAGGTACTATATAGAACAATTCCAAAAAGGTACTATACCTTTCAACTCTACTCTATGTAAACTTTTGAATCTTACTGTCATGATGTTGACACATATCTTACATATTTTGGTCAAAATTTATGAGACATTAGTTAAGTCAATATGTCAATACATCATTTTGTCATCTATATGATTTTGACATATATCTTAAAACGTTAATTTCAAATCCTTAACAAAGATTAATAGGAAAATAAAATAATGGACATACAATTCTTTTATCTAACTTCTAAAAACTCTTCACGAATATAACCCATGTACAAGAAATTTGGTTTGTTAACTTAGTATCAATCACACTAAACAAGGTGATTTTGACTCAGAACAAAATAAATGTAACAAAGCAAGCAATTCATTATATGCCATGATAACTAAATGAGATTAGGACTTCAATCATATATTTGGTTACTCCCACTATTTTGTTCAAAATAATAGCCCTTACTACTATTCGGAAAGATTACTTTAATATTTTTAGTGGGCTAGGATCTCATTCAAGTATAGTTGATCTTGAGTTTGTTCAACAAGCCAACTAAACTTCAATTAGGTAGATAACAACTTTATCAATCACATCTCATACCTAGACTTGTTACGTAACAACTATTTCCAAAGCATGTCAAATATGTTATTCATATCCCTGCCTTTAAATTCATATGATCATGAGTTTGGTCATTCAAATCAAAGAAATTTAGTTAAGTAGAACCCACTGTCATAAGACTAAACATGTTCAAGTTAAAGCGGCCTTAAGTTTACTCAACAAGCCTACAATAAACAGAACTTTGGTTTATTCTTATAACAATGGAAGGCAACAATCATGTTGTTAATGTATACTTAATATTTTAATGAGGAATTTTAACTTCACATGTCTCATCAAACACAAAATTACATGTAAAATATCATATATGTATATATGTATATATATACATATACATATATACATATACAGATATGCATATATGATATTTTACATGTATATATATATATACATACACACATATAATTTAACATGCATCGAATATATATATATATATATACAAACCATATAAATAAAGTATATAACTTATACACTCATAATCAAATTATATGAATAAAACATCAAGCTTCGTTGATTCTAGTTATTGATCTTTATAATCTAAAATAATATATCCAACTCCTTGAAAAAAATTAAATTAGACTAATCTCATTGATTTCTACATGAATTAAATTCATATTCTAAATAAAAATTTAATTTAATTTGAAATAATTTTCAAATTCAATTAGAAACTATTTTCAATTATCTTGACTCCCTTAATAAAACTTAATTGAAAACAATTTTCAGTAAATTATTCTTCTTAATTATTATAATTTAGCAAAATTATTACTTATATTCTAATCCAATTAAAAATCTGTTTTTAATATTTTTCTTTAATTAGAAAACTATTTTCTAATATTAAAAGGAAAATAGTATCAAAATTAAATAAAACACTTTTAAATTTAATTGAGAAATTCCTTTATATTATTTATTTAGAGATTGATTTCTTAATTAGTTAAAAAATCTTTCCTTAATAAATTAGAAAACTATTTTCAAAATATTAAGAAAGAATATTTTTCTTAATTAATAAATGAAAACACTTTTCAAATTTTAATCAAGAAAAATCTTTTTCTAAAATAAAAAATTATTATTCATAAATAAAGAAACAATTTCTAAATAAATTAAATAATAATCCCCTAGACAAATAAAATAATAAATTTAATTTATCTCAATCAATTGAAATAAATAAATTTAATTAAGAAACATCTTTCTTAATTAATTAAGAAAACATTTTATAATGTTAAGGAGTCTAATTAATTAATTTCAATCTAAGTGAAATTAATTGAAATTAATTAATTCTAATTTTGAAAACTACTTTCTAAAATTATTAAGAATCAATACAGTTATCAATCTTAATCCTATTAAGATAAACAATCAATTTAATTTTGAAATTGGTTTTTAGATTTTAAAATAATTTTAAAATTTAAGTTTAGAATAGGTCTTGGAATACTTTATTCCAAACCAATTATTGAATTAATTTAATCTGATGGTCAAACAAGTTTTATTCTAAGGCTAGAATAAGCCTATTTTAGACTTAGGATAAGATATACATGTAGCCAAACACCCCTCTTCTACCCTAAACACCTTATAAACATGGTTTTGTCATTACGTATAAAATATTATAGCTATTACACAACTGTAAATAGTATAATACTGTAATCGTTTCCTTCACGAGGAGTAATAGGAATTAGCTATTGTGTGTCTGTGTCTCTCTCTAAAGTTTTCTGTTCTTCTCTCTTCTATGTAGACTATTCTCTTTCTCCTTCTCTCCTCTTCTTCTCTCTTTTATTCTTTATTTTTATTCATAACATTTGGTATCAGAGCATACGTTCCTCGGCAGAAATGGTTGAGTTGCATAGAATCGAAGAAAACATGAAGGAACTGATAGAGGTACAGATCAAGAACGAGAAACTATTCCTAGAAGCACAAAACAAAGCAAAAAGCATAGAGAATGATCTACTAGAACTTAAAACTATGCTCGCACAATTCATGTAGCGACAAGGATTAGAGCCAAGAGCTACTATTCCAACTACTTTAGAAACCACCATTAGAAATGAGAAAAAAATGTAAGAGAAGGACTACTTAAAGTCACTCACTCTTTCTCTCTCACTGGGGTGCTCTAAGATCACAGAACCAATAGTGAAGGCAGTTGTTGTTCTCAGCAGTAGTGAGGGTGTTAATTGTAATCTCTTCTTGATTTAGGAAGGAGATGGGAAAACCACTGTAACTGGAATTGTCTCTAGCCTGAAACCAAGGCTCCATAGGTTCTATGTATGTTCATGCTCTTGGAGATATAACAAATGGTTTCATGTCAACTGAATTGCATTTCAATCCATTTCGTAAAGAGTATAGTGCAGCTATGGATGCAAATTGTCACGTTGATAATCTTGTCTCCTTCCTCAATAATGCTAAAAAAGCTATTATGGGTGATGCCGTGAAGGAGATGGGTGATGCAAAGAAAATACAATTATTCATCTTTTGTCCATTTTGTAAACCTCTACAACCTTGGGGGCAAGGTTTTTTAAGGGAGGAAGAATTATTACGTATAAAAATATTATGGCTATTACACAGCTTTAACTAGTATAATAGTTTAACCGTTTTCTTTAGGAGGAGTAATAGGAATTAGCTATTGTGTGTGTGCCTCTCCCTCTAAAGTTTTTTGTTCTTCTCTCTTCTATTTGGACTATTCTCTTTCTCCTTCTCTCTTCTCTTCTTCTTTTTTATGTTCTTCATTTTTATTCGTAACATACCTGTAGCCTTCCATCGTTATGATCTTCATGGCCTCTAGTCTGTGCTACCATCAACTATACACCTGTGCAGTTCCGCCGCTACGATCTTCATGGCCTCCAGTCTGTGCTACCATCAATTGCAGCATTCTGGCGTCTCCTCCCGCCACCATGCTTTTTTTGCGGGATCTACAACTATCTTCTTCATCACAACTTATTGCTAGCCACTGTCCCCATGTTCTTCCCAAACTAGGAACTGATTCCATATTATTCTTATTCACACAATCAGCAGTCCAATGTTTTGCTTATTCTTTATATAAAATTATGACAATCAAGACCTATACAACATAAAATCAAAAATAGTAGGCCATAGTTTTGGTTCAATGATTGGTGGGTTAGACAATTTTGAGGGTTAGGCGTGGACTTATGATAGCTTTGGTTAGATGGGTTCTAGAATAATAAAAAAAAAAGAGATAGGCACTTATAGGTGGACAAGAGAGAGGTGGATAACATCCCTGTCATTTTCCAAAATCTAGATTTTCTGGATTTCTCCATAATCATCGAGCCTTCTCCATAACTCAAGCAAAACCCAAAACACTTTCCTTATTCATTAAACCAAACCGCCAGATTCGCAAACAAAAACACAAAATATAATCATTCCAGTCCAGGTTCTTATTCAAAATCAAAAACTCACATTTGCATAAAAGGTATAGCGTGTGTTTTCCAGAACGATATATGTTTCTTGTGTCTTTAAAAACAAGTTTTTCCAAAACACAAATAATTATAATTCTCAATTGATTTCTATAGATTCTAAATATGGTGTGGAACTTTCAACACTCCAGCGTGACACATCTGGTCACACTTAACCTTTACAGCCATTGGCAAAAAACTCCTTCATTGCAAGCCACTCACGCAACCAGAAACCATATTCAAATTTCCAAAACAGAAGCAAACAGTAAATGCAAAAACATAAGTCAATGTGAATTTCCAAAACGCAATAACCAGACTAATGTTAGTAGTGTGCCCTAGGCCAATGGATATTTGTGATTCATGTATTAACATTATGACTTGTTAATAATATATT
>JANZXR010000005.1:25513843-25529432 GCA_027575705.1 Erythroxylum echinodendron
TACTTTGGCATTAATCTGTGCCATTGTATCTCAGCCATTCATTTATGTGGGCCCACATAAATAAATAGCTGAGATACAATGGCATAGATTAGGGCCAGAGTAAAGGGGCCAGAGGATCATGTCCCCGTAAACAGGGTGAACCACCCAAGAGAAAAAAACAAAGAAACTTGAATAGTTTCTTGAGCATGCATCCAAATCAAAACAGACCCACCCGATGTTTATGTCCTAAAAAACTACAAACAAAGATCTGGTCATTCTCGTAATTGACATCTCACAGAAGGTCACCAGCACCCAAGATATTTGGGATTTCAAACGTGAACACACTGCTAGAGTAACTCTCTTTTTCATCTTCAGTACCACCATTGACATAAGTCGCTGAAGAAGAATTCAAGGGAGTAGTGCTACATGAAGTTGTCGATAGAATTGAAGTGAAACTCCAATTTGGTAAGTTCTCAATTGCAGAGGAGTTGATAAAGGATTCGCTATTGACTTCATTGCCGCAGTTTTGTACTGAAGGAGGGGAAGGGTCTCCGTTTGTTGGCCACCATTCTCGTAGAGAATTTTGCCCGCTGAATGTGGTGGGAAGGATATTGGAAAGCTGGTCCAAGTTGGGTTCCATGAATTGATCTTGATATAGAAACTGAGAACTTGGGTGTGTGTATTGGACTTGGTTTGGTTCTAAGCTCTGGAATTGGGTAGTGACAAGCTGGCTTTCTTGGAAACTTCTGGGACTCAGGTCGTGCTTATGGCTATTACCTTGGCCTGACAGGAGTGAAGTGGCCAGGTTCCGTAAATCAGGATTCGACATCGATCCAATGCCAAGCAAGCTAGAAGGATTGAGTTGATGAGATGATGAGTTGAGAGTCGAGTAGAGTTTAAGAGGATCGAGGCGTGGTATATGAGTCGCAGGATCAATTCCCATTCTAAATAGCCTTTTCTTTATGTGGGTGTTCCAGTAGTTCTTGATCTCATTGTCAGTTCTTCCTGGTAAACGCCCAGCTATTACAGACCACCTAGGGAAAAGTGGAACACCAGAAAATTTAGACTGGTTTAAGATATAGACCAAGTTTGGTGCGGTTCAGAATTTCCATAGCAAGTGTTGTTTTAATTAGTTATTCTCAACAGATTATCATGCTATGTCCTTGGCAATAATTGAAAAGCCTCTTCTAGGCTCTATATATAAAGCAATAACATGAGATTAGCATCGTTGGAGAGAAATTAGAGAAACGATCTACTTACTTGTTACCAAGAACGCTATGTAGTTGGATGATCATATCTTCCTCTTCGCATGAGAAATTCCCTCTCTTGATATCAGGTCTCAAGTAATTAATCCAGCGAAGTCTACAGCTCTTTCCGCATCTTTTAAGCCCTGTGTTACATTTATAAGGTAGATAAGAATCAAAATGTTGAAAATACTATACGAGTATAGCTATATAGCTAGAATCACACCTGCATTCTTTGGAAGGGTACGCCATTTTCCATGGCCGTGTTTTTTAATAAAATCAATTAACTTTTCATCTTCGTCTGCTGTCCACGGACCTTTCTTTAATCCACTTTTGTCACAGCAAGTTGATGATGTGCACATGTTGTTCCCTTCACAAAAGATCGACTATACTAAATAGACTTCTTTTTTTGTGGATGAGAGACGGGAGACATCAGATAATGCAACTTGGAACGTGTTAGAAAACCTAATCGAAGGGTTGTATCTATTTATATAGAATGCAAAAAAGCTAAGTCAATGGGATTTGGTACAGACTCTTGGTTCATCACTTACTACTATTGTACGCATCTTGTAATGTAATAATTTCACAACTTCGTAAGACAACCTACGTCATCAAGTCTATAAGTAGAACATTTATGCTAGCCAACCTCTTAGCTCGATTATGGATAGAACATTTATGCTAGCTAACCTGGTAGCTCGATTCTGGAGAATAATCAAACATTATTCATTCATTACACTTCAAATCTAAATAAAATCTTGTGTTTTTTTTTTTTTATAGATATAGGTTTTGTGGATGGTGGTTGGGGAAGTTAAGATTCGCTGGGTTTGTTGCGTGTTTTGTTGTGCACAGTAGCCATAGTTTCTGCATGCTCAATAGTACGTTCCTTGCCTGGATTTATTCATAGTTGAGGGTGGTTATGAGTGGTAGAGGTGCTTATCATTTACATGATTATCAACTAATTTCCTTCATTTGAGTTATTGAATACGGTCCTCCTTTTTATGTTTATCTTGAGTAACGAGATTTTCTGAGTAAGGGGTGTCACAGGTTTTATTTGTGTTGGATTCCTTTTGACGTGTGAAACATTTTCGCTGCATATATGTGCATACTATTATTATGTATTCATATTAGTTTCAGTTGTATCTTTATTATTTGTATTCTTTGTAACTATTTTATTTGGTTTTGTTTTATTCTATTTTTATATGTACTTATTTAATTTTATTTATCTCCACGTTTAACGTATCAGTTTTCATCAGCATCATTTTTTATTGCCACATCTACATTGTGGGTCTACCGAAAATAGCCTCTCTACTATGTAGGGATAAGGCTGCGCACTATCAGACCTCCCCAGACCCCGCTTCATTGCGGGATTTCAAATTGGGTGATGATGATGATGATGATGATGATGTGTATTCTTTTAGCACTGATACTAGAAGTGTTGATTATGGTAAATAAAAAAAGAATCCCCTGGCAGTTGTCGAGACAAGTTTTAGAGGAAAAAACATTAAGTGACTAGATGCAATTGCACAGAATTTGTTTAAGTCAAACCTAAAATCTATAAACATGGGTGAAAGATATACAAAAAATTCATGAAGGATTTCCTTTATCCCCCGTATCACGTCAAAAGTAAGATCACCCAGTCAAGATAATTAACTCTTTCCAATTAAGTTCTCCAAAGTACCTTTCAATGTACTTGATAGTGGCATTTTTGTTGTGGATGTATTGTTGCGTTTTCCATTTTGGTCTTCTTCAAGCACATTCTGGCCCTGTCTCACAGACTAGAACATGTGTTTGCCATGAAAACAACTTTTTTACCTGTAATTCTTTCCGATTTTGGTTTTTGGCTAGGAAATAGCAGTCACTACCATACAAGGGCGATGCGATGATAAGTCCATTTTTGAAGCTTTAACTTTGTTACAGGACCACAGAATGCATAAAAGCATGAGCATGACTTGAAGCACATGAGTCTAAGATAATTGGAAATAATTTCAAATTGAATTTGTTAAAGGACCACAGAATAAATAATATTACATGTTATCATCAAAGTTTGTGAGACATTAGCCCACTCAAAATATCAATACATTTTCTCATTTTTATGATTTTGAAATATCTCTAAAACTTCATCACCGAATTCTCGATAGGGATTATAGCAAAATTGTATAATAGACATGAAATTTTCTATCTAGCTTTGAGAAGCATATCCTATGTCCAAGAAATTTTGTTCACTAACTTAGTTTCAACTATACTAAACAAGGTAAATTTCACTCAGAACATAATATAAATGTATTACAAACAGGTAATTAATTATATGTCATGAGTATCAAATGAGATTAGCACTGTAATCACATATTTGGTTAATCCCACTAATTTATTTGAAATAATAGCCTTTACTACTATTCGAAAAGATTGCTCTAATGTTTCTATAGGTTAGGATCCTATTCGAATATAGTTGATCTTGAGTTTACTCAACAATTCAGTTAAACTTAAATTAGGTAGATAACAACTTTATCAATCACATCTCATGTGACTTATAACAACTCTTTCCAAAACATATCTTATATGTTATTCCTAACCCTGCCTTTAAATTCATGTGATCATGAGTTTGATCATCCAAATCATACAAATTCAGTCAAGTAGAATCCACTATCATAAGACTATATGTTAAAGTGGCCTTGAGTTTACTCAACAATCCTACAATAAATAGAACTCTGGTCTATTCTTATACCAACAGAAGACAACTATTATATTTTCAACGTGTACTTAATATTTTAACGAGGATGTAATTTCATTCGTCCCATCACACACAAAATTACATGTAAAATATCGTACATATAACACATAAATTATATATATATATATATATATATATAAGATCAAGCTTCAATTGATTCTAGTTATTGATCTTTATTATCTAAAATAATATTTCCAAATCCTTGGAAAAATTAAACTAAATTAAACTCATTGATTATATATATATAGGATCAAGCTTCATTTGATTCTAGTTATTGATGTTCATTATCTAAAATAATATTTCCAACTCCTTGGAAAAATTAAACTAAATTAAACTCATTGATTCCTAAAAAAACTAAATTCCTATTCCAATCAAAATTTTATTTTGATTGGAAAACAATTTTCAATTCCAATTGGAAACTATTTCCAATTATCATTACTCCTTTAACAAAATTTAATTGAAAACAATTTCAATAAATTATTCTTCTTACTTATTATAATCTTAGAGTCTTTAAGTTGAGTCTAAGAGCTGTTGTTATTAGTCAGGAGCTTGAAAGGCAGTTTGACATTAGATAGCAATGTTTGAATGAAGCCTTTTTTTTGTAGTATTGCTTTTAACAATAGCATTGCTACCCCTGTGGGGAATTTTTATTTTATTTTATTTTAGTTCACTTTCAAAATATAAGTTGAAATTGTACTTTATAACCATCTCTATAGCTTTAATTTGCATTTTAGGCACTATGATAACTAATGTTATGGTCCATTACTGCAATTGATAGAATACCTATAGAAGCTAAAACAGAGCACGAGTTAGCTCAAGAAGAACTCTTGATAGTTTTTTTTGTTCAGTTATAGAACATGTAATCTTGTAATTAGAAAATAATTGATTCAACTAATGTACAGAACTGATTGAAGATGAATAAAGAAGTATGCAACTGATTTCTTTACATGGTATCAAAGCAAGAAAAAGTTTCATGAAACTTCTTTGTTCCACATTTTCCTTGAATTGTGCATCAATGTCTAAGGATAAGTGAGAGTCAAGTTTTAGATTTGAGAGAGAACATCAAATAATGATGGAAATCTAATGCAACTTCAAGGATCTGATCATCCAAGTAGGATGCTAGTGTCTTAACTAAATAGAAACAATTATTTTTCATAAAGCAGGGCCATGAAGATAGCATTGGGAGCTAAGCCAAAGCTTGTTTTTATCAATGGAAGCTGTGTGAAACCAAATGATGAATCAATAGATTATAAACATTGGTGTAGAGGGGATTGCTTGGTAACTTCGTGGATTTTGAATTCGATTTCAAAGGACATCTTTAAAGCATTTTTATATGCAACTTCTGTAACTAATTATGGGAAGAACTAAAGGAAGGATATGGAGAATGCAATGGCTCATTGTTATACCAGATTTAAAGAGAGATAAGTTCAATATCTTAAGGAAACCTTTTTGTAGCAAAATATTTTACAAAATAAAAAAAGTGTGAGATTAGTATTTTAAAAATGGCTCCGTTGAGTCCCATATCACTTATAGAACAAATTCCTATAATTATAAAACCCATATAAGATACAGAAGAGTAAACTATTCCTTTTTTTAAATTGCGTTGCCAAAGGGATGTTAAAGTTGCATAGATTATTTGCATTGTGCCTAATATTATTAACCAGAGAGAAAATAGCGAATGATCATGGGATAATAATTCCATATTGATTCGAATCAATCCATACGTGCCCATTTTTAATAAGATCACTTCCTTAATTAAATGTGGAGTAGGGGAAAACTTGTAAAACTTGAGTGCAAAAACAAGTTAAAATTTCTAATGGGTTTGAATGAAATTGACGATAATATGAGAAATCGAAATTTGATTATAAATCCACTGTCAATTATAAATAAAATATATTCAATAGTATTAAGAGTTGAAAAACAAAAAGAAGTAAGCATGAGTTTGACATATAAAGTTGAAACTACCACGATGGTCAGATCACAAGGAAATAAGAAAGATGGAATAGGTGCATTAAGAGGTGTAGCGAAAATAAAAGTAGCTGTAGATAAGTCGAAGTTACATTGTGATTCTTGCAACAAGGATAGGCATGCAAAAGAAACTTGCTTCAAAATTCATAGGTTCCCAAAATGGTTTAAAGAATTAAAGGAAAAGAAGAACAAAGAAGGAAAGAAGTCATTTGTTAATTTGGTTAACAAAGTGGATGAAATAGGTGAAAATTTCTTAAGAGACTGGAAGTCAAAATTTTCAATCAAGAAGGAAAAATAAGATCTGAAAAACATATAGTGAACTTCTCACACTTTCACAATTTTGCAGGTATGGTTCTTAATCATATTATCAGTTTAATTGAATTAATTATACATGGTTCTTAGATAGTTAATTAAACATGATTCTTGGATAGTTGACACAGAAGCTTCAAACTATATGTGTGTAAATATGAATTAATGAAAAATCCCTCTTTTATTAATGACTTTACACCTGTACATTTACCCGATATATCCATTAAGCTTGTTCATCGCATAAGTGATGTTCAACTACATGAGAGACTAACCTTGACCGATTGGTTACATATTCCTTCTTTCAAATTCAGCCTTTTATCTGTCAATAAGCTTGCCATTATAGATCATGTGAAGTTTAACTTCCAATCTATTTTTTACATAATACAAGACCTAATGACTGATGAAGTGCTTACAGTAGGAAAAGCGATCGGATGTTTGTACATTCTAGACTTTAGCTCTTATCATCCTAAAACCACAAAACAATGTACCTCAAAATTATATCTAAAAGTCTTTGTAAACTCTGTAATTACCATTGATCCTTAGCATCAAATATTGGGATATCCATCTATGAATGTAATGAAGAATTTGAATGGAATAAAGGATATTTCTACGGAAGAAAAATAACCATGTGAAGTATGTCATTTATCTAAATAAAGTAGAAAACATTTCCAAACTAGTACCATTCATTCAAACTCATGTTTTGAGCTTATTCATATTGATTTATAGGGTCCTTACAAACATGCTTCATCCAACGAAAACCATTATTGTTTGACCATTTTTCATGATTTTAGTAGAAACACGTGGATTTTTCTACTTAAGCATAAACATCAAACCATTCAAACACTTTATTCTTTCTTTAACCTAGTTAAAAAATCGATTCCACATGCCTGTCAAAATCATAAAGACAGAAAATTACAAAGTTTACTGATTTATCATGTACATCTTTACTATCTTCTTTAGACATTGTTCATAAAAAAACATATGTCTATGCCCCTCAACAGAATGGGGTTATCGAACAAAAACATAGACATTTGGTATAAGTGGCGAGATCCTTAATGTTTCTATCGTATTTTCCTATTCATTTCTAGGGGAAGCCATTCTTATAGCTACCTACATCATAAATAGACTTCATCTGTTATATCCTAGAAATCTTATTA
This sequence comes from Erythroxylum echinodendron, assembly GCA_027575705.1. Lineage (NCBI taxonomy): Eukaryota > Viridiplantae > Streptophyta > Magnoliopsida > Malpighiales > Erythroxylaceae > Erythroxylum > Erythroxylum echinodendron. The sequence goes on from JANZXR010000005.1 coordinate 25,521,229, forward strand.
TCATATACTTTTCCATAATGAACCAGATTATTCCTTTCTCAAAAACTTTGGTTGCTTATGCTTTGCCTTAAAAAAGTTCAAGGCTGTTTTCATTGGTTATTCAATTGGACAAAAAACTTGTAAATTGTATAATATAGAAACAAAAAATATAGTTATTTTCGAAGATGTCTTTTTTTACGAAAACATATTTTCATATCAAAACATTGTTGTAGATGATATCAACATTCCTGTACCTATGATTTTCCCCAGATTTAGATAATCCAATCACTCATTTTCATCATTCTAGCTCTAATAGTGATTCTCAAACTGATCCTATTCTTATGTCTGCACTTGATGTCTCCTTGAACCAAACATCATCTTCTCACATTGAAACTCCAAACACATCATTAAATAATGAAATACTTCCTACTAGGATAAGTACTAAAACAATGTAAAAACCATTATAGATGACAAATTTTGTTCCAAATTCTAGAAAATCTTTGTTATTGTCAAACTTTGATGTGAGCACTCATCAGTCATCGCCACATAGACCAATAGCATATCCCTACTTTGTTTCAACACATTTCTCTTCTATATACATATCATTTTTTGGAAAATATGTTAACATTAAATAACCAAGTTCATATTATCAAGCTAGAATAGATGAGAACTGACAACGAGTGATGCAGGATGAATTACAAACTTTGGAAAAGAGCTAGATGTGGGAGTTGATTGATTTGCCTCCTAAAAAAAGGCTAATACGCTGTAAATAGGTGAACAAGGTTAAATAAAAAATGATGGAACTGTGGATAGATATAAGGCTCGGTTAGTAGTAAAGGGTTTTCATCAAATAGAAGTAGAAGATTACTATGAGAACTTCTCACCTATTGCTAAATTGGTGACAGTTAGAATGTTCCTAGTTATTGTGACAGCGCAAGCATGGAATTTGAATTAGTTTGATACTAATAACGCATGCATACATTGTTTCTAAGATGAAGAAAATTATATGAAGCCCTCTGAATGTTATATAAAAGAACTTGGTGGAATAGTTTGAAGATTAAAAAAATCATTGTATAGACTTAAACAAGTATCAAAACATTGGAATTAATAGTTTTCTCAACGCCTTCATCAATTTGGTTTCCATTAATCAGCTCATGATAATTATTTATATATCAAGGGAACAAGTTTAACTTTCTTAGCTCTAACTTTATATGTTGATGATATTCTCCTTACAGGTGTTTCAAAAGCTAAAATATCATCTGTTAACTAATTTCTTCATCAACAATTTACTATCGAGGATTTAGGTTCTGCAAAATATTTTCTTTGTTTGGAGATTGCTCGATCGTCTAAAGGAATGTATGTTAATTAAAGAAAATATATTCTAGATATTTTGAAAGATGTTGGCTTTGCAGGTGCAAAAACTAAACAAACTCCACTTCTAAAGGCATACCGATCTAATATTGAAGATGCTCCATTAGTTATAGATTCATCTCCATATCGAGGATTGGTTAGTTGTTTATTGTATTTGAGATTTACTCGGCCTGATATTAAACATTTAGCTCAACAGTTAAGTCAATACATTCAGTCTCCTATTGTTCTTCATTGGAAACCAGCTATACATGTCTTGAAATATCTGAAAGGATTTTCTTTAAAAGGGTTATATTATTTGGTATTGTCTTTCTTCAATATTATCGTATATTATGATACCGATTAGGCAACTTGTTCTATTACAAGACATTCTCTTACGGTATTGTGTTTTTCATAGTTCTTCTTTGATTTCTTAGAAAACAAAGAAGCAACCAACAATATCAAAATCTTCTATTGAAGTTGAATATCGTAACATGGAAGCAACTGTTGTGAATTACAGTGGACCACTTATCTTTTATAGGATTTCACATTCCTACTCAATTTCCAATTTCTTTATATTGTGATAATCAAGCAATGCTTTACATATTACCGCTAATCCTACTTTCCATGAACGAACGAAACATTTACAGATTGATTGTCATATTGTTTAGGAAAAATATAAAGCTAGTTTTGTACATCCAAAGTATATATTTTCTAAGCAACAATTGGCCGATATTTTCATAAAATCTTTCAATGCTCTTATATTTCAAAGTCTATTATCCAAGTTGAGTTTGTGTAATTGGCACCAAACTCTAACTTGAGGGGGATGTTATAGATGCTAATGGAATATATGCGAAAGCTAAAACAAAGCACGAGTTAGCTGAGGAAGAAATCTTGAAAGTCGACAATTTTTTTCCTAGTTATAGAATAAGTGATCTTATAATTTAAGCAAACATGGAGATTGAATATGTAATAGCAAATAACTGATTCAACTGATGTATATAACTAATTGAAGATGAATCAAGAAGTATGCGACTGATTTCTTTACTACTTCTACCAGTAATAATAATAATATTTAAAAAAATAATAATAATAACTCAGTAACTTATAACTTCAATTTTACATAATCCTTAGTCAACACTTCTCATATAGTGTAACATCAGGTCAACTAATTAAAGTCATCATTCGTTATTTTACACAATTTCAGTTACAAAGCACCTGCTGTAGATAGATTTTAGTTAAAAATATTTACGTTCTTGAATAAAAAAAATTAATACTTCCATTCCATCGGAATCATCTTGACGAAAAACATCAAAGTAAATATTTGTGATCCCATTACATTTACATTTATTTATTTTAAAAATCTGCAACATTTGATTGATTAACCTTAACATCAAACGTATACTGTTATTGAATGTATATCGGATTCTTTTCGACTATAAACATCTAATACATAGTGTGACTTGTATGCTATACATACAAGGAAAAATAAATTAATCCTCACGAGTGTTCTTTTGTTTTCCCAGGGAGCTGTCATTGACGGCCTATGAAAAACAAAAGTCTATCCAATGAACTGCTGGTATAGGTGGTGTGCATACACTCGCCACCGAAGTAGTCATCTTTTCCACGCTCCTTAGGGAGTGACAAATGCAATTGAGATCCTCTGAACCTACTATAGTATACCTATTTTATTTCACAGGATCTTAACTATACAAATATCTTATTCATGACAAATGGATGTATGTTTTCTAATAAGTCCCATCATTATCAAGAGACTGTGAAAATGATGTGATTGCCAGGAAGGGTCACGTTTAGCCTCGTGTAACAGCGAGGTTTTGTCATTGAAACATTCCAATTTTGCAATTACTGTGGGTAAAAATGTTATACATTGGCATCATGCATTACGTGGCAGCTTACAGCTTCGTATAACCAAAGTCGTTCTATATGCATATGTACAGCGCTAACGAGAATCAAAACTTTGAAGAAATACAACTATATCATCATACAATATGTAACTTTATTTATCGACAGTTTGAAAAAGGTTGACGATTTTTGAGTTTGTAAACGTACTAATATCCAGATACTGGACAAGAGCCTAAAGGGATATGTATGTAGTGGGGTAAAAGTGCAATTTATTGACAGAAGAAGATCTTTAAAGGAATTTCGCCAAGCCAATATAACTAATGTATGGATTGGAGATAGGCGCCCAATATTAATTACTCCCATCCAATCGTCAATAAAGATCCAAAATAAATCTATGGAAAGTCTCATAACTGGTTAAAATTGAGGTCAGCCATGGAAGAAACAATATTTTGAAAACTAAGGGAAAGTGGTTAAAAGGGGTATCAAATCAAAGGAAAAGAAATGTCTCTTCATAGAATGTCAAAGCCAACAACAGTTGTGAACTAATATTAGATTTTTAGCTATCTTAGTTTCACGCATTAGGCTGCAAAGTGAAGCCATGGGCTTGGCTATACCCTTTGACTTACACACAATTTGGTGGATGATTGGGCAGCCACAGTATCCTGTTTCCTTGTCTTGCGGTGGAAATAGAATTTAGATTGTCTTTGTAATTATTAAGCAATCATTTTCAGGTCCTGTTTGGTTGTTGACATGAGCCAATAAAAACAGGGCTTTTGGTCAAATAATTCTAAGCATTAACTTAGATGTACTGATTCTAGCAACCCAATGAATGAAAATCCTCTTGCAAATAAAACTTTCACCTGCTATTCGAGCTATGGCCAAAAAGAAGATGAGAAAATTTGACTGTCATTGCCTTTGCTTGTAGACCCTTCTCACCTTATATTTATAATTGAGAAGATCCACTGGACATGCTATAATGGTAATCATCATAAAATGATTTCTTCACACAGTTTTTGAAGCGCCTAAACCAAAATCTTTCTCTCAGTATCGTGTCATGATTGGTGGCACACACAAATTCTATAATTCTACACACTCAAAATAGTGAATTTATGGATCAATAAACAGCTTTATTTTTATACTCAATATAGAAACATGGTATTTTACGTCTAGGGTTTGGTTGCTGCAACGATTAATTTATGCAGACAACAATAAGCACACATTTGTTTGCTACCCAATATATTACCAAAATTTTCTAGCTTCATACATAGGAGAACAAAAACACTTAATGCCTAATCCTAAATGATTTTATATATTTGTTATTGCAGCACAAGTAGAACGTACACATTATATGCCAACAAAACGTAGACTTTCCTTTTTATTTTACAAAGAGACTATTGTTGTGACTCAAAACAAAACTATAGCCTTCTGGTCTTAAATAAGTAACCTTACTAGTTGCTCTAAGGCTAGCATTTTGCATTTCTCTTATTTAGGACCACACTAGTTAGTCTGGCCCTACCTTAGACGCTCTAAGATCCTTTTCAAACCTGCTCTCATTTCGAGTCAAGAGATAGATAAATAGACACATCCAATTGCACTAATCGGGTGCGTTCGTAGTAATACGCCAGTCAATACCCTTTCAAATGATAATTTACAAAGCTAATAATCGTTGATTTTTTAAAATAAGTTACAAATATCACCATCTCAACCCAGCCCCTTGCCCCCTAATAATCGTTGATTTTTTAAAGAAGTTATAAATATCATCATCTCACAGCCCTCCCTTTCAATCTGCTCCCATTTTTGAGTTAAGAGATAGATAATTAGAGACATCCCATTTAACTAATCGGTCGGGGCATTCGTAGTGACACGTCAGAAAAGACCCTTTCAAATGATAATTTACAAAGCTAAAAATCGTTGATTTTTAAAGAAGTTACAAAGATTACCATCTCAACCCCGCCCCTTGCCCCCTAATAATCGTTGATTTTTTTAAAATAAGTTACAAATATCACCATCATAACCCCCTTTAAAGTTATTATTTTGAAAAAGATTCATTCAAAACAAATTTAATGGTCGAAAATGGTTTTTCTAATACTAACTCTTTTGAAGTAATTAATAATATTTTCTCTAAAGGGTGGCATTACAAATATTGGGACTTTTTAAATCCCTAAAGCTATTATTTGCACATTTTAGAGGAAAGTGATTTTGTAAAAATAAAACACTACTACATTATCTACATGAAGTATCAAGAGTCTCCCAATCAATACAGAGTCTCATCCAAGGGAGCAACTGAAGGCCATCACATTTATAAGTGAGAGCGAGTTAAAAGAAGTAACCAAGAAGAAGGTTAAAGTCCATATTGATGGATGTCAAGAGAAGGAGGACAAGATGGGACAAGATGGGGGAGGAAAAAGGAAGGTCTATATGTCTCACCCTTCTACATATTCCTAAGATCCCATTCCCACAAAGGCTAAAGAAGAATCAAATGGATGTGTTGTTTGTAAAGTTTGAAAGAAGTTGAAGAAATTATGAATTAACTTGCCCTTTTTGAAAGCTTTGGAGGACATATCTAAGTACATAAAGTTTCTCAAAGATATCTTATCTGATAAGCAGAATTGAAAAGATAACTAAACAGTCTCCTTGATGGAAAGTTATAGCTTTATAATTACTAGCCATGTACCTATAAAGTTGAAGGATCCAAGGAGTTTTACTATACACTATGCAGTTGGTAACTTAGTATTCTCTAAATGTTTATGCGACTTAGGAGCAAGTATTAATCTTATGCCTTTGTCAACTTTAAGGATATTGGGGCTAAGAGATATGAAGCCAACTTTCATGCTCATTCAGTTGGCAAATCAATCAATAAAGAAACTATTTGGCATGGTGAAGGATGTGCCAGTTAAATATTATTCTTATATATTTTATAGTGTTAGACTTTGAAGAGGATTAAAAATTTCCATTAATTCTTAGTATACCATTTATGAATATAGGAGAAGCCTTGTTGGATGTTCATGAAGGCAAATTGATTCTTCAAATTAGTGATGAATAAGTTGAGTTTAATATGAATAAGATATTAAATAATCCAAAAGGGAAACTCTTACATGAAGATTGATATACTTGATGAGAGCTCTAAGGGAGATGGTGATGTTGAAGATGTGAAAGATGATAAAGAATAGAGGAGGAGGAATTGGGTAACAAATCAAAACAGGAATTATTAGTAAGTACAAAAGCACACATACTACCCTCTACGGAGAAACCACCCATTCTAGAGTTAAAAATTGATAGGGAATAAGGAAAGAGAGTGATTGGAGAACAATTAGAAAGAGAATAAGAGCCTTAGGATGGAAAATTTTAAGCATAAGACGCATAAGTCATTATGTGATGATGTATATGGCCTTAACGTTCAAAAAGGGAGGTGGTTGAAACTTTTAAATGAAATGGTCTAGCTAGTGACCTTAAAACACTGAAGAAGAATCAAATGAATGTATAATTGCAAAGTTTTAGACAAGTTGAAGGAATTGCAAATTAGCTTGTCTTTTATGAAAGCTTTGGAGAACATATCTAAGTACTTAAGTTTCTCAAAGATATCTTATCAGATAAGCAGACTTGATAAGGTAACTAAACAGTTTCCTTGATGGAAACTTGCAACTCCATAATTACAAGCCATATACCTTTAAAATTGAAATATCCAGGGAGTTTTACTATATATTATGTAATTGATAACCTAGAATTTACTAAATGTTTATGTGACTTAGGTGTAAGTATTAATCTTATTCCTTTTTCTATTTCATGAAATTGGGACTAGGAGATATAAAGCCTGTTGGATCGCCTATAGTACGCAACGGAATAGGCCATATTACACAACTAAAGTATAACCAAAAACACACAACAAATACGGATTTATCTCTTGATGCGTATTGGTATTTGTTTTTTAGATTTATAGATGCTACGATATGCAAACATCCTCTACCGATATCTACACGAGGATTAACGATCCAGGCAGTGACTAATGTGTGCTAGCACGTTCCAATACACTTTTGAATGCCGCATAATTTTTCTCTCGGAAAATGAATAGCTGGTGGCTAGGGTTTTTAGTATGTCTTCTAATAAAACATAGGTTCTCTATTTATAGAGAAAACCTATTCCTTATTCCTATTAGAAATAAGAATATCATAATCCTAAACCCATTAGGATTATGAAAGCCCAATAATTTTCGGCCCATATTATATCTTATATAATAAAAGCCCGACAACTTAATTCAATCTAGCCCAATAAATATATCCACATATATTTATTCAGTGCCTAATAAATTAGGCCCAAGAGAATAAGCCCAGATCACATCACTCTCTGTGTGCGACCCTGTAGGCTCATTTGATGTTGGCAATGGGCTTGATCACACTTCAAAGCCCATAAGTCATAAGTGGCCTCTAGTAAGACATTATGACTACCCAAATCAAATGAGGATCGGTAATTCGATTTAACATATAACCATGATTATAAACTCAATTCCTTTGTAACATGGTATCAAGATTAATCACAACGTATGGTACATGTCAACTTTTGATTAATTATAGTTTCTTGATTCTCAAGTTGAATGACTATAACAAATGGAATTGATGACTCCTCATCAATTCATTTGAGCACGACCATGCATTTCTTCATTCATACTTGTCAAGAGGCCAAAATGATATCTCTCTCATTTAAGAGAGGTACAAATCTTATCTAGATCATTCACATCCCTCCGCATGATTCATTTAATGTCCAATATAAGACTACTTGTTATCTTGTTAAGGATAACTAATTATTATGTCAAAACACTGAATTCCTTATATAGGGAACCATGATGACTTCAGGTTAGAGGACTAAAGTCAAACCATATTGAGAATCACTAATGACATGAAACTATGTAGTATTCTCTTTGTGGGTGTAACACCCCATTACCCTAGGGTACGTACCGGGGACGCCCGTAGGTCACTCCGACACATATCCTAAGATAAGGGAGCGCTACGTACAATTACTAT
>JANZXR010000005.1:25558399-25583163 GCA_027575705.1 Erythroxylum echinodendron
AAGTCTACAATTCCTTTTTCCCAATGTACCCTTAATGAGTCCCAAAAGTCCACTTTACCCTTCCTTATAAGCTTAGGATCTTTTGGTACATAAGTTACATGCCAAAAAGGCCCTCAATTCATTCTTATGCATTTATTCCATGAACTATTATGCTTAATTAACGAAAAAAATTTTCAGGGGTCAACATCATGTATCTTCAAAGAACCAAGCAATTCGTCTAACTTTAATTTGCTCAAGTCCTTGGCTTCTTGTATTGCAGTGACTTTAGGTCTCGTCTTTTCGGTAGACTTTTTAGAATCTTCCTGACATGGTCTTGATTATCGTAGATTCTCCCAAGGGCTTTAAGTCCATTAACGATAGTTTGAAATCGTCAAAACATCTGATCAATAAACTCATCTTCTTTCATTTTAAACAGCTCATACTGATGCATAAAAATACTAATCTTGAACTCTTTCACCTAGTTTGTGCCTTCATGTGCGATGGATAGAGTATCCCATATCTCCTTCGTAGTTTCACATCTATGAAATTTATCATATTCACTTCTGGTTAAAGCACAACTCAAAAAGAACTTGGCCTTTGAATTTGGTTAAAATCTAGCTTTGTGATCAGCTGACCATCTGTTATGAGGAATGGTATTTCCTTCATCATCTATTGGTACATATGGTCCATTCTCGATGATATCCCAAAGATCAATGTATTTGGATTCTATGAAGAGATGCATCATGTCCTTCCAATAATGATAATCTTCACCATTGAATGCAGGAGGTCTTATGACGGAGGCACCTTCGGCTATAAAAACATATGATTCAGCCATAGATCTTTTTCCTCAATTTGTAAAGGTGGTTCTTGGAAATCGAGCTCTGATACCAATTGAAGTAAATTACACGTTAATATAGAATTCACAGACAATATATGAGATACACAAGAAGGGGCTTGAATTGTGTATTCTTTTCATGAATACAAAAACTTTAATATATCCTATTACGAACTTTTCCAACTCTTAAAAGAATACCACAAAAGTTATACAAAAATAGTTTCGTAGTTAAATCATAAATAACTTCTATATACTTGTTTAAAAATAAAATAGAATAAAGTGAAAGCTTAGAAGATAGACGCTGCGAATTTTATACTGGTTCACTCCAAACCATGGGCTACATCCAGTCCTCAGCCTTTGTCTGAGATTTCACTATACTTCAACAATTTTATAAGTGTTCTTTCTTCCCTTCTAGAGCCTTTTCAGGTCTCTTACATAAAGTATTCTTTCTGCTATCTTAGCCTCTCCAGGCTCTTAGCCTTTTCTTTCTCTTACTTGAAAGATATTATCAGTTTTTTGTCACAGTAGGGTTTGCTCTCTAGTATCGTACTTTTGAATACAGAATTTTTCTTTGTAAATAAACACTTGAAAGCTCAAAAGATTGTAAGATAGGTTAATCTTCGACTACGACTAATATATATAGCCTAAGTCTCCAACTGCCTCTTGATTCTTGATAATTGATTCTTGATAACTGCTTCTTGATTCTTGTAGAACTCATTATTTAGTCAAGTTCTGTAACTAACTCCAACTAACTAACTGTCCGATGTACTAGCGTATCTTCATCTTTGTATCGTTTGTGTTTTCCTCTTCTTCTGTGTCTTTCACTTCTTCTGTGTTTTCCACTTCTTCTTTGTTTTGTGCTTCTTTTGTGTTTTCAACTTCTTCTGTATTTGCCGCTTCTTCTATGATTTGCGCTTCTTTTGTGTTTTCAACTTCTTCTGTGTTTACCGCTTCTTTTGTGTTTTGTGCTTCTTCTGTGTTTTCAACTTCTTCTATATTTGCCACTTCTTCTGTGTTTTTTGCGCTTCTTCTGTGTTGTCAGATTTTTCTATATTTTGCGCTTCTTCAGTGTTTTCTACTTCTTCTATGTTTTGCGCTTCTTTGTGTTTTCAACTTCTTCTGTGTTTGCCGCTTCTTCTATATTTTGCACTTCTTTTGTATTTTCAACTTCTTCTGTGTTTGTTGCTTCTTCTGTGTTTTGGGCTTCTTTTGTGTTTTCAGCTTCTTCTGTGTTTTGTACTTCTACACACTTAACACACTTATCAAAATAGTTCATTTATTTCTAATATTATTATTATTTGATTGTCACCAAAATTAATAATCGTGAAGTCCTCTTGACTTAACAAGTCCCTCTTCTTAAATTGTTTTGATCAAAATCTCTTTCTAATCTAGGTAACTTAAGAATGCATTAACTCACTTCAGTATTCTCATAACTAATTCAACCCTAACATAGAAAGATTATATAGCTATATATTTAACAATCTCTATGACACATATTATTCATAATATGACCTATTCAAACATATCATCTCTGGATCGTAATATATGAAGTTGATTATTAAATCTTCAACTTTCATTCCTTTAAGTCAATATAATAAAACTCATAAATTTTATTAAATTAGAGTAGCGAGCAGCTCAAAACATCAAGTCCCAAATCCTATCTCACCTTGATTTATAACCCAATTATTTTATGACAAAAAAAAGGAAAACCAAAAAAAGATAAGAAAAAAACATCCTTATTATGGTTATTGTATCATTGAAGTTCTTTTTAATTCTTTATAGATTGCTTGTTTTTACTCTCAAAGTTGCTCCTATTAATTCCAGTTGTTTTTGTAAGTTCCTCCTTAATTTCTTAACTTACCAAAAGCATCTAAAATCTCTTCTTTTTTTCTTAAAAACTTTCTTTTCATCAGCCTCTTTTATAAAAATGTGAAACCTTAAAATTTTACTAACACGAGACTATGTTAGATTCCTATATGCCATCATACTAGAACTTTTCCATAACAAATCACCATCAAACATAAACTAAGACATAGGACTATATTTCCTCTAAGTGTTGGGTAAACATGGGTTATGTCACAAACACTTGGAGAAATAAAATGCACCCATCTTAAACCCAATCTAACTAAGAAGGTATGTTAGTAATGTGTTAGCCAGTCGTAATTCTAGAGAAATAATAGGCATGATAGTGGAACACATAAAGTAACACAATATCGTATTTGGATTCATTTATTTAAAACCTTCCAAAATTGTTCTATATTGACTCAAACGTTCCCTAAATTCATTCCTTTTCCTTTAAGGGGATAAAATAAGGCTTGGAACAAAGAACAAGCGATTTTAATTTCTAAGCCCTCTAAAAACATGAAAATATAAGCATAATACTCTAAAAAATCTTATTAAAATATATAGTATATTCAGTAGATATCACACCTTATTATGTTATGGGGTTTTGTGTCAAGTACATTAAAATAGAATCTCATTCTCTTTTGAGTAACTAAGGAACTTATGATCTAGGTACTCAATTCTTAAATGAAATCTAAGTGCTTTAATATTTTTACTAGATTGTTTCTCAACCTCAAGTTTTGAATGTTTCAAATGCCTTTGGCTTCTATTTTATTACAAATGCATAAACATATCTATAATGATCATCTATATCCATAATGAAATATAATTATTTACTTATAATGGAAGGAGACATAAGGCTACATACATCTGAATATATAAGATCTAGCCTATAATAGCACTAATTAAATAAATTTTAGGTACTTAATTTTCTTTTTTTCCATTTATGTTAAGGATTAGCCTTTTATGATCAAATTCATAGAAATCTATCTCCATAATAAATATCATATTTATGTTTATAAATATAGTGTCAAAGATCACATTATATAAAGGTGATACTAACCCCCTCAATGATATTTCGCCACCTAAGCTAAAAGATTTAAGAAATTTTACTATTTCTTATATTATTGATAGTGTGCTTATAAATAACATGTTAACATATTTAGGTAATGTAATATCATATATCGTGATTATGAAATTGCTAAGAGATCTAAAACCTATTTGGATAGGAATACAATTAGCAAACAAGTCAATTAGACATCTTAGAGGTATTAGTGAAAATATCTTGATTAAGGTTGAAATATTCAATTTCCCAATTAGTTTTTACATCTTTGATTAGGAAAAGGATAATGACTAACCTCTAATATTAGGTATTCCTTTCCTTATTATATAATTAAAGCAATTTTAACACTAGGAAAGGTGAATTGATGCCTAGATTTGGAGGGGAAAAGTCCCCTTTTCAATCTCAAATGAAAAGGACTAGTTTGCTATTAATTGTGACTTATACCATAATCTTTTGTAGGCATTAACTAAACTAGAACCGAAGTTTTCAAAGAAGAGAAGAAAAAAGAATATAAAACTAATCAAAATCCAAAGAAAGGGAGACTTTGCTTGGCACCATTAACAATATATATAAAGGGGGTAACAAGTAACCTGCCTTATCAATTAACAAATTCTAAAAAGAAAGTCTAGCTAAAAGATTTCTAAAAAAATCAGTTATTCGGATGTAATTCAACCAAAGGTTTAAGAAATTTTATTATTCCATTTGGGAATTTTTATTTAAGGATAATGTTAGGGGCAAGGCTGCGTATTATTAGATCTCCTGAAACCTTCTATATTAAAAGGATTATTACTAGGAGTTGTTGTTTTTGTTGTTTTAGTTTTTATGTTAGCCTTTGGTTGTTTTACCGGGGTCCCAACTTTCTAGATATTTTAAGAGCCATTATCTTAACCTTGTTTTTCTTTTTCATTAATGTTTTGAAAATTTTTATTTTTGTAGGTATATGGAAAAGGAAAGATTGATATTTTTCCAAAATTAGAAGAATAAGAGGAGATAAATAAATCAGTTAAAAATATTCCTTGAAATATACCTATGCTTTAGATAGTGTTAAAGATATATTTAACCACATAAGTAGGAGATATATTCAACCACATAAGTAAGAGAAGAGAGAACACAAACATGTCTCTCTAATCATTCAAAAAAATCACTCAAGTTAAAAGTATAGCCTAGAACACAATTATGTTCTAGCCCATATTTTAGCTTTGAACAGTAAAGTAGGAGACCCAACTGTGGCTGAGTTGACTTTTAAATTACAGTAAATTACATAGCCTATAACATATATGTGTCGTATGCCTTGTCTATTTGATATGTTTTAAAATCTAGTATAGTGATAAACGTGATTTAGAAAATGCCCATATCATTACCTGTAAGAAAGTTACAAAACAAAACATAAGTAGAGACATTCCCATGTTCCAAAATTTTTTAACATTTATTCAAATGTCAAATAACCACAAGAAAAGGCTTTCTACCATTTTTCTCCATTTTTATCTCAATATCTTCACTCTCCCTTGTGTGAACCACATACCAAAATAATTTAACTAACCAATTTTTGGATTTTCAATGGCTGAAATTTTAAATTCAACCACATTCCTACCTAAAATTTTAGATTTTTTCAACCTTACGATATTGTTTGGCTCAAATTTGGTTATTTTGATGTTTTGGAATTGATTTTACCACACAATCTTAATTTAGAAGGAGATTTGGATAAGAAGATGAGTAAGAGACCCCAAAAAGAATTGAGGTGGATAATAAAAGGGAAGCTTCCTTTTCCTAATAATCTCCAAAGATCCACTCTCTAAGTGAGCACCCTATATTAGGTTTTTTTCTTTAAGCAAGCTATAACACTTTAAAAACCCGATCTTTTAAGCCCAATAGGTATGTGGATTGGAATGTCCTAAAGATAGTTAGATTTGTAAACAATGTTAATGCTAGGATTATACCACTGATTAGATCTTATTTTTTGGTATAAGTGAACATTCTTATAGGGAGTTAACATTAAAGATTTTACCACCTTCTAACTAGATAGATATGTAAAACATAATTACCCTAAGGGATAAAGTTTTGAATAGGTTGTAGGTAAGTGGGGATAAAAATTATGGAGTTTAAGAAAATTGTGTAGTTTACCCATTTAAATAATGTAGAATCTAAATATTATAAAACATCAAAAACCTTATTTCTATATAATATTTCTATATCTGGTAGATTTTAGAGTGAGATATCATGTAAAGGTGATAGGTACAACTTGGAAAAACTAACAACATCCTTATTTCATCTCTTATCATTTGTTATTTACATAAGGAGATTGCTCATAACAATGTAAGAAAGGAAGGAAGTTAAGAAGTAGTTACTTTTACAAATCTATATTATTTATAGTGTATAATGGAGCACCTTTAATGCAATATAGGATATTAGTTTGCTACCCATGTAGAGCATATAGCAGTCCAAAAAAAATGGGACAATTTTTTAAGGTTTATACCTCACATTGTTACCTAAGAACCTAGAGACCATATCTCTCACTCAAAGGAAACAAATTATATCCACAACTTGGATCACACCCATAACTCATATTATGTCCAAGGTCATGAAAATGTATAAATATCATCTTAATGGATTAGTTTATTAGTAAAATAAAGATTGTCATGTAGGTTCATTTTTACTAATTTTTCCCTTTTTTATTACTTTTATTGTTTTGAATATGATTTACGACTAAAATGTTTTTCTATCTTCAGATCGAAAAACCTGAGCTTCTATTTTTTAAGGATTGATTCTGTTCACTATATGAAATAGGATATAAATTTGTAAATTTCCTTTGACCAATATTAACACATGGTTTAGTTATGCGATTGACTAAATTTGATTTTAGTTAACATATGAGTGGTTTAAGAGATCCTGCTTATTAGGTTATAGGTGTTAAAAAGTGTGCTCGAGAGAGTCCTATAGGAACTTTATAGTGTTAAGATTTCATATATCTCATTGTATGGTGTTAGGTTGATAGAGATACATGTTAACCAACTAGAGAATAGATGTTTATAGCTTCAAATAGTGTAGTTTTAGTGTATATGAGATCCTATAGTCCAATTTAATAAATCCATTCTATGTTAATTGAATAATGAAATCAAAAGTAATACTAGGGAAACTACTTGTCTAAACATTGATATAATTGAATTTTCTCTATATTAATTCTTTTGGCCACCAATTTAGTTTTTGTGTTTATTTTACATTTATTTTTAAAAAAATCATCAACATATCTCCTTTTGTTACTTTAACTCAGACCAATTAGTAGTTGTGGATTTTCTAATTTGCACTACTTCCTCAAAGGATCAACTCTAATGTACCACTGTATTACTTTCTAATAAAAGATGAATTTACTTTAGTTTTGGGTAATAGAATAGTAATAGTAAAATTTATAATTAGATAGGAAATATAACCCATCAAAATTTTGGTATCAAAGCTAAGGAAGCAACAAATTTTTAGAAGATCCATTAACTACTTTTCTAATCTTGTATATTTGTTTTCTTTTTGTTAGTTTTATTTATACTGTTCTTATTTTAAGTTTTATTTATACTTTTCTTATTTTATTTTTCATTATTCTTGTTTCACTTTGATTTCATGGCTATACTTGGTGTATGATAAGAAGTCAATATTTCTTTTTCTTAGAAGAGTCTTAGAGCTTGAAAGAATGCTTTGTCAAGATTGAAGAGAATGGAATAAATAAGAAATTAAAGATAAATTGGGCATACAACCTAAAACTATGGAAAGAGAGTATGTAATAATGATGGAGTATGCCAAAACATCTCTTATAGGAACACAATCTAGCTTTATAAGGCCAAAAATTAATGCTAATCACTTTGAGATCAAGCCTAACATAATCCAAATAGTGTAATAAAACATATAATTTGATGGATAACTAGACGAACATCTTAAATCAAATATCAAAAACTTTTGACAGATTTGCAGGATATTTAAGAAAAATAAGACCATTGAAGATACCATCAAACTGGGTTATTTACATTTACATTTACATTAAGGGATCAGGTGAAGCAATAGTTAATAACATTACATATCACATTAATTAATAATTGAGAAAGTATTATGGAGAAATTTCTTGCTAAATACTTTCCACCATCTAAGAAAATGAATTTGAGGAATGACATCTCTTTCTTTTGAAAATTAAACAATGATAGTGTGTATGAAATGTGGAAGAGATATAAGGATCGAGTTAAAAAGTGCCCATACTAGGACCTTCCCACACGGATGCAAGTTTAAGCCTTTTACAAAAGTCTGGTACACTCTATAAGGCTAATGATAAACATTATAATAGGTGAAACGTTAAATAATAAGACTTAAAATTCCACCTTAGAGCTGATAAAAGATATGGAAATAAACAACTACCAATGGAAATTTAGAAGGATGAGAATGAATAGAGCAATAGGAATCTATAATGTAGTTTCCATGAATAATTTGAAATCTCAAATGGAGGTGATCATCAATAATAGCTCAAGTTATAAGTTGTAAAATCTATAGGGAGGAAATTAAGGCAAATTAGAAATCTCATGGCTAAATTTTTATAGGGAAAATAATTCCTCAATAAGATTTATAATTTGGAATGGATAAATCATCTGAATTTCTCCTAGAGAAATCAACTAGCTCAAACATAAACTTTACCAAGATTTCAAATCTCTTTCTAGAACAAATGATGAGAGACTTCATACAACATATTACTTTTTTTTTTCATGATGAATCTCAAAGTCCAATGATGAATCTCAAAGTTTAAATTAGTTGGTTAATGAGGATAATAACTAAGATACCATAAAGATCATTTCCAATAATACATTGCCTAATTTTAAAGAGATTATGAATGAAATTGCCTTAAAAGATGAAAAGTTAATTAATAAGATGGAATGGTAAGGGCATTAATAACTAATATAGACCAAAAATTCCTTACCATACAAGATTATTACTAAAACTTAAGAAGGAAAAAATTAGTACTTAAGAAATGTTTGAAAAAGATCCCAAAAAAAGAAGCAAGATCTAGAAAAGGAGGAAATTTTAGAGATAAAATTAGATAAAGGCAATGCCAAAATCCTCTAAGACACTATACTACCAAAGCTAGATAACCAAAGAAGTTTTAATATTTTTTACATTATTAGTCATATTTAGATTAGTAAGGAATTAGTAAATTAATTATCAGTGTAATGTCTTATACTATACTAGAAAGATTAGGATTAGATGAATCTAAACCCAATAAGAGGGTAATATATCTTATTGATAACTCTACAGAACATCTTAAGGGTGTCAAGTAGATTGTGATGATAAAAATTAATCATGTTTAATAGAAGAGTCCAAATAAGACTAATAAAAAAGTGCCTACTGGGATAATGCAATTGAAATTTTTAAGAATTTTTTAGTTATATTTGGATTTTTACATTAGAACCAATAATTTGGATATTTTACAATTATTTAGAGTTTATCATTTTAGTTAATAGGTTTTGGTTGTTTTGTTGGATGTTTTGTGTCTTAAGTTTCAAATTTGTCATACTTGCACTTTTGAAATTAGGGATGTTAAGGAAAGTACATGGCACTAAAAATAAGATTTGCAAATAACTAAGGAAAAATGACTTAGAGAACAAGCCAATAAGAAGCTTAAAATCAAATATATATTGACTTTAATTATTGAGTATTTCATAGGACTCACTCATATCCTAGACCATATTTATATATGTTAGAACATAATGATCAAAGACCTAGGATATGCATGTATTTTAAATTGTGTCTCAACATGAGTTTTTTAAATTAGCCTATATCCTAAGACACGTTTGTATCTTAAACAGTATCTAAACGCTAATGTATGATAGTAGGATTCATAAATTGGAACATTCCCTTACTCCAACCGTGTCTTATAAAAACTCTTTTTAGTAGAATCCATTGTCCCAAAATTTATAAAAGGTCTAAAGGTCAAGCTAGATCTTATTTTTGACTCCCTCTTCAAATTTCTCTCAGTTTCTCTTAAATCCCTTACATACCCACATAAGGTTTTTGACATTAAACCTTAATTTCACCAAAATTCAGTAACTTTTTCTCCTTAAAATTGATGTTTTTGAATGATAGGGCTTAAAACTTTAACATTTGAGCATTTCTTCAATCTTGAGCAATTTTTTGCCTAGTTTCACTTTTTAAGCTTCAATTAAACCAAGAGCATCATCTCTTATCCATCTACAACTAAGAAAATGAATGTACAAGTGTCTTAGAGTGCTTAAAATAAACGATCATACATGTAAGCTAAGGGTTCATCTCACATTGAACATCTTATGCTTACATTTGATAACCCAATCAACATATATGTACACCTTAAACTTAAAACTTTTAAAGAAAATAGAAGTATATATTGGAATGGATTTGATAATGTTGTATTGGAATATGAAATAAGGAGTTATTTATTAAGATCTATGAAATTTATTGAAATTTTTGATTTTAACACTAAAGGATTTATGTAAGTATATATCCAACATCTTATATAACTCCTAATATCTAGGCTACAATATATTTATATGTAGATTCTTTGAAAATGTTACACATGTGAATTAATATCTAATCAAATACTAAAAGCAACCGAATATAGTCCATGAATATAACACATTTTAACTTTTAAATAAAATAGAATTAAATAACAAAGTTTCTTCTTATCTAGATATAAGAAATGATTAGGCTATAATCGTGTTATTCAACCTAAACAATATAATCAACATAACAAAGATATTAAAAATAGATAGAGAATCCAATGTCACAGTAATCTCCTCTAATTTGGATGAAATTTGAGCTTAGTCTCTCCCTGGAGTCTTCTTCTTCTCCCAACACTTAACCCTAATTTAAGATATAAAAACTGTAAGAATATTTTTCCTTATGAGAAATTCCACTAGTAAACAAAGTTTAAGAGACGATTATGTTATAGGCTATATTATTCATTACTTTATTATTTGAAGAACTACATGGGTAGAGACATGTCTATGTTTTCAATTATGTTTTTGCTGTCTCCTTTTCTCATATGGACAAGGGCATTAATATGCTCGTATCACCATTTGTATTTTGCACTATTTCTCAATTATGATTTATGTTTTATATTGTTCTCTTAAATTCATGCAACAGGACTTCCACTTATGTGTTGACTTTTTTTTAACCTTTAGTTTTTGAGAAGAATATAGACTAGCATATGGACATGTACCAACCTGTAAATTTTTCAAAATTGAGATTTTTATTAATTTTTTTACAAAACTTTTCAATTATCAAATTTTTTACAAAAATTTTCAATTATCAATAAAGTTTATTCTAAGGCAACATCTTCAATAATTACCTAAAGACATAATAAAAATAAATAAAGGTAATTTTATGGAAAATATAGTAAAGAAACTTAGTGAAAATTTTATACATTTTATATGCATCAAATGCCCCACCACCTAAATTTTTGCCTTTACTCAAGAAAATTAATCATAAAAGAAATTAGTCTAAGCAAGAAAGGTTGATAAATCAATCTAAGTAAACAATAATCATCATTATTAACTTAATCTCCCCATTCTTAATCCATGTAGGTCTCAGGATAATTACATTAAAGTACAGTTCAATACTAACCTATTCTAAAATTCTACTCAAATCAAAATAGTTTACCTTATAGAGTCTAAGCTAATAAGTATTCAACACCCATGTTAAGAATTTTAATGTAATCAAAATTAAAATATTTAGAGTATAATCTTTTTTATTAAAATGTTGTTCCGATCTTTTGATTGAGAGTAAACACCTTGTACCAAAGGAGTAGGTTTTATTTAATGTTTAAATTTATTCACTTTTATTATTTTAGTATGTTTTATTGAATTTGCAACTAATATAGGCAAATTAAACACATATATAGTTAAAGTAAATCAAACACTTATAAAGTAAACTTAAAACATGTTAAAATCATATACTCAACAATCATTCAATCTAAGTCTCTTTGTCAAGAATGTTTAGTTATGTGTCAACTAACTTGCTTATTAGTAATCATATGTATTAGCTTAATATAATTGAATTATAAAGAAATCTTACATCCAATATACCAACTTATTTACATTTTTCATTATTTAATTTTTTGGAATTGTAACTCCCTAAATTGAATGTAATTAAATTAAATGTTTTAATAGTTTAAAAAGTATTAATTTAAGGCTCATGAGAATGCCTTCCAAAAACTTAATTTGCATATTGTCCTCAATGAATAAACATAAAGTACAAACTATATATGAAGTATAAAAAGTAAATGGAGAAAGTAAGAAGTTAAAGGTCAAGAAAGTTCTCTAATCCCTTCTATTGATATTGCTACTATATATTATAAAATAAATTGAGAACTAATATTTACCTTTCACATATGTTAAAAAATTTATAATAGGTAAAAGATACTTAAGATAAAATTAAATAAAATTATTACTAAATGAAAGAAAATAATGTAACTGAAATGAAAAATAGGTTTGAATATACAAGGCAAAGAAATAAAAATAAATATAAAGGATAAGACAAATAGAAACTATAACTCATTCTTCAGCCATACCATCATTATTCTTTCCTCAATAGGGATTTTTAATGGTCGATGTGGCAAAGAAGGTGGTTGTGATTCTAAACGCTTTATATGGTGGAAACAATCCATTATCTACTCATCAAATCTCCTTTACAATCTTTATACATCAACCTTTGTTTAAGTTATTGGTTCTCCATTTTATACATCTTCCTATTTATCATCTCCCTCATAAGTTATGAAGGAGTCATTTCATTTTCTAGGGTTCTAACACCCCGATCTCCTATGACCTAGCAAACAGTTGTGCTTGCTTCTCTCTCTCAAGCATATATCAACATTTTTCATAAGAGCATCTCCTCCCTACCTAGCTCCCACTAATTAGACTAGAATATATGTCACTCCACTTTCCTAATCAATCCTATAAACCTCATTGCTTCTAGACTTATCATGTGTTGTGATTTCCTTTTAAATATAATTTTTTCTATTTCTAACCTATTACCTAAAAATAAGGCAAGTACAACTTCCATTATTTGAAATACAATAGTAAGTAGAAGTTGATCCCTCAAGATATTAATGCAAATTAGAAAATCTAAAACTATTAACTAATCTAAACTAAATAATAAAAAGAGTGATATTGAAGGACTTTTTCAAGAAATATAAAAGAAACAACAACTAAATTGCTAGCCAAGGGAATCAATAACAAGATAAATTATCAAAAGAGAATCCAATCAAATATTAATGCTTAGACAAGTGCTTCCCCTAGTACTACTTTTCATTTAACAATTTGTTTAATATAGATGTATATATTAAGCTACACCATTAGGATCTCCCGGATAATAAAATCGAATTCTCTTGTGATATAAGCATCTAACTCTAGTTAGTTAATTCATATCTTTATTAAAATAACACACTAAATACACTAAGATTTGTGAATTCTTATCAAAGGCTTCACTATAACACCACAAAGATCACATAGGTCTCTCTCAAGCGCCCCATTTAACTATTATTACCTAAGTTGTCGTCTACTCACAAGCAGGCTCTTTTGAGGCATTTATAAGTGCATTAAAATTTGATTTAGTAGTTAGCTTAACTAAATCATGCATTAAAATCAATTAAAGGTCATTCACAGAAATTTATCTCATTTCATATATTAAAATGAATCATTCCATACAAAAATGAAAACTAGGATTTTTCTTATCTAAATATAGAAAAATATTTATCCATAAATCATAGTCAAAACAATAAAAACAATAGAGAAAAAAGGAAAATTTGATACAAATTAATTTAAATGAAAATCTTAAATTTTATAATAACCTAATCTTTTAGGAAGATATTTGGATCTTAATTCTTTGATGAAAACAACCTTAGAGTTAGCCTCTTAAAGGTTCTTAGACCTTCTAACATTTCACCATAATTTTGGAATTAAAATGATGTGGTTGAAGTGTAAAGTCTCCAAAGTTCCTTTAAAACTTAAGGTTTCTACGCTTTATATAAGTTTTCACACCTTTGGACATAGTCTAAGCAACAATTGTGGCCCAGGTTAAGGATTTATCTTTTTTCCTCTAGGTGAGAGACACAATCTCTAGGAAAACCAAGCCCTTAGGTCATGAATCTTCATATTTCTCTAATAATTAGCATGTGGTATCTAATGTGCACATAGCCTAGGTCGTGGATCATTTTTTTTATCTTGTAATTAATCACATAGGCTCACCACGACTGTGGCTTATGTTATGTTGCTATACAAATTTTCTTCAACACCATATGATTTATTTATAATCCATGCTCTATAAAAAAATTTTCAACACTATATAGTCTTTATCCAAGCCATGTTCTATATAGTATCTCTTATTACACTTGATCCATATACGACATAGGTTAACACACAAGTATGGGTTGAATCTTGTTATTTAAACAATTATATTTCTTTTCATGCTTTTACTTGAAATAGCTTACAACTCTTGAATAATTTCATCATAAGGTCAACTTATCATAATTAC
This sequence comes from Erythroxylum echinodendron, assembly GCA_027575705.1. Classification (NCBI taxonomy): domain Eukaryota; kingdom Viridiplantae; phylum Streptophyta; class Magnoliopsida; order Malpighiales; family Erythroxylaceae; genus Erythroxylum; species Erythroxylum echinodendron. The sequence continues at coordinate 25,572,646 of JANZXR010000005.1, forward strand.
CTAAAAATAAATAAGAAAATCTAGTGAAACAAAGTAAGTTAACATTAAAATAAAGTAAAACACTAAAGAAAATATGTGAATTTTGTATGCATATAAAATACCCCCAGACCTAGCTTTTACTTATCCTTAATAAAATCAATTTAAATCACTCTTAAATTAAATAGGTAGTACATTTGAAGAAAATACAATAAATAAATTATAGAAATCAAGATTATCCTTCATTCTTTCAATTGCTTTATTCATCAAATAGTTAGGTATTTAGATACTTTACTAAATCATAAATTAATTCAATTAAATACAATAATTCTTCATTCATCAACTTAATCCACATAATTCAACCCAATGTAAAGTAGACATAAATAAGTAAGAAACTTTTATTTTTAAAATTTTAATAATCTGAATTAATAAAAAATTTACAAAAAGTTACTATTGAAGTAACGAATGAGCATTAGAGGTTTGTTTAAAAATTCATACAACTTTTTTATGTGAAAATAAGTACCTTCTCATGAACACTCCCATTTACTAGATCTCTAGTTCAAATAACTAGTATCACTCTTTAACTCTAAACTTTCTTACTTAGGTTAGTCAATAAAGTGAAATTGTATGTTCATTTATCATAATTTCAATTTTATTTTCATCAATATTTTTTTATGGGATGTTAAAATACTTGAAAAATATTTCATTCTAATGTAATAATGTGCCAAAGTTATACAAAAAAATCTTTATTCATATTAAGCATCCATTTTCAAATTATTAAATCAAATAAAAACTAAATTATTTTTGAAAAATTAAGTGTAATATTAATAATAAGGAAGATTTTTGTTTATAATAATAAACATAGCCAAAAATCAAGAGTTGGTTCATTAACTATGAGTTGCCCTCGATGTGAGTAGAAAACCCTGTGTGACTTTGGTATTGGGCCCCAATTTTTTTTTTTATTTTATTAAGCATGATTTGATTAAATTTTGGTGGTCTTGCTAGATAAATCATTTTATTTGGAGTTTAATTATTATGTCAAGTTTGGGAGGATTTATTTCATAGATTGATGGAATTAAAGTGTTAATGTTATAAGGTGCTTAAGGGCATTTTCGGAAGATCATTAAAGGTTAAAAGGCTAAGGCATTACATGTAAGGGCATAGTGGACCTTGCTCACTCATTCAAGATATAAAAGGGGAAAAATTAATTGTATTGTTGTTTGTGAGTGAAAGAAGAGAGAAAGAGAGAAGTGGAGAAAAGAAGAAGAAGAAGCTAGGGTTTAGAAATTCTTGAAGAGCTTGAAGATTTTGAGGTTAAAACAAGTAAGTATGAGCATTAACCCTTCTTGATTGTTATATGGTGCATATTTAGGGTTGGTTAGAAGTGAATATGTGTAGGAAGTTGTTGATGAATGATTATGTAAATGTTGTGTTTGGTTAATGATCAAAAACTATATTATGAATTGTTGTGAATGATATTGGATTGGAATTGTGTTGAAAATGAAGTAAAAGAGATGGGTTAGCGATAAGATGGGTTATATGTGAAAGGTGGGCAGTAAGAAGATGGAAAATGTCCCAAAAAACATTCTCATAATGGGTTTCTGGACATTTTCTCCGTAGCGAACTCAGAAAATTTCACCGCGACGAACTTGGTTTTTGCCGGGGCAAACTTTCCAGAAGAGAACATACTTTGGTGTTTTAGGCATAACTTTTGGTGTAGTTATCAAAATGAAGTTATTTTTTATTTTTTGTAAACTAGAGACATAGAACTACAAACTGTATGATGAAATGGAGTTCTAATTCAGTCTTTAAGGATTTGAAATTGTGAATGGGAGTTGAACTAAGAATGTGGTTTTAGTATAAGAATAGCTAGAAAATGTTTGGGGTATAACTTTTAGATTACTGAACCAAATTGAATGATTTTGGTGTCATTGAAAACTTAAGACAATGAGGAATATTTTCTAGAAGAAAGAGTTATCCAATGTATTTTCTTAGGGTTCTCAAATTGGAATTCCTATTGAAATTGGGATTTTGTTATTGTTAAAGGAAATCAAGAAGGTGATCAAGAGAGGCAAGAGGAGCAAGAGGAAGGACATCCTTAAGCCACTCTTATAAGCAAAGATTTCAAGGTGGGTTACACTTTTATAATTAAGTAATAAGCACCTAATGTTTTTTTTAAACCAAGAAATTTTTAAAATGTTTTAAAATGTGTTATAAATGTGTCGTTAAGGCTATTTGAATGCTTTGATAATGTACTACATGTTTGTATATGAATTGTGTCATTGGTTTATGAAATGAATGATAAAATGATCTTTTGAAAGGATATTGATTTTTGAAACAATATTATGGTTATGAAATCAAGTTTCAGAAAAATGTCATTGCGGCTATATGATTACAAGTTGTGAAATGCATGATTATGTGGGTTTGTGGTGGTCCCCTAAGTTAAGTCAAGTGCACTTTGACAAAAGGCTTCTCCCACTTGCCTGCTAGTAGCATGGAGCTCCTTCATAGACTCCCATAAGTTCATGCCTACGCAAGACCAATAAGTGGAATTGCGATAGTACGTTCTGTTTATGGCTACACAGGACCCTTATAGGAAATGTGTAGTACGCTCTGTTTTGGATCCACCCAAACCAATTTGATGTGCCTACATGTTGACAAGTTTATTGAATACATGATTTAAATTACTTACAAAGTGTTTGATGATTTGAGAATTGAGAATTGTGTGTTTATGATTCAATGTAAATTATTTCAACGGTTTTGCTTGTTACTGGTTATAAAATTATTACCCACGAGCTTTAAGCTCACCCCTCCCAATTCCGTCAAATCTACAGGTGAGGAGCAAGAGATCGAGTAAGTCAAGAGTTAAGGTATCGGTCCAGTTTGCATGTTTTGTTTTGATAATTTTTGAAGTTAGATTTTGTAAAATAATGCTTTAGTCACATTTTAAGCAATTCTAGTTTTATAAACTTTGTATTTTGAATTATGATGTAAGGGGCCTTGAAATGTCCACTAAAGCGTTGTAAAACTCTTACTTTTGATATTAATGAAGTATATATTGGTTTTGTATATGATTCTCCTTATGTTTTTACAAATTCGATTTTGGAAATGAGATTAAGATTTTGAGAGTTTGTCTGTGGTTAGGTTCTTATCAATTTTTGTTTTTGGGTTGTACAGATGCATGTAGTTGAAAGATTTTAAGTTTGCATGTAGTAATATAGGACATTTTGGGTTGAGGGTTCTATCACAAGGGTTTTCGCCATGGCAAAGCTAAGAGTTCGCCACGGCATAATTCACCCGAAAGGTCAGTGAGGTTTACTCTCATATGTTCGCCACGCGAAAATAAAATTTTGGGCTTGGTGCAGAGAAGTTCAATAAGTTCGCTGCGGCATAAATTTTCCGAAGGTTCCAAAGGATTTTCCAATATGTTCATTGCGGCGAAACCCGCAGTTCGGCACGGCAAAGCCCGCCTTTGCTTCCGACAGAGTTTTCTTTTAAATTTCCAAATTCTAAGCCCTCCTCCACACTTAAGCTTCATGGTCTCATGTCTGATGTTGGGCTCAAAAAACGGGGTCCAACATTAGGTATTGTAAGGATAGATGTCCTCCTACTCTAAAGAATACACTTAGAGTGAGTTAAAGGGTTAGGAAAAAAGTTAGCTTAGAACCTAAAATTTCCACCTAAGTTAATTTTTAATGCTCCTACCTATTTACCTAAACTAATTAAATCACTAAACAATCAAACTTTTATTGAATCATCTTAATTATTTTTGTTTTAATTTAAAATCCCTATGATTATTACATGTTAAGCAAATTGTGATGAAATTAATTTACCAGAGTAAAACATATTAGGGATAAAAAGTAAATAATTCCATCTTTATACTTAAGTTATAAATTATCCTTAATATACTAAATATAAATAATGAAAGAAAAAATTGGGGACAATAGAAATATAAGAGGGAAGAAAATTGAACAGGAAAAAGAAACTACTCTACTGACTATGTATGTCTCCTATTGTATATCGTAAATATGATCGACATTTAGAATATATTTGAAACAAACTATTTATAAATAAACGAAAAAGGCAAAAGGTCCAACTTTCCTTCTAATGTTTAAAAAAAAGTCTAAGATGGACCCTGTTCTTATCTCTGGTACTAACTTATACCCTAACATTTCCAAAATAGAGCAATTTACCCCAAATATGCTCGCTCCATCAAATATACATTACGTCCTCATTAAGTTGGGCCACTTGGGCATGTCAAATAAGGTAAGTTTCCAACATAATAGTTCATGTATATATAAAAAATATTTAAACTAATTAATTTATTTTGATTTTTCATAAATTAAAACCTTAGAACTTAATTTAATCTAACTTTGATTGCATTTGTTTTCCCTATTTTCCCTAAAAGCTTTATGATTCATCTTATCTTTTCCTATTCAAGTAATTCTGAAAGCAATTAGACATTACATTATTTCAGTAGCTTTGACGAAGGAATTATCACTTATCACTGGTGTATTAGGAGCCAAAATAGGAGCTGACAATAAAATACCACTAGGATGCAATGTTGACAAGTTACTAATTGGTGTAGTTATAAGAGCACCAATACCAAAGGATGAAATAGATGTGTTTTCCAAAGGTACAATCATCAAAGATTTAAAATTACTTAGTTGAAGCATGGTGATAAAAACTCTCTTTCTTTCCAAAATCATTACCTCCAGGAAAGTTGTCAATAGAATTATCCTCATTAATCATACAAGTAATTTTCTTACAACATAAGACCAGCTTCTCATTACATCATTACAACACTTCTGTAGCATACTCAACTCCACCTCCGATACTCGTTCCACACCCAAATTAACATAAGACATTTCACAAGATAAGTTATCATCATATGATGCTTTTGTATTAGCTGAGTCCGTCACCAATATGGAGCTTACAAAAGCACTTAAATCTCTGCATCCTACGATGGCTTAAATGTCAAGTTTTTCCATAAAACCTTGTCAACCACAAATCAAACAGTTGCAGATATTATACTTGAATTTTTCACAAAGAATAAGATGTTAAAGGAAATAAGTAAGACCTTCATCACCCTAATTCCTAAACGTAATGAGCATCAAACCTTGCATGATTATAGACCTATAGAATGTTACAACTTGGTGTACAAAATTATTGCCAAAATATTAGTTGAGAGGCTAAAACAAGTTATGCCAAACCTTATTGATCAATTACAAGGTGTATACATACCTAGCATTAGTATTGCATACAACATCACAATAGTTTATAAGCTTTTCAAGTGTTATTTATTCATTAAAAGTTTGACTTCTAAAAAGCCTATGACACTGTTAAATGGTCTTTCATCTTCAACATTCTAATTGCTCTAGATTTTCCGAACAACTTTATAGCCTATCCTAGATCCACCAGTGTATAACTATTGTCACCTTCAATGTCTTAGTGAATGGGTGGCCCTTTAGTTCAATTGTGACCCTCTTAGTGAATAGGTAGCCCTCTGGTTCAATTGTGGGCACAAGAGGCATTAGGCAAGGGGATCTAATTTTCACTTGCATTTTCTCATTAGTTTTGGAAGTCCTAAATAAATTATTGTTCAAATTTATTGAATGAAATTAGAGTTTTAAATTTCATGTTCAAGAAACTAAAAGTTCTGAGCTTAAATTTTGTATATTATGTGTTTCTTTTCTCTAAGGCTAATTACAATTTTGTTTCCTCTTTAATCATAGCTCTTAATATGTTTAAGAGGATGTTAAGTTTATGTATCAATCATAATAAAATTACCATATATGTATCAGCAAGTGTCAGCAGCTCCAACTCATTTCTATCAATTATCTCTAGTTTCACTTTTCAATAATTACCAGTGTTTTACCTTGGTGTCCTAATCTCTACAATCAAGCTATCCCAAGGTGAGCAAAATCTATCTCTAGCATGCAGAGCACTTTAATTCAAATATGTTCTCTCTTCTATCAGTGTTTATTAGGCATCACAATTGGTCTTCCCTATAGGCATTGTAAACGACATTGATATGATATTCAATAACTATTTATAGTCTGGCTCCAGGTTGTAAAATATAAAAGAAATATAACAAATGGGTTGAAGTTTGTCATACAAGAATGCATGAAGGTCTAGGTATGGCCTCCAAAAAAACAATCAATCAAATAGTATTCTCAAAAAAAGGTTTATAAATTGATCAAAGATAGAAAATCACTTTTGGTTAAGTGGATTAGTGAATATTAAATTAAAGACAGATTATAGAAACAAAATAAGGGAAGTATACTTCAATTAGGTAGGAAATGGAGAAGTCACTTGCATTTGTCAGGACTTGTGGACTCCCTATAGTCCTCTTAATCAAATTAGCGAACTAGAACCCCTTTAGAGAATGATTAAATCAAATGCAAGTATAGCACAAGCAATATTTATCATCGATCCCAATTCAATCATTGTTTCACCTTCAAATATTTTCACTTTTATTAAAAACTCCATATTAAATTAGCATGAAGACAAGGCTAGATGGAGGTTGGAACCATCAGGCAAATACACAAATCATTCATATAGCATACTTTATAAAGACTTATTCCCTTATGTTGGCTAGCACAAAATAGTCTAGTGCAAAGATCATTATCCCAGGCTGCTCACACATTGTGGAGTACCTTCAAACCCAAACATCCCACTCTAGACATGCTTGCAAAATACTTGTACATCCCAAATTGATGTAGTCTATACAAGAAAGAGTTAGAATCATATAATCATCTATTTTTTCAAATGCATCTATTCTAAAAAAATTTTGAATCATAATGACTTCATGCAAAGTGGTAAAACATCCTTCTAAATAGATTGACATTATGAATTAGAGTGAAAATATCGTAGATAAGCCTAAAGGAGACAAATGGATAATACATATAGCTTTATCCTATTTTGTTATAAATGTATAGAATGAAAGGAAATAAAGTTTACAAAAATTTAATACATAAATAAGAAGAGACAATCAAGCTTACAATCACAAACATATAAAGTTAACCCTAAAATTATAACCACCTAGAAAATCATATAGCTAGTTGATAAATTGTATTGATCAACTATATTTATTTTCTTTTATTTTGATGTTCTTTTTTTAAGTTATTGATGTAATTGCTTCCAGCATTGTTTACAATCGATTGTATTCTATGTTCAATGAATATATTACTATTTTTCAAAAAAATATTTTTTCATAAATCATATGATATATAGTATTGCAAAATAAAAGCTATAGTATATTTGATAAATTATTAAAAGGTTAGGATATTTGAAATAATCTACCTTTTCTAAAATAATGCTCTAAAATTTCATGCTTACTTTGTATCATCCCTCCTAACCCTTTAATTCTTCCATTATATAGTATGCCAATTGGATATAAAGTATATGATAAATGTTTATTCTATTTAAGTCTCATCATTATTGTTTTGTCCTAATCCCTAAAACATTAAAATGGTTTCTCTAATTACTTTAGGGTGACAAATACTTTATTAAGTTACTCAAATATGTTCATATAGTTAATATTATTTCCAAGAACTAATGGTTAAGTTACTATATAGCACTCTCTCTAATTACTTTAGGTTAACAAATCCTTTATTAAATTACTTAACTATATACATATAGTTAATATCATGCCCAAGTACTAATGGTTAAGTTACTATAAATGAAATAAATTATAAATAATATCAAAACATAGTAATTCTTATATGAGATACTTTAGTAATCTAAAGTTTAAGGGTTAATTATATAACTATCATGATGAGGATATCATAAAAAATATAAGTAATGCTCTATTTGAGATCCTTATTTTTGAGCTAGTTCAGTCTCTAATTAACATTCAAAATTTTGCTTAAGTTTCTCCGTACTTTATTATGAGATTAATTACTTTCTTAATAAATAATAAAAATAATATAAGCTACGTTTGTTGTTTAATCAATAACTCATCTTTGTAAAATTATCACTAAGAATAATTTAAGAAAAATACTTGATCACAATTTGAATATCATAATTATAACCTCATCACAATTTCAATTATATATTAATTATGTTCCATATTTTATCTTTATTATTAAGCATTAAATGTAATTAATGAAATATATAAAATGAAAGAATGTCTTTATAAAATAAACTAAAATGTCATACGTAAATTACAACCAATAAATTGACTACAAGAGTGTTGGGCCCGAGTCTCGGTCCTTATTTTGTGGCAACAAGGCGCCAAAATTTAGGGGACTTTTAAAATTTAAAAAAACTATGATAAAGATAAAAATAATTCATAATGGGAGTGAAAATAAATACACATAAAATTAAAATAAATTTGATTTGGAAGTTAGTCAAAAAGACCATATATGAATAAAGGAAATAGAAAGGAACAGAAGAAGTGAAAAAAGTCACGGTCATGACTTTTGAGAACTCACAGCAGTGAGAACCCAGCGTCGCGATCATGCATTCTTCAAAAGCACAAAAGTCGCAATCATGCATGTGCACGATCGCGACATATGATAAACAGTAGCGGTGTTAAGGGGTTGTCGTGATCGTGCTTATGCGTTATCGCGACTTTCCTACAACACATGCTCACTTCAAAACATCATAACTTCCAATCTAGAAATTCAAAAATTATAAACTTTATGTCCTTGGAAAGCTAAGGGAAAGATCTACAACTTTCATGAAGACAAATTTGTCAAATTTTTCCTAGATCAATACAGTTTATTGTTTGAAGTTTCAGAACCCTTTGTCATTCCTTTTTCCTCTTATTCTCTCACCTATCGATATAAACTTCTATACAATTTCTAAAGACCCAAAAACCAGCAGAACAATCCGTACATACAAAACTCCCAATTTAACCATTTACTTAAGATAAATCCATTCAAAAGCCATTGAACAACTAACACTTTTATTTCCAACCAAAAATATAGCAATTTATCAGAAGAAGAAATACATGAGCAGAAGAAGAATTCTTCCAACTCTTATTATACTTCATTTCTAAAATAAAACAGAGAGTGTACATTACTTCAGTACAACAAAGGCCACATCAGTAGCATGATACAAAAATTGTCCTTCATTTCTAAAATAAAATAGAGAGTGTACATTACTTCAGTACAACAAAGGCCACATCAGTAGCATGATACAAAAATACAAGTATGAATGCTTATGTATGATATGCCTCTAAAGTGCCAAAAGTTTCTGAACTAACTTAGCTACAAAAATAGTAATTCTTAGAGTCAGCCTAAGTTTTTGCAAGGGTTCAATAATGATCTACTTTTTCTTCACCTGAGGAGTAGAAAAATAATGGGGTGAGCTGAAAGCTCAGCAACTAATATGTTTATAGCCATTAGCGACGAACCACACACACACAAACAAACATGTACATAAAGTTATATCACATTTAATCATATAATATCCACGGTTCAAGCTCACAGATAACCCTATTCTCACACAAATTGGATCAGATAAATTCTTCAATCATCAAAACATAGCACTCAATCGTATGTCATGTTAGCAATTTAAAACAAAATGCACACATAGAATGGCTTGAGAGAATCCCATATAATGAAATAGCAAAACTGAAGTTTACACCATGAACGAAATGAGTCTATTTTTCGAAGCTCATATGCCACAAACGGGCAGTTGGGAGAAGGCTATAGGTCAACGTGCAGGTGACGAAGGAAATGGTATCTCTCTTGCCCACATAACCAAATTTTTTATGTTTACTTATTTCATACCATAATCATATATTTTCATGCTTCTTATATTTTCTATTTTTCATTAACATCAAAGAAGTAGAATTCTTGCAAAGTAAACATGATTTCAATCACAAATTATTTTTCACACATTCACAATAGGTAAAAGTAAGCATTTAGGTAAAAGTAAGCATTTAGGTACACATAAAATCAAATAATTCATCTCATCAACATAACAACTATAAACATATTACCCACCTATTTACTTGAAATTCCAAGATCAAATTTCTTCTTCTTCATGTTTTTGCCTTCGACTTTCTTGGTTTCCTTCAAATAACCATACTTTCATCCAAATCAACATACACGAGTAGGACTTCCATAAAACTATATTATCCAAAGATAAGCTTAGACTTAATCTACTCTTAATTTATCTAAGTTAGAAGAACTAGGATCTAGTTAAAAGTTAATAAAAATCTAACAAGAAGAATTTTGGTTCTCTTCTTTCTCTCTTCGTTTACAACATAAAACCTATTTTCTCTACTTCCTTTTTCTATCAAAACAAGAAGAATAAATAAATGGTTACCTAAACTCAGCTGAACCTTCTTCTTCCACTTCTTATCTCCTTTTTCTTTCTTTCCTTTTTCTCCTCTCTATGCTTCAGTTCTCCTTCTCTTCTTCTAGGTTCTACTATGACTTTCACTCTTTTTTTTTCTTAATATGCACAACTGTCTACTCTTTTTTTTCTTATTAGTTTAAAACCAACCTTTGTCTTTCCAAGCTTACCCTTCCTTATTAATCTAATGCCTTCTAACTCCTTAACTTAATTCTAACTCTTTCTTTT
>JANZXR010000005.1:25602347-25616786 GCA_027575705.1 Erythroxylum echinodendron
GTTTGTGTATTTCTGACCTTGGATTTGGATGAATGAGGGTGTCTGGAAGGAGTTAAGTCTACATTCAGTAAGGCAGATGCAAAGGAAGATATAGAGGAAGGGTATCGTCTGTGCTGACGTCACACACAGACGCAAAGGAAGATATAAAGGAAGGATATCGTCTGTGTTGACGTCATACACAGATGCAAAGGAAGACAGACACACGAAACATAGACACAAGGGATCGTCTGTGCTGATGTCACACACATATGCAAAGGAACACAGACGACACGTTATAACACAGACGTAAGGAATTATCTGTGAAGACACGTCATAAGACGGACGATAGAAAGATAGATAGTAGAAAGATAGACGATGGGAGAGGGGTCAACCCCGACGATGAAAGTCAACTATAGACAATGAAACCTAGACGATAGAACTTCGGCCATAAGCAAACACAAACGATGGGCTAACCACAGACGATATAAAGAAGTTAAGTCAGTATTATTGAACCGTCACTTACTTGGAATTAAACACAGATTTCATAAAATTAAGGATCAAGAATTAGTTAAAGTCTAAGACCAAGTACAAGTCATGGGGACAAGATGGTAAGAAGTGATCAAGATGAAGTTTCAGGTTAAGGTTTGTCCTGGTGAGGGCACTTCGCCTTTGTGTGATGAGCGTCCAGATGTCACTTAGGATGTCGGCCACATGTCTCACAAGATAAATTGAAAGGTTTTGGATTAATATGTCCATATTTCCTTTTAGTTGTGTTTGTAAAACTAAAAACTTGTGAATTAACGATTGCTAATCAACAAGTTGATGCCTTTAATATTGACAATAACCACAAATATATAAGTATATACATATACTCATATTTATGCTTTTTTGACTAGATATAGATTCCTAATTAATTGGTTTGTTACTTTGAGACCGAGTTTGCTAAACATGATATTTTACTAATAGAGTAACATCTTCATATAATCATGTTTTGTAAGAGAAAGCAATATTTATTTACCGATAAGACTTCTCTAACTATTGGCCCTTTAGTTGAAGCTTTTAAGACCTACAAATTAATATGCATAATTTTAAAATTGATGACTAGATAAAAAAGATAGATAAACTAATAGTTGCTTACATTGACAAGTTATTTATTAGGTCTTATTACATTACACTTTGATTCTTTATTTTCTCTCGTTCTTTCCTTTTTTAGGCCTCCTAGAATCACCCTTTTGGTTAGTGGATGTATTTTCTTATAATCATTTTTTGGATAGAAGATCACTCCATTAATAGGTTATAATACTTTATCATAAACTTTTAAAAGGTGTTATTCCTGTAGCATCCTTTCATAAATGCCTCAAGTTTTTGTTAAAAGTGATTGATAGTACTAATAACATGCTTGTATAGATAACCATATAGGTCTTATACTTTGCAGCTATAACCTTATATGCTCCATCATCATTCCACATAATCCTCTATTGCATTGCCTCCTTAATTTTTTCAAGCTCCTTGACAACTACATGAACAATATCTTATTTCCATGCATATGCGTATACCCTTCTTTTAGCATGTCTCTTCACGATCATAGTTCTTATAGTTTCTAGCATATTAATAACTAGTTTGTCTCCTATTGGTAGGGTTTATATATTGAAAATCTCACTCATGTTATTATTAATGACATGAAACTTTGACTTAAGTGATTGGTATGCCCAAGCCTAAGTCTCTTGTGGATATTAAAGAAATTTAAAATCACACCCAAGTTTAATTTTGTCTAATTTTTTTAGTTGTTCATTGAACTCTTAACATATGAAACTATGCATATGTCCAAATTTACCTCCTTAAGTCTTTACCACTCCAATGTCCATACCAATTGTGATAAATATGTCAGTCACATATTTTGTGACATGCATTCAGTAATGTGGCCTCTACAACTTTTATTATTCCCTAAATACACAAGTTAATAAATATAAGTTAAATAACATAAAGTAATAATATATCATATAACTGTTAAAGAATTACTTTAAAGACAATCACCTTTAGCATTTATTATACAAATCATTTTATGATTAATAAAGGTGTTTTTCATTATTTTGATGTTCATACGTTTATGGATTTGATATTGATCTTAAATTGATTTAATGAAATCCTTGATACAAAACATAGCATGGAGGAAATCATTATGAGATCATGATAATGAGATTCATATAATGTGTAATTATGTTAGTATCTAAACTTTCCTTATTCAAAGGATTAATAAGATGGGGATATCATTAATCCAGATATATTAGTGCATGTTATAATCTTTGATTAGATCAAGCACTAGATCTCATAAGTTGTAGACATGAGTTGTTTAGAGTTAATATGTGGATGCTTACTAAGGGTAGTAAGTACATTAGATTGACCTACTATGAGACAATTATATAGATATTCTATTATAGTGTCAATGATAGTCTCATTATAACAATGGTGCAAGTATCCTTTGACTTGAGGTGCTTAAGGATATCTTAGATACTGATTATATGCTTTGACTCTATTCATCGGTTCCTTTTAGAGGTCACTTATAGGGTAGTAATTGGGTACATCTTGAGGTATTTGGAGGTAATTGAGTAGCCAATAAAGGATTTACCACTCCTAATAGAAGGAGATAATACCCACGGCCTCTTGTTGGGGTCATTACTCAGGAGTCACTGGCCAGAGCAGATATGTGCCTTGTAGAGAGTCTTCAATGATACATAAATTAATGAGATCCTCAGGACAAGATCTAATAACACTTGGACTAGATGTGACGTAGTCAGTCTAGTGGGAGTTGACACTTTGACCATACTTTAAACCAAGTGGGGTATCGGTGGTGAAAGGACAAATTGTATGGAAACGTTGCGTATGGAAGGGTTTGTAATCAAACCACTAACTTTTCGGTCAATTAGGGGTCATGATGTGTTGCTAGATACCGCTGTTGACTTACTTGAATTAAGTGTTAATTAAGTGGCCAACATAATCGGGAACCTAATAGGTCATACATATAGGAGATCCGAAGGATGAGTATAATGGTCTTGAATGGTGATTCAAGATATGAGAGAGTGTTTCGGGATTGGATCGCGATGTGATCATGGTAGAAAATGTTGCATGGAATGGATTAGAAACAAGTGTTGTTGGCTTCCAGTAATGCATGCTATTCAAGGTCATTAACTTCCCATAACTTCCATTAATATATGCTATTCATGGTCATTAACTTCCCATAATTTCCATTAATGCATGTTATTCATAACCATTAACTTCCCATAACTTTCCATTAGTGATAGGGGTTATGGAAGGCTAAATAGTGCAGAAAATTGAGATGATTTTCATGCATCTTGTGTAAGAAAAAAAATGTTCTTTTTCTTACACACACTTTTTCTCTCGAACTCTCTCAAGGGTTCTTGTTTTTGCTAGCACAAAGAAAGAATTTTAGCCATCTTCTAGTGAGGTTTCATCCTTCTATCTTCGTGTAGATTTTCACTAGAGACGGTTTGAGTTAATCATTGTTGTTTACGACAATCTAATGCAGAGAAGATTAAAGAACGAAGGAGATCATTAGACAGGTATGTAAACATCATACATTTCATGTTTTTGTTTTTCTATATTTATATGCATGAGTAGATCTGGTTTTTGAGGTTTCGTTTTATTTCCGCTGCATATATTTGATATATATTATGTATGAGATGCATGATCGGAACCTAACAATAACAAATAAAAAATTATATTTTTTATATTATATACTATTATGACTCTATCACCATATTCAAACTCTAAATTAGTTGATAAGAGATTCGAAAACAACTCTATGAATTATCATTTTACATTTCCCTAACTACCCATGTTATAGGATATCTGCACCCTTTTTCACCACACTAATTAGTTGCCCTTAAGAATTCATTCTTTAAGAAATAACCATCCATCCTAAATATAAGAATCAAGTATCTCCCTCCTTTCATATATGTAAAAAAACTCTTAAATTGAAATAAGGTTTCTTGATTCCTTGACAATTACATTTCCTTAAATTGAACTAGGATTATTGTTGAGCAACTTTTAATCATACAAAACCCCTCAATATTCTCCAAACGTATAGGTCGTAGCGTAGTATATGAGGTTTTGATCCCACGAAAAATTAGTGAGCTAATCGAATCCTAATTTGTCTAAGGCCAAAAAGTGTAACTAAAATAAAAATAAAACTAAATAGAAAAGTAAACAATTGTATATGGAGTGATTGAAATGAGGATTCTAAATTAATATAAGAAATTAAATTTGAACACCACTAATTGCCAATTAAAATTCAAACAATGAAGATTAACAAATTATGAGAAAGAGGATTTATCTTATCATCAATGCTAACTTAGTCACTTCCGTGTCAATGCGATGATGGCCTTGGACTTTCAAAGGTTAGATTAGTCTCTCTCGAGTTGTATTCACTAAGCCCTAAATTATAAACCCTAATTAAGTTGAGTTACCGAACATGTAATCTCTCAATTAACAAAACAACCCATAACCTAATTAGTCATTAAGCATTCTAATAAACAATCAGGTTCTCACACGAGATTTCTCTCTATATAATTACATATTTGATTATTTGGGTGATCTATTAGATCGTTTAACTCTCATTAACCAATATAATCATTTTGCATTTAGTTTAATCTCTCTATTTATTATTGAAGCATACAATTATAACAAATAAACACAACACCCATCATCATTAACAACAAAAGCAACTAGATTAACATTAAATTAAGTATAACTCCTTAAAAGAAGTTAAAACATCCTTAAACTAAGGTTCAACATCATCAATTCCATCTCATACATCAAATGAACGAAATAAAAGATGGAAACAAAAAAATATAACTTGGGAGGACTGGAGGTTGAAGTAGCAACAAAAGACCCACCTTCTCTCTTTTCCTTCTTTTTTGTCCTTAGCTTTTCCTAAAGTAGCAAATGGTGGCCTTTCTATTTAGGTCATTTCTCTTGTCTTATATAGTCCTTTAATAATTGAGGTAAAAACTAGGTTTTACCTAGGCCCAAATGTCTAAAATATCTCATAAAAATTAAGTTCAAAAGATCGATCCACGTTTGTCATCGCGTAAGCTGTGATTATGGCCTGTTAAAATTAGCTTCTGTCACGATCGTGACCCTCAGTCCTCCACCAAGCTTCCTCCAAATCTTCTCTGTTCTTTGATATCTAATCTCAAACACTAATAAACACATTAAAGCACCTCTAATAAACATATAAAATTAAATGTCAATAGCTTGCTCTTAACACTCAAAACACAAATGTCTAACTAACTAACACAATTTTAAACCTAAACATGCATGAATCAATTAATTAACAAATAAAACATACTAAAATGCTTACTAAAACATCACGCAACCTACAACTATCAACATCCCCACGCTTGAACTTTTGCTTGTCCTTAAGCAAAAACAGAAAAAAACAAAACACAAACACAAACACACCAAATAACAATGCACACATATGCGATAATGTTACAATGGCATTGAACTTCATGATCGTGACAAAATCGTGGCAAATATGCCACGATCATGGAGAACATGCCACAATCATGATAGAAGCTAGTGCAGGGAGCCACAATCGTGGCATTATGAGCTACGATCTTGACAGAAGCAAAAAAATCTCAACCACAATCGTGTCACTAAGGGCCACAATCATGGTCTGTGCGATAAATACATGCACAATAGTCCCGACTTGAGTTTTTGGGGGATTTTTTGAACCTTTCAGACCATGAAAAAAGCCCTAGGATTGTCTAAATTAAAAAAGTCTATAAAAGGCATTATGATGAAACCCTAAAGGAGCCTGACATTCTGCCACTTTTGGAAAATTCAAGAGAGACAGAAAAGAAGAGAGAGAGAGAAGAACAAGACGAAGAAGAGGCAGGTCCTGATGCTGCTACTTCTCGAATTAGATGGTCTCTCGACGCTGCTGCTGATTGTGTCATTCGAGCTTTAAAATTTATAACCCTTTTAATACCGCTTGCATGCGTCGCGACTTTAGTATAATAGGTGTGGATCTCACGAGGGGGGAGATTAATCTAATTCTATGATATCTAAGGCTAGGAAGATTGAGTTAACAGAAATAAAGTTTTACAAGAAAAATTGGGAAGAGCTAGAATTCAGAAATTATCACAAAAGAATTAAAATTTGAGCAATGCAGGAACACAATAAAAATCAATCAAGAGAAAATAACTAAGTTATGAGGAAGGGGATTTTATTTATCATGAATGCTAACCTAGTTGATTATGAGTCAATGGAGTGTCGATTCTGTAGGAAAATCCCGATGTGTGCATCATATACATGAAGTGCAGAGAAACAAAAAAATTTGTTCTGGGACTTTCCCAAAGTCCAAGATCTATATGCCTATACAAGGAAATATCATTAAACCTAGGTGAAAATTCCCAATTCATATACATGTTCATAACACATATATATATATATATATAGGAATTCATGGCATTTGCATAAATCGATCATTCATATGATAACCATATACCTTATGAGTAGTCTCTTTCATTCTTTGATCTTCTACTCGTCGGGTTGTCGCAAACCACATCAACCAAAATAGATCATCTCCAACGGTAACCACACAGAGATCAACGAAACTAACCAAATGAAACTCTTTGATCCAGAAATGGCTAGAACAAAGACAAAAGTGCTAGCTTTTTTCTTTGTTCTATGGAAAGCAAATCGTGTAGAGAAAATGAAGAGGAAGAAGATGAGAAAGATGAAGAGAGATGGATGAGAATTGTGAAAGATAACTTACTAATCCATTTTCACGATTCATATCTTCTTACATACTTTTCATTTTTGTCTTTTATGGTTTTGTCTTTTGTCAATTAAAGACAATAAATGAATCACTTTAAAGAAAGCTCTCTTCTTCTTCCACACTCCCATATCTTATATATTATAAATGATGAGGTGGTTCGGTCATACTGGGATCGTTCCTAATGAGTCCCGGGTATGGAAAAACACCGAAAACTTGTTTCAACAATATCGACATCGCGATGTCATCGAGAAATATCTTGATCTCATTGAGATCCATTTGGTTCTCTTACTCTCCATATAATGGATCTTTATCCAAAACCATTTTACGAATTCTCCGAGTCACTCTCATGCATGTGACGCATTAGGTTCTCAGTTATGTTAGCCACTTAGATTAACACTTAATCCAAGCAAGTCATGAGCGGCGTCTAGCAACACATCATGGCCCCCAATTGGCTGGAAAGTAAGTGGTTTGACGAACAAACCTGTGCTAGTTACGAACCATCTCATGAACCCTCCCATAGATAATTATTGTGCAATTTTTCCTTTCACTATGTTACACTCCACTTGGTTATGAGTACAAGCAAAGTGTCAACTCTCACTAGACTAACTACGTCAAATCTAGCCTAATTGATATCAGTTCTCGTCTTGGGACTCATTACTTTATATGTCAATGAAGACATTCTTCATAACATATGTACTCTAGCCAGAGATTTCTAAGTAATGACCCTGACAAGAGGCTGTGGGTATCATCTTTTGCTATCACAGAAGTGGTGAATCCTTTATTGGATACTCAATTAACTCTGAATACCTACCCAATTACCATTCTATGAGCGACCTCTGCAAGGCAAAAAGGAATGGAGTCAAAGTACAGAATCAGTATCCAAGATATCCTTAAGTGCCTCAAGTCTAAGGATACTTGCATCATTACTATGATGAGATTATCATTAACATTAGAATAGGACATCCATATGATGATCTCATAGTAGGTCATTTAATGTACTTACTACCTCTAGTAAGCTTCCATATCTCAACTCTAAACATCTAATGTTTACAGTTTTTGAGATCTACTACTTAATCAAATCAAGGAGTTTGACATGTGCTAGTCTATCCATATTAACGACGTCCAGTCTTATTAATCCTACAACTAGGGATAATTTAGATACTGATATAATTGCGTATGATAGGAATCTCAGTAGTATGATCACATCATAATTTCCTTCATACTATGTCATATATCATGGACTTCATTAATTTGCTTATAGATCAATATCAATTTATAAAGAATGAACACCAAATTAATGAAATGTGCTTTTCTTTATTATTGAAAATAAAGTCTGTAAATAATTTGTACAAAATGCATTAAAGGAAATTGCCTTTAGGGCACTACTCTATCAAATATCCCACTTGACCTAAAGCCAATCGCCTTGGTATCTAATACCAAAGGCTAGTACATAAGAATCAATCTATTTTGTGACAATGGCTTCATCAACGAATCAACAATATTCTGCTCAGTAGGAATTCTCTCTATCTGTACATCACCTTAACCAATGATCTCCTTGATCAGATGATATCTATGCCTTATGTGCTTAGACTGTTGATGAGACCTTGGTTCCTTTGCTTGCGCAATAGCTCTATTGTTGTAACAATGTGACTATATGGGTCCATCATTGCTAGGAACCACATAAAGTTCAGTAATGAACTTCTTAATCCAAACTGCTTCCTTTGCTGCGTCTGAAGCCGTAATGTACTCTGCCTTGGTTGTTGAATCGGTGGTCGTCTCTTATTTGGTACTCTTCCAACTGACTGCACTGCTGTTCAGTGTTAATATAAAGCCTGATTGGGATTTGGAATCATCTTCAACATATTGAAAACTGGCATCTATATGCCCGCTCACTTTTAGATTTCCATCTCCATATATCAAGAAAACATCCTTAGTCCTTCGCAAGTACTTGAGGATGTTCTTGATAGCCACCCAGTGACCCTCACCAAGATTTGATTGGTATCTGCTTGTAACACTTGGAGCATATAATACATCGGGTCTTGTATATAGCATAGCGTATATGATAGATCTTACTGTAGATGCCTACGAGATCATATTCATGCACATCCTCTCATCTTGTGTCTTAGGACACATAGATATCGAGAGTGTTATCCCATGAGTCATGGGAAGATACACTCTCTTGGACTGCTCCATGCTAAACCTCTTTGGCATCTTATCTATGTATGTTGATTGTGAATGACCAAGCAGCCTTTTTGATCTATCTCTATAAATCTTTATCCTGAGGATATAAGTTGCTTTATCGAGATCTTTCATGGCAAATTGTTTGGACAACCAAATCTTCATAGATTTTAGCATAAAGACGTCATTTCCTAGTAATAATTTGTCATCTACATATAGAACAAGGAATATGATTACACTCCCATTAATCTTTTAATACACATATGGTTCATCCAAATTTTGTGAAAAACCAAACTCTTTAATTATGTCATCAAAGCGGATATTCCAACTCCTGGATGCTTGTTTCAATCCATAGATGGATTTCTGAAGCTTGCATACCTTTTCACCATCATAGGAGATGAGGCCCTCTGGTTGTGTCATATACACATCCTCAGCTAGATTTCCATTTAGGAAAGCTGTTTCACATCCATTTGCCATATCTCATAATCATAATGAGCAGCAATGGCTAGGAGTATCCTAATGGATTTAAGAATTGCTATTGGGCTGAAGGTCTCTTCATAGTCCATTCCTTGTCTTTGACGGAAACCTTTGGCCACAAGCCTTGCTTTATAAGTAATTACATTACCATCCATATCGGTTTTCTTTTTGAAAACCCATTTACACCCTATGGGTTTTATTCCTTTAGGTATCTCAACCAAAGTCCATACTTGGTTTCTATATATGGAATCCATTTTTTCTTTCATAACGTTAAGCCATTTCTCAGAGTTTGAGCTCTTCAAAACCTCTTTATAGGTAGTAGGCTCATTATCTTCTATGAGCAATATGCCATTTTGTTCAATCACAAGAAATCCATATCTGTCGGGAATAGAGCATATCTTACGTGATCTATGAACTTCTTGTGTTTAAGAAGGTTAAACTGTTTCTTCATCTATATGAGTTACAGTCTCAGGTTTAGGCAGTTGATCCGCGTCTGTTCGAGCATCTTGAACTTCTTCAAGTTCAATTTTGCTCCCACTGTCTTCTTTTAAAAGAAACTCTTTCTCTAAAAAGACAGTATGCTTTGAAACTAACACTTTTTGTTCCTCAGAGTGGTAAAATTGATATCCCATTGTTTCTTTAAGGTATCCTACGAACAAACACTTTTCAAACTTCACATCAAGCTTATCTGACTATATTCACTTCACATAAGTGGGACAACCCCAAACTTTCAAATGAGAAAGATAAGGCTTTTTATTAGTGCACATCTTATATGGAGTAACATCAACTGCCTTTGATGGAACTCTGTTTAGAAAATAAATAGCTATCTCGAGTGCGTACCTCCAAAAGGATTTTGGTAAATTTACAAAGCTCATCATCAACCGCACTATATCTAACAAGGTTCAGTTTCTCTTTTCAGCCACACCACTATGTTATGGTGTGTAAGGTGGAGTCCATTGAGATAAAATCCGACTATCTCTGAGATAATCTAAAAATTCTTGTTCTAAGTATTCTCCACCTCGATCGGATCGTAGTGTCTTGACACCTTTCCCAAGTTGGTTTTTTACTTCATTTCTGAATTGCTTGAACTTTTCAAATGCATTAGATTTGTATTTCATCAGATACAAATACCTATATCGAGAATAGTTATCAATAAAGGTAATGAAGTAAAGAAAACCACTTCTGGCATGGATGGACATCGGACTACATACATCTGAATGTATTAGGTCTAATACTCTAGTCGCTCGTTCACTCTTTCCCTGAAAGGGTAACTTAGTCATCTTGCCTAATAAACAAGATTCACACATGTCATATGATTCATAATCAAATGACCCCTAAACTACCACTCTTGTGGAGCTTAGCTAAGCGTCTCTCATTTATATAGCCAAGGTGACAATGCCATAAGTAAGTTGATTTTAAATTATCTCGTTTATATCTTTTCATGGCATTAACATTCATAATTGGATGCGACATATCTAATATGTAAATTCCATTGAATAATGTACCAGTACCATAAAACATTCCATTCAAACTAATAGAACAACCGTTGCTATTGAAATTCAAATGGAAACTAACTTTATTTAAATAAGAAATAGACAATATGTTCTTTGTCAAAACAGTTACAAAATAACAACCATCTAGTTTAATTACAAACACACTAGAGAGTGACAAAAAATAAGTGCCTAAAGCTAATGTAGCAACTCTTGCTCCATTGCCCACGTACAGGTCTAGTTCTCCCTTCATGAGTTGTCTACTGTCCCTGAGGCCCAGCATATCATTATATATGTGTGAACTATAACTAGTATCTAATACCCATATGTTATGATCAGAAACAGTATTAACCTCAAAGATAAACATACCTGAAGGAGTTGGGGCATCTGATGCCTGCTTCTTCTTCAAGGACTCTAGATAGAGTTTACAATTTCGATTCACGTGGCCATTCTTGCCATAATGGAAGCAAGTTCCTTCGATGTAGTCTCTTTGGGTTTCTTTTTGGTTGCACTTCCTTTTGGTCTCTTGGACCTTTTCTTCTTTAGGTTCATTTTTCTTGAACAAGACGAAGAAGAATCCACGACTAGCACTGGCTTGCTATCCTTCTTGATAGCTTGCTCTGCTGTCTTGAGCAGATTGATGAACTCAGGGATTGTCGTGGAGATTTAGTTCATCCGATAGTTTAACACAAACTGTGAATAACTATCAGACAATCCAACCAGAATTTAATTAATACTTTATTTATAGTCCATAACAAAACCTAAGGTGGCCAACCTCTCATTATAACCATTCATCTTTAGTGTATACTGCACTGTAGATGTCCACAGAGTCATCTTAGTTGTGAAGAGTAGTCTTAACATCTACGATATAGCCTAGCTCCTCAGATCTGAGAATAATTCTTAGATTTCTTAGCTAATCAAGAAAATTGGGTCCAGTCCATTTATTAGAATCCATAAGCGAGCGCAAATTCACGCTGGAAGACATCTTTAATCATCCTAAATGTGAAGAGAGAAAGAATGTTATAATATAAAGACATGCATGACATGCATATAACTCCCACTAGTTTCAAAGAATCCATAGCCCTCATTACAAATTCAAGAAAAATTATAAAAAAGTGTCCTAATGGGTCAATATCTGGCATTACTACGAATGACCTTGGGTTTACCCAATAAGCCATCTTAGGTCAATCAGTAGATATTGGTCATATCAATTGCATCATAACTGCAACTATCATTTAGTGCTTTCAACTCGTGATGTATGCACACATATTGGCTTATCAACTCTTGATGCAAGTACTTTTGATTTACGCTACCTAATTGCGCCTCTTTTATTGTTGACCTTGATTTTACTCAACAAATCAACGCTTCTAGTGAAAATAGACCCATAAATCCAAAAATCTTATTTTTATGGTTCGAACATATCCGTATAAAGTGAGCTTGGATTTATCCAACAACCCTAACTCTAAAAGAATTTTAGTTCTCCCCATATTAATGGAAGGCATTTTTTTTTCATATTATGTGTGAGGGATTTCATATTTTAGCCTCATCTAAGTCTTAGAATTATTGTTACAATGACTATATGGTATGATTTAGATGTTTCATCAATCACATTGAATCTATATCCATAACCATCCATCATCCCACTTAATCAACCCTAGCATGCATTCTATAATGTAACCATCTCACAAGGTTTTCTTGTATAAGTTGTGGCGTGTTATGCATCTAAAGATTTGATGCTTGATTTAACTCTTGAACCGAATTGCTTTCTAATGTTGGAATCAGCTAATTTCCCAATCCGTATGTTTTCAATTCTAATTCAAAATGTCAATATACCAAGTGTAATACCCTTTACTCTGATGTACTAATTAAACACTTTAATTGTATCATGCTACTCGAAATAGATTAATACAATATTAATCTTTTAGGTTTCCAAATAATTTGGGAACATAAAACTATTACCCTAAGTATCTCTAGGTAATCTCCTCTTTATCAAGACTACTTTGACACTTGTCATATAACTTGTGACGGCCAAATCAATCAAGACAACTGAATATACCAACGAGATGCTAATATAACATATTTGACATCCGAAAATTTTTTAAAACCCAACTTCAAGCAAATCAGTTTGGCATGCATACAACATCAATGTAGCATATTTTTTATCACATTAAAAAGGATCCGAGGCTTTGAAACCAAAAAGCACACAATCACCTTTTCAAACAAACCAAATCTAATAGTTTTGTCAAAACTGTCCTGCTCTGTCTTTTGCTTGAAAAAATTATTGAAACAATTTCAATAAATACTGAGAAAATTACAGAGGCTATAAACTGTTCCTAACATGTTCCATAAATTTTTTTAGAACTTATTTCCAAGAAACACTCAACCAACCTCAGCAACCAAGCCAATCTAGAATCTATGTTCCTCAACACAAACATTCCCAACAGCACACAATAAATTCTCAAATAAATATTCAATCACCTAGAAAATATTTTTCCATCTTCATCGACATTTACAACCATCTTAAAAAAAGTGTAGTGAAAGAAAATCCTAAAACTTTTTTTATAGAATTTATTCTCGAATTTGCAAGCATGCCTGTTAATTAATGTTAAACGCAGCAACTAGAACAGTAAGGAATTAATTAGCAAAAACATATCAAATCACATTGATAAATTTTTTCCTTCTATAGAAATATTCAGAAACATCTCATGAGCAAATATGGGCAAGAAATTTCAAAAACAACTCTATACTGATTTCGAATTCAACACAATCAGAATGGACAACTGTCATAACCAATCGACAGCATCACACTTATTAAGGTTTCTCCTTTATACGGGGCATAAGTGGCTCTGATACCACTATAGGAAAATCCTAATGCCTGTATCATAAACATGCAGTGTGGAAAAATGAAAAATTAATCCTGGACTTTCTTGAAGTCCAAGATCTATATACTTATACAAGAAAATACCATTAAACCTAGGTGAAAATTCCTAATTCACATACATATTCATAACACACATATATATAGGAATTCGTGGCATTTACACAAATCGATCATTCACATAATAACCATGTACCTTATGAGTAATCTCCTTCATTCTTTGATCTTCTACTCATCAGGTTGTCGCAAACCACAACGACCAAAACAGACCGTCTCCAATGGTATCCACGCAAAGATCGGAGAAACTAACAGAATCAAACTCTTTGATCCAGAAATAGCTAGAACAAAGACAACAGTGCTAGCTCTTTTCCTTGTTCTATGGAGAGCAAATCATGTAGAGAAAATGAAGAGAAAGAAGATGAGCAAGATGAAGAGAGATGGATGGGAATCGTGAAAGATAACTTACTAGTCCATTTTCACAATTCATATCTTTTTACATACTTTTCATTTTTTGTCGTTTATGGTTTTTTCTTTTATCAATTAAAGACAATAAATGAATCACTTTAAAGAAAGCTCCCTTCTTCTTCCATGTTTCCTATATATATATATATATAGGAAACATGGAAGAAGAA
>JANZXR010000005.1:25627767-25646360 GCA_027575705.1 Erythroxylum echinodendron
CCAGACCTTGGACCCCTGATTCCCTTTTACCTTTTTTATGTCAATACTCTTTTGGAATTGTCAAGGGACCGGGGGCACCCGGTTCCAAACCATTCTCCATAATTACATCCGGCAGTATAATATGGGGTTAATTGTTTTAGTGGAACCTCGCATTAGTGGCCGCCGAGCGCAAACAGTAATCAACCGTTTGCACTTTGACTTTACCTTCGGTGTCGATGCCAACGACTTTACTGGCAGAATTTGACTGCTTTGGAAAAAAGATTTTATCATCTTGATCAAAGTTGTGCATAACCAACTGATTCATGCCCTCATTGCCTACGAGTCTTATTCATTCAAGTTATCGGCTATTTATTCCAGTCCGCAGCAAACTTCTCAAAAATTCTTGTGGCCCTTGTTGCGGGAGATTGGCCAGTTAGTAACTCGTCCTTGGCTTGTCGATGGGGATTTCAAAGCCAAATTAACAGCTGCCGATAAAAAAGGGGGTCCCCACATACGACTGTGGTTTGCGAGGCTTTTTGCACTTAGGTCAACGAGAGTGCCTTGCACGACTTGGGCTATGTTGGGTCCAGGTTCACATGGCGACAGGGAAACGTCCAAGCTAGGTTTGACCGGGTTTTCGGTTCATCGGACTGGTTGGACCTATTCCCACTTACGGTTAACCACCATCTTCCGTTTCTGGGCTCTGATCATAGGCCCTTGCTGGTACAATTCTGTCGACCAGCTCGGCGCGATGTCGGCCCAACCCCTTTCTGGTTTCAAGCAGCTTAGCTTACCATGCAGAATTTCCGCAACTGGTTAAGGATTACTGGCTTCCCACTACTGATTCGTTTGCCAATTCTCTTTCGCTTTTTTCTAGTCATCTCGCACTCTGGAACAAAACGGTGTTCTAGAATATATTCCATCGGAAACGCCGACTACAAGCTCGTTTGGCCGGCATACAGCGAGCGATGCAGCAGACGGAGTTAGAATCCTTGCTCGATTGGGAAGCAAAACTTAGTGGGTAACTAGGGCAAGTGTTGTGTGAGGAAGAAATTTACTGGCATCAGCAAGCCAAGTGTGATTGGATAGCACAGGGCCATCGCAACACTAGATATTATCATACGGTTACTAAAACTAAAAGGAAGAAATTATCGATGGAGCGCCTCTTTGATCAACAAGATAAGGAAATCAATGATGCCGACGAGCTGCGTACTTTGGTTCGGAATTATTTCACACAACTTTACACCACTGATCCTAGGCTCCCATGGACCACTGCCCCCCTCGAAGCCTTCCCTCGCCTTCCTGAGGCACAACTTACCGGCCTCAAGCAACCAGTTCACGTGTCAGAAGTCCGAGCAGCCATTTTTGGAATGAACCTGAACAAAGCTCCGGGGTTCCATGGGTTCACGCCGTTATTTTTTCAGTCTCAGCGGGATACGGTGGGCACCGAGGTGCTCTCCTTCTTGCAAAAAAATTTTCGGGACGAACTTTGGGAACAGGAATTGAATCGTACCATCCTTGTCCTCTTACCCAAGGTTCCCTCCCCAAAGTATATCACACATTTCCGACCTATCAGTCTTTGTTTAGTACTGTACAAGACCATTTCGAAGGTTATTGTGAACAGGCTCAAACCTTATCTCCACCATCTAGTCGTGCCAACCCATTGCAGTTTCGTCCCGGGGAGGCACATCATTGAAAATATCATTATTGCCCAGGAAGTCATTCACTCCATGCGGAAGAAGAAGGGTAAGACTGACTATTTTGCGCTAAAAGTGGATTTGGAAAAAGCCTATGATTGTTTACATTGGCCTTTCATACAAGAGACTTTATAGGATATCGGGATCCCCTCCACGTTGCTTAATCTCATTATGAAGTGTATTACTACGGTTTCTATACAAGTTGCGTGGAATGGCCATCTGACCGACCCTTTTATACCCTCCAGGGGTATTCGCCAAGGGGACCCGCTGTCGTCTTGCATATTCGTCCTCTGCCTCGAATGCCTGGGCCACCTTATCTCCCAGGCGGTGGACCATGGCCAGTGGAAACCGTTTAAATGGACTAGGCAAGGGCCTGCTATCTCGCATCTTTTTTTCGCAGACGATCTCGTCCTCTTTGGTGAAGCTTCGGCGGACCAAGTAGCCATTGTCTCCGCCACCCTAGCGACTTTCTGTAGCATATCCGGCCAGAAAGTGAGTCAAGCCAAAACACGAGTTTTTTTCTCCCCGAACGTGTCGGCCTCGCTCGCACAGCAGCTCAGCTGCTCCCTGCAAACCCAGCGCACAGCCAATCTGGGCAACTATTTAGGCGTCCCGTTGCTCCATGAGCGCACCACGAAGCATACCTATCAGTACATCATCGATCGAGTGCGGCACCGACTAGCGGGGTGGCAAGCCAAGACCTTGTCGCTTGCCAATCGAGCTACTCTTACCCAGTCTGTGCTGTCCGCGCTTCCCGCCTATACCGTGCAAACTGTCAGATTACCCCGCCGTCTGTGTGATGACCTGGAAAATATCACGCGGGCTTTTCTTTGGGGGAACCACCCTGACAAGAGGACAACCCACCTAGTCAACTGGGACACAGTCTATCTCCAAAAAAGGCCGGTGGCTTAGGTATTAAACGTCTTCGCGCAACCAATGATGCTTATCTCATGAAGTTGGGCTGGAAGCTGCTCACCAAACCCACCACTTTATGGGTTCAAGTGTTAAGGGCTAAATATCGGCTCCACGGCCCTCATATCCCTCTCACACTGCATACCAATGGGACGTCGACCCTTTGGCGCGGGCTGGCGGCTACGTGGGATCATATCTGCCTCAGTGCTTATTAGACCTTGGGTAATGGCCAATGGACCAAATTTTAGCTGGACCATTAATTACCCAGTTGGGGTCCCCTGACACACTACCTTTCGCAACCCCTTCTTGACAGTGTACACTTCTTGACAGCTTGTTGTACACTCCTGTGGCAGAGTATGTGGTGGAGGATTGCACTTGGAATTGGGCTCTGATCACTCCCTTTCTCCCCACTCACTTATGTAGGGCTTTAGATACGGTGCGTCCTTCGGCTATTGAGACGGCGGCTGACAAGTTGGTTTGGGGTCCAGGCCCACAAGGGAAATTTACCCTCGACTCGGCTTATAAGCTTCTTACAGAGACCGATTTGGTGGCCCCAACTCCGTTATGGCATATCATCTAGAAGTGGCCAGGGCCTCAGCGAATCCGTGCCTTTCTGTAGCTTCTCGCCTACAACAAACTCCTGACTAACCATCAGCGTGTTCGTCGACACATAGCCCCGGACAGTGCTTGCCCACACTGTGGTCACGACGAGACTACTTTGTACGCCATTCGTGATTGTTCCAGGGCCCGGCGATTTTGGCAGTATTGGACCCCTGGATTGCAAGCAGCATCTTTCTACCGAGGGGACATCTTACAGTGGATACAATCTGACCTGACCACCCAAAGTACTACGCCAGCGGCTGACTGGGCGGTCATTTTTGGGGTTTCGTGTTAGTACCTCTGACAATGGCGCAACAAATGTATCTTTGAGGAGGGTTTCTAGTGGCCCGATACAGGACATCACCTCGTCCTAGGGTATGTGTCTTGGATCGGTCGGGCTCGGGCCGTGCCGAGTTGCATCACTATCCTGTCTAGTCTGCCTATAGGGACTCTCGTCTAATGGACCCCACCTCTGAAGGGCTAGACCAAAGTTAATACCAATGGCTCGGTACATTCTGGGCGCTCTGCCAGTACAGCTGGGGGATGCTTAGGGACTGTCATGACCATTGGCATGGGGGTTTTCTTTATAAGTTTGAAGCATGCCCACCTTTGATTGCCGAATTAAAAGGGGTTCACGTGGGCCTCACCGTGGCATGGGCCCTTGGCCACAGGCGGATCATCTTAGAAGTCGACTCGCTTCAAGTTATCAATATTCTTTCCTCTTCCGGCGGCTTACTGACTATGCCATATTGTTTGATGCAGGGTCTCCGCGAGTTATTGGATCGCAATTGGAAGGTGCAGTTTCAACATGTCTATTGAGAGGGGAACACAAACGCCGACAATCTGACCGCGGCTGCTCTGCAAATCCCACCAGGGTTGCGTGTTCTTACTGATCCTCCGCCGTCCACGATTCCTTTTCTAGTTTCTGATAGAAATCAGGTTTTGTCTCACCGGAGTATCCCCTACGGTTGATTCTATGTATGTAGCAGTTTTTTCACCTTTTTTTTCCCTTGTATTCAAAAAAAAAAAAAAAGAACTTCACCGTTAAACTGCAAACGAAATCCAAACATCAGCTAATCGGCTAAAAGAAATTTCAACCGTAATTCCTTTTTAACTTAGAAGCTTATGCTCATTAGAAAGAAAAGACAAGGGCAAGCTTCCTCATCCGGGTCCCACTCCCACCCACCGTACCTGATACCACGCATAGACAAGATTGGAAACTTCCACGTCATTTGCTCCTGTCTGTTCCATTGTCCGCTAACGGTCCTCGCATCGTAATCCCAACCCTACTCAATGCTGTCATGCGCACTCCCGCACTATATAACTGCCTCTTTGGGACTTTTCTGTTCTGATTTCACTTTCTGTTGAAACGGTAAGCAAACGCTGCACAAACACCACTCCTCTAACTTTCCCTCGCAAAACCGCGTTTCTTGTTTTCTCCCCATTTCTCATTTAATATATTCATGTTCTTTGTCATTGCTTCCCTCCTCCTATTCATACAAAGATTCTGTTTTCAACTTTTTTTTTTCCTTTTTCTTTTTGTTTTCTCGCTTCCCTGTTTGTTTGCGATAAAAAACCCGCACGAGCTCTCTTTATTTGATTGCCAAAATGGAATTCCGTAACAGGATCTCCACTCATTCCGGAAACTTTAGAGAACTTAAGCAATCTGTTCGTAGTTTGGTTTCTAAAAGGTTCGCTCGCTTCTTCTT
The DNA here is from genome assembly GCA_027575705.1 of Erythroxylum echinodendron. Lineage (NCBI taxonomy): Eukaryota > Viridiplantae > Streptophyta > Magnoliopsida > Malpighiales > Erythroxylaceae > Erythroxylum > Erythroxylum echinodendron. The sequence goes on from JANZXR010000005.1 coordinate 25,632,665, forward strand.
GATTCGCAATCAACGTCACGTGTTCACGATTTGATTATCATGATTTTGCAGCCCGAGAGCAGCAGCAACCTCCGATGCGAAGTCCGAGGTGGCTTTGAAGGAGTTCTACATTCCTGATTATATTATTGTGCCTGGCTCGAACGTCGGAGAAGATTCTACTTCTCGTCATGCACCTTCATGTCCTGTGATTGTGTTCATCAACTCGAAAAGTGGAGGGCAGTTAGGTGATGAGCTTCTCGTTACGTATCGCTCTCTCCTTAACAAGTACCAGGTGATGATTCTTTAACTCGTCCGCTAAAAATTGTCGTATTATGTCCTTGATATGATAGTAATACATGAAAGCGTGATTTTGGAGGTTGTCGATTTGGGAGAGAATGCTCCTGATAAAGTGCTTCGTGAAATTTATTCAACTTTGCAAAGATTGAAGTTCAATGGTGATGACTTGGCCGCAGAGATTGAAAATCGACTACGAATTATAGTGAGTATATGTGTGTGGGCGTGTGTGTGTGTGTACTAGTTGAATGTTAATTCCATAATGAACTGGTTTTATTTCAGATCAAGCAGATGTTCGTTTAAAATTTCACGTCTTATATATTCATATCTCATTAGGTTGCAGGGGGAGATGGTACGGCCGGTTGGCTCCTCGGTGTTGTTAGCGATCTCAAGTTACCCCAACCCCCTCCAATTGCTACGGTGCCTCTGGGAACTGGAAACAATCTTCCGTTTTCATTTGGTTGGGTAGGATAAATAATCGCAACTTCCTTAGCATATGGTTGAGCATTCTAACGATATCTATTGTTTGATATGTCTGTATTTGTCCACCTTACGTAGAAAATTAGCAAACTGCACATTTATATTTAAGCCATTGCGTGGCGAAGGAATTATTCATCCTATAATCTTCCTTCCTTTACCTATCCAATTGAAAAAAGAGAAATTGAGGGTTTAGTAGATACTTATCTTCTTTTTAAAGATTAAAAAATCTGGTGGTAATTAATGCCATTAATCTTCACTGTCCTCTAGAAAAAACTCTTGGTCTCTTTCCTTCCACCAAAACTAAATGTATTAAATGACATTGCATGCAAATTTTATATTGAAATTTTCTTAATTCTTATAATTAAAAAAAATTGAGTTTGTATTTAGAGTTGTATCTCGCATCATTTGTGTACTTTCTCCTTTTCAAAGATCATCATGTTCAAGCTAAAATTAAAAGTATGAATTTTTTTTTGGAGATATTAAAATATGAAACTAATTGTTTGTTTACAGGGGAAAAAAAACCCTGGTACAGATCGTGTATCTGTGGAGTCATTCTTGGAACAAGTAAAGAATGCAAAGGAAATGAGAATTGACAGGTAATACATTCACCCAAAATCAAGAACTTGGTTTTTAGAATTGATAATAGGTTGAAAAAGTTAATCAAGCAGTTAAGATGAAACAGACAAGTAAAGGTCTCATAAAACTTGTGACTATGGAGTTTGTCTTAACAAAATTTGTTTTGGGCTACAAAGGCAACTTTATCTTATCAACTCTTTGCTGACCATGTTGTTTTTTTTTTTTAAATTTATCCTGTCATCTCATTTTCAAGGTCAACTAATTTTCTGATGCTATGTAACTGCGCAAATTTTGATTCATGTTGGCTAGTGTAGTTACTTGTTGGAGCATCATAGGACTCTGGCTTTATGAATTGATGTAAAAGATCAAAGTTATCCATGAAAAAAGTAGTACGGGAAGATTCTGTACAGTTCAGGATGTTAAGAAACTTGTTAAAACAAGGTGTATGTTTAATGCCCTTTCCTCTGATGTATTATTGTTCATTACTTCACTCTGGTTAAAAATATTAAAATTCCATATTACATCTGGAATTTTGGTTTCTATGATTGATTTCTTCTTGTTAATTGAATTATGCCTGCTGGTAGCCTAACCAGGTTCCTTTCTTTTCAGTGGAATAGCTCTTGCACTTTCATTGAGTTTCTTGTTATATAAATAGAGAAAGGATCATTACCTGTTTGGTAGAATTCTTGGTGGTTTCACTTTTCATGTTTGCGTTCTGGTAATTGGTCCTGCTCTTTTGGACTCAGCTGGCACATTATCATGAGAATGAAGTGTCCCACAGAAGGTTGTTTTGACCCTATTGCTCCTCTTGAACTACCTCATTCGTTACATGCCTTCCATCGTGTCTCTCCAACAGATTCACAAAATTTGGTACGTTATACATATCCTCATTTTGGTTTTTGAACATTCTCAAAGAACATTTATGCGACAGTTGAGGCTCTGGATATCATCTTTGGTGGAAAACTGGATACTTGAATACTTCTTAAAATCCATGTCATTCAAGTTCAAACAATTGTTGATTTTTCTTCAGACGTTTTCTTTTACTGTGGTTGGGACAGTGATATACCTACTGACAAATTTCCGTGCACTTTTCACAGGATGGTCACCTCACTTTTCGTGGGGGATTTTGGAACTACTTCAGCATGGGTAAGGAATTCTATAGTCTCCTTAAGTCATTCAGACAAGTGCCTTATACATTTTACTTTGTACATATAAGATGAGAAATAACCATTCATCCTTGTGGAAATTTGTGAAGTCCTAATAGTGAACATCTGAAATTTTCAAACTAGCCTAGGAAGGTATGAAAATTGATGCAAAAGCTTATGTTTGGTTTACGACCATAACACTGAGGATATCCCGTTTCAGTTAGCATAGAGAGCTTCTACAAGTTCTCTTAATTTTAAACAAACTTCTGAGATTCAGTTTACTACTAAATTTAATGAAATAGGTCAGTTTGTTAGGTTAGTTTCATGAGGTAGCTAATAAATGAATGGCTATTAATAGGAGCCTCATAGTTATCTCTTTTTATAGTTAGTAACTAATACTGTTACCTGGCTTATTAAGTATGTTGAAAGGGACAAGATTCTCTGTATCTACCTACACCAGATTTTTTATCAACATGTCTGAAATGCTATTTTTATCTACGAACTATTGCCACACTACCATCCATGCTGATTCCTTAAGGTATTGCTTTTACATTTACAGGAATGGATGCGCAAGTATCTTATGCATTTCATTCTGAGAGGAAGCTACATCCAGAAAAATTCAAGAACCAGTTGGTTAATCAGGTTATTGGACATGCATTTTGCAATTTTTCCGTGACCAAGATTCAAACAAGCTTCATTGTCTATTTTCACCTTTTGTTTCTCTTCTAACTATAAATTCTGCCTTATGGCTAATTTTCTGCATTGTGTTCTTGGAAGGATCAAGCAACATTATTCTTCACTTAATTGTAATCTAATTTATAAGCAAGGGAAATAAGATAGCAAATAAATCATCATTTTGATGAGTTAAAAAAGTTCCCAAGTTTCCTTCCCAAGATAATCTCTGAAATCCTAGTCAAGTATCGGCAAGGTAACTTTAGGAGAAAGAACTTCGATGGTCAATTATTTCATGTCTCTTTGTTTTATTTTATCTTGTGGAAGATAAGAATAGACAAAAAGGAGCTAGTAAGTGTTAGGCCTCCAATTCATAAAGTGTATTACAGGAGGAAAAAGGGGCAAAATAGGGAAATAGTAAGTGACGTTGAGGTGGAGCAATCTACTGAGACAGTTACAAAATAACTACATGTGGGAGAGAAAGAGGGGAGGATGAACGGGAAGGACAGACAATGAAACCATAAGAGGAGAGTGGAAAGAGAGAGGGAGATTATTCTAGAGAGTTGTAGAAAGTGGTGGGGCATTTTGCCTAGGAAGTGGGGTTGTAGCCTAGAAGGAACTCCAGCGATGTTGGCTGGTCTTCTTATTTCCATATGTTTAATGTCTGTTATTTGAACATTGAGTTGAATAGCAAAATTTCCATTACCAGCATTGATTTTTTCCTTGTATGTCTGAGTTGATAAATTAGATCTGCTGTAGGGATTGTTTGTTGTGTGTACAAGTAGAATATTGTGTTTGCTGAACTGTGAAGGAAGAACCTAACAGTAGGGCATTCTCCTAAGAGGATTGATTTCTAACTCTATAATCAGAAAACGGAAGGAACTAATTTGACTAACTGTTTCTAGCATTGGCTTGTGGAGTACCTACATGAGCAGTAAATTTCTGTTATATTACTGTTAATGTAAAACATGTTTGTTGTTTTCTTATACTTTTCATATTATGATTCCATTAACATTTTTCTTGAAATATATGCTTAGGAACTGATTTCATTAGTGCAATTATCTTCTCTGCATCTTTTCCTGGTTAAAATTTCTAAAAAAAATGACACTTGTTTTCCTATTTTTTGGGTGCACCAGAGTACTTACTTGAAGCTTGGATGTACTCAAGGATGGTTCTGTGCTTCCTTATTTCATCCTTCTTCAAGGTGAGCGTCTCCATAGATGATTCTAAATTTATACTAGTAATCTAGAGATGAATTGTGATCTTATTATATATTATTTAAGTAACAACAATATCAAAACTAGAAGCTGCATCCTACTATTCAAGCTATCTCTACAAGTCACTGCATACACAATAAATGAATTTGTAACTAGACTAAGATACAGACTACAACATGCAAACTTGACAATGCTTCCTCTGTCAGGTTGCTTGAGATTCTGCAGTCAGATCTCAATTTCTGACTTGTGACTGATATTTTGCATTTTGTTTCAGGTATGGCTAATCACTGGGAATTCAATAACATGGCCATAAGCATAAAAATGATATTTACCTTCATTCTCAAATTTAGCATCAGATCATTACATTTTAAAATGTGCTTAGTGGAAATTGTTTCTCTGGTCATATTGTGATCTATCACATCATTTTTCCATGAGTCTGCCTATTCTTGATCCAAATGTCAATTAAGTGTTTTGAGGTTTTCATGGACATTTCTGGTCCTAGAGGCTTTTAGTTTAATGATTAAGTTGTCTGATAATCAATCTCGTGCTCATGTTTTCTCTAGATGAAGATTTTTTATACCCAGTTGCAGTTACCTTATCTATTCACAGCCCTTTCAATAATTTTAACAGATATTATTTCAATTGTGTTAGCATCAAGCCTTGCAGTTTGAACATAGCTAATTTTTCCTACTCATCACATCAACTTTCAAAACTTTTTGACATGTTCAAAAACAACCCTGGCATTGTCCAAAAGAAGCTTCATCTTGCTCAAGATGCATTCTTGGTGTTAATCAGATGATTGCCATTGCAGCATCACTGACAAATTTGCTATGAGAATTGAATTCGTTTAACCACAATTTCTCTCAACATTGTGTGGACATGAAGGAAATATCTTTATTCATGACTTATCAGCATGCATGATTTGACATAATTTTCCAAATTTTCTTTGTATGGTTTGGTAGCCAGACATGGAATTCCAGACTTGATGGTAATTTCAGTGATTTTACTTGGACAATTTGCAAAAGAAATTCACTTGATCAGCCTCTTTTATCTTTTTATCTTCCGTTTTAAGCCCTACAAAGCTGTTGATGAAGCTCTATCCTAAAGATGCAGACCCAGGCTCTAATTCATTGTTATTCCTTCTAATCAAATTAGACATTTATACAATTATCCAAGAGAATAAGAAGGTTTATAAGTGTAAATATGTTGAGGCCACGTCATCTAGTATTCTCCATTTTCATCACCTTCCATGTTTCTGACTCTGCAAATCAAATGCAGGAATATAGCACAGTTGACACGGGTTAAAATCATGAAAAAGCAGGGTGAATGGGAGGTCCTGAGCATACCTCCAAGGTGGATATTATATGTCTTACTCTTTTCCTCTTCTACGTCTTTATTTAGCACAGTGTTAATTTGAATATATATTTTAGGCATAGGCGTCATCTATGTTATGTATATGACATCGTTCTCTAAGTGTAGGTTTTCATTTATTCTCTGTAAGTGTAGGTTTTCTTTCATTTCACAAATAAACATTTTATTCTTTACGCACTTATTTTTATTGAGTTAAAGTTTAATCACCCCTAAAATTTTTACTATGTTATTTAATCGGTGCTATTGTTATCTGACATTTTTATGAAGTATTGCACAGCTACTATATGAGTTCAATAACTCAAGGTGGCCAGTCTTTGGTTGTTGGGGGAATACCTAGTTCACCATGATACTTTATGGAGTCAAATGCTGCCTCTTCTACATAAAATCTCCATATTCATGGAACATGAATATGTTTTCAAGTTTGATATTTTGATTTTTGAAAGTTTATGTTCTTAAAAATAATTCCTCTGGGCTCTTTGATAGTGGTAAGGTTTGGAGTTGTTAGTTCCAATAATTTTGATACTCCTGAACAGTGCAATGAACTTGAACTAGAATCTGGGATATCCCTAGAGTGAAAACTTTGTACCACAAGTGTTGTTTGGTCAACTGACTAGCTAAGAATCATGAAGTGTGATGTATAAGTAACGGAGTAAACAGTATCAATATTCATTAAAGAAAAGAAAAGACAACCGCTGGTTGCTTGATTCTTCCATTAATTTTCCTTATTCATTTCCCTTTTCAGTTGTGTAGCAGGAATTCTTCACTTTTGTCAAAATAAATTTATCTGTGCCCAGTAAACTTACGATTTTCTCCTCTTTTTATTATAGTATCAGATCCATTGTTTGCCTGAACTTGCCCAGTTTTTCCGGTGGGCTAAATCCATGGGGAAGATGCAATGGCAAGAGATTGGGAGATGTAAGTCTTCTCTGCATATTCTTTTTTTGACTTCTTAAACTACAATCTTAGGCGCATTGTAGTGTATGACAAGTTTTTCTAAATCCAATTGGTTTTGTTTTTGCTGTTATACTTGGCCATTGTGTATAAAATCTTGGGTACAGAGTGAGTTTACCCCTCCATACGTAGACGATGGTCTAATTGAGGTTGTTGGCTTTAGAAATGCCTGGCATGGTCTTGTTTTGCTCTCTCCTAAAGGACATGGGACTCGTCTTGCTCAGGTAGGGATTAATTTCATTTCATTAAGACGCAACTACTTCTCGGAATAGACCATGCTTAGCACTGTCTTCTTAATAGAATCACCTAGTGTTGAGCTAAAGGAATGTTTTTTCCATCAAATAGCTGGTGATTCTAACTCTTTATTTAATATGCATTTAGGCCAACAGAATTTCCTTCGAGTTCAACAAGGGTGCAGCAACCGACACATTTATGAGGATAGATGGGGAGCCGTGGAAACAGCCCCTTCCGATTGATGATGATAATGTTGTCGTTGAAATATCCAACCGTGGTCAAGTAACCATGCTCGCTATACCAGGATGTAGATCCAAAAGTATACATGACCCATCTTCACCTACCACCACCAATGACGAGGAAGATGGTAGCTATGAAGATGAATCTGCTGAAGACTGGGAAGAACGTAGGAAGTTTGGAGCTGCTGATACTTTCAAATTTTCAGATACTTTTGACATTGCCCAGTTAAGTTGAAGTCGCGTGTTCTTTCTAGTGAATCTCCACTTTTTCTGACTGGTATTTAGATTTTTTTTTCTTTTTTTGTATTTGTTTATCACAGTGTCCTGATTAGCTAGTCTATATTCTATGTACAGCCTTGTAAATGTCGTCTTCTTTAGTATCTCAGTTTTGTAAGATGAATTAAATTGATTGTTATATCATTAACTTCAGAATAAAAATAAATTTGAATGTCGTGTGAATAATAACCTCCATCCTATAGATGTTTTGCGTCCATAATTAGAGCAAACACGGATATCAGAATTGCAATTGTTATGATGTTAAAGATTATGATTTGTTGAAATAAGTTCTTTTCTTTATCATATTGGTATAGTAAACAAAAGGATGTTTATGATGAAGAGGCATTTTACTTGGGAACAATTTTGTGGCTTAGTTACAAATTTTGTAGTTTTTAAAAATAATTCATAGATAACTCTGTAATTGATACGGCTAACAACAAATATGTTGAAGAATAAAAAGAATATGTCGATCTCTTCTTGCAATTGAAAATTGCTCATTCTTGCCATGATTTTCATGTCATATTACATCGGTCAGTTCCATCCATTTGCAGCACAATTTTGAATTTTTTTTTACTTATTTGCTATAGTCATCTACGATTATATTTCTATTGTCAATCAAGTAAACATGCCAGTGTTGTAACAACCAAAATTAATGAAAAATTCTCTTAATTCATTATCATTTGACAACCTCAACTTCTTTAAATCAAATAAAAATTCAAAAATATTTTCAAATATCGTTAATTGTTGAAATATATTCTTCAACAAAACAATTATCATATTCATAATAACTAGAAAGTAATTAACTTTGGAAGAATCCTAGCTGATTGTATTTCTCCACCGTAATCATTTTTACCAAATTATCTTTTCCTAATAATACAAAGCCTAGTTAAAAATGTAGGCTTTACATTCAACTCATGTATAAGAATTTTGGCAATGTTCATATTAGAGTCAAACTCTTTATCTCTATATTTCTCAAAAAATACCATCACACCTTTTAATTGCTCTTTGATAGCGTCAATGCACAAAGATTTAAACTGTAGCTTTTTACTCACCATGTTAATAGCGAATAAAAAATCATACTAAGTAAAAATTCAAAACTTTCAAGTATACTAATCGAACTTTCCTCTGTAAGGAGCTTGAAATCTAATAGTTTTAACACTTTTTATTCAACTCTCCTAACGAGTTTTAGAAAAATGATTTCATGGTTAAACCTAAATCACTATCAAGTAAAATCTTCCACCTTTTAGGACAACTTGAAAATAATGCATATATGCATTGCACTAACTCCAAAAAATGAAATGGAATTAACACAAAAATGTGTCATATCATTAAGACTAAGACTAAGATTATGACAAGCACATGGCATGTATAATGCTCTTGAATTTATTTCAAGTAATCACTTTTGAACCCTTTGGTGTTTTGGATTCATATTAGAATCATTGCCATAACCTTGACCCCTCACATTATAGTCATTAAGATCAAGAGACTTAAAGGCATTCAATAATTCATTAAAAAGTTCCAATTCAGATGCGTCATCTATATTTAAGAACTCCAAAATGTAGTACTTTATTTATATTTTTTATTTGACATATTCACACATCGTACTAACACACTTATTTGTTCTTGATGGCTCAAATTTGGGTTATAATTAAGAATAATAGAAAAGTATTTTGCCTCTTTAATAATCCTTATATTAGAACTTCTAATATTATGGGCCAATAGAGAAATAAACTCATTTTAAATTTTGTGACTAAGATAATAATGATGAATTTCATAATTTTGAATGCATCTAACATGATCTTGCATTACTATATCAAATTCAGCAATCATCTCAATTAATACAAAATGTTACCATTACTATCTTGGCAAAGTTTTTCATTGGATCCTTAAAAAGCTAAATTATATTTAGCAAAACATTTCACAAGAAAAACTATTCTCAACAAAACTTGTCTCTAACATTATTTCTCCTTTACAATTTCTTGTTGCAAGTCTTTATCAATTTTTTTATTTTTTGTCAATCTTACTCTTAATGCATTATAAGTCCTTATGCTAGTCATATACTCAATACTATTCTCGTGTTCTTTAAGTTTCTCACTAAGATGCTTCCAATATCTAAATCTATCATTTGCTAATGCACTTTATTTGCTATTATATTTGAACAACTTATAACAAGAACAATATACTTTATCTATATGTTTAGAGTAAACCAACCATTTTCTATTTTTAATATCTCCATTACTCAATTTCTAGAATAATATGAATATGAAAAATGATGAGAGCTATTGTCTAAATGAAATACAAGATTCAATTCTCTTATAGGCCCTTTTTCAACTAAAATGTCTCTTACTTTATTATCAAGATTATCTCAATTTCTAGGATCATAAATATCCAATATAAGGATTAGTTGCTCATTTGCCCTTAAATTTTCTAAATTGGATGCATTTGGTAGATGGTCATTATCACTCAAATTACTAATATCCTCATGAATATAAATCTCATCACTTAAATTTTCTTTATGTTGTTTGAATTATCTTTACCTAATTCCTCATGATTATCACTAGAGGAGCCTACTCTTTTAATAAATTTATTAATTGCTCCTTTTTAGGATTCAATTAACTATTCTACTTGGTTTCCTTTTTTCCTTTTCTCACTTTCAGACAAATGTTTTTTAGGCAATATCATATAAATCAATTATAACACAATTAGACTGAAAAAAGAACAAAAGCACATATATAGAATTTGAAGAAGTATGCAGGCATACCGAACACCAATAGCTCGATAATATATCACAAATATATATCAACAGTATTATATCTTTAACAGAGAAAAAAATAAAGATTAAATTTTAATATTCTATATTAAAAATGAAAAAACAAAAAACAAACTTTTATGATAAAAGCTATTATATTCAAAAACTAATTTCGATTTTCAAGTAATTTTAAAATATCAAAAACTAAGATTTACTTTTTCACCAAAGGTAACAGAAATTGAAATTACAATGGGTCTAATCTTCATGATGATGATAATAGGTCAAAGAAAAAGAGAAATTAATTCTCTTTTTGACAATAGATATATGTGGAGAAGTTATAATAATCTTATCATAATTATATAATTTAAAATAAATATGATAAATCAAAATACAGTTGAATTACAATGTAACTATTGTAAAAAAGAGATTTGATTTTTTCAAACAAAAATAAAAGTTTTCAATGTAACTATATTATAATAAATTAAATATTAAATAAATTTAAAAACCAATAGAGTGAATAATTTTATTTTTATATCATTTTTATTAATGATATTTTTATATTTTATTAAAATTAATAATTAAATATATAATATAATATAATCAAATTTTAAATCTCAAGTAATGATGGTTTTTGGATTAAAAAACTAAAGTTTTTGTGTTAATTCTTAAAAAAAATAGTGTTTTTATGCTCCATGTACTTCAAAAATTCATTACAACTATTATTCTTGTTACCATCGAAGTTATATCATCCACCAACTAAGCATTTGTGAAAACTTTAAACATGATTTAGTGAATAGTGTTTTTATGTATTATTTTATTTTTTGCATTATTCTAGTGCTATAGTAACTTTTCTTATTGTCAAAGTTACCTCCCCTACTTTGATTTTTTTATTTACAAATAATTTTCTTTCTAAAATAGAATTACAAATAAGAATAAAGCTCCCTAATTGGTGTCGATCAAGCTCCCTAATTGGTTTAGGACTTATGCATATTTTCTTATACAAGATATAATCATGTCCATAGTAACATTGTCAAATGTTGTATGTATAATCAAATATTGCCAGAGGAGACAAATTAATTATAATGTATTCAAGTATTCAGTAAGTTAAAAATACAAAGAAAAAATTAGAAAAATTACCTTTAAATTATCACTCAGAAGTTAGAACCAAGAAAATATTTTATTGTCAATTCTTGGATTGGGGTATCTTACATTCATATGCTGATGGAAATAAAAAAGCTAGATAGTAAGAACTATAGCCAAATGCTTGAAAGAAATTTATAAATAGATTAATATAAAAAGTTAATGTTAATACTCTTCGAAAGAATAGAAAAGCTAACGTTAAATTTGGAAGTTAAAGTAGCACTCTCGTCAAAACTTGAAGAAATTAAATGTTAAAAGTCTCTTCCACTAAAAACTATTAATTTTGACTAATTTTGTTCTTTATAAGGATCAAAGGTTAGGCCCTATTTTGCTTTTTATGACTAATATAAGATCAGTCATTGTAGCGCATAGAGTTGGGGACCTATTTTGTTGTAAGTTTGGTGACTTTATAAGGGTCAAAAGGTAAGCCCTATTTTACTTTTTATGAGGTGGGCCCTAGGAAGGTGTCCTTCCTACTCTTGCCCCAGGTCGGGCCTGGTAAATAGGAGTCAGGCCCAGTGTGTAGATAGATAAGCTATAGTATATTAAAGATCATATATTTGGTCTACCTCCTTTAACACCAAAACCTACCATTGGCCTTGACATGTAATTTATTTATGGGTTACTTTTAAATTTAATTGTCTCTCAATTTAAATCTCACACTTTTACATCATATGAATTTTAGAGGGAAAATGCACACACATGGGAAAAGAGCAAAAGATGAAAATCTGGTGGTAGAAACTAAAGGTTACTAAGATGCCACATCTAGTCGATTCCCAAGGAGTACTCCATGGTTATATAGTTTTGACTCAAACCTTGGTTCTTCTCAATCCATTATAAAATCAACATTGAACTATTTTAGACTTGGACAAAACCTTGAAAATCAAGCATGGAGTAATGCTTCAACAAGAGAATAAAGCAGTAACTATGGATGTGTATGACATAAATAGCAAGTTAAAAACTAAATTTACAACCATGAAGATCAAAAAATAACGAACACCACTCAATATATATAGAAGAAAAATATACTTAATTATATGGAAGCGTCCACACAAAAGAACTCACACACATATAAAAGATGCTTCCATAAGTTTTAAAGAACAAGTCAAAATCAAATAAAAGAACTTAACCCAAAAGGTGTAGGAGTAAGACATGTAAAGAGTGAGTTTAAACTCTCTTTTCTTACCTAAGCCCCTTATTACCATTTAGGGTAACTATAATTTGAACTTTTTCTTTAAAACTTAGACTTCGTATGAAAAAAATGTCTAGACGCCTAACTCCTCCTCCAGTGGGTTCCTCCCTTTTCCCTCCACCTATCTTCCTTGTAACCTCCATCCCAACCATAAAAATCAATATGTTCCTTTCTCTACTCCTTCATCTACTTAAAAGAGTTGGAAGTAGGTCCTTAGAGATGTAATAAACCTCTCTTTGCACTATTGTACTACGTAGGAGATAAAGGGAAGAACTACCATTGCCCTTAAGATCGAAATACTTAGAGTTGGAGCTGCTTCCTGGGAGTCTTCCTTCGTTGAATTCTTCATGGGTTCTCACCCTCCATTTCCTATAATCTCAAATTGGGAAAAAAAAAGGTTTGGAAGAATAAAGGACTACAGGTTGTTCTCTTTATTAAAGATAATTTATTAATTTTCTCATTTATTTCTCAAAATGATGCATTTAAAGTGATAGAACAAGGTCCTTAGCACCTTAGATAGCTTCTAATATTCCAATAAAAATGGTAGCCAAGTATTAATTTGAGCATAATTGATCAAGAGAGCATTCCATATGTCAATTTAATTAATCTTTCATTAGAATAGTGAACCAAGGTTTGAGCTTGTTATCTAGCTACATCGACAAGCAATTATTTCAAGATGTAAAGGAAGCAATGGAAACCTATAGGGGAAAGTCTTTAAAAAGAAGGATTAGTACAAACTAATTGAGATAGAGGCATATGATGTGGAAGCGGAGCAAGTGAAGTAGCAAATGATAAACAATAAGTTACAAAGTCACTAGCTCTTTAAAGGTTTGAATCAACTAGAAGTTTAGGAAGTTGTGAATGCAAATGCTATCAACCTGACTCGGGATAAGGTTCCAAACTCTCCTAAAGATATAGGAATGTTGAATGACATTATAAATAATATAGGGGAGCAAAATAAAGAAGAAGTAGATATTGTACATGGAAGAAAGGAAAAGGTTAATATAGTTGAGCGGGTAGGAAAGGAAGGCGATGTTGTGCATGGCAAGCTAATAGGTTACAGATAAAATGTGGTAGTATTAGACTTTATTTATAATTCCTCTATAAAAGCCAATGAATAAGGATTTCAAAGTTCTAAGAATATGAAATCAGGGAGCAGAAATAGAGCAAAAGCTTCAAAC
>JANZXR010000005.1:25654171-25665100 GCA_027575705.1 Erythroxylum echinodendron
ACGCCGGCGAGAGAGACGGTGAGAGCGAGAGAGTGAGAGAGAGAGGGTGAGAGTTAGAGAGAAAAGGTAAAGAGAGACCAACGGAAACACTCGGTACCGACCGGAATTTTTGGCCGGTATCGATGAAGAGATTCCGGTACCGGTTTCCGGCCGGTACGGTACCTTCCGGCCGGTACCGACCGGAACGGTACGGATCTCATTTCTTTGATCTCAAGTCTCAGCCTAACAGATTTGGATATATATCTGTTTTCCTTTATTCTTAAAATTAAATATTTGGTTTGTAAGATTTATAAAATTAGATTTACAGGCATTATTCATGTAATTGAAAACATGTGAATAAATGTTGGACTTTGTATTATATTAAATATTTTTCCTATTCATAAATATCCATATTTTACAAATTCAAGAATAGGATATTTATTATCAAGTGTGGTAAATTGGATTTAAAATATATAAAAAAATGAATTGCCTTGATTAAATGGGAATTTTAAATAAGTTCTTATTTACTCCGATGCGTCACCTAATAATTAATTCCTTAACTGCCCAACTAACCTAAGCCAACAAACGCAGCCGACATGTGTAAATGCCTTGGCGTTAATGAACCAGTGACCAGTGCTTCATTTGACAACTGTCTGTCTCCATTAGTGTTGTCCCCTAATTGCCCTCCATAGCCACTCATGAAATCACGGACTCCAGAGCAATGTTCAATTAGAGTGAATAAGTGAATCTTAGTTCCGACCGAGACTGCCATCCCAATCCCATGTTTACGACTCTTCTTTTCTGGCAAGTAATTGCTCGTTGATGTTGACACTTTCCAGCTCTTTCCATATCCCAATTCCCGATTCTCTTTTGCTTCTCTTGTCAGAAATACATATTATCACAACAAATTTCTAGAGATACAGAGACTAACGGTGCATGGCTATCGTCAATAAGCAGAGGTCACACGGTGACGCCAAGCTGTTCAGGCTGTGCCCCTTCTGGCAAGCGCCCAGCAACTCTTCTTCGCCCTCTTCTACGCAGAATCTCAACACCAGCCGCCCCGTCGCGGTTGCTAAGCCCTCTTCGACCGTGTCCTCCGTCGCCAGATCGCTCCTCCCTGTTCGAAGAAGGCTACGACTTGACCCGCCTAACCACCTTTACTTCCCCTGTACGCTTAGCGCGTTGACTTTTCTTTCTTGGGTCAACGATTTTCTTTTGATATTGATAATTGGAGAATTGCGGACTAATTTCTCTGGCGAAAGTCTGCGCTTGTTAATTTATTGTGTTTCTGTGGGTGCATGCTCGTGTTTGTTGTAGATGAACCGGGAAAACAGGTGAAGAGTGCAGTCAGGATTAAGAACTCTAGCAGATCCCATGTTGCTTTCAAGGTGCCTGGAGTACCTTTGATAATCATATTACCTTCAGAGCATGTTATGGTTTGTGCTGTTATTGAGTGTTGATATAAGTTGTGTGTCAATTATTGGTATATTTACGAGCTTAAATTTGGGGGATGCTTTAGATTGGAAGTTATGATTCAGAAACCTTAAGCTATTGGATTGCCAAAGTTTATGTTTTAAAGCTCTACAATAGTATGCCACGTTATCTTGTTGTTTCCTCGGTTTTGTTTCAGTTTCAAACAACTGCACCAAAAAGCTGTTACATGCGCCCTCCGGGTGGCATCCTTGCTCCAGGGGAGAGCCTTATTGCTACTGGTATGCACATGATCGTTGACTTTCAAAGTTTTTTGTTGGCATTAGTTATTCATTTTGACTTTGACTTAAAATTGGATGACAGTGTTTAAATTCGTCGAGCATCCAGAGAATAGTGAAAAACATATGGACCAAAAGAGAAAGGTTAAGTTTAAAATCATGAGTCTGAAAGTCAAAGGAGGTATAGAGTATGTACCTGAGCTGGTAAGTCATTTGGTTTATACACTCTAATTATTAGGAAGGATTTGATGTATTTTGGTTGTTTGTGGTATGTTTCATCTTTTGAATAATGCTGTTGTGGAAAGTTCTTTAGCCATACTGTGGAAAGTTCTTTAGCCATACTGAGGCTTTCCACCTATTAGCTATTTTGAAATTCAAGCTACAAGCTCTGACAGTTATGAGGGAAAATGCTTCACAGAGTACTCATCTTAACGATGCAATTATTGGAGTACATAAGGGTTTCTGATATGCTAATAAGCTTGAGACGCTGCCAAATTTGTTCAAATGAAGAAGTGGTTTATAATTTAAAAATGAAAATTTTCCATATCAATCTAGCTGCAAATCAGCTGAACTTAAACTTGTATTCTTATTTTCTTTTAAAGTTGTTATCATAACTAAGGAGTGCTGGAAAAGATCATGCAACAACTGAACGGATTCATTATCAGAAGAAACTTAACCACAAGCAATAGTCATTAAAAATTATGCTGGATAGTGTTATTTTCAATCCATTTATTCTATTCCTGTTGCTTCTATGAGTTATAATGGTGAATTAGGTGTAGAAATAGTATGATCTTTAATTTTATCTCCAATAATTGTTTTTCATTTGTTCTTGATCTTCCTTGAATATGTGTTCACCTAGTAACATACATTATGTTTCTATTTGTCAAATTTGTGTGAGTAGGCAATCCATGTCATAATATTTAAAAAAGAAAGAGCTATCAAGGTTTCATCTTGCAGTTTCCAGCTTGATTTTGTTGATAGTACCAGTTTCTATGTGGTTTATCCAATTACTCGTGGTCATAGTTTCACAGGAAAACTCCCACTCCCAATTTCGGTGCTAATATTTGCATCTTCTACGCATGTTCCTACGTTTGTGGGCGTGGCATATATTTTTTTCCTTGTTTCATACTCTATGTCCTTTTTGTATCATAGGTTATTATATTCTATGTAGCTGTGAAAATATGAAACATTGCTACACTGCGTTGACCTCGTAATCTTTCAGTTTGATGAACAAAAGGATCAAGTAACAGTTGAGAGAATATTACGAGTTGTGTTCTTAAATTTGGAACGTCCTAGTCCTGTAAGTAAATGCAAGGTTTGTTGTTTCTATTTCGATGTAATGTGCTTTATACAAGTGGCTAATGACATTATGCGCCTTTTCTAGGCACTAGAGAAACTGAAGCGACAGTTGGCTGAAGCTGATGCTGCTGTTGAAGCAAGTAAGAAACCTCCACCAGACGCAGGTGCACGCGTTGTTGGTGAAGGTCTTGTAATAGATGAATGGGTATGCAGTAGTCCTGTATATTTTGATATGAAATTTAATCTTGTTCCAGTAATATAATTACACATCATTTGTTACTATGAAAATTTCAGAAAGAGCGGAGGGAAAAGTACCTGGCTCGACAACAGGTTGAAGCAGTAGACTCATCATAAAGTTTCTTGCTTTTACTGCTGCTCCCAGAACTAAGATGTTTTGATTGATGCCTCAAAATTTGTTGGTTCCCTATAAGGAGGGGAGCTGGATGCAGCATGTCTGTGAGGCCCATGCTGTGAAGAGATATTCCCCTATAAGGGTCATTGTTTACTGGATGAATAATAAGCAGAGGTGGGGGCTGCGCTTATCCTTCCTACTTGTAAAGAATGAATTTTGTTCTATGGTTAAAATAAAGTAAATACTGAAATGATTTTGTATATTCCAGGTTCTCCCACATGTACATGTTTTACTGTGTAGTTTGAGCCTTGTGCTGCTATGGTCGAGTATCATGATATTTGTTTAAACGCATGTCCCGCATTCTTTAGGTTACGCACTTTTACGTTTCAGGAATGAATTCTTATTTGGATCAGCTTATCTTGCACTGTACCAAAGTCGTTACTAATTCCTATTGCCAAAGGTTATCAGGACCTTCAAATTTTTATTTTTAGTTTTCTGATTATAGCAGCTGCTTCGCTGCTTTTACAATTCTAGTTATTAGTCACGTAAGCTGCTTACTCTTCATAAATAGCAATGGCCATGATTTTCTAAAAGTGCCCCTAGTGTAGCTTCAAATTGTTCAATCTTGAAAGTTTCTATGTTAGCTCGGCGGTAGATGACTAAATTGTAAATGTCCAAATGTCTGTCCTTTGGATCAACCGTTCTACTGATGGTGGGTAGAGGACTATATTATAAATTATTTTGCGTCAGGTCTACAATTTCGTTGGAGGACCGTCTTTTAAGGTTAGTAAAGTCGCAAATTAGTTTAAAACAATACTAGCAAACGTCTTCGGTACATCCGTTGTAGTCTAGTTGGTTAGGATACTCGGCTCTCACCCGAGAGACCCGGGTTCAAGTCCCGGCAACGTAAATTGAAAATTCCCATGTTCCATTTTATATCGGTGTAATTTTTTGAATCTTAATGGTATTGCCTCAATACGTCCAAAAGGCAACTGCGGTAGGTGTTAGTAAATGCATTTACAGTCAATCAATATATAATATTATTAATTTATTTGATAAATGTATTCTTTATTTTATATGCTTTATTAATTTATTTAATCTTTAATACCAACGATTGCAATCATGATAAGATAAATAAGTATGATATTTAAAATTGAATTTAAATATTATTCATAAATAGTTCTTAATAATAATTTCATCAATATAGTTTACTAATAAAACAATAAAACTAATCTATGTTATATTTTTTATTTATGAAAAAAGTAATTAATTTTATAAATTAAAGTAATGAAATACTTAAATATAGATGTGTAGTAATTAATACTTAAATAGTTCTTAAAGTAATTTTGAGAGATTCAAATTAATATTTTGATGATGATAAAACATAAATACCGCTGACAAATTTATTATTTTGATAAAAAGGAATATGAGAATGAGTTATTGTCATATCATCAAGACGATACTTCATGAAGTTAATAAAAAAAAGGCGAATTTTGTAACTTACAAAGAAGAAACAAAGTCGAGAACAAAAGAAGAATAAGGAACCTCAAGTCATTCTTTAGTTCATCATATTAATTGTAATCTCATTTAATCATTTTGATGTTTTAAAAGGCTTACTAATTACTATCATTGTTATGAATATTGTACCGACATTATATTAATGCCAGATTTGATTCTAGTATAATACTATACTAACACCGATCAATATCGAGTATCGTTTTGGGTAATTTTAAAAATTTATAAAATACTCCTTGATTTTTTTAAAATTACAAAATAGTCCTTCTATATATTGCACTATATAATTTATAATTATACACAAATTTTGTCTCCAAAATTCATAATAATAGAAATTTAAAATAATAACAATTTATTTGTTTTCTTAATATTATTTTCACATATCCACATATAAATAATAACCACAATTGTTATTTAAGAAAAAATTTTAAAGAAAATTTATATTATTAATATAATCAAATGTATAATAAATATAAGAGTGCAAATCATATAAATTAAAATATGTTCGTTAATAATAACTAATAATTACAATTAAATTAAAAATAATACAGACACCATTAAAATTTTTTATTATAATAATTCTTAATTTTGACAATTAAAATAATACTATCATAATTATAATTATAAATTAAAAGGATACCTTTTTTCATCTTAATTATATTTTATAAATTAATTAATTAACAATATATTAAATTTTATTCAATAATCTAATATTTACAATATATAATTTATTTCAAATTTTATTAAATTTTGTTAAAATATATAAAAATAATGAAAGGAAATCCATATTTATAAACCTATAAATTTAAAATTAAAAATAATAAAAAATTTTAAAATGAATTTATATTATTAATGTAATCAAATATATACTAAATATAAGATTCTAAATCATATAAATTAAAATATGTTCATTAACAAAAAATAATAATTATAATTTAACTAAAAGTAATACAAACACCATTAAAAATTTTATTATAATAATTCTTAAATTTGACAATAAAAATTATATTATCAAAGATAAATGACTTTATCGTCTTAATTATATTTTATAAATAAATTAATTAGCAATATATTTAATTTTATTCAATAATTAAAAATTTTAAAGTGAATTTATATAATCAATATAATCAAATAGATACTAAATATAAGATTCTAAATCATATAAATTAAAATATGTTTGTTAACAAAAAATAATTACTATGATTTAACTAAAAGTAATACAAACACCATTAAAAATTTTATTATAATAATTCTTAAAATTGAAAAAATAATAATATCAAAGATAAATGACTTTTGTCATCTTAATTATATTTTATAAATTAATTAATTAACAATATATTAAATTTTATTCAATAATTTAAATTTACAATATACAATTTATTTTCAATTTTGCAAAGTTTTAGAAAAATATATAAAAATAATGAAAATAAGTTCATATCTATAAACTATAAAAGAAGAAAGAGAGGAGCTCTACGTTGGGGTAAGAAGGGGAGGTTCTAAGAAATTTTTTTTATAAAACATTCCTCCAAAATTTTAAAAATTTCCGACTGGTACCGACGATTGGTACTTATATACCTAGTTTCGTACCATTTTTTGGCCGGCATAGTACCTTCGATTGACACGATAGAAAACACATAATATTGCTCAATATGTATAAACAATTTATTTTACTTCATTGCACCAGTCTTTTCATTCATCAAGAGTTTTTGGTTTTAATAGAAAAGTTTCTTGATCTCTCAAAGACACTTTAGGGAATAAATTATAACTCTATTAAATAAATTGAATTTTAGCATTTGAAGGTTTCAAAATCATGTTTTTTTGGAGGATTATTCGACATATGTTGGTTAGTGGTTAACCATATAAGTCAAAGTTATTAAATTTGATGTACTGAGAGTTTATTATATTAGTTGATTAATATGCCTATTAATTGGCCAATGTCTCAACGATTAGTAAATCTATGTATTTAATACACATTGGTCAACTAATATGTTTATTACAAGAGTTAAAACATTTAGTGATAACTTTTTTGTGACTAACTATTATTTCGTCATAAATATGAGTTTTTGTGAAAAAAAATTGATTGACACAATTATTTGGATTAACTATGATGATTTATTTTGTTATCACCAATACAATGGTAATTGTGTCAAATTACTATCTTTTACAATTAAATTTTCACTATTAATATATTAATAGTGTCAAATTTTCTTCTATCACTAAGTTTTGTCACAAAAAGCATATGTAATTTAGCACCGAGGTAATTTTGGCGAGATGAGTTGTAATTATGACAAAGCATATGTTGGTCAATAACATTTTCTATTCGTTATGACAAAATGTAGTTTGGTCACTAATATTTTTCTCTTGCTATGGCAAAATGGTTTGTTGTTACACGATATTGTACCTTTTGTGACGAATACTTTTATCAATAAAAATTGAATTAGTTAGAGTCCACTTAATATTGTCATAAAAACGGAACTATCATTATGATCACTACTATTCCTAATTTTTGTGACAAGAAATTTTGTTGTCAATTGATCATCAATTTTTTGTTGCAAAGGTTATTGTCAATACATAACAAATTAATGATAACTATATCTTGTTATAATAACATATTAAAATTAACCACTCTAATAATTAATTTTTTCATTAGTGTATGAATTTGTCTCATCATCACTTATAAAAATAAATAATTAAAATAATATTGATTTAATTCGATTTTGATTATATCGAAATTGAACTATCAAGTCAAGTCCTAATCATCTTTCAATTAGGCATGATTTTAAATTCTCGATCATCATATCATGTTTGGGTTTAAGTTGAATTATAATTTGAATGTGGTTTCTTTATTGTAAATATAATCATAATTATAATTGTATTTTTTATAATTATAATTACTATTACTTACAATTGGAATATAATTTACGTTTCATAATTTAAAAGCTTTCCGTATGATAGTGAACTAAATTCTTTTTCTTTTAATATAGAAATAATTTTTATAAAAAGTAAAACCGCAAGCTTTGAAGATGTCATTCTTTTGAAAGGGGAAAAAATACATTAGAATTTAAATAATTTATATATTGAATTTATTTTTAAGACAATGTTGGATTAATTTATACCTAAGATCAAGATTTATATTTAATAAAATATTTTTGTCAAGAAAATTTATACTAAAAATTTAAAGTTTTTATTAGTTTAGGAGCAAATTTTGTGAAAGTTTAATGTTTTAAAATAACAAAACTTTTAAAATTAACACTAAATATTTTTATATTTTTATTTTTGAGTTATTAAGGCTTGATAAATTGATCGCTATGAATGAACCCTCGTACTTTTAAGAAATTACATTCAAGTCCAAGATTCAAGAGATTAAACAAACGAACAATTGAGAGTATCCAGAACTTGAAAGGTCCTTCGCCCCTCACTCCCTTTTAGAAACCCTAAATAAAGACCTAACTATCATATTCTAACGCTCATATTCATAAAATGCATGCTCAGATAAAGGCGTTGTGACTTGAGTTGCCATTATGAAGCGCTTCCACGTAGAGCTTTGCTCCGTGATTTTTCTGATTTGCTATGTAGAGCTAAGCTCTGTGATTTTATCTGATTGAGCCCTGTGGGCCAATATTTGTATAAGTTTGTAATAGGCACTCGGTCACAATAATAAGAAAGAAAGTGAGTCTCATGTGCATTGCTAATATAAGATTTGAATGATTATAAAGTGTTAAATGTACAATGTGGCATGATTGATTAAGTGTATGTGATCCAATGTGATTATATGTTATGTGAAATAATGTGATGCATGAATTGAGTGAACCATGGATGATGGTTATCTCATTGAATTCCCAAAACTCACCCAAAATTTGCAATTATTTTTCAGGATCAGAAGAATGCCCCGTTAGGCCAACGAGAGTATACCTACAGCATACAAGTGAAGGATAGAGGTCGGGATCAGTTCACGTCTGCATTGTATGTGCTTAAATTAAATTGAATTGTTTCTTCTGCACTTTTTGTATAAATTTGTATTCCGAAATAACTAAAGTGGTTTTGTATTTGTAAAAAGGGCCCTAATAGCTATTGAAATTTCTTATGATTGTATTGTGATGATTGAAACGGGCTAGCAAAAAGGAAAAAAACTTTGCAAATGAGATTTGACTGATTGAGTGTTCTAGCACTCCACCCTTGCGGGGCAAGGACTCGGATATCACCCATCGATACCGGGTTCGGGTCTTGCAAGATTGGGGTGCTACATTTATGTGGTATCAGAGCCTAGAAGTACTATCTTACATGAGTATTTTTGAAACACAATACATGCATTTTAGTCATGTCATAGCAGATGGTAGCGACTGATCCCTAGTCAGAGTCACATGAGTATGAGTCACACGCATGAGCATGTGTTAAGTGCTTAAGCGGATAGAAAAAGTGAAAAAAATGATAATATGCTAGAATGAGAGAAAATGGAAGTTGTGGATACTTAGAAATGATGAATAGTATGTGATTGAATATGACAGACAAGGATTTAACTCAATTGCATTGGTGGATGTATTATTGAATATGACACCAAGATTGTACTGTGGTGACATATCCCTAAATATGATATAAATTTGAACGTATTGTCATGAATTGTTTGAGGAAAATAGGGATATGAGTAGAAATGAGGAGATTAAAGTATATAAGTAGATGGTAATGAAAATATAAATTTGTTATGATCGTAAAAGGATGAGTTTAGAACCAAAATGGTTATGTGCTTATCGTGACAAGAGTTTATAATTCAGTATAAGAAGATATTAGGGGAATTGAGACCAACATTTCATAATGATTCTGCATCAGTAATTCTGAATTGATTTGAGGATACATATATGGGAAAAAAGAAATAGACAAAATTGACTTTATAAGAGATGAATGCTGTTTAGTAAGGAGAAAGTTAGAAATGCATATAAGATAGGGTTTTATCTAAGAATGAGAAAGAGGTAAGTGAAAGCCGCAAAGTTATGTTAGTTTTTTATCATGAGTACATATTTGATAGTGAGATTATTATGACAAGTGAAAATAGTAGGCACATATGTATTATATGTGTGGGGTAATATATGAAGCAATCTAATGCTTTTTTACTATTGCTAGTCATAGTTCCCATAGTTCAAAGTCTAAGATGAATTGGAATAATACATGAAAGTGCTAATAGTGATCAATAGAGGATAGATTGAGGTTATTAATGATGTTACTATGGGTGATGAATTTTGTGAAAAAGAAGAAAGGCCCAATCGTGGCACAGTCCCTACGATCAAGGAAAGATATAAAAGAAGAATTGTTGTCTTGAACCAAATGAGATTAAAGTATCCTGAATGTAAGTTATTAATTAGTAAATTGTCTTGAAAAGACATCTCTGGAAAAGATGGAATGATCTTGATGATATATACCAAAGTATTAAAGTAAATAAATTGCTTGATGCTTTATTGAGCCTTATCAGGAAGGATATTGTTATCATACAAGTTATGACAGAAATCAATATCCTAGAGATTTCTAAGAATGTCTAATTAGCAATGATGATAATAGTGGATTGATAAAGGATATATGAACAATATAGATGATTGTAGTAAGAAGTCTTATTTTGAAGAAGAAGAATTTCACCGAATTAGGTTAAGCGGATCAGATAGTTTACTTTAAGAATGATCAATGAAGAAATAAATCAGAAATGAATCTGTATGAATCAAAAGTGAATATTGGATTCCTAATCCTAACGGAGACATTATATGTACAACGAAACATTTTGTATTTATATATAAATATGTAGATCATTAAAGGTTGAGGTAAGTATGGAGTTTGAGGGAACCGAATATAAGGTTGAGACCATGAATAGAGTTACCGAAAGTTTTTGATTAAGAAAATGAGTATTTTCCCAATAAAGCTAAGGTTGTGATTTGATGCATTGAATAGAAAATTCAATAATGGTGTAACGTCAATTCAGGTATTGAGGTTAAAAAGCCAAGTGTAATGAAAAGCATAGAATGTTGAGATGAATTTTGGGCAAATCAAAGTGCTCTTAGCTATTGAATTTAAGATCAGTTTCATGTGAAAAGATTA
>JANZXR010000005.1:25665200-25697210 GCA_027575705.1 Erythroxylum echinodendron
TAAAGATAAGTCTATTAACTTACTTATGACTGCCTTGAATTCAATCAATTTACTTTCTAGTTTAGTAATCCATTTTAGAAAAATTTTCATAATTGTTTTAGTAGGGGTAATCTCCTTGTTTATCCGCGATCTCCAATTTATAGATTAAGGATCTCATATTTTCCTATCTAGGATTTTCAATGAAGACTAGGAAACTAAGATTTAGGGATTATAGCCCTCTTATAGAAAAGGTTCAAAGACGTATGAATAGCTGGTGTAACAAAACTTTTTCTTTTATAAGAAAAAATTAGCTAATTAATTCAATACTCGACTCCTTGCACACCTATTAGTCTTCACACATTTTTCTCTCCAAAAGGCTATTCAATACAATAGATAAGATGTTGATATGTCTCTTTTTGGATGAAAAGTTGAGTAAGAGATGTTACGCCCATGTAAAATGGTCATAGATGTGCAAATTAAAGATAGTAGGAGGATAAGGCATAATTCTAGTGTCTCTAGCAAAAAAATCTCTAATGGTGTTAGAATATAAATATTATTGATGAATAGGGAGACTCTTTGAGTTCAATGGATTCATACGTACTTCTTAAAGGAGAAAATTCTATAGCAAGTTAGTAGTAAAGCTATACATTCTTGATTTATCACTCATCTTCTTAAGACCAGAGATAAGCTCACTATAAACATAGCTTGTAAGATTGGAAATGGGGATCAAACCTTATTGTAGTTTGATAATTGGAGTAAACTACGACCTCTTTATAAAACAGGCTTATACTCTTCCTTTAACATCTCTTATTTGATCCCACTAAAGTGAAGGAGATTATTAAAGGCCATAACTAGGCCTCCACATCCTGTGGAGGAGTTACACCTTAAACTATTACTTGAGGCAAGGATTGAATGACTCCTATACCTAGTTAAAACACCATCAAGGGAAATTTACAAATGCTTTTTGTAGGAGATATCTTTTACCACAGATGTAGAAGATATAGTGGATTAGGTTGTATAGTGTAATAAGGACCTCCCTAAAGCATCTTCTCTTATGTGACTAATCTACAAATGGAGACTAGGTACCTTGGATAAGCTCAAGTTTCTTAATACCATACAAACTTGTTGCTTATTTAGAAAACATTTAGAATCTTAGATAACATGTTCTTTAATTTTGAATTCTCTAATTATATATGCAGCTCAATCATGGAGCTATATAAGCACCATATTAACAACCTCAACTATTTTGATACATTCGAGACCTTAAAATAAAGAAGAAGAATAACAGAAAGAGACAAAACGATTTGCATTATCGCTTATGGAAGCACGAATTATGCAATATAGAAAGAAAGAAACTCTAGACTCTTCCAAGAAAAGGAGAAGACTGAGGCACAAGTCACTCTCGAAGAAATCTCATGTCATCTTATAATTCTAGGTACAACTAAATTTTTCTTCTTCACATTTGCATGTAATAAAATGGTCCAACCATTTTCATATTGAAATCTAGAATTTTAGCTTATATATTATGCATATTAAAGTTATATTTTGAGAACCTAAGATCATAAATCCTCAATTTTTTATTCTACTATATTAAAATATCTACTATATTTCTATCTTTTTGGAGAAGTTGTAAATGTTGATAAATAGTTAACATATACAAGTCTTTAGAAATATTTGATTCTATAAATCTAAACAAAAATAAAAATTTATGATATTTATAACATCTTAAAACTAACAAGTATTACAGAGAGATTTAATAGATAAATTTGATTCTATAATTCTAAACAAAAAATACAAATTTATTATATTCATAAT
This sequence comes from Erythroxylum echinodendron, assembly GCA_027575705.1. Taxonomy (NCBI): domain Eukaryota; kingdom Viridiplantae; phylum Streptophyta; class Magnoliopsida; order Malpighiales; family Erythroxylaceae; genus Erythroxylum; species Erythroxylum echinodendron. The sequence continues at coordinate 25,666,995 of JANZXR010000005.1, forward strand.
CTCTTAAACTAAAAACCATTACAAAGAGATTTAATCCTAACATAATTGAAGGTTTTGAACAATTATGAAGCTATTTGTATTAGTATTACATGTAATTAATTACATTCTCATTTGATATGATGTTTTATCATTCTTTTTCAAAACTAATTAGAATTTGTATCATTAAAACAATTTATTATAATGTGTTAATAGCATCACTAGTCTTAAAAGTAAAATTTTCTTGTTCATAAATATCTTTCTTTGAGATTTTGGAGACATTCCAGTATTTTAATTTCCCTTTAACATATCTTATAATTAATTAGAACTTTTGATGTTTTCTAACATTGAAAATTCAATTTTACTATAGATCCTATAGTTTGATCGTGTTATCTCTTTAAATAATATTTTAATAAAAATTATTATTAAAATCTTTTAGGAAATTTAATTTATCTTGCACAAAAGATGCAGCAATGATGGAGAGTATCTTTATGAATTTAAAAATAATTATTTATTGATTTAAAAAAGAAAAGTAATTTATGAAAACTTTAGAATTTAATTGAAGCTGAAAGAATTTAAGATACTCTTTGTTCTTTCAAAAAAGTTTTTCATGATATGATATATTACCAAAAAGAATATCTAGGAATCAAAACCAGCAGGCCAAGAATGGGTTAAGACATCATGATACTCTTTGTTCTCAATGGACATCATATGTCACAGCTTCTGTTGGTTTCATCTTGTGTTTCAATTATGTCTAACTTATTGTTACGTATACAAAATATATGTTTCCTCAAACGTTAGCCTAATCCTAATAAAAACAAAAGGCTATGTTAAATTACTTAAGACAAAATACTGTAAAAATTACATACATGATGAATTAGGACTAAAATGTTTTGAAATGCAGTTTTCTTATTTGGTTAAGTTGTATTTCTAATTAAGTTTAGAGTACCAAAACAAAAGCATGTTTAAGAATGTGTATTCACCTCAACATTTAGATTCAACTTAAATATTTCACACGAAAGAATATCGTACAGAAATGTTCATTCCAAACTTACTTTTGGTGTGTCAGAAAATTGATTGTTGAGTTTACTTATACATTAACATGTAAGTACCAAAATTATTTCCACGACAATTAATTAATAAATTCCATTTTTTGTTAATTGAGATAAAATAGAGAGAATTGTATTCTATATTATGTGCCTTATATAAAAGATGAAAACTCCTTATATAGAGTACAGTTGAGTAACATGTAAGAAAAAAAGAATATTATAATATAATTACAAGAATAATTTAGGGTATAATTACAAGGATTATGAAGTCAAATATAATTTCTATATATGTTAACATCCCCCAAAAATTAAAGGTGATGAAATATAAGCCAGCTAAAGTTTGTTAACCAGATCATGACAATATTGAAGTAAATGAGCATTGGTGAAGATATCAGCAATTAGATCACTAAAAAATACTAAGATAAGTTGGATAGAGTTTTGAAGTATTTGATATTAGATGAAGTGACAATCATCCTCAATGTGTTAAGTACGCTCATAAAAGACATCATTATTTGCAATTTGAATTGCATTACGATTGTTACAATGTAACGGTGTCAAAGAAACTTAATAACTATTTCATTAAACAACCAACAAAGTCATACTAGCTTAGAATAAGTATCAGTAAAAGCCTGATATTTAGAGTTCGTGCTAGTCAGTTTGCTTCTTACTTTACTAGGATATTAAGGAATTATCTAGAAAGAAATAATATACAGTGATAGATCGTCCATCAATAGGATCTCCAAGTTAATTAGCATCAAAATAGGCTTTTGTACTAGAGAAATAGAGACCATGAAATGGAGCTCCTTTCATATAATGAAGAATACAAAAAAATTGTTGATTGAGTGATTCGAGGAGTGACTAGCTTACCATATGAACTACATAAGCTAAATTAAGATGAGTGATAATGATATAAACAAGACTATCAACTAACTGTCGATAAAGAGAACTATCGTTGAAATGAGTGTCTTCAGTGGCAAAAGAATGAGCATTAAACTTAATGGGAGTATTAGTTATCTTGTCATTAGTAAGACCAACTTGAGAAAGAAGATCCGTGGCATATTTTTCTTAAGACATATAATATCTTACAGAGTCAGATGACGTCTTAAGACCAAGAAAATAACTTAGATGGTAAGATCTTTCATATCAAACTATTTACTTACTTTTGTTTTAAGTTCATCAATGCTTTGTAAGTCATTACCAGTGATGATCACATCATCTATATTAAAAAGTAAGAAATGAAACCTTTCTCAATCTAATGGAGAAATGGTAGATGATCATAAAGACTTGAATGGAAACCAATATGACTAATAGTTGAGCTAAATTTAGTACATTACACTTAAAAGCTTCTTTTAGGCTATAAGAGCCTTCTAAATATAACAAACTTTATTCAAAAGATGATTATATCTAGAAGGTGGTTACATATAGGCTTCCTCAGAAAGATTCCCATTAAGAAAGGCATTTTTAACATCCATCTGAAACAACTGCTATTATCTTATAACAACAATAGTAAGAAGATTGCAAACAATGGTGATACGAGCTACAAGAGCAAATGCCTCTTCATAATCAATGCCATAATTTTACGTAAATCATTTAACAACGAATTGAGCCTTGTAGTGCTCCATATAACTTTTAGAATAACTTTTAATTTTATAAATCCATTTACAACCAGGAACAGACTTGTTTGGTGGTAAACTTACTAAATCTCAGGTATGAGTACTGATAAGAACCTAAATTTTTTCTTTTCCACAGAGGACTAGTACTAGCTTCACTATAAGTATGAAGTTCATATAAGTAAAATATACAAAAATAATAATGATAATCACGAAGAGTAACATTAGGTAATCTTATAAGGGAAAAGAAAATTAAAACAATATTTAGTAATTAGAGATGAGATGATCACTAGAGGATAGGGAGTACCAAAATCTACAGACATTAAAGAGTCACTTAAAGAAGGAAAAAATATTACATTAATATTTGAACTAGAGGTTCCTATACATAGATCTCTAAGAAAAACAATAGATGGATCTGTTAGATATGAAAAAGGAATAGTTGAACCTAAAAACCTAATATAGTTGAAAATATTTTATGTTCTCATAAGATAACATGTCAAGAATCTTAAGAAATTGTTAAACTAGATCCTAACATGTAACTCTTATATTTTATACCATATCCTAATAAGTATTGTAATTTGTCCTTAGGCTCTAATTTTTTGTGCTCATGAAGTTGAATATGAACAAAACATTCACAATCGAAAACATGAAGAGACTGATAATCAAGTGCATGTCCATATGAACATTAGAAAGAAGATATATTTCTGATAGTGGAGTAAGGAACTTGATAAATTATTTAAAAAGTAGTAAGAGCAACCTCTCCCCAGAAGGACTCAGAATATAAAAAAGAAATAAGAAGAGCACTATCAATATCTAAGATGTGTCTATGTTTACGTTTACAGGAATGATAAACAATTGACCCACTCTGAATTAAAAACTAAGATATTTTAAAGTCTTCATATTCCTTGGCATTATCTATTTAAATAACAGTAATAGAACAAGAAAGTTAAGTTTTAATCATGAAAGCAAATTAAATATGTACTTGAGGCAACTCAAATGTATTTTTCAATAAGTAAAAAAAAGTATAACTACAAAATAATCCAAAATAATAAATGCTTAAAAGACCATATTTTTAGCTATATGTTTATCACATTTTGCTTGTTTATTGTAGAGTTTTTGGTATTAAATTCATTTCTATTATTTTTTTTAGGTTATAATTCACTTATTTGGTGTAAAAAGAAAGAATTGGAACAAGTTTAGGGTAGCTTGGATCTATTTTGACAAAGTTATAAAGGAGTTGAAAATGTGCATGGTCTCTACACATATTTGTATCCATACAAAACATGCCCATGTTGATATGCTTCATGGAAAATAAGATTGCTACATGGTCCCTAGACATGCCTATGTCCCATACCCAAAGATTCGAATTTCATATCGTACATTCCATTAAAAAAATGGTATGAAATTAATGTCTTTGGTACGAACCAATACTGGTTTTTTTTTGTCTAATATCGGCTGATATTCGTAAACTTCTAAATTCCCAAGGAATAAATTGCAAGAAAAAAAGAACCTACAAAAAACTTCACACCAAATAACCTACCAAAAAATCCACGCCATTTTCATCTTTCTCCTCCCTACCCATTTTGAAAGTTCTCCCTCCCTTTAACGTTCACCACTGCCAGCAACCCACTGCCACCACCACCATTGCATCGTGCCACCATCATTGGACCGTGCCACCACCCTACAGTTGAAACTACCAATAAAAGAGATGATGTTTGTGCTCCACGAGAGAGTTGAAAGAAGGAAAGAGTTGAATGAGGGCTAAAAGAAAAAGATGATAGTTTTCAACTATCAAAAGTGTTGGCGGCTTCCTCTTAAAAGTTTAGGGTTTTCATTTTTCTTTTAATCTAAAAGACAAAATATCCCTCTCTCTCTGACATGTAATCCACTTCTTATTATTATTTTGAAAGCGTAAAGAGGTCTAACAAAATACAAAAGATGCAATCTAATATGATAAACATGGATTTTATGAATATCCAATCATATATATATATATATATATATATATTAACACTTAGTTTCGGTTATTAGTATCAAAATTAAAGCACACATATATTTTACACTTCGTTTCTTTTTTTTGTTACATCTATCAAAATTAAGGTAAACATAAGAATATATTTTCTTTTATTCTATTTTAAATTATTTAGTAATTTAAAATTAAGTAATAATTTATTTATAAATGTAATTTATGACTTATTAATTTTTTGTTAATCACCTCATTTATTTTAAGAACATTTAACTATGGAGTTATATTACTAACCTTTAATAAAGTCTTTTGGTTTCAATTAAATATAAATTATCATCTTTTAGTTTAATATTGATTTAATAAAAAACAAATTTTGTTATTTTAAATTTTTTTATTATGATTTTTGGAAATAGGTTTATGTAAAATTATAAATTATACAGTACAGTATATTGGAGGACTTTTCTGTACTTTTCAAAAAATTAGGGACTATTTTATAAATTTAAAAATTATCCGAAATGGTACCTAGTATTGATCGATAACAGTATAATACCCTGCCCTAACTAAATCTAGTACCAGTACTGTTATGGTATTCATAACACTGCTCATACTCATGTGCACATTTTAAGCTCGTAGTTGTTTCGAATTTGAGGGTTTCATAATTTCTAATGGACACACCCACCATATACGCTCACGTGGATGAGCATGTATTACATAGAATCGTAACTTTCAAACTATAAAAGGCAAATTAAGAGTAAAAGTAAAGGGAGAGGGCTCAAAAAACATAAATTGATGGCCGAGGATAACAGAAAAAATGAAGAACAAGCAAGGTAACACATTTGAAGTGGATTTTTATTAATCTAAAGTGGCTTTCTTCAAGATTAAAAGGGATTTCATCTTGTTCTTTTAATTTTCTGAATTTTCTTTAGTTTTGATGTTAAGTATTCTATAATTAGGAACTAACCCATTGTTAGTACTTGGATTAGATGAACCTCAAGATAGACTGTATAGTGATTTTATTTAAATTTAATCCATTCTTGAATTTCATTAAGATTCAATTATATCATCATCATCGTCACCAATTCACAGTTGAAGTCCCATTGAGGTGCGGGGTCTGGGGAGGTCTGATAGTACGCAATCTTATCCTTACCTTATAAATAGGCCATTTCCAATAGACCTATATATAACACGTTATGACGATACTACAAAAATATAAATGGATGTGCATACATATAAAAATAAAATAAGTAAAATATTAAATAAAATAAGCCTAAAAAAGGTGATAAAAATAGTAAAATTAATTAAATACAAAAGTGAAAAATGAAATAAATAATAAAAAGAAACAATAAAAATAAAAATGAACTAAAATAAAAAAAAGGCAATACAAAATAACACACATACAAAACATGTCAATGATTGACAATAGATGGTAAGATAGATAAAAAACATACCAGTAAAAGCCTGTACATGAGTAACTTTAACCAGGCCTATCACTACATTAATTGCACTATGTAGGTAACTAACTAAGCTAAACTAACTAGGAGGTAAGTACTATGCAGTAAATGCAAAGGACAGGGATTAATATCACCTAGAAGAACACGAATGCCCTCTTTAAGAGAGATCTTTTACTCATATCCTGATATGCCAAATTGTCTTATTGCGAGCCAAGTCTTCAGTAAAATCCAAGCTAGTCATATCATTCATGATCACTTCACCCCAATTCTTTCTAGGATTTCTTTTTTTCCTCTTACATTCTCTAAGAATTATTTCTCGCATCTTCTTATTGGAGCTTCATGGTTTCTCCTTTTAAGGTGTCTAAAATACCTAATCCTTATCTCTCACAACTTGTCATTAATACTAGCTACCTTTAATTTGTCTCTTACCATTAGATTCTTGACCCTATCTCTTCTGGTAAGGTAAGGTTACACATCCACCAGAGCATCCTCATCTCCATCACCAAAAGCTTATTATTGTGTATTTGTTTGATGGGCTAACAATCTTCCCCATATAACATGGTTGGCCTAATCGCTAAGCGATAGAATTTACCTTTGAGCTTGAGTGGTATCTTCCTGTCACATAAAACTCCCGATGCACTTCTTCATTTGAGCCACCCTGATCTAATATTTTGGGCTATATCTTCATCGATCTCTCTATTTCTTTGGATGATAGACCTTAGGTACTTAAAACACTCCTTCTGTGGTATAACTTCTTCTCCAATCTTTACCTCCACATCAGTATCCACCTAATGCCCCAAAAAGTTACATTTTAAGTACTTAATCTTAGTGTCATGACCCAGAACCACATCGAGCATATGACAACCGCTGCATACCTGGGCTAAGAATACTCACGGTATCATTAACCCGACTATACAAGGCTAATTGAATATCTTTAAAAGCATTTAGACAGCACAACGACTGTATTTTGAAAATCCCAAAACTTAATTAAAACACTTGCAAATCAGTTTTAAATGCACTTCTCTATTCACATTAAAACTCTACCGCAACTTCTGGACTTTTAAGTCCATTCAAGAGCAATCTCAATGACAATAAAAAAATTCATACATAAGGTCATTTACAAACCATAAGATTGTCAAGAGTTAATTTACAAAATTATAAATAATATCAATCTAATCATGAGCCACTATAAAAAAAAATGCAAAACAGAGGCTACCCACATGCGGTAATGCCCTGAAAATGTCAAAAGACTACACGAACCACTTAGAGTTTCAAGCTCACCAAATTAACCTACATGGTTGGGAAGCGATGGGGGTGAGTACACTATGTACTCAGTGAGTAGGAAAAAAACATATATCGCAAATAGAATACGGTATACATCTAGATAATTTAAATAACCTAAGGACAGTTTTACTCATCTAACATGCATATAACCACCTATGAAGTGAACATACATGGCATAGAAACACATAGGCCTAGTTTATGTCTTATCCCATACTGGTTAGGAACCACATAGGCCTAGCCTATTAATCACTCATTCAATGAACATAGGTTCCAGTTCCAGTACAGAGAGTAGAAAAGCATTACATGCAAAATCAAATCTCGCCAGGAAGACAAATCTCATAATAGGCCAAAATAGTTATGTACGTCGCCACTAGTTGGACAAACTAGTGTACACACCCACTAATTCCTGGTGTTGGCTCTACTTTCATCTACGGTGAGTCCAGACTACGGTCGATAAGAGTGTTATAACCCTAGGTGATGACCTCGTCGGTGATCAGACCTCTAGGTTTGCAATCACCCATAAGGCACATAGAAAGGTGTCGATACGAGGACCTGAATTTTATGTACCAGTGTTAAGGTTACAGGAGTCGCTTAATTTATTGTGCCTAGCCCATGAATTGCCAATCGTGACCTAACCAATCACAAAAAAATTATATAAAAATATTTAATACTAAAATCAAGTAAGGTACCATGCCTTTATTTATCGGTCCAACTGATAAAATGGAACTTTTTCATAACTCTAAGCCAAAAGAGAAAACATATACGCAGCATACATGACTCGGTTATACATATGTAAGTTTCAAAACATTATTTCGTGCAATGAAAGTCATCTTTTACACTCCAAGTGCAAAGTTATTAAAAATGTGGTTTCAGAAAATAAAACATTGTCCTTTACACTTCAAGTTTAGGTTTGTTGAAAACAACATCATTCCTCAAAATAAAAAATAAAAACATCAGTTTCACTCCAAGTGCAAGGAGTTATTCAAAATAATGTCATTTATTAAATACATAAGTATACTAAAATCTATTTGAGGTTCAATTGTACTATGCATTACTTAAGTTCAAAATTCACATACAAGTCATAATGCATGTCTTGGGATATCCTAACCCCATTTAAGAGATATGATTTCTCCAACTCACCTCAAAAGAAGGTGTACACACCCTTGACTTCAACAATCCTCGGCACGAGCTCCTTAATCCATAGCTCCTGAGCCTTTATACATACAATATGCAATGTATTTACTACTAAAACATGTATCTCATATTTATACACCATCACACTAGTGTATAAAACATAATATCACTATTTTTAAGTTATAGGATTTGGCCATTAAGCTTCTCATATGATTACTTCCCTTATTATTTGCATACGCTTTCTTTTACATTTTCCAAGGCATTTAATGCCTTTGATCCAATACTTACATATTTCAAAGCATAATTAACCACATTTTTATTCAAGAACATTATGTCACTACTCATCAATCTATGTAAAAATTCAAGTTTAAGTAAACATGAAAACCTCTTTCCATTGCACTCCATTACAGTCCTTAAATCCTAAGCCAAGTTCATTTAAGCATTTTATCAAACACCTAATGTGCATGACTTTCAAGTCATATTTTTAAGACTTTATCATAGTAATTCATGCTCTTATCTTGTTATATAACAAGCATTTCCAAACAACAACACATTTCACTACTCCATTAAATCCAATTCCCTTCATTAAACCATCAATTTCAAATAAAATTTTGCAAACTTTCACCAAAGAGAGTATATCTCAGTTTTGGCTTAAGAAGACTTCTCCATGACACATTTCATTTATCTAAACTATGTTTCATGCATAGTCAAGCATGGAAAACAACATATCTTAACACCAAACTCAAAATCATAATGTATAGAGAGATGAGACAAAATTTACCTAAACTTTTGTTTCGTGTTATCTTAAAATCCTTTAAGAATTTCTCAAATCTAATGATAGATTTGAGTTCCTTGATACCAAATTAACTTAGACCACTTCGATTTGGGTTGGAGAATAAAAAAAATGGTGGAAATTGGGTGATGGTCGAAAGTGTTCTTCTTATCCTCTCTTTTCCTTTGTTCTCCTTTCTTTTAATTAAGACAAAGTGTTTTAATGCTAAATGGTGGGGTGCACGGCCACACACAAGGAAGAAGGGTCTAGAATATTGACTCTTCTTTAACCAAAGATGTTGAATTTACCTTTTTTCCCTTGGCTTATGTGAAATTACCATTATACTCTTTAAACTTTTCCTAAATTTGCAATTAAGCCCAAGATTTAAGAATAACCAAAACTTTCATTTTCATTTTGGTCCCCAAACTTTTAGAAATTATAATTAATCCCCTTAACATTATAAAATTACATATTGGTCCTCCAAGAATTGAAAAATTACTTTTAAATCCCTTATTTACATCAACTTTTCCAATTAAGCTTTCTAAGTATCCAATATGTCTATAAATCATGCCCAATCACCTTTAAGGCATTAGAACACATTTAACGCAGCCACCATGGCCATATCCATCCAATGAACTCAGTTTTACACACTTAAAAGCTTATATGTCAACAATCTCCAAAATTTTGCATACCAATGAACTTTAAGTTCATATAAGGGCATATAACATTATATATCACTGGCATATATACCGAAAGGATTCAAATATATTTTTGAACTTATATACAACCATGTATATATCAATATAAAGTAGCATCTCTAAGTACAGACCAATATAAAAGGGCTCAGAGAGTTCGATGTTACACTTAGTCCTACTCACTGTAAAACCCTTCGATTCTAACTTTCATCTTCAACATTCTAGGTTGATATTGATTGCCTCTCTTGTCTCATCCACTGAGACAATATCATCATCAAATAACATACGCCAAGGAACATATCCTTGAATATTCTTGGTAAGCATATCCATCACTACTTTGAACAGAAACTGGCTTAATGCAAAGCCTTAGTGTAGCCCAATAATAATAATAAATTCTTAATATCTCCTCCTATCGTCCTTAATATAGTCATTGTTGCTTCATACATATCTCTAATCACTTGTATATAGGCCAAAGGAACTCCCTTAGCCTCTAAATACCTCCACATGATTTCTCTAGGAAACCTATCATTTATCTTCTTTAAATCAATACAAAACTGTTTGACTCTAACGTTTCTATCCAACATTCTAGCTTGAAATTAACCATCCCTCTTGTCTCATGCACTAAGACAATATCATTAACAAACAACATACACTAATTCACATCTCCTTGAATATTCTTATTAAGCTCATCCATCATTACTACGAATAGAAACAGGCTTAATGCAGAGCCCTGATGTAGCCCAATACCACTAAAAAATTTCTCAATATCTCCTCCTATCGTCCTTACTCTAGTCATTGTCACTTCACACATATCTCTAATCACTTATAAATGGGTCATAGGAACTCCCTTATCCTCCAAACACCTCCACATGACCTTCTTCTTCGATGTTAATGTTTCTCTCCATCATTCTAGCCTGACGTTAACCCCCTCTCTTGTCTCATCCTCTAAAATAATATCGTCAGCAAACAAGATACACCAAGGCACATCTTCTTGAATATTCTTAGTAAGTTCATCCATCACTACTGTAAAAAGAAGCAAGCTTAATGCAGAGCCCTGATGTAGCTTAATAACATTAGAAAAATTCTTAGTATCTCATTTTATCGTCCTTACTTTAGTCATTATCGCTTCATACATATCTTTAATCACTTGTATATAGGTCATATGAACTCCTTTGGCCTCCAAACATCCCCATATGATTTCTTTAGGAAACCTGTCATATATCTTCTTTAAATCAATAAAAATCCTTCAACTCTGATGTTTCTCTCCAACATTTTAGCTTAACATTGGCCCCTTCTCTTGTCTTATCCATTATGAAAATGTCGTCAGCAAATAATATACACTAATGCACATCTCGTTGAATATTCTTAGCATACTCATCCATCACTACTACTACTAATAGAAACGGGCTTAATGTGGAGCCCTATGTAGCCCAATACTAATAGAAAAATTTTCGATATCTCCTCTTATCGTCCTTACACTAGTTATTACCCCTTCATACATATCTGTAATTACCTATATATAGGTCATAGGAACTCCCGTATATGTTTTAAATTATTTTTAAATTAATATTGCTAGCTTGTTCACTTAGGTGTGATTTCAAGTAATTGAGATTGAGAAATCCAATGTATAAGTTGTAAGCAACCTTAGAAATAGGTCGACATAAGTCTTCCAGATTATAGTCAAACTTAATAGTGAAATTCATAAATTTATTAATGCAATTCTAAGGGTTTTAATTAGAAAAAGATTTCAATTAATTAACCTAGGATTAGATGTTAACAATCTTGAGAAAAATGTTCACATAACCAAGGAATTTTCACGATCCAATGAACTATAGATTAAGTTGATTGGTGAAATCATGATTTTATGAGAAGTCCTAGGGAGGATTCCAACTATACGTGAAATCATGATTTTATGAGAAGTCCTAGGGAGGATTCCAACTATACGTACCACTATCTTCTTTAATTGTTTCTTAGTTTAATCTTTATTCTAGTTGATAAATTGTTTTGATTTATTTTAGTTTATTGTTGTAGTTTTAAATTTGATTAATCATAAGTACCATAACTTGTTATATTAGAAAATAGAAAGATGGTAAGTACTAGTAACTTTAATCCTTGTGAGATCGACCAGTACTTGCTAATCCTAGCTACAATTGCACCATATACCTATAGTTAAAACTAACTAAATCAACATCATTAAGTTTTTGGCACTATTGCAGGGGACTGCAATATTAGAAAAACCATTTTTTAATCAAATCATTTTTAGGTAGTTTTTATTTCTTTTCTTTTTATATTTATTTATTTATCCTTCTATCTCTCTTCCTTGGTCTTATTTTTGTTGTTTTATATTCAAGGTACTTATTGTTATAGTTACCAAACATGGTGGACAGATGGAGAGGACAAGATTTTAAGGGTAATTAAGGTATGCCATCATTTATTGTAGCTTGGAAGTTTGGAACAAAATGTACAGTGGAATATATTAGGAAGCTCGATCAATATCAGTGACACGTTGTGACATTTGCAAGGGTAAACACCCAATCATGAACTTTAGGCACCAGAATATATATGGAAGCATCCAACCTGCATGGAGAATTGACTTTAACATACCCCATATGAGAATACTTATAATCTTCAAATGAGGCATCCTTCCACAAAATCAAAGAGCTAAGTGCTTTATATGGATACATTGAGCCCAATTTAAGGGAACATATGAATACAATAACTTTATAGAATGGAGAGGAGCTAAAGGTTGAAAAGAAGGAGGAAGCTACTATTTGAGAAGAGAAGGCATATAAGAAAGAGGAAATGGAAGAGGAAAAGAAAAATAAGATGCTATCAAGTAATTATCGATAGTCTTCTTAAGTATGGAAGGTTCCTAAGTCCTATATAACCAAATTTCAGAGTCAATCAAAGATCTAGGGGGCTTTATTATTCTTTTTTATATTGACAGTATTTTACGGCAAAAGTGGATTTATTTGGTTTTATTAATTTGATACATTATAACTTTATTGTCTTATAATATATGGACTATTTTCAAACTAATGAATCCTTATATGAAAAAACAAGTAAAAGAAAGCTACTAATTATAAATCCAAGTTAAAAAAAGACTTACTGAGAGGTCTAGTTAAAAGATGTGTAAAGAAGCATTTGTTGGGAGGCAACCCAATAATTAATTACTTTTGTTTTGACTGAATAGTTTGTAGGATTTTTATTAGTAATATAGTTATTTTCATAATCTTAGTTTTATTGTCCTAATTTTGTTACTTAAGATTTGTTAGAATTCTATAAGCTTTGAAGGCAACATCACCCCTTGCGTTAGAGTAGAAAAGATTTCACCAACACTGATGGATGTTAATGACATTGGCCAATGCTGAAAATTTTTTATTATCAGAGGAGTACTAGTAATCCTCCCTCCTACCATTATTTTTCATATTTTTCATTATTCTTTCATGTTTTCTACATTGAGGGTAATGTAAAAATTTAAGTATGGCCGAGGGACTTAATAGTTAAACTTATCAATTTTGTTGTAATTAGCTTAATAATGAATACATTGGGATTTTTTTTTTATTAAAAAGGAAGTTGATCAAGATGATTTGTTATGAGTTTGGTTGTGATTATGATTTTATTTGTTTAAGGAAATAGTTATGAGTTTTGATAATTAAGTTGATTTTAATTTAGTTTCATTAACATTGAGAAAGGATACTTGTTTTGCATTATAATACTATGTATAATTTGTACATATATTGAATTAAATGTGAATTCTTTTTTAGCATTTTCATTACCCTAAATTAAAAAAATAAAAGAAAAAGATAATAATATACTAATAAACGAACATAAATGATCTCACTCCACTGACTTTGTACCAATAGAAAGGTCAAAGTTAAAAAGTGGTGTTAGTAGTCACTTGACAGTGTAATCAATTTGAGTAACGAGGGCATTCATGGCAAGGTGTTTACTCTCACTTCAAAAGGCAAAGTGACTTTTCAAATAAGCTTCTAAACGCTCTTATGTTTCTTAATTTATTATTTTTAATAAGGGTTATGAAAAATTTCTAAAAGTTTTAGCATTTTTCTCATATATGTTCACTTTATGCATTAAGTGGAGTAGTGTGAATTGAGTTGAAATTCGAAATATTATAGAGTGAATTAGATTGATTTATAATTTAATGAACGTAACTAAATGCTTAGAAATTAAATCAACTTTACAATGAAATGAATAATGTATATCCTATTAAGTTGAGAGTAACGAAACTGATTTGCTCGAGGACAAAAAAATGCTTGCGTGTGGGGGAGTTTGATAAATACTTAAAATACCATTTTTTCAATCATATGTTTAGTGCATTATACTCGTTTATTTAAGAGGTTTTAGTACTTAATTCATTTATATTGTGCTTTAAGGTTGTAATTAACTTATTTGCAGCAAAAAGAATGAATTGGGATAAGTTTGGAGAGATTTGGAACTATTTTGCCAAGTTATGAAGAAGTTGAAAATGTATATGGTCTCTAGAGTCTCTAGACACACCCGTGTCTGTACAAACATGCCCATTTTGATATGTTTCATGCAAAATAAAATGGCTACATAGTTTCAAAAAGTTATATGGTCCGTAGACATGCCTTTTTCAAGTGGACACACCCATGTCCTATACCTATGAGCAAATTTTGAGCCTGTGTTCATTCCAGATTCAAGAGTTTTATGATTTCTAATGGATACGGGCATTACACAAGCTTTTGTTGGGTGATTATATACCACCCATAAGTATAATTTTCAAACTATAAAAGGCAAAATTAAGAGGATAAGTAAAAGTAGAGGCTTGAAAAACATAAATTTATGGCCTATGTCAAAAGAGAGAATGAAGAACATGCTAGGAAACACAATCAGAGTGGATTTTTATCAATCTAAAGTGATGTTCTTTAAGATTAAGAAGGATTTCATCATATTCATTTAATTTTCTAGTTTTCCTTTAGTTTTAATGTTTTGTCATAATCATGAGCTAAAGCATTGTTGGTACCTGGATTAGATGAACCTCAAGTGTGATTTCATGCATATATAGAAATAGCTCTACATAAATCATGAGGAATTTCTATGGTTTAATAAACTATAGATTAAACTGATTAGTAAAATCATGATTTCATGAGAAGCCCTAGGGGGATTCGAACTCCAAAGACCATTGTTTTCTTTGATTGTTTTTTAGTTTAATTTTTATTCTAGTTAGTCAATTGTGTTAATTTATTTTAGTTTGTTGTTTTAATTTTGAATTTGATTAATCATAAGCACTATAATTTATTATACTAGTAAATAAAAAGATGATAAGTGTTAGTAATTTTAGTCCTCATAAGATCTACTAGTACACGCCAATGCTAGCTACAACTACAACATGCATTTGTAGTTAAAACTAACTAGGTTGACATCGTTAGTAGGATTAGAAACAAGTCCTCAAATATTAGAATGAATTAAATCAAAACTAGTATAAGAAATAGAATCACAATTAGTAAAAGGTAAAACATGATTGTTAAATACTTGACAAGCAACACAATCAAATTGCTCATTTTTAACATGATTCCAACTACATTTGAAAATTAGAAAACCAAGTCTAAAATTAGAAATATGACCCAAATGATAATTTTATAAACTAAAAGGCATAGTAACAGCAATAATCTTAGTTTGAAGATGAAGAGAATCTAGTTCAAATGGTTCACCAATTTTATGTCTTATCCTAATTATTTCTCTCATCTATGAATTCTACACAATATAACGACACGTAAAAAATATAAGTTAATTTCAGATTCGTATAATTAAATAACAAAAACATGATTTAAAGATAATTTGGAAATAAGAAATGTATTAGTTAATGTTGACTTAGATATAGAAACATTGCAAATCTTATAAACAAATAAAATAGAACTATCAACAATATGAATAATAATAGGAATGGTAGAAACAATACTAATAGTTTTATAAGAAAACAAAGAAGAACCAGATGTCATACATCCAAAAAAAAACCATGAAAAAGATATACCCAAAGTGATAGAAAGAATAAGGAACCAGGGGGATTGAAATTATTGAAGAATAGTGTAAATATATTAATGAGTAAATTTTTTAGTTCCCCCTCCATAACAATAATGGTGGAAGAATGAATAGGTCTAAAAGCACTCATATGATAATTTCCAGAGTACTAAAATCAATAGCATATTGATTTCAAGGTCATTTATAACAATTAGCCTTTATATATACAAGTTTCTTGTAATAGTTGCATATAATAATGCAAGAAGAGCCTAGAGGAATATCTAAAGCAACTTTAGTTTGAGAAACAGGCTAAAGAGAAGAAGAACTTGACAAAGTGGCCAAAAAAGAATTTATTAGTAGCAATGAACACTCAATTCTTAAGGTGTTGAGATCAGTTTCTTAGTATAACAATTCCCGGATCATAACATCTAGTTTAGGTAGGCTATTGACAAAATCATATCCAAATATTAGAATCATAAGAAGATGTCAAACATGTTAGAAATGACAAACTATGTAAATATAGCATAGGCAAAATTTGGCTATTAAGGATCACAATTTGCTAAATAATCATAAAGTGTCTGAAGTTTAGAGGCATGACTATATATGATCTGATTAGGTTGTTAGTGAATGTGATGAAGCAGATGATCAAGATGAAACTGTAATCTATTAGAAAATACTATATTTAATATATATTATCAAAATGGCAAAATTCTTTTTTAATTCTAGGAAGACAAGTGTTGTGGAAACTTGTTAAGATTTGATATTTTTATTAACCTATTACTCTATTCATTCTGAAGATTTGATTTTTTTCATTATTAATATTTTTGGTGGGTTTAAAATTTTACCATTCACATAACACCAAAGAAGATGGTCTTTTATAAAGCTACTGATATGTGTCGTTAGGCATATACAAATTAAATCCTTATTTCACTTTCAATTTATTAAAAAAAATGTAGCATATGGAAAATAAGGGTTGATCCCAAGTGGAAAGTTAATTTACTAATTTAGTTATTTATTATAATACCTATAAAATTATTCTAATTTGGCGTTTACACATTTAAGACACATATTTTTACATAATTTAACCAATAAAACATCTTTTGATAAATGAATAAATCATTAAAAGAAATTTTCCAAGTTTGTCACAAACGTATTAATCATGTTTTTTGTATGAAATATCCATTAGAAGGATTTTTTAAGCATCAAGCCATGCTATAATACCAAAAGAAGTTAAACATACATTATGAAGCACATATAAAGATTTCATCAAATTATATTCACATATAAGATTAACCTCATTAACTAGGAAAATTTCAAAAACTAAAACACTTATAAATTTAGAAACCTATGAATTATGCTAAGCTAATACGTAAATAAAAAGAAGGAGGTTGTGGTTTTTAAAACGAATTGAATTAAATCAAAGAAATAAAACATAAATCTAACCTAAACTTTACAAATGAACAAGCATGTTTCAAATTTTAGTTTAGTTAAGCAACTTTGACATATCCAAAATAATTCGAGACATTTCATGAATTGAATGTGCAGAACCAACCAACTAGTTCCTACTTGTTCTTTTTCACTTTTTAAAATTGAACTAGCTCAACTCAAGCATAAAAAAATTGTTAAGCACAAAGGAAACTCAATCAATAACCAAAATTATCCGACGTATGACAAAAATCCAACAATTGTATAAATGCTAAATCCACTCGGTAATCAGTTGACTTAAATAAAAAATAATATCCCAAATAGTCAAGACAATATATCTAAATTAGAATTAAATAATTAATCATAAATTAAGTATAGGAAATCATAAACCAAGAAAGTAGGGTTTCTGGAAAATTCATTCAATTTTTCTTCCTTCACAAACCACGAACCAACCCTGAAGGTCTAGAATTTCTTCCTCTATCATTCACGAAACAGCTCAAAATATGTGGAAATTAGTTCCTTTTAACCCCCTATATTCCTTGGAATGACTCCTTACTTCAACCCACCTTGGAAGATAGAATCTCTCAGAGAACTCTCTTCTCACGTGGAGCTTGCTCTTCTTCTTCTTCACTGTTATGTCATTTTTATAGCTGCCAAAACACCAATTACCACACGTTGCTGGATTTTTTGCTAGATTCCTCTTATCCTACAGATTTCCTCTTATCAAATCCACTTCAAATGGATTTTTATGTGATTTTTGAGCTGGAGACGTCGAGTAGGTGAGACTCCTTCTCCCACCTAACCATAGTTCTTCCCTGCATTTACGTTTTGCTTTTATTGGTGTTGCATTTTTTACTGATGGTATGTTTCTCTCTTCCTTTGCATTGCATGTTGTTTTACTTTGTTGTATCTTTTTATTTTCTTCTGCGCTTTGCTGTGTCATTTTTGTTTGTCTGGTGGGCTGCTGTTGCAATTTGTGTTCTTATGTTTACACTCTTCTTATTATTTGCATTTTAGTTTTGCTTCCCTGGACTCTGCTGTGTCGTTTCATTTTCTTTAGGTTGTTGTGTTGCTATGTCGTCTTCTATATTGCGATGTCGTTCTACTCCTCTTTATTTGCTTTCCTTTTGGATTGCATTTTATTTCCTCCTTTACTATGTCATTTTGTATTTCTCTACTATGTTTTGCTTTTGGCTTCTATATCTTATTGCTCAAGTTATTGTATGTGAGTTTTTTGGCTACTTTGTCTCTACTGTGCTGTTATGTTGCTCCTATGTTTTAATGGTTGATTGCTTTTAATTTCTTCTTCTCCTTTTGTCGCTTACTTTTTCTCCTTTGGATTATCGCATTTCGGCTGTTGATTTGGGCTAGAATTTTGGGTTATTGCCTTTCTACTAGGCTGCTTCTTTGTTTTGGGATTTTCTTTTAAGTTGAACTTCATTTTAGGTCAGATTTTCTTCTATATTCTTTTCTTTAAACCCACAAATCCTACAAGAAAATATTGAGTAAAATTTAAACCCTTTTTAGATATAAAATGTAAAATTAAATAACTCAAATATTAATAAGAAAATGTAATAATTTAACCCAATTGTGATATGTAAATAATTTAAAACAATATAAAATCAGGGTGTAAAATATACTATAATTTCTACATATCTGCTACACATCCCTTATGACTACAAATTATAGTCACTACCATAAAAAATGACAATGATAGATTGTAAGATAGGTCGAGAACTTTCAAAAGCCACTAAAGGTTGAGAAAATGACTAAATAGGTATAACAAATCAAAAATCAAACCCGAAACTTGAAGCTAATGGTAGATTATAGAAAAATGACTATAAAAACGAATTTTGAAGGCCTAAAAACCTTAGGAACCAAGATAAGAATCTAAAGAACTAGTTTGGATAACATTAAACTTGGTTGGTCAAAGAAATCAAACCATTTAACTCAAAGAAGCTAAACAAATGGAGCAAGAATTTTGACTGACATATGAGTGCGCATTTGGTAGCCGTTGGGATTCTAGTGAGTTAGGTTTAAATCATATAAAGATGAAAAAGCACGACGGTAGCCTTAAATTGGTGTTTGAGATTTTGAAGTGGGATGCAAAATTTCATAAAGTAAAGCAGATATAAGAAATATGCAAAGAAGAATAGGCCAACTAAAAAAAATATAGAACATAGATTGAATAGAAGAAGATTGAAAATTTTAATGGTACTTGAATACCATGTTAGTAGAAATAAAATAGAGGAAATGTATATATTGTATTATTTGTCTTATACAAAAGATGAGATCTTCTTATATAAAGTATAATAGAGCAATAAATAAGGAAAGAGAATATTACAACATAATTATAAAAATAATTTTGAGTATAATTAAGAGTCTATGAAATCAAATATAATATGCATATGTTAACAATACTTATGCCACTTTATTCAGATTATCTATACATTGTTAGGCAATCATAATTAAATAAATGAGCTTTATATCCAACATCAAAATAAAAAAAGTAGTCTTTTTCTTCTCAATGAACAAAAGCTTAATTTTACAGTTTAATTTTTCACATATTATATGGTGCAATTAATATAGGTTTGAAGGAAAAATTTTGTCTCAAATTAAATAAAATTTTTGATGATGCATGTTGAAAAATCGGGATAAAATCTAATCCTGACCGCAATAGAACTATTACAACTTTTGTTCTTATTTTGATTTCCTAAAACTAAGATCACTTTAATTCTATAAAATGATTAACAACTAAATTATAATAAAGCAAGAATCTTAATTAATACCTTATTCTGAAACTTGATCATATTCTTGTCGTATCCCTCGGACAATTTCTAAAATTAGTCCGTCTCAACCACCATAGTTACACAAGTGTTCGGTCTCTAATGGTTTTCGCAAAACAGGTTGAGAGAACTCTGTAACTCTTACAAAGAGGGTTAAGCAAGGAATGCTAGCTCCATCAGAGCTCAAGCTTATTTATAATAGGTTTTGGACGTCTTAGTAATTTAATTGAAATTAAATTCTAATTTCAATTAAACTTTAATTAGAATTACAAATAATTCTAATTAAATACTAGTTATACCCCAATAAGATCTAATATCTCCTATTGATCCTTATTTATTAAACACCTTATATTTAATTATAAAGTTTGTTAAACTTTACAATTAAATCCAACTTAATTAAAATATCTTTGCTTTCTTCAACCCGTGTGAGACTCATTAGGTTTCCAAATATGTTAGCAACGGATACAAATTATAACGATAAATCATATTTAAGATTAGATAATTAAACTCCTTTATTTACCACTAATTCTCTAATTAAACAATTTATATCCATATATCAAGATTGGCATATAGTAACATATTACGATCGCATAAATATTTAGGAATGTCAAAGTAGTTTTAACTAATCTTTTTGTGCATGATTTTTTTTTGTATAATTCAATTCTTACATCATACAATGCTCCAATTAGAGATAGACCATGGAATTAATGTCTCCATTTTGAGCCTAATTATATTAGTTCTCTACTATTAGTTATTGATTCAATTAATGACATTTGTAAACTATTTATAAAATTTCATTATACCTTAGCAAATTATTTCCTGAATCATTACTATTCAAGAATAATAGAATATTCTTCCTAATTACTTTAGGGTGATGAATCATATCTTAATCACTCAAGTATCTTTATATAGTTCATACTACATTCAATGACTACCAATTGAACTATCCTTAACTAGAACATGTCATAAGTAGTATCAAAAAATAACAATCCTTATATAAGATAACTTTAGAGCTTTCAAATCAAAGGATCACTTATAGAATCATCATAATGAGATTTTCCATAGACATACAAGTAATGTTCCAAATGGATTTCTCATATGGGATCAATTTAGTGAACTTGTTCTTTAAGAAGCACCTACACATTTGCTCAATTTCCTCCATGCTTCTATTTATAAGATCGACTGCCTCCTTTATAAGAAAAAACATAACATGTTCTAGTCTTTTTACATTCTATTAATGTCTAGTCTTAATAGAACAATAACTAGGAATAATTTAGGGATAATACATAAATGCAATATGAATATCATAATTATAATCTAATCATAATTTCATTTGTAATATATAATAATCCCCTGGATCTTATCACATAAATTTAAATGTGTACAAAATAAAGAATGCCTTTAAATATTTTTCTCACTAAACTATAACCAAATTGATTGGTTGGAAGATATAAACCAATAATCTCCCACTTGTACCAAGCCAATCATTTAAGTATCTTATAACATATCATTATATGACAATCATGCTACTGTTAGGACAATGGCTTAATGAGAAAATTCTACAAGATTCTCCATAGTGAACGCTGTCTTAAATCTTACAACTTTCATCTTAGTTATCATAATAATTAAGAAAAATTGCATAAAAATATCCTTGGATCTTTGATGAGACCTTAGCTCCTTCTACGTGCCTAATGGCTCTAATGTTCCACAATACATTACTATGTTAAACAATGCAAGGAACCTTTCACATTTTGAATGATATTATTGTAAGTAAGATAAATCTTAATTAGGATTTACTTATAAATTACATATCCTTGTCTCCTTAAACTTAAATATCAACTCATACATAAAATAATGGATATCTTTAATACTTTACAAGTATCAGATATCTCAAATACTAAACATCTTTAATACATTATCGATGTACTTAGAATTAAAATAGGTTACCAACTTCCAATCCATCCCTATAGATTTAATTCCTAGAATTAAGATGTCATCTTTTCATATATAATAAAATTTGTTCTTGGACAATTATATTTTTAACAATTGAAAATTAAAAATGTTGTTCTATGAGCAATATGTCTCTGTATACTCCTATTGAAGAGAACAAATATACTCCTACTAACCTTTTTATAGACATGATAAATTCACAATCATCTCCAAAACAAACTCTTTGAATTCATCATGAAAATAAATCTTTCAATTCTTTGTAACCTTTAAAGTATATGTCAAATGTATCAATGAAGATACTAGTTCCAATTGGATGTTAAACTTTACAAGTTTCATCTTACTCCCTTATCTTGAGAACCATTCTCATATAAGTATATATTGAAACAAATAATTTGTTCAATAGGTCTGTAAGATTATATCCAACCTTTTGGATATATCATAACCTTTTATTGCCTAATTTAGTTCTAAACTTAACGGATAATATATGCTTTAACCAAGCATCATACTCTTAAATAATTAACTTTGACTCTTTCAAAGATTTAGCATTTTATATCTAATATGAAATCTTGCTAATTAATCTAATTGGAACTATTGAAGGTAATTTATTATACTAGGCATATCTATAGGAAAAATATTATTACTTCATACAATATCTCATATTATATTTTCCGCTTTATATAAATCCATATTTTTATGGAATTTTGTTGTAAAGGTATTCACTAGAGAATCTCATCCCCTATAGATAATTGAAAATTCCAAACACACCATAACGATCTCATTGAAGTGCTTTAGTATTCTCAATACTTAATTTTTACTTAGATTTAAACAATTTGAAATGTTAAAAATTTTAAATCATTATTTCATTTAATACATATGACTATATAACATAAAGTCATTAGTTATCTAATGAAATATAAGTATTGTCTTTTTATGAATTGTTATTATCTAATACATCACATGTATAAATTTAACAATTCAATACCATTATCATCCTTTCGCTAAAGTTGATTTGGTTATTCTTTAACTTAATAAGTTTCATACTTTTGATACAATTCATAATCTAAAGGATACATATATCCATGTATGTAACTTTATAATTATCATGATGTTGATTTAAACATCATGGAATAAAAGAATAGTCTTGATTAAACAACTTTGTATTCTTTCCATTTATATTAAGCATAAGTCTCCTTTGATTCAATAGATACAAACTATTTGTATAAGATTAAAATCAACTACTTTCACTTAACGATATATTTCTAATCATGCATTAAATATTATAATAATATTGAATCTAAATTCAATATCAAATACTCATAAGCATGAACTAGAAATATATATAATCCCTATCATATCTCGTATAGGCAAGAAAAATTATTTGATCATTTCTTCTTATGATAGCTATTATCATACTATAGCAAGCCTATAGTTGATTTCCATGTTTAAGCTTTTAGTAGGCTAAATTGAATGAACCAATTTCATCAAGGTATTATAACTTTCAACTCTACTCAATGCAATCTTTTGCATCTTATATCATGATATTGACATATATCTTACATGTTGTTATCAAAATTTATGAAACATTAGTCAACTTAAAATGTCATTAAATTTTTTAATCTATATGATTTTGACATATGGCCAAAACTTTGTGACTCGAATCCTCAACAAGGATTATAGAAAAATTAAATAATAGGCATATAATTTCTTATTAAACTTTGAGAACTCTTCTTTAACATAACCTTTGTCCAAGAAATTTGGTTCACCAACTCTTATTACCAACTATACTAAACAAGATAAATTATATTTAGAACAAAAATAAAAAAGTAATAAAAGTAAATAATTGATTATATGCCATGACTACTAAATAATATTAGGGCCTTAATTATGTATTTGTTTATGTCCACTATTTGATTCAAAATAATAGCCCTCACTACTATTCAGAAATATTACTTTAATATTTCCAGTAGGCTAGGCTCTCATTCAAATTTAGTTGATCTTGAGTTTGCTCAACAAACCAACTAAACTTAAATTAAATAAATAACAACTTTATCAATCACATATTATATCACTCCTAGTTAGTTAGGTGATGACTCTTTCCAAAACATGTCTCATACATTATTCCTAATTAACCCTACCTATAACTTCATATGATCATGAGTTTGCTCATCCAAGTCACACAAATTTAGTTAAGTAGAATCCACTGTCATAAGACTAAACATATTTGAGTTAAGGCAACCTTAAGTTTTCTTAATAAGCCTAACAATAAATAGAACTCTGATTCATATTCAAGTTAAAGCGGCTTTAAGTTTGCTCATTAAGCCTAACAATAAATAACACTCTGATTTATTCTTATAATAATGTAAGGCATCAATCATGTTTTAAAACATCTAATTAATATTTTTAACGAGAGATTTAATTTTTTCATCTCATCAAACAGAAAATTACATGTAATAATACCATATACATAAAGCATGCAATTTAACATTCATTATATATATATATATACAACTTATGCACTCATAATCAAATTATATGGATAAAATATCAAGCTTTATTTAATTCTAGTAAATGATCTTAATAATCTAAAATAATATTTTAATCTCTTTAAAAAATGAAATTAAGTTAAACTTATTGATTCCTAGGAAAGCTAAATTCCTATTTTAAATAGAAATTGATTTTGATTTGAAAACAATTTTCAAATCCAATTGAAAACTATTTTCAATTATCTTAACTCCTTTAATAAAATTTATTTGAAAACAAATGTTCACTAAGTTATGCTTTTACTTATTGTAATTTAGAAAAAACTTAATTTTCAAAATTGTATAAGTACCACATTCTAATCGAATTTGAAAATTATTTCTATTCTAATTAGAAATTATTTTTCCTTAATTAGAAAACTATTTCTAATATTAAAAGGAAACTACTTTCAAAATTAAATAAAATACTTTTAAATTTAATTAAGAAAGATTTTTATTCAATTTATTTAGAAATTGTTTCTTTATTTATGAATAATTATTCTTCAAATAAATACGTCACAAATTTAATTTATCTCAATCATATTGAAATAAAATTTTCTTAATTACTTAAGAAAACACTTTTCCTAAGTTTAAGGAGTAAAATTAATTAATTTCAATATAATTGAAACTAATTAACTCGAAACTACTCTCCTAAAATTAAATTAGGAGTCAATCTACTTATTAATTTTATTCATATTAAAAATAATTATTTTAATATTAAATTTTAAATTATCTAACATAATCTAATTATGAAAGACAACACTTTTAAAATTTTGCTTGATTCTAGTTATTGATTTGATAATTTTATTTAATAATTCAACTCCTTTGAAAACTAAACTAAATTCCAAAGTATTCCTAATAAAATAACCCTTTGAAAATAATTTTTAAACAATTAGAAAACACTTTATAAATTTATTAGAGATTTTAAATAATTTAATCTGAATTAAAGTAATTTAATTAAAATTAAGCCCTAAAACATATAAAAATAAAATAAAAATGTGTGGGACTGTTTAGCATGTGCAGTCCTTTCTATGAGACATGTGAAATCAGCCAACTTGGGGCATTGACTATCCACTCTAGATGCACTTTCCTAACAGACATACATGCAATTATTTTTCATAGATTAGGTTTCTCTGTGCTTTTGCATTGTTGCATGCTAGATTTTTATCCTGTCATCATTCGCCTTGTTTTCTTCTACACCTTCAGCTCCTTCTAGATTGCTTCTACCTCCTTTAGTACTTTCCTATCTTAGGCAAGTTTTGCCTATGTGAGCTGGGTGACTATCGCCTAATTGCCATTGGCCCCCTCCTTCATTAATAACTATGCCCACCGTTGGTGATGACTCACTTATTCACACCACAAAAATAGTACACAATTACCCCTATAGATCGTCGCTAGCCACACTACAACAGACGGTCCCTTTGGCGATGATTTCTTTGACGAAGAAATAAACTTCGTCACCAAAAGAGAGCATATTGCGACGTTAAAAAGAAGTCGTCACTAAAGCATGACATTTACTAACAAATACAAAAAACTTCACAGAAGTAAAAACCTTTAGCGACAAATAGAAACAATCGTCGCTAAATGCTAAATATTTAGTGACGATGAAGATACATCTTCACCAAATGTAGAACAATGGTTGACGATTTATAATATTCGTCTCTAAATATGAAAAAGGCGACGTTTTACAACAACGTCACCATAACTTATCAAACATGTAGCAACGAATCCTGTAAATCGTCACCAATAGTTGAAATTTAGTGACAAAAATTTTATTTAGTCTCAAAAGCTTAAACATTCAGCAACAATTGTCTATCATTGTCATTAAATGTTAAGTATTCAGCGACGATATTTGGTAATTGTCACTAAATGGCGCGCATACAGTGACGAATTCTTGAAAACGTTGCTAAATACTTACATTTGGTGACGATTTATAGAAATCATCGCTAAATGATTGACATTTTCATAAATTATTAAACTAACATTTTTATAATCTATCATAGTTAAGATATGTTATATTGGAGATTTTATTTGAGTGTTTACAACATAATATTAAAAAATGACAACATAATTTTAAGTGTTAAATAATAGTATTAATTAATTATTAGTATTTACAAAATTGGGAAAATAATTTACAAAAATGTTTATTAATTTTATGAATATAATAATATGATAAATGAGAACAATACAGTTATAGAACAATACAGTACGAACTTCGAATTAGAAGTTACCCAATCCATACGCTTGTAGAATTATACCAATAACAGTCCACATTCAATAGTACGCAACTTGACCCCTAAGTGGCAGATATGTTGTTTGACAAATTATTACAGATATAACAATAAATAAACTTTAAACCTGAGTTCAGTTAATTGACTCGCTAACTGACAATGATATAAATATTTTTTTGGATTCCAAGTAACATGAGAGTTGGTAAAGTTAAATGAGCCCCGGATGTCTGGATTCCTTAGAAGCACCCTTGCACATTCGAACGCACCAATTGAAATAGTAATAGTTGTTCCCTTAATAGTTGGGTTTTTTACACCCTCTTGCAATAGCTTTTTCCCTATAGCTAACTGAGATGAGGATGGAGTAAATAAGTTGCTATATTTAGTACCTAAAACATAAACAATATAGAAGTTAGATATTGTCATATTAGTAAACCATTAAATGAACTGAAATTGTAGTGACATGCATACATGCATAAGTAGACGAAGTATTCGGAATTGACAAATTTTTCCAATCAGCCGATTATCTTAATCCTTTATAGAGTCTTGTGACATCGCTCCTGCCTCCTTAGGCATACATGTCACCTTCAAGACTGAAGGCAGCTTAAAACAACATATAGTATAAACCATCAAATGTAAATATATATAATAGCTTCATAAAAGAAAATGAGATGTACATAATAAGGAATGTGACATTGTTCAGATGATACTAAACACCTTAAAGCGCAATGGAAGGCTTACGATGATTAGTGTATAAACTAAAGATTTCATTTTCAGTGTTGGTTTGCTCAACAGGGACAATTTTGCCACATTCCTCCCAACGGTATGAATTAGTGCCATCCAGAACTAGTCTCCATGGCAACATTCCTTCATGTGATTAAACGTTAAACGTCAGTGGGAAGATGTGTTTAAAAAAATAACAAAGATAGACAGTAAATCATCTTCAAAACACAATCATAAACATAACTCATACATCAAATGCATAATTAAAAACTCATAATAAACACTTAAAGGATTTTAGTGAATAATCATAATAAGCATGAAGTCACATGAGGTATAAGTACTAAACAATGCAACTTTTCTGATGATTGAGCCCCCTAAATCAGGACAGTAACACACATTGTTGGCACAATCTACCTATTTTGATTTGTTAAAGAAAATACCCTTTGCTTCACAAGATTAAAGGAAAGCCCAAACTCATAAATGGCAAGCAGGATGCATTTATATAAGTTCCTCAGTACGCAAAATCCAGAAACAAGTTAAGAAGATTCAGTAACAGTGAGGTCAAAAAAACCGATTTGACTCTGAAAACTAACTTAGCATAATCCAAATTGTCCAATGACAATATCCAAATAATTACACACAAAGAAATAACATGAAAATTAGAAAACATCATATACAAAAGACAAAGTCCATATCTACCATAGAATATTAGAAATCACAACTCTTCTATTTAACAATGATAAAATACTTGTATTCTTTGAAAACGTTATCTCAAGAGCCAAATGCAAACACCACAAATCTAGTAGTCATGAGGGTAGACTATGGCAA
Organism: Erythroxylum echinodendron; assembly: GCA_027575705.1. Taxonomy (NCBI): domain Eukaryota; kingdom Viridiplantae; phylum Streptophyta; class Magnoliopsida; order Malpighiales; family Erythroxylaceae; genus Erythroxylum; species Erythroxylum echinodendron. The sequence continues at coordinate 25,695,388 of JANZXR010000005.1, forward strand.
ACCAAGATTGACAAACAAAGTAAAGATCTCGTTCGTTAAAGATGTAGAAAAGCTTCATAACAGGACATTGAAAATACAACAGATAGTAAAAAAGAAGACATGAACATAGATCATGTCTTGATGATTGACCTCACTTTGATATGTGAGTAAGGCATCGGCGATTGCTGGTATGTAGGAGACGTTTTTGGATTTCAAAAGACTACTTGAACGAGAACCTTAAGAAGGATTTTATGTTGTGTGAATTTGAAAACCTAATACAAAATGACGTCGTTTATGTAGTTTAGGTAAACGATGTCGTTTATTGTTTGCTTTAGTTTTTTGGAAGTAGTCTTAAATAATTTAGTACGATTTCATGTATTTAGTCGACAATTGTCAAATGGAGCAGCTAATACATGGTTCCTCGCTAAAGGCCTTTGGTTCATAAATACTTTTTAATAAATTTATTTTCCTATTCTAAATAAAACATAATTTGAATTTCAAATTAAATGATTCATTTGAAAACTATTTGGAAATTAATAATTGTCAATGTGTTGGGAATAAAATTGTTAGATATTTGAAGGCTTTTCAATAGATTTTTTCGAAGAAATGGTTAAGTTGGGAGTTTTGTATGTATGGTTTTGATTGTTAGATTCGGGTCTTTTAAAATGCATACAAGTTTTATATTGATAGAAGAGAGAAAAGGGGGATAAAAATGTGTTCTAAATCTTCGATGAATAAAATGTATTGATCTAAGAATAACTAGACAAAATTGTCTGTATGAAAGTTGTAGCTCTTTCTCTTAGCTTTCCAACGACATAAAGACTGTAATTTTTGGACTTTGGAATAGAAAGATATGAGGTTTAGAATTTGGAGTGTTTTAATAGTTGGACCCAACTATTTTACGATGAACACAACATTAGTACCCAAAGCATGTCCTTTTGCGATGAATAATAGTATTGTCACAAAATGTGACCTATCAGAATAATATAACTACATCAATTTTAGCCTTTTGGTAAACTTATTGGCGATGATGATTATATATCGTAGCTAAAGGTTTGCATTTCACGATGATTCCTTGATTCTTCACAGAATGTTACAACGTTTAAAAAAATTATCTGACAAACGACGTTGTCCCACTTCATTTTTTATCAGACCCGCCTTCTTACCCCTCCTTATCCCTCCCTCCCATATGTTCTCTATAAAATTCCTACGTTTTCTCCTACGATTTCTTCAGCACATCCCTCTCCATTTCTTGTCCATTTTCGGTCTCTATATTCGGTTGTGGATTGTTCTTCACTGCATGTGGTAAGTTTTGTTTCATTTTTTCTGGGTTTGGTTGTGAATGTGTTGAAGACCTGAATTTGAAATTGTGTGCTAATGTCTTCAAATTGTTGAGTTTTTTCCATGAATTGAGATGTTATATTGTTATGTTTTTATTGCATTGTGTTAGGTATGGTGAAGAAAGGCTTAAGAATGAATGAATTGTTGAATACGTGGGTATCTTCTGTTCAACTCACATGGTTTCGATGAAAGTCCTCACCCAACCTAAATGTGATAAAATGTGCTATATATTGTTCATGATTCAATGCTATATATTGTGTGATGCTTCTTTGAAGAAACAAGTGAAAAGAGTTCATCCCGTAGTTAATTGTGAGAAGGCAAGTGTCCGACCCCATTTCTGGAGTCTGACTCAGACTTGCTTGCTCTGATACCATAGCTGTTAGACCCCGCTTTCCTTAGTCTAACTCTTTCATGCATGCAGATTTTCTTAATACATAAGTTATCTCCCAAAGAGAACACCTTGACCACTATCGGATTATCTTCTCAAACTCCCCTTTTCTAGT
>JANZXR010000005.1:25698340-25713152 GCA_027575705.1 Erythroxylum echinodendron
TTGACAATGCTCTTTACTACACACTTTTTAGTTCAGTGTGAACTTTCCAAACAACTTGACTTCCGGCTCAAGCTACATCTCACAATTGATTTATTTTCCCGGCACAAATCTTACCTCCAAGTGATTCTTCTCTAATCACTCAGCTCACGACAATAACAACGATAGAAATGAAATAGTAACTCTCAGTACAGCTGAATACAATTAGAATATGCTAAGAAGCAAACTGAGAGCAATAATAGAATAATCTGAATACAAAGCATCACTCGTAAATTAGATAGCATATAAAAACACAGTACAAACAGAAACTGTAAACTCTTTTGAAGCATACAAATTCAGAAGTCAAAATCATCTTGATTTGGCTTCGGTGAAGTCAACATAGCAGTATAAAGCCTGAGCCTATCCTCTCCCATAGAAGAACTCCGTGATAAGGGCCTCCGAGGCCTTATAAACGACAAGGAAGTAAGCGTTAGTCGATGCTTATACCTTCTCCAAGCCAACTGAATTGCCACGGCTGCCCAAGTTCTCCAGCCAGGTGAATAGTACCTTGCACTTCTCTTCACTTTCTCATTCACAAATGTGTACCTAAAATGTTGTGTTACATACTTCACATCTTCAGCTTCTAGCCCAAATGCCTCTGTAGTCTCAAGAGTAACAAGTGTTGATGAAGATGGCGGTAAACGATCCACAAAGGGTCTTCTTAGGCACCATGAGAGGAGCTCATCGCCACTGAAATTTCCAGGGCCAAGCATACAGTAGCTCTTCACACCATCTCTTAGGACTTGGCTACTTTGGAGATGTCCTCTCACTACAAACAACATTCTTTGCACAGGGTCTCCCTCTCTTGTTACCTACATGAAACCAAGGTTTAGAAGTACTACAACATTTTCAATAAGCCTCCCTTTACAGATATCCAGTAGAATTAATTGATACAAGCACGTTCAGCTATATTTATGTCCATAGAACTGGAACTTACTGTTTCTCCCTTGGTAAAAATTAGAGACTTCACGCGGTCACAGATGTTCTCTAGGACAAGATCATCCATATGCTGGAATAGTGGAACCTGAAACAAATGGACAACCTTCTAAGTTTTTAGCTTGGAGACTTCAACTAGAAATGAATGCGCAAGTAGTTTTGAAGACATTGGAAAACAATAAGAAGTGTATCTAATAATATAAGCTTTCAAGTTGCATTCCTCTGTAATGTTATACCAAATCATACACTCAGGTTTTAGTGATTGTTACGACTACTGCTGACTCAAATTATGTCCATTGAAGCAGCAAAAGTGTGCATTTATTTAAAAGCTTTATACCTGCCTCACTAAATCTAGGCAGAGATAGTACTTGATGTCCCTTCGGAGGCCCTCAGGGTAGTTTCGAATCATCTCAGTTTCATCTACGCCACGCATGGCTGCCCACCGCTGGCGCTCATAGTTGCGAACCCGCTGCCGGAATCCTTGAGGCAACTGCCTCTTCTTCATCCACCACTCTATATTTCTCATCTTAAGTTGCATTGCTTGTTTCTTGGATGTTGTTGCATGCAAGAATACCTTTATATTCCCAATCAGCATGGTCACTAATACCAGTCCACTTGTTAGCACTATTATGTTGAAAATGACTTCCGACCATTCTGTCGTGCTCTCCAAATTCCCGAAAGTGCTGCCAGTAACACCAATTAAACACACATCAATTAAAAGATGAGGTGTTTAGTTAATTTAAGCATCAACTAAACGCACCTTAGTGTCATTAGGGCCCAAAATATTGGAAAGAGTATCTTTTCCAATCTGTTATCATTTTTGACAAGTTGAACAGTCCAGTGATATGCTCCATATCCATAGTTATCTCCACTATCATCCAGGCAGGTACTCCTAACTTTGTTGTTTTGTGCCCATTGCAGTCTAAGTCTATCTGTGATCTTACTTTCTGTCCCGTAGTAAATAGCTTCCTTACAAGATAACAACCTTATCCCGCAACCATTTGTTGCTCTGCATTGTTCTCTCAAGCATTTGGCCGCCCTCTGTATTCCCAATAAGTACCAGCATGCACCTGCTGCCTGTATTTTATGAAAAAAAAAAAAAGGACCCCAAGTGTTTTATAATAACACTACTAAAAATTGTTCTGCTGAGATTGCTTTTTCATTGCTTTCTGGCCTGCATGCTTTTGTATGCATTTTGTTGAATATATCATATAGTTTGTATTTACCTCCGGATTATTTTTATTTTTTATCATTTTCTAAAATAGTTGCGATTCCTGTAACATTTTAAAGTTTCATTATAACCATAACCCTCAGTTGAAAATCTTGTAAGTACCAAGTTACTATGCATATACAGTGTCATGACATAAATATTTATAAAAACTTCAACACAAATGTGACTTTAGGACACCTATTAACATTTTCCCTTTGCACTATTAAACCAGAAAGCCAAAACTATCGACCACCTCAATGTGAATAACTAGTTGAATCCTTTTAAAATTTACGGGAGAATCCTAAGTAAACTCAATGTTCCCTACTGTTTTTGTGAAAACAATTCAACTTGTAGATACTGTTCTTTTATTCTTTCTTTTGGTGCTGCGTCATCCTTTTCCTTTTATGTAGCTTCACTAGCAACTATATAGAGGTCCCAAATCTAAGGCTATGTACAGGAACCCCTCTGTCCATGCCGGCGAGAGGACAGATAAAGTTGGAAGCTTTAAAGTTACTTGAGCATCAATAATCTGTTTTTATGTCAAAAAAAAGCAGGAAGTCTAGACCTGACTTTTGATACATTGCTTAAATGTTCAGTAACATGAAAAAATATAAAAAGAAGGAAAAGGGGAGTTTTAAAGTTTCTGGATGAAAAGATTGAGAGGTATAATTTAGATGATAAAGTTCAACTTACATGCGATGCAACGAAGTAGGCGATCATGTTTAGGGCAATTCCCCACCAGACAGTCCCAAAGATGTAGCCGGAAACATTTTGCATGCGGCGGAGGAGGCGAACGGAGTGGTAGATTTTAGGAAGGTATTGGAAGAGGAATGTTATCAGAAGAACTGTCATCAACACAGTTACAGATCCTTGCTCCAATAATGTTGGAACTGCCACCCATAGGACAATCTGCGAATGTTGATGTTGTCAAGTACAACGTTTTCTGATGAGTAAGTAGAATTCATGCGATTAACTACTTGGAACATGAAATGATTCTTAGAAAGAATTTAACAGATTTATATGGCCTTGACTTAGAACTACTTGGAACATGAAATGATTCTAAGAAAGAATTTAACAGATTTATATGGCCTTGACTTAGCACGACAGGACGATAAAACTTGGCAGACACAGAAGACGAAAGTATAAAACTTTGCCTCTGGTGTTGATAATTTTCTGTTTCTGGTTTATGAACTAGCTAGGCAAGAAGAGTATATACCTCATAGCAAGTTAAATAGAGAAATAAAACGTAGAGATACAAAAACCAAATGTTCGTCAGGCAAATAAGAGCTTGTAAGTGTAAGTGAGTGATGACATACATTTCAAGATAAGTGCTGAGAGAAACTCGGGGACCACACAAGAAAACATGTTAGTTACAAGAGAAGATACCTTGTCTAAGTTTGCAACATGGAAAATATGTCAATAAAACATATGGAAAACAGTATCATTTCAGACAGTAGTTTATTTTTTCCCTCAAAAATCAAAATTCTATTTTGAAGAAGAAGAGGGTAAGGTTTCTCCTCAGCTCAAAATATAATTCAAACGTAGAGAAATGCTATGTTTTTAAAACCTAAAAGTGAAACTATTTTCCGTCCGAAGACTAACTACAACAATCATACCAAATAATTGATGTTCTCTCCGTCGGTCCTATGTTTTGGACAAACGTCAAGTAGCGACAGGTCAAATACATGATAATATAAACATAGAATATGGTGGAACAAGGTTGCTTCAATTCTATATGCTCCGACGTAAGACTATAAGAAAAAGACACCCTAGAAGAGTTCGTTCAAAAGTCTTTCCGATAACCAAAGCTTTCGTGTGCAAATTATTCCATGCTTTCCAGTTTCCATCTTTTACCCCTTGCAATTATGAAGAAAAGACACGGATATAGTTACGTCACGTGGACTCATTGTCATTGCACTCTGTAATAACATGCATATGTCAGCTGCCCTAAACACTATCATACAAATGGCACCTACCCCAAGAACCATGTCATGTTTCGTTGTATGGTTGTCATAGTAAATCAGATGCTGGTCATCGTTTGAAAATGGTGGCGATATCACAAGGCCATTACCAATTGAGAATTAGAGGAGCTAGAGAAGAAGATTTTCACCTGAGGTATGGGGGCAATGACAAACAGATCGAAGAAAAGTCCTTTCTTAGCCTTCAAATATTTGACAACCGTGGAGATATGGCCAGCCGTTTGTGGGCTGCCTGCCTCTTTCTTATCGCCACCGTCAGCGGCAGTGCCACCACCGTACAATTTCTTGACCATTTTGAGCCGCAACCATAAGTTCCACAATTGCAAAGCATCGGTCATGCACCGGAGAACCGTGACGGTGACCGCGAACCACCCGTCCACAAAGAGACACAGACAAGTCCCGCTTATGGAAAGAGCGTAGAAGAAGAGCGGGTCCACAAAAAGACCGGTGGCACACACAAGAAGAAAAACCCTATTCCATTCTCGGAACCATTTAGCTCTAGGGTGCAAACCTTGCCCCAGTTTCCACCGTGTTTTCAGTCTCCGGCCACCGGCACACATGAAAAACATATTCTTGCATAAGGATGTTTCGTTATGAAGCTCCTCGTCATGTTTCAATTCCTCCTCCATTTCTTCATTATCCTCATCTCCTTCGCTCCGGCAGCTTTCACTATCTGAAAAACATTGCATATTCATTGCAGTTGATGCTTGTCGCTGAGCAGAAGCCATGAAGAGAAGAAAGAAGTGAAATGGCTAGAGGTTGGACAGAAACATGTCCATTAGTACTGGAAAGCACATAAAACAACTTAGAACGTGGGTCGATAGGACCTACGAGTAAGGCGCAGACAATTTGTTGGATTTTACCATATTGCCCTTGATTGTATTAGGACTGACGTTTTAAATAAAATTTAAACCACTCATATTTATGAGTTGTTTCTTCACCAATTAACTCCCAACTCCTGATCCATATCCACGCAATGTGCGGTCCTGGAAAATGAAAATGATACGTACCTCATCTATCGACATGATTGAATGAAAAACTATTTTTTTTCTACTTTATTTTTTAGCGTATCTTTTTTATTGTCTAATAAAGAATTGAAAATTATCTCTATTTATTTGTTTTTTTGGTTGAAAATTAAAAACCATATTGCTAAAGTAGATTACTGTTGCTTGCCCGTTATTATAAAGAAGCTTGCTTGGCGAAGCTGTCGAAAATGTGGATGAACGGCTCGCTCATTTCATGTCGTGTCATGTCAAGGCTTGATAGACAAGTGTCAAAAATCTAATTCAATATTTTGTGCCATTAAATTAGCATTATCGCCAAGTTTGTTTGTACGTGCTATCGCCGATTGAGGCAAGTAGGCAACTCAACTTCCTTAAGAACTAAAGTTTTTCTTTTTTTCAAGTTAAAAGATATTGAATTAAATATCTGAACCCTAATTCTTCAATGCAAATATTCTTAAAATTATCCTCCTCCATTTTCTTAGACCTTTCAATAATGAATACATGTATGAGCCTCCAAATGATGAATATCACCATCTCCCTTTATGATTACCAAATATTCTCTACCATGATCATGTCTCGAACAATGTTGGTTTATGAACTCACATTGTCTCTTTTTAGGCCCGGACCAAACTATATTCCTCTAAGAATTATTATTTGCTTCATATTTTTGCTTGAAATGTCATCTAACTTTTTAATAATCTCATCTCATGTTCAATTTATCACGATTATCTAAAAATAGAAATTAAGATAAACAAAGTAGTATGACAAAAATCAAGAAAATTACTTATGAAAATATGTGCATTTTTGTTGGTTTATATCCTACCGCCAATCGCTTTAGTTGTAGTTTAGGGACAAAATATTTAAAATCATTTTTTAATCTTATATATGTTTAGATGTATATGATAAAATTCATCGCATAATTATACATTACAAATAAAATTATAATTATGAGATTCATATTGTATTTATGTATTATTCCTAAATGTTTCCAGTCATTGTTTTATTAAAAATGGACATTAATAAAACTTAAAAAGACTAGCACATGTTTTTTTTTCTTATGAAGGGAGAACTCGTTCTAATAGATTAAAATATGAAGATACTTAAACAAACGTGTGAGTGCTTATTAGAGAACGTGTTTACTGAACATACTTGATATGAGAAATCTATTTAGAATATTACTTGTATGTCTAGTGATCTTTTGACTTGAGGACTTCAAAGTTATCTTATATAGGGATTGCTATATTTTGATATTACTTATGGTCTATTTAATCATGGATTGTTCAATTAGTAGTCATTAGATGTAGCACGAAATATATGGAAATAGTTTTGTGATCAAGATATAATTTATTGCCCTAAAGTAATTAGAAAAAATGTTTCGTTGTTCTTGATTAGTATTGATTCGAGAAATCCTTAGCCATGATAGAATGACATTTTGTAAATAATTTACAAATTTTATTAATTGAATCGATAGCTAATGACAAAGAACTAATATAATTAGACTAAAAATAAAGTAGATATTAATTTCATGCTTTGTGTCTAATTAGATCATTAGTTAAGGAAATGATTGAATTATACCAAAAATCATGCATGGAAAGGTTAATCAAAATGACATTGACATTCCTAAATATTTGAGTGGTCATGATGCGTTGTTAGACTCCAATCTTAATTTGTGATTATAAATTGTTTAATTGAAGAATTAAAGATAAATTAAAAGGAGTTTTAATTTTTCTACTTGTAATTATGAATTAGAATTAGAATTTATAATTATTGCTAACATATTTGGGAGCCTAATGGGTCTTGCATAAAAAATAGTTGAAGAGAGGAAAGATATTTTTATCAAGTTAAACTTAATTGTAAAGTTTGAGAAATTTTATGATTAAAAATGAGATATTTAATAAATAAGGATCAATATGAGATATTGGATCTTATTGGGCATAATTGGTATTTAATTAGAATTATTTGTAATTCTAATTAAAGTTTAATTAAAATTAGAATTTAATTTCAATTAAATTACTAAAATATCCTAAACTTATTATAAATAGGCTTAAGCTCTAATGAAGCTAACACTTCTTACTTAACCCTCACAATAAGAGTTATAGAGTTCTCTCAATCTGTTACGTAGATACCGTTAGAGGTCGGATACTTGTATAGTTACGGTGGTTGAGATAGACTAGTTTTGAAAATAGTTCGAGGGATGTGATAAGATAAGGATCAAACTTCAAAATAAGGTATGAATTAAGATTCCATTTTATTAAGATTTATGCGTTAATGATGTCATAGAATTAAAGTGATCTTAATCATTTCATAGAATTAAAGTGATCTTAGTTTTCAGAAATTAAAACACAAAAAGCTTCATAATTATTCCACTTCGATCAATATTCATCCCAGTTTCCCAGCAATTTTATGCATATCACATATCGCTACACTTAAGCTTTTAACATTTCTCAAAGAACTCAAATTCAATCACTCTTAACTTAAATAAGTAGCAATTCTAAGAGAAATTAAATAAATCAATTGAAAATAAAGACTAATCGTCTGGTTGATTACATTAGTAACTTGGATCATTTTGTTTCTGCTTATGGTAAAATATAATAAGAATTAGTTTCTCATAAGTCTTTAACAACTATAATATACTTTCATCATTTAAAAATAAGATTTCTTCATTCCTAACATTAAGTATGAGTTGACCTTCTCTAATATTTGTTATGAGTTGACCTTCTCTAATATTTGTTATTGCACTTGATATAGTAAATAAGGGTCTACTTACGATTAGGACTTTTAGCAAAGAAGGCCCTACCTAGGATTAGAAATTTTTTCTCATCCTTTTTAATATCTATACTATAAAAATATGTTAGGAATTTGAACCTATTAATTTTTATTATCATGTTCGCATTAACATCCCTAAGACTTTTCATCGAGCTATTAGCCAGATATGTTACTCTCTTTATAAATTCTAATTCATCTATTCCAATTCTTTTTAGCATGATATAGGACATTATATTAATATTTGCTCTTAAATCAGTTAAATGTATCATTAATATAGATACCATTAATAATGCAAGAATACTAAAAATCCCTGGATTGCTCATTAATACTATAATGTTTTGGAGGATCTCGGTGTTGCCTTCCTTTGATTTTTTCTCTGTGATTTCCTCATCTAGATCCTTCTCTTTTAGATCTTCTTCATACTACTGCTAAGTACTGGTTTCTTCCTCCTTAACTATCTGCAGTCATCTTGCAGGATAAAGAATTATTGGTTAATACTCCCCTATAATCCTTACCTTATTATCTTCTTCCTTTTCTATACTGACCAACTCCTCATCCCTTAGGAAAAATTCTTTAAATTCTTCCTTGGTTTATGTAAGATATCATTGGGCAATGTGCCTTGTGGTCTTTTAGTTATAACCATTTTTAGTATACTAATTTGAACTTTGTTCTTTTAGTTATAACTATAGTCACTAGACCAATTTGAACTTGAAGAGTCCTTATCAAAGTTCTATGGTTTTAGAATTAAGAAGTATTATCTTGTGTAGAGTCTCTCATCATCTCTTCTAAACTTGGGTGCTTATCTCTTTTGCATATGTTGTTAAAATCCTAATAGGAGCTATCTTTAAGCTTATTAATTACTTTGGGAAATTTTTAGGTGATTTCTCTTCCCTGAATTATGTTTTGTTATAGGGATCTTTTTTTAACCTTTGTAAATTTTTAATAGAATCTATTTGATCTACTAATATATTTATAGGATTATCAACTTGATAATTTATATCTTAGTGTTGTCCCCACATAATTCATATCTTATAACTTGAATGATCCTTGATGGTGAGATCAAGTTGTATAATCTATTACCTCTATATGAGTTGTCAAAGCAGTTATGGCATATATATTATCGATTTATGTCGATCTATTCATTTTAACCCTTTTTTTTACTACCATTGGTAGTTATCCATTTGGTAGTTGTCCATTATCATCTCTTCTTTCAACTCTGGGGTTGCGTTCGGAGTCTTAATGTTTAACAATTCTATTCGTTAAGTGTCTATCATCTACTTTGTATACTTAACCAAACCATTTTTAGATGATTGTACTTACATCCATATCAGCAGATATTTCTTTAAAAGACTTTCCTATATAGTGAATGATAAGGCATGTAATGTTATCAACCATTGCTTTGCCTAATCTCTTAGTATAATTAAGAATATCCTCAGCCTGATGGGATCTTTAGTTGACCCAATAATCTTGAACGTGCCATAAATATTCAAGAAATTGATGATATGTGTGTTGGGATATTCTTTTAGTAATCCACTGACTTGTACATTCCATTACAGTTTCTGATTATTAAAGTTGCTCTAAAAGTAATTAATATTAACCTTAGATATAAATCCATTCTCTTTATTAAAAATGGAGTTAAATATGGGCACTATAAGACATGGATTCTCTGTCTTCTTATAAGAAATTAATTGAATCACTTGTTTAAAGAGTTAAGTGAGTCATTTATAAAAGGAGCATGTTTTGTTTTTTCCTTATGAAGGGAGAACTCGATCTAATAGATTAAAGTATGAAGATACTTAAACAAACGTGTGGGTGCTTATTAGAGAATGTGTTTACTGAACATACTCGATATGAGAAATCTATTTACAATATTTATTGTATGTCTAGTGATCTTTTGACTTGAGGACTTTAAAGTTATCTTATACAGGAATTGTTATATTTTGATATTACTTAAGGTTTATTTAATCATGGATTGTTCAATTAGTAGTCATTAGATGTAGCATGAACTATATGGAGGTAGTTTAGTGATCAAGATATAATTCATTACCCTAAAGTAATTAGGAAAAATATTTCGTTGTTCTTGATTAGTATTAATTCAAGAAATCCTTAGCCAAGATAGAATGACATTTTGTAAATAATTTACAAATGTTATTAATTGAATCGATAGCTAATGACGAAGAACTAATATAATTAGACTAAAAATAAAGTAGAGATTAATTTCATGCTTTATATCTAATTAGAACATTAGTTAACAAAATGATTGAATTATAAGAAAAAATCATGCATGAAAAGGTTAATCAAAATCACTTCGACATTCCTAAATATTTAGGTAGTCATGATACATTGCTAGATGTCAATCTTAATTTGTGATTATAAATTGTTTAAATGAAGAATTAAAGATAAATTAAAAGGAGTTTTAATTTTTCTAATTGTAATTATGAATTAGAATTATAATTTATAATCATTGTCAACATATTTGGGTATCTAATGGTCTTGCATAAAAAAATAGTTGAAGAGAGGAAAGATATTTTAATCAAGTTGGACTTGATTGTAAAGGTTAAGAAACTTTATGATTAAAAAATAAGATATTTACTAAATAAGGATCAATATCATATATTGGATCTTATTGGGCATAATTGGTATTTAATAGGAATTATTTGTAATTATAATTACATTTTAATTAAAAATAGAATTTAATTTCAATTAAATTACTAAAATATCTAAAATATATTATAAATAGACTTAAGCTCTAATGAAGCTAACACTTCTTGCTTAACCCTCACAGTAAGATATAGAATTCTCTCAATCTGTTATATGGATACCGTTAAAGGTCAGATACTTATATAGCTATGGTGGTTGAGATGGACTAGTTTTGAAAATAGTTTGAGGGATACAATAAGATAAGGATCAAATTTCAAAATAAGGTATGAATTAAGATTCCACTTTATTATGATTTATGCGTTAATCATTTCATAGAATTAAAGTGATTTTAATCATTTCATAGAATTAAAGTGATCTTAGTTTTTTGAAATTAAAATAAAAAAAGTTTCATAATTATTCCACTGCAATCGAGATTAGATCTCATCCTGATTTCCCAACAATTTTATACATGTCACATATTTTTACACTTAAGCTTTTACCAGTTCTCAAAGAACTCAAATTCAATCACTCTTAACCTAAATAAGTAGCAATTCTAAGAGAAATTAAATAAATCAATTGAAAATAAAGACTAATCGTCTGCTCGATTACATTAGTACCTTGGATCATTTTGTTGTTGTTTATTGTAAAATATAATAAGAATTAGTTTCTCATAAGTCTTTAACAACTATAATAAGCTTTCATCATTTAAAAATAAGATTTCTTCATTCCTAAGCTTAAGTATGAGTTGACCTTCTCTAATATTATTACTGCACCTGATATAGTAAATAAGGGTCTACCTAGGATTAGGAATTTTAGCAAAGAAGGGCCTACCTAGGATTAGAATTTTTTTCTCATCCTTTTTAATATCTATAATATAAAAATATGTTAGGAATATGAACCTATTAATTTTTATTATCTTGTTTGCATTAACATCCTTAGGACTTTTCATTGAGCTATTAGCCAGATATGTTACTCTTTTTATAAATTCGAGTTCATCTATTCCAGTTCTTTTTAGCATGATATATACATTATATCAATACTTGCTCTTAAATTAGTTAAATGTATTATTAATATAGATACCACTAATAATGAAAAAATACTAAAAATCCCTGAATTGCTCATTAATAGTATAATGCTTTGGAGGATCTTAGTGTTGCCTTCCTCTGATTTTGTCTCTATGATTTCCTCCTCTAGATCCTTCTCTTCTAGATCTTTATCTTTTTTATCTTCTTCATACTACTAAGTAATAGTTTCTTCCTCCTTGATTATCTGCAATCATCTTGCAGGATAAAGAATTATTAGTTGATACTCTCTTATAATCCTTACCTTGTTATCTTCTTCCTTTTCTATACTGATCAACTCCTCATCCCTTAGGAAAAATTCTTTAAATTCTCCTTTGGTTTACGTAAGATATCATTAGGCAATGTGCCTTATGGTCTTTTAGTTATAACCATTTTCAGTAGACCAATTTGAACTTTGTTCTTTTAGTTATAACCATAGTCACTAGAACAATTTGAATTTCAAAAGTCTCTATCAAAGTTCTATGGTTTTAGAATTAAGAAGTATTATCTTGCGTAGAGTCTCTCATCATCTCTTCTAAACTTGGATGCTTATCTCTTTTGCATATGTTGTTGAAATCCTAATGGGGGCTATCTTTAAGGTTATTAATTACTTTGGGAAATTTTTAGGTGATATCTTTTTCATGAATTATGTTTTATTGTAGGGATCTTTTTTTAAACCTTTGGAAATTTTTTATGGAATCTATTTGATGTAATAATTCATTTATAGGATTATTAGCTTGATAGTTTATACCTTAGTGTTGTCCCCAGATAATTCATAGCTCATAACTTGAATGATCCTTGATGGTGAGATCAAGTTGTCTAATCTATTACCTCTATAAGAGTTGTCAAAGTAGTCATGGCATATATATTATAGATTTATGTCGATCTATTCATTCTAGCCCTTTTTTACTACCATTGGTAGTTGTCCATTATCATCTCTTCTATCAACTCTAGGGTTGCATTTGGAGTCTTAATGTTTAGCAATTCTATTCGTTAAGTGTCTATCATCTACTTTGTATACTTGACCAAACCATTTTTAGATGTTTGGACTTACATCTATATGAGAAGATATTTCTTTGTAAGACTTTCATATATAGTGAATGATAAGGTATGTAATGTTATCAACCATTGCTTTGCCTAATCTCTTAGTATAAATAGGAATATCCTCAGCCTTATTAGATCTTTAGTTGACCCAATAATCTTGAACGTGCCATAACTATTCAAGAAATTGATGATATGTGTGTTGGGATATTCTTCCATAAATCCACTGAATTGTACATTCCATTAGAGTATCTGATTTACATTAAAGTTAATCTAAAAGTAATTAACATTAACCTTACATATAGATCCATTCTCTTTATTAAAAATGGAGTTAAATATGGGCACTATAAGACATGGATTCTCTGTCTTCTTATAAGAAATTAATTGAATCACTTATTTAAAAAGTTAAGTGAGTCATCTATAAATGGAGCATCAGTAATTAATTTCATAACCTCAAATTCTAGAAGTAACTAAAAGCTTATGATTTATTGACAAAGGCGGTAATCCAAATCCTTTTCTTGTAAGTAAATACCAACATCAACTTTTTATGGTCTTCAATTATCAATTTAAAAAAAATCTGGGAAGACTGATTTTAAAACTTATATGTATTTAACTTGATGGTCATATGGTTAATAACTTTACTCCTTACGTCAGTCTCATAAATTCAAATTTTATGAAAGAGTGTGTGAAATTTTTTTAAGTACATTACATAAACCAAACCTTCCTTATAAATTCTAGACCAAAATATTCATTGATACACAAATTGGCTCGAGGGTAGGGAGCATCAATTAATGTCTAAAAAATAATGGTTTAGTTAAAATTTAATATAAATTTCATAAAATAATATTTTAATGAAAAGTAATAAAATTCACCTCTTTATCATACTTGTTAACTTTTCTAAGTGCATGCCTTTTTTATCATTTAAAAACCTGCAAGCAGTGCAAAAGAGTTAAGTACATATATAGTATAATATGCAAAATATGTTTAGATCTAGTTGTATATAAAAAAACAAGTTTAAACGCCCATTACAACTTGATAGTTGGTGGTTAAGAGCTAGTACTTAATTTGCAACTTTTTGAGCTTGTGGAATAGAGGATTAAGTTCAATTTTAAGGTTGTTACTATCATCAGTGAAGTCAGAACCATGATCAATTCACATAATACTTTTGAATGGCTTAACTTCTTGTTATTAATGGGAGCACTTTAGAGGGAAATCTATAATTAGTAGCCAAGATTTGGCTATATTCTAAGTGAATATATTGAGTTATTAGTTGCTCTCTAATAAATTGTATTAGTGAGTTAGTAGGTTTTGCTCCTAGACATTGATCCTTTGAAAAATCCTTTGGTTTCTCTCCTTCCATAAGCCATAAATTGCGTTATTAATTGAAAATTTGAACATAAGACAATCTACATCCTTCTTCTTCTATTTTTGACATATCCAATCAATTAATCCTTGTCAGTTTAATGTTGAAGTTATATTATATAACTGCTAAATTCTATTTCAGATGTAAGATAAGAAATTGCAGCTAAAAAAAGTGCTCTATTAATTAATTATATATCCTAGTTATATAGGACACAAATGTTTAGTAAGTTTAGGAATCTTTTCATCTTATTAGGAGCTCTCAATCTTTTCCTAATTGCAAACCAAAGCAAGAAAAAAACTTTGAGATAGGCTTATCGAAACCAATCAAGTATGTGCCAAACAACTCTTAGTACACGCTTCCTTAATAATTATCTACATGCTTCATTTGAGAACCCTAAGGGGTGTCTACTCCATCTAATGCAGATTTCCTAGCTTGAGATAAGATGGCAATTTAGATTAAAAGTACTAAAGAGTTATTAATCAATTTTATAGAAGAGTTAGAGGATATGACCTCTTTTACTAACGTACTATCAAGGATTACTTTTTATAAAGGTGAGAGCTTAAAGAATTTACTCAGGGGGCTAATAATGGACCAACTTTTGCGTCAAAATAAAGTGAAAGCTTCGTAACCTTACTTATACTTAAGCTACACTCTAACTTTCTCCCTAAGCTTGAGGGTGTGGATAATTATTCATAAAGAGTTGTATATGGCCTCATGCTCTAAAAGCTATTGTTCTCATATTATATGCATGTATCCATTGTTCTAAGGGTATTTTT
>JANZXR010000005.1:25722899-25734752 GCA_027575705.1 Erythroxylum echinodendron
CTATTTAAAGTCCATATTAAACTTTTTATTGGATATTTTGTTTTCAAAATTTCATTTAAAAGTGCTAGCTTTTACACAAAACTTTTGGGCCCTTATAATTATAAATTCTGGTTTAGTTAGTTTGACTTATTGATTTTCTAGTTTAAGTTGGGAGTTCTCCAATTCCTTGAAGTGTTTGGATTCCTTAAAAAATTTAGGAATTAAATAATGCTTTGTATCAAAACATATCATTCTGTGTTTTTAATCAATGATAAGTCAATACACTTTTTTAAAGGAGGAAGGGTTTGAGGCAGAGCGATCCTATCTCTCATTATTATATATCTTACAAATGAAAGCATTTACATTGTCGGTGAAGTATAACATCTAGTTAGATCTCTATTTCAAATATCACAATAGATGTATGAAGCGAGGATTATTTAACCTTTCATTTGCTAATGATTTAGTCCTTTTTTCAAGAAGTCATGATAGATGTATGAGTATCCTAATGGCATTCTTTCATACTTGTAGCGAACTTTCTGGTTTATCTATCAACAAAAACAAAAGCCATATGATTATTTCTTCTAGTGCTCATTATCTTGTCAGTTAGTTTTCAACCATATTTATACTTCAATTCAAGCATCCCCCTTGCACATACCTTGGATTACTTATAGCCTCTAAGAAGATTCAATTCAAAAAGCATCCCCCTTATTCAAAGGAGACTGAATAATTGGAGCAATAAAGCCTTCTCATTTGTATAGAGGTTACAATTAATTAAATTTATATTAAACTCACTTCATATACACTAGTTATCTAGGGGCCGTAAAAATAATAGAAAGAATGTTGAGATGTTTCCTATGGGTGGGGGTCATGATGAAAATTATAATGCCAAGGTTAGTTAGGAAGAAGTTTGTAGGCCAATGAAAGAAAGGGGATTTAGGATCACCCTAATCAAGCGTAGCAACCAAGTCTTTATGGGAAAGAGATTATTGAGACTATTGGACGATAAGGACTCAATATAGGTTAGGTGGATTCAAACTTTCTTTGGGAAAAAGTTTATGAAAAATTAATAATAAGCCCTCTTTCTTAGATTTTGATCTTAATTGCTAAAGTTTAGGGGGATTTTGATCTAGGACTATTAAGTGCAGTGTGGGAAATTATGTTTTTAGTTTCATTATAATTTGATAATTAAAGCAAATTTGGGCTCTTTTATAACATTCAAATAATGCCTTCAATCCTTAATAGATTTAACTGCCCTAAAGTGAATATATGGATCAATTTTAACTAATGTTCAAACTTTCCTACTAATTTCAAACATATGTTACTATGTTATAATCCAAACCTATTAGGAATGAATTATACTTAGCTTGGGCATTCACCTGAAAATTTATAAACAATTATTGTAAAGAAATACTTAGAGGTAGGGGACAAAATCATGCCTAGTGTTCTTTTTTCATATGGCTGGCTACTAGGAATAGAGTAGCCATTATTAATGGGCTAAGCTACCTTAATCTCAGTACTAATGATTGCTATTTATGTAAAAAGAACTCTAAAACTCTTGCGCATCTCCTCTTCAATTGCAAATTCTCATCTAACATTTGGAAATGAGTTTTGTATCTATGTCATCTTAACAAGTCCAATCTCAACTATGCTAAATTATTATTATGGTTATAGTTGGATAAGAACTTATCCAAAAAATGTATGGTAGTGTTTGTCATACGCCTTGGTTCATTTGGAAGGAAAGAAACGCCAAATGTTTTCAGGTTCTTTTAATAACATTTTTATTTTTTCAAAAAATCAAAATAATGCATTCTTAAACTTACAACTAACTCATGGAACCTTTATAAATATACTAATTGTACTAGGTTGCTAGTAAGAACTAAGAAATAAAAGGTGATAAAAGTAAAGCAAAGAAAGGAAGTCAAAAAAAAATAGGACAAGGAAAGAGAGAAGATTTCTCATTTAATAAAATAATCATTCTTACTTTCTTGTAATAATAAAATCATAAATAAAGTTAAGTAAAATATATTAAGAAATAAGTAAAAGTAACTCACACAACCTCAAAACATGTTTAAATAATGAATTTTAGCCTCCAATTTAACCCTAACTAGGTAAATACATATTTGAACGACATTAAATTCAAAAACAATATTGTTAACAAAATAATACATTTCATAATTTTACCGATTGAATAAAAAGTCAAGGACTATTTAAAGTCCATATTAAACTTTTTATTGGATATTTTGTTTTCAAAATTTCATTTAAAAGTGCTAGCTTTTACACGAAACTTTTGGGCCCTTATAATTATAAATTCTGGTCTAGTTAGTTTGACTTATTGATTTTCTAGTTTAAGTTAATTAAAGGGATGGAACCAATTACTTTTGAGCCATACAATTCCACGTGTCAAATTCATAAAATAATAATTTTATTTTAATAAATGTATAGGTCCGTTCGAAAACTTTTGAGATCAATTAAGAAATGTTCGAAGAATTTTGTGAATATTATATTTCAATTGGAAGTAAACTATTAATTTAAAGAATTAATTTAGGATAAAGATACTTATTTAAAAAATATTTTAAATATTAAAATCAAGTTATTATAAACTTTATCCAGTAAACTACATAATATATTTGATATTTTATTACTTTCAAAATAATCAAAACTTGGAGCACTTACTTTGTGTTGGTTGCCATTACCAAAAACTTAGACTATATGTTAATGTGGTTATCGACAACATTTCTCTGCTTAACTGATGTACTACGCTATAAACTATATAAATTGATGATGTCTTCACAACCCTTGCATTTCAAGATAAAACGTTTCAAAAGTATAATGCTTGCAGGTCGACGAACACACATATGTTCACCTAATCAATCGTCATTCGTCAATGCATTGGCATTTCAAGATAAAACGTTTCAAAAGTATAATGCTTGCAGGTCGACAAACACATATATGTTCACCTAATCAATCGTCATTCGTCAATGCATTGCCATGTCGCGAAGAAATCAAAAGTAAGATATGACGCGAAGCAAAGTTGGTAAGATGCTTAACCTGTCTGCTTTTGTTATCCAATGACGTTTTCCTCTCCTTCCACCAACCAGTGTCATTTCTCTAGGTTTTGGGCACATCTGTCCTTGCTGCATCGGATCTATATTCTATGACAAACGAATTTTTCTTCTTTTTCCGAGGAGGACCTTTTGGTGGGCTCCAAGACACAGATGACCGATGACTCCATTAGAGGTTTGGGCGAATATGTACGGTTCTGACTAGCTTTGAATAGATAGATGCTGCAAACTAGGCGTCAGTTATATTTACTCAAGATGTGTACACCTTTGTACTGTTCTTATAGATAGGCTTTTGCGACAAAGTCCATTGTTGTTGAAAAATAGAACGGAAAACTCTACGAGACTACTAAAATAGATTGTGTATGAGGCAAGTCGGAAAAGATAGAGGTTTGTTTTTGAAGTTTGATTAAGCTATACATTTTAAACTGAAAATCACACTCTAGCGGCAGTTATAGTCCATGACAGATCATTTTGATGCATCTCAAATGTATAGCTTAACACTCATGACTATGTCCAGTGTACACAGCTCAACTGATTGTGTAAATTAGCTTCAAGCCAGGTTGATTCCATGTGGTACGTTTGAAATTACAGTTACATAGCCCCTTCCAATGAAGTTTCGATTCGTTCTACTGTAAGCCAGTGCTATTCCAAGTCTTTAAATCAAATTCAATTAGAGAAAAAATGCATCTCAATTCAGTTATGCAACATCGTTCTTGAGTGACTAAAGGAACTTAAATTTGAGATGTATATTATTAAGTTATTGCAAATGTCTTGATCATCAAAAGACTTAATAATAGCCCATTTTGGCATTGGCAAACGCATTCATTTAACTATCCCAAAACCAGAAGTGTTTCATTCCCTCCTTTCCACCTAGTAGCTAACAACAGAAGCAAGAGCTTCGTGTGTTACCTGAAGCCGAAGACAAACTCTAAACAACTAGGTCCATCTATTTATAATGCTTAAAATCATCCATGGATCTTGAGAGATAGGAAATAATCAAAAAAGCTGAGTTGAGAATGATACTGCATCATTGATGGTTCATGAGAAATCTTTTCAAATCTTCTTGTCAATATCCAATTAATTGAATATCATATTCATATGGCCTGTGTTACGATCCTAGTTACAAGATATGAGACTTGCACATGAAATTGGACGTTTCCATATGCCATTTTTTGGTCTCTTCTACAATAATAGCATTTGGAGTATAACTCTCCTCAAAGTTCGTTTGACTTGGACTACTTCAGTACCTCCAAGCCAGAAATCTTATACACGCATAGCCCAATGAGCCCAGGGCATTTCGCGGAAGGTGGTATGATACCAAAATTTGCCCCTGTCTAGGAAGCTAGAACTAGAAGTAAGTAACTTTGAGCGGACTGCCGCTGCCAGCTCTCTGTCGTTTCAGAAGTTAGATTTCCGAATTATCTATACACAAAATTTGTGCTACCATCTTTGGTTAACGAAGGTATACCTTATGAGTCACATGTGCTGGATGTTTTCCCTTACTTTGGCTGCCGACTTCTCCCTGCCAAGGAACAAGTTAACATGAAAATCAGATTCCGAGTAAAACGAATCTCAGTAGGTCATTCTAAGACTGAATTAGTCGATCCAAAGCAGTGCCATGAAAATTGATATTGCAATATGATCTGATGAAGAGCAATAGCTGGAGATCTCAGATCAGACGCATTTAGAAGGCCCTCTTTTAAAGCTATACATCGTCTCATCAATATTTTTTAACATGCACAAATTTACTTCCCATGAGATGACACTTCCTTATGTAGAAGAAGTAAAAAACTGAAAAATAATCAGACATGGGTCTTTGTTATTTTAGGAGGTAAAGAGCCCAGCACGGAATTATAAAGGGTAGCTATTAATTCTGTTCCCTGCACCACCAACTTCCTTTTCTAAGCACCAAAACTAACAGATTTTTGAACTCCCGCTTTTTACATTTGATAGCCTGCAGAAACGATGGGAATTATGGTAGGAAAGGAGCAACCTCATAGTTGAAAACATTAGTCCCTCCATACCAAAAACTAGCAAACATATTTGACACTGGATCCAACTACATGACCATTATTTCAGTGATCTTCAGAGTTATCACAATTATTATCGTCCAAATTACCCCTGCACATCAACAAATAGTTTGTACTATGCAAGAGTCAACAAAAGAATCTATTTTTCCTGGCCTCATTTAACGTTTTGCTAGAATCTGTCATTGGTTTTTCTTCTCATTTAATTAATGTTTTAAAGCGGTATGCCTCATATTGTTCATGCTCATCTAAATATTTGAAAAGATGTTTCGAGGTCAGCTTCCAAGATTTTGGAAATAGCAAACAAAATCAAATTGTACCTTTGGAGCCAGCAATCCTAACCCGTTTTTATTTGGAACAATCCTTTTCTGACCCCGAAACATGCCTTCACTGCAGGATTTCTGGCTCACAGGCAGTCCTCTTGCATTCTCCTTGCCAGTACCAACTACTTTGTCCTTCCTACTCACTTTCACCTTTTCCTTAGCATTTTTAGCTCCTGCTACATAGTCTTTCTTGTTATCCGCAAGTGGCAATAATACTTTTGGCTTCCGGCTCTGAGCTTGAATCTACAGAATCCAGAACAAAATAAATCTGTTAACGTAAAAATTATGTTAAACTACTGAATGATTGATACTTTTAATAACATTTTAATTGTTTTCATCTACTTCTGCAAAGAATAAAATATTTGTTTGATCTAAAACATAAACATTAGTATATTTAAAACTGAAAAGTTAGTGAATATACGTTAGACTTAGACATGTTTTAACCTTAGGCTTTGAAGCATCTTTACAGTATGACTTTGCAACAGTGCTAATAAATGCCCCTCTAGAATAGACTCCATCCTCCAGTCGCGCATGTGAAACCCTGGACATGTGAGGACTGTTTACTTTGCATTTTGCTTCTTTGGACATGCTTGCTGTAATACTCTTCCCACCTCCTCTAAAATTGAATGCTTCCCCCTTAACTTGAGCATTCAAATATCTTACTTTACTAGTTGCTGCTTCAGTCATCCTTATTATGTTTCTGTTATCTGGGGTCTTCTCTTGGTTATGCACCATTGTAAATGCAGAGCTCATACCAGGATAGCTGATGTTTGAAGATGATCCCACACTAGATTTTCCTGATGAGGACTTACTATCCCTGGATTTCTTTCTATTAATATTAGGTTCCACCCTTGATGCTTGTCGAGTAACATAACTTTTCCTAAGACTTGTCCTTACAGCAGACAAAATTCCAGTCGTATGACCAAATCCTTGACTTGATACTTTCTCTTTTGTTTGTTCTACTTGTTGACCACTCCCAGAAGTAATGATACTTGATAAGCTTACACCTTCCTTGTCCACCACAATGTTTGAGCTACTTCTGTATGCTCCAGCTGCAGCATATGTTTTTTTCAAATCCTTGGAATTTCTGATTGAACCTTTCTCAGAAATGAGATTTGCGATTGAGCTCGAAGTCCATTTAGAACTTACAAAACTTAACTTGGGTTCCATTTCTGGGCCTGAATTCAGCAATCGAGACTTGCCCTTCAAACCCATTACCGGGTGTTGTTTAATGAATGTAGCACCAAAACCATCTCCTCTGCATTTCTTGACTGTATAGTGCTTACCCCTCGATTGGGATACTGAAGAAGGAAGGTTTGGAGAAACTGGTCCCTTCAAGTCGAATTCTGATGACAAACTCTCCTTGGGGGGATTGGAAAGTGAAGCTTTTAACTGGCGAGAAGAAGACTGGTGGAACCTGAATAGTTGTTTTCAAGTACTGTCATCATGCGTGAGTTTTACCAACAAAATTTCCAAATCCAAATAGGGGAGGGGAAAAATAGCTTACTGGTGACTAGTGTAGAACCACTGATCATCACTGCAATGTGCAGACATTTTACATTTTAGTATCAAGATAATTAGCAGTTACGAAGATGCATAGACATTTTAAGTCCAACAGTAACTCTCAACAGACTCACGCGTCTTGGTAATTGGACTTGGCTTCTAAACTAAGATCCAACCACATTGGTGCTTCAATTTCTTCCTGAATTTATTATAAACAAGGGAAAAGGAATTAAAAGTCAAATGCAAAAAAGATCAAAAGAAAAGAGGAAAGGCGACCATTAGAATAAGAAACAATGAACTAGCTCAAAAAGGGAATACTGAGTCTGGAAAGAAATTGAAGTACATCAAATGCTAAGCGTACATTTTCTTTTGTCAGCGACTGATGAAAAAATAATCAACGCTCACTATAAGTTCAACATTATCCCCATGTTCACCTGACAAACCAAGCTATTGAAAATGAACTAGGCATGGAATACCCATACCGAACACACTAACACAAGATCAAATCCAAGAGCGAACGCAAAACTTTGAATCAAACACACACACACACACACACACACACAAAACACTCACAAGAATCGACTGACAAACAAAAGAAACCAATTTCAGGAGGCAGCAAGAGAAAAATCCTCTTCAAAGAAAAGATAGTTTCCATTTTCAGTAAAGTTATGACGAAAGCTTACCAGAAATGCCCAGTGATCCTTGGAGTTCTTGAGATCCATCTCTGCTTGCTGGAAAAATTAACAGAACAAATGATAATTTGATGAAGGTGTCATCACGTATACCCCAGTTCCCCCATTTTCAATCTTGAATGATTTGGCGTTGAAATTGGTTGATTTTGAAGGGCTGTGATAGTTTCCGACCGTTGGGAGTGGACATTTGAAAGCCTTAAAATTGATTAGGCCCATTGGGCTCTACTTTGAGATTGGAAATTAAAATACAAAAAAACTTGGACATAAAATGTGGATAAAAGTGGAGAGGCATAAAAATCATTTTCAGCTTCCTCATTGGTTTACTAACACCTCAAAGGTCCCCACCACTACTTCCTTTCATTTGCTTCTCTTGCATTTCATATATTAAACTTAAAGACGACATTTGGGTAGTTGTGTCTTAATTGAACTATTTAAAATGTCATCCATGCTAATGGCTATCAGTGCTACTGCTACTACTAGCTCTACCACTGTCCTTAGGCCAACGACATTTCTTGGCCAAAGAAGCACTAACGCCAAATCTTTGAGAGATTTTGCCTTCATGGAGAATGTCAAATACATTATGGTAAGTTACTCTCTCAAGTTTAGTTGATCGATTTGATTGCAAAATAAGCTTATATGTTTTCAATTGAATGGATCAGGGAAATGAATTGTGGTATGGACCAGACAGAGTCAAGTATTTAGGACCCTACTCTGCTCAGACCCCTTCTTACCTCACTTGTGAATTCTCAGGTGATTATGGATGCCACAGTGTTGGCTTATCATTTGACCCCAAGGCCCTTTGCCAAAAACAGAGCTCTTGAGGTAACCTTTTTTTGCTCCACATTCTTAATTCTACTGTTTCAACCGAATTTCTCAAAAAAGAAAATTGAGATGTTGCAAGATGAGAAGAAAATAATTTTCTTGTGCTTGTATATATGGCCTGTTTACACCAGCACTTAATTAAGAACAACATCTACACAATCTAATGATGCTTCAATAGAACACAACCCTCGAACATACAATTTGCAGGTGATCCACGGAAGATGGGCAATGCTTAGAGCATTAGGCTGCATAACCTTAGAAGTTCTCAAAATTTGGGTTAAAGTGGATTTCAAAGAACCAGTGTGGCTCAAGGCAGAAGCTCAAATCTTCTCAGAAGGAGGATTGGACTACTTATGCAACCCTATCGTCGTATATGCTCAAAGCGTCCTAGCAGTTCTTGGTTTCCAAGTTGTCCTAATGGGCCTCGTTAACGACCTTCCTAGAGTCAAAGAGGGCCTCTACCTTGGTGGCCAATACTTTGAACCACTTAGCCTCGTCGATGATTCGGTTACATTCGCCGAGCTTAAGGTGAAAGAGATCAAGAATGGGAGGCTAGCAATGTTCTCCATGTTTGGTTTCTTTGTCCAATATATTGTCACAGGAAAAGGTACTTTGGAGAATTTGTTGGACCACCTTGATAACCCTGTGGCCAATAATGCTTGGGTCTATGTTACTAATTTTGTGTCAGGATCGTAACATTTATGCTTACTTTGCTTGGATTTGATTGGAAACACTTTTTACATCATCATTGATTCTGTACTTGTTGGACTTGAAGCAGAAATTATCTCATTGAGATGTAATGTAAAACTCCCAATTTACCAAACAAGAGGCAAACTATTTAATAAACAAACTTCTTATACAAGACAAATTTAAGCCAAATTTAAACAATCAAGTACGCTTGGTGAAATTTAATTTAGATCATGTTTCCCCTTATAAATTAAATGAAAGTTTGGCCATAATAG
This sequence comes from Erythroxylum echinodendron, assembly GCA_027575705.1. Classification (NCBI taxonomy): domain Eukaryota; kingdom Viridiplantae; phylum Streptophyta; class Magnoliopsida; order Malpighiales; family Erythroxylaceae; genus Erythroxylum; species Erythroxylum echinodendron. The sequence goes on from JANZXR010000005.1 coordinate 25,732,270, forward strand.
TTATTTAGTTGCTACTTTGGTTAAATTATTGAACAATTACATATTTAACAGTAAAATTACTAATAAATCATACACAATAATTGTATAATGGATCTTTAGACGAAATTAAAACAAATAATCATAAAATCGAGAGATAATCAAATTTTAGGTGCTAAACTTTTTAAGATTCTTCAATCCAACACCCAAGCTTTTAAAATTTTCAATTGAGAGGCAAACCTTTTAAAACTTTGATAGTTCAATTCAAAAAGTTAATTCCATTATTAATTTAATGATTTGACCAACATAATCTTTATTATTTACAATATGCAGTTGTTCACTACTTCAATCTAACCATGACCACTATTGTTTTAAGTGTACATCTACATGTCATGTACAATAAAGATTTCGTTAATCAAATTAGCAAATTAATAACAAAACTAACATTTTGAACTAAACTATTAAGGCTTTAAAAGGTTGGTTACTCAATTGAAAAAGTTTAAAAGCTTGAGCACTGGATTAAAAACTCAAAAGATTAAACACTTTAGGATATGTTATCTCCAAAATAAATGGGAATAAAAGAAACACTTAATATTCAAATAAACATTATATTACAGATATCAAATAAGGATGATCCTACAATATTCTTCCATAACTTCAAAACTCCTCTTATTGGAACAAAAAACCTTAGCTACTAATGATATGGAATATACTAAATCAAATTTTAATTTAATTATAAAATTTAGTGTATAGGAGATGTCTTTAGTTATAGGTAGGGACATGTATTTTATAACAGTGAAAAGTTATTTTTAAATTTGGCAATAAAATCCTTTTTCAAATAAAATACAAATTTCTCGAATTTCAAAACTTTGATGTCTCTATTAAAATTTGTTTCTAGGTCTAAGCACTCACTTAGAGAAAAAAGTAATGAGTTTGGGTAAGTTGGGAGCAATTTTAACTAATTTGCTTGATCTATAGAGTATATGATATTATACATGGCATTGTTGGAGAGTTTAGAGATGTGTTGAGTGTATTCTTTGGAACACGCTCATGTTGGCTAGAAACATGCTCGGGTTGACAAGAAGGCCATATTGATGGTACATGGTCATGTATTAGCTTGGGAAAGCATCACACATTTATTTGAAGAACACAGACATCAACATAGTTCTCCAGAAGCAGCGTGCAACAATTGAAAGAAACAACCATCAACACGTCGATATTAATGCTCATATATCTCTTAGAATTTGAGTTTTAAAATTTAAAAGTTAAGAACAAGTGACAGAAGGAGGAGGAGGCTCGAGAAACATAAATAAAATCATTAGAATGACACAAAACACAATAAAAACCAAGGAAACACCTTTAAAGCAGATTTTCATCCTATTTAAAGTGAAGTTTTTGGCGATTTTAGGGGATTCAATCATATCATCCTTGATTTTTAATTTTTCTTTAGTTTTGATGTTTTTTCCAGTGAGTATAAGCTACATTCTCTTTGGTATCTAGATTAGATGAACCTTATAATGGACCTTGTAGTGATTTTATTTGATTTTAATTAATTCTTTAGTTTCGTAGAGATTTAATTATATGTTCTTATTTATTCTCGAATTAATACTGTTAGCATGTCAATTCATGTATTATTTCAAGCAATTGAGATTAAGAAATCCAACATATAAATAATTATCACATAATTGAAAGGAGTTGTATACAAACATAGAAGTAGGTCAACATAAATCTTTTGCATTAGGGTTAAAGCTAATTGTAAAATTCATAATCAATATGATTCTAATAGTTTAATTGGAAAGATATTTTAATTAATCAACCTAGAATTAGATGTCAATAGTCTTAAAAAGGATAATAGCATAATTGAGGAATTTTCACGATTTAATGAACTTTAGATTAAATTGATTAGAGAAATTATGATTGCATGAAAAGTCCTAGAGGGGATTCAAATTCCAGGTATCGTTGCTTTATTGTTTGACTTTTCATCTTTTATCATTCTATTTTATTTAATTGTGTTGAATTGCCCTTAGTTTATATTCTTTTATTTTAAATCTGATTCATCAATATCACCTTGATTGTCGATTTGATAATAAGAAAAGAGTTACTACTATACTTATACTTTTTGTGGCATCGACTAGACTCACTAATACTAGCTATAGCTAAACCGTGCACTTATAATTGAAACATAAATTCATCATGTCTAATAGTTGGAACTTCAGAACTTCTAGATGTCTAATATCCCCTATCATATGATGTTCTCCACATCCTACCATTATGTCTAATAGTTGGAACTTCAGAACTTCTGGATTTTTCTCCCTTAAACTCTAAAGTAACATCCCTTTAATTTTTAGATTTGGTTCAAATAGTACTATAAAACTAGTCCTTGTTATAAGTCAAAGTACCTAAATCCTAAAATTCATAAGATCAAGAAAGAAAGTTTTAAAATAAATAAATATAAAAAGAAAGAAAATGACTAGGTTAATAAAAATAAAGCATTCATAATATTCTAG
>JANZXR010000005.1:25745082-25786598 GCA_027575705.1 Erythroxylum echinodendron
ATATATATATATATATATATATATATATATATATTTATGTATGTATGTATAATGATCTCACTTTTATATATATATATATATATATATATATATATATGAGGCGTAATGTTGAGTATATGAAGTGTAATGATGAGAATGGTTAGTTGGGACCTATTAATCAATACCAGAATTATGCATACCATTTTATTGTTCATACTGTATTACATATGGCAAGATTTGACTGTGTACGAGTTTGTTTGTTAGGATGAATTAGTCGGCATCAAAATGGGACATCATATCTAGGTCTAAAGCTAGGCGTATATAGGTCCATTGATTAGGGTAAATTAGTTAGCATCATAATGGAGCATGTAGATTCTATTGCCAAAGGTGCATTACCTAAGTTTGGATCTAGGAGTGTATGGATCCGTTAGCTGAGGCAAATTAGTTAACGCTTACCTAAGCATGTATAGCGAATTATTTGGTTAGTGTCAATGGAACTATTTTGTATTATTTTTGTATTTTAATTTTATTATTTGGTAATATACTATTATACTTTATGTACTTTCAAATGAAAAGTCGATAAAGGAGGAAGTTAGGGACATAAAAGGAGATTGAGTTGCTATTATTTATCTTAGTTAGATTGTACTATCTTATATATGGATGATTTCTTATTCTACTGGGCTTTGAAGCATTATTTTATTATTATTATTTGGGATTAGGCTTTGATAATTGTTTTATACGTTATAAGGAAGTGAATTTATTGAGAGTTTTAGTAATTTAATTTATTTATAAAAATGTATTAACAAGTGATTAATCTTGACTCAATAATGAGCCTGGGAGTATAAGTGTCCATCACTAGGTGGCATTCTAACATAAGCCTACTAGGTGAACTTAAGGTTAAAGGGTGGCATATCTATATAAACTTTTTATTGGAACCCTAGAATTTTATTAAAATCAATACTAATATTATGAACAAATTCCTAACTAATAATCAATTTGGTTTATATGGGATTAAGTCACGAGATTATCATCTTCTCACATAAGAATGCAATATCAAATAAATAAATTAAAGGATCAAATTAAAAAGCCAAAACTATTTTTATACACAAATTTTTCTTTTATTTGTTATATTTTAAATAATAAATTAATTATTAACATATTTACTAAAATTCTTTCACTTCTTATCTATTGGAAGAATATTGTATAAAGGGATAAACTTAAACAATAGAATGTAATTAAAGTCACTAAAAAAGGTACTTGAAAAATTCCCCAATCCTTTCTCAAGTCCTAAAACAAGGCCTAGAAGCTTCTATATTAAGAAGATGCTAGCTAACATCTATGCAAAGACTAATATCTTTATGATTACTTCAGCAGGTACAAAACCTCCCTATGCTTAGTGCATAAAAAGCTAAGGAGTAATAAAATTAGTAGTTTAACATTTTAAAGAGTTCAAGTTATAATTTTTTAATAATATTTTCAAATGAAATTTTTTTCTCTGAGGAGGTTATGAAAGACTATACAGAGGATATGGCTTCACTTTACTATATAAGGCTAAACTAAAAACGTTAAAAATTTTAATAATTAGATTTTAAAATTTTTGAAAGCTTATTATCATATTAAAAATATGTAAAGTTAGGAATTTTAGTTTCTCTTATAAAAAGAAGTAAGAGATGACAATGTACAGTTGTTAGGACATTGAATTATCCCCTATATATAGTTAAAGATCAAATGTTTAGATAATGATAATACCAACAATTTATTAAAAAAAGGTTATAAGATCAAAATCAAAGAATAAATAAATTTATAGATAGCATATACAAATATTTATTGTAGAATGATGAATTATATCGAATTCTTTAATTTTAAATTTTGGTTATTTGATGCTTATGTCTTGATATGATTGGACTTAATTTTGCTTATAGGAGATTTATCATTGTTTATATTTAAAATGGAAGGTTTGAAAGACTTGATTAGAGACTAAACATATTTAAGAGCTATAACTTATACAAAAGCCTTGTATATCTACAATGGAGCGTTAATATTTGAGAGCTAGAACTTATACAAAAGACTTGTATATCTACAATGGAGCATTAAAAGAAGTGAATAGTAATAAGATATCAAAGAATACATTTTTGAAGATTTGTATAAGTTCACATTATTAGTGATAATAAGGACAACCCATGGTTACAAAGAAAGAATCTTAACCATGTTTTGGTGAATTCATCATGGTTATCCAGCTTTACTTACAATAGTCCTCACTTTAGTAGCAATCTATCATCTAGTCACTCTTATTGAGATATTGTTAAGGGACTCAACACTAAGATTTTCTCAATTCATATTTAATAACTATCTAATAGGAGTAGAGGTAGGGTTTGCAAGGTTAGCCTAACCCTAATCAATATAGGCCACCCTGAAGTCAACAAGTCCAGTCCGACTCCAAAAATTTTTAAAAAATAATGTTAATTTTTATTTTCAAATTAAAAATATATATCTAATCAAACTTAGTTAAAGCCTGGTTGGGCTTCGAACTACCCAAGCTCAAGCCTAACCATAAAAGTTTTGGCCTCAAATCGAGCTTGACCTAACCTATTGCCACCTCTAAGTGGAGGTGTATAAAGAAGCTATAGGTAAGGGTATGAGATGACTAGTTAAGGGGTATGAGGCTTACAAATATGTGAAGAAGTTGGATGCAGTCAAGAATGAACTCGAAACACTAAACGAGAATAGGTTTACAATACTAAGGTATACCTAGAAAGTAGGAGACTACAATTGGAGCAGATCCAAAAGGAAATATACTCAAAGCCTAAACCTAACAAATTAATTTAGAGAGAGAAATCAATATTTTTATAACACAATCAAGCCCTCAATTACCACTCCTCTTTCCTTAAACAAAGGGCTAGATAATAGAAATAGTATAGTCTCCATTCATTATAAAAAAGGCAACATCTTCAAATCCTAGAAAGAGGTCCAAGAGGAAATCGTCAAACATTTCAAGGAATTCATAGCCATAAGCCAGAGACTACTTCTAATATACAGGAGATCAAGGAATACTACTCTTATTGAGTCAATGAGGCATAAGGGTCCTTCCTAAAAGCTAAGTTTAATATAGAAGTTATAGAAGCAGTCGTGTGGATTCGTAATATCGATAAATCCCTTACACTTGATGGATGGAATGCAAAATTCTTCTAGAAACCATAGCATATAATGTGTAAGTAAGTCGTTAAGGCAATGCTAGAGCTACTGCCTAAGGGATGTATGCTGAAGCAAATAAATAAAACCAATAAGAAATTTGATTATATATCATAGAGCTTTATTATGGATACATTGTGTGCCTTGTCATTCCATGATCAGTTTATAAACTATGTTAAAATGTGCATTATCACTGCTATCTTTAGATTATTGGTCAACAGGGAAACTACCAATAACTTTCAAAGGGGTAGAGTTTTAGATAAGGGGAGCCTTTATCCCCTTATTGTTTGACTTTGTATATAAAGGTTTTGTTTAGGATTCTCACTAAGAAAATCAAGGAGGATAACCTCTTTTAATACCGCCACAAATGCAAAAAAGATGCCCATTAACCTTAGTAGATGACAATTTTCTTCTATGTAAAGCTAAAAAAGACTCAATTTAGGTGCTAATAGATGCCATGAACAACTTTAACATAATCTTAGGCCTTAAAATCAATAGGAATAAGAGCCTTATATACTTCTTAAGGCCTAAAACTAAGAGCAACTAGCTACTCTCACTAATTTAAAACTACAAAAACTTCATCCTAATTATCTTGGTTCCTGATTGCTTTTACCATACTTATCATGAGAGATTGCTTACCTCTATTAGATGTCTTACAAAGAAGTTTGTGGTGTTGGCACAACATACATTTTTTTCCTTGTATCTAGGCTCTGGTTGATAATATGTACCCTGTATAATATACATTTACACTAGTCAGCTCACCTGGCTTTACTCTAATGATTAATCAAGGCTCTGGAAAAACCAATGAAGAATTTCCTATAGACTAAAGACCTTAATAATTATCTATATTCCAAGGTATCTTATTAAGATGTGTGCAAACCTAAAGATAAGGGGGTTTAAGATTCAATTCTGTAAAGGTAATTAATAACATGATGCTTGCTAAACGATTATGGAAACTCTTAGTGGCTAAAGAGTCCCTATGGGTTAGGTGGATTCATAGCCACTACTTATAGGGAAATACCCTATGGAACTTAGTTTTAGCTTCCATTTCTTCCTAGACTCTCCAATATATAATGAAACTGAGGTACCAAATACAACAGAATATTGTGAAACTCATTCAAAATGGAGTAGAATATTTTTTTTGCTTTAATAATTAGCATATGCTTCCATCTTAAGCAATGGTAAAGGAAATCAACAAAGGAAATAATTGGTTCAACAATATTAGAGGATTTAGAAGTATTATGGAGAATGTCTCTGACTATCCACCTAACAAGCAGGATATCATAATATGGAAAAGTGTGGACATTGGAGAATTTGAAAATAAATTATGCATAGATCTATTCAAAACTCCCAAAAACAAAGTGAATTGGTATATAATTGTTTGGAACCAATGCAATAGTCCTAAAGCCAGTTTCATTTTATAAATGTTAATTATTAATAAGCTTCCCACCAAAGAAAGAATTAGAGGTATAGAAACATATATATCATGCAACTTTTGTAGATTGGAGCAATAATTAAGTTATCACTTATTCTTCTCTTATAAAATCATTAAATATATCTAGGAACAATCTCTAAACTAGAGTGTTATGTCATGCCCTGTGTACAACCTAGGAGATATTATTTCATAGCTTAGCTTTTATAAGTTTCCCACCAACTCCAAGAAAAGCCTTTTCAACATAACTAAGCAACTACATCTATGCAATATAGAGGGAAAGGAATTTAAGGATATTCTAATAGAAAGCATTAAGCATATATAGCATTGTAGGAGATTTGTAAGTAAGGATGAGACAGTGGATTTGGATAAACACCAACTCTCAAAGAATTAAACTCAACAAATGTTTAGACTTTGGCTTGGAATGTTTAAAAAGGATACAAAGAGGAGGTAAAGTTCTACTAGACTACTAGTTACTGAATGATCTCTTTCATTTAATCATTTTACACACCAAAAGTTTGTATTAAGTTTGGCGGTGAGATGTCCAAGATGGGTGGCTTTAAAAAGCTTTATTGGTCTCTTTTACTGAACTGATATACATATCCCTTTTTATGGGATTTGTTAATATGTTTTCTTATATTTCAAAAATAAAGGACAATATAAGGGCAACTCATCTTTAACTTTCTTAGAAGAGTGGTCAAGTCACCTTATCATAGAAGACAATACTCCATTCTGTGTATAGAATGAATTTAAGAGCCTAAACTATTCTCTCTATAAAAGAGCTTCTATTTTCAATAGTTATTATTTTGTGGTTAAGATGCAGGAGAGTAAAATGTATATAGAGGAATTCAATTTTCAAAATATAAAAAAGTTTATGCTTATGTTAATAGTGATTTCTTATAAAATCTATAAATAAGAAATTGAGAGTTGTCTGTTCATTTTATAATGTTACAAGTCATTACATGACCATGTTAGTTATATATACAAGTATGTTGGAAAGATAATGTTACTTTATTATAAGATAAGTGTTCGTGTTTAAAATACCCTCGTAAATAATATTAACCCTCATAATTTTCAATATATATAAATTTGAAAGGCAAGTGAAACAATTAATTAATAAGAATAAAGAACAAGAAGTTCCAAGAATTTACAAGTATTGAATCTAGCTTAAGAACCAAAATACATATAGCTAAATGTGGGAATCATGGGATCTTAGGAATAACTTAGGGGAAATAGGAAATGAGGAACCTAAATTCTCTATCTAACTCTCAATACACTGCTTGGTGAAAGGTGTAGGTTCTTGGCAAGGATGGATAACCTAACATGCACAAGAATCCTTTGATATCTAATTAGTTCTTTGTCCCCTAAAGAAGCATATTGTAGTCTACTATTTCTTTCCTTCCATATGTAATCGTGCAGTCTGTTATTTCTTTCCGTCCATATGTAGTAAATTAAGGCACCAAAGCAATTTTTGAATAGTTTTAGATCTCATTTTTTGCTCAGTTTAATAGTAGCTGCCTAGTGGATTTTCAATATTTATATATATCTATATATAGCTTTTGTTTGCATTAGTGAATCAATATATTGTCTTTTCGGTATACCTAGTAAAACATTAATCATATTATGGCTTTGATAATCTTTTTAATGACCAAAAGTTATTGAAGCCAACTAATTTGTACTTAACTAATTAATAGCAAGTTAACGCTACATTTACTTGTGGAAATTGTATGTTTTAGTTATTGGAAGTATTTTATGATTTGCATGCAATAACATCAAAAGATATATTAGAAACTCAAGATTAGACATAAAGTAAATCAACTAAAACCATACTATATAAAAATAACCTTTCTACTGTAGAGAAATTAGAGTTTTGGGTGCCCTATCATACTAGATAAAAATAGTATCAAAATGAACTACTTTATATCGATTTCATGTTTCAAATTGTACCACACTCAGGTGTACCAACCATACTGACTACTGTAGTGGTAAATGATGAAATTCCAAAAATATTAAGTAAATTTTAAATTAAAATTAAGGAATAATTAAATTCAAAATTTTATCTTTCTTCCTCCCTCTACTTCCCCCATTTGATTTATGCCCCTCATGAATATTAATCCCTGACTTTTTATTAATTTTAGATGAAGCTAGCACCTCTCGTCATGACTGCCATAAAATTATGATTCATCCATTATCATGGTTTTCATTATCGCAAGCCTGACCAATTTTTATGATAGAATGAAATGAAACAAATAAAGGAATGACAAAGAAATTTTATAGGCAAGTGTACGTATCGCTCCTATTTATAGGCTAGGTGAATGTCGATCCCATAAAAAACTAGAAATTATTGTTTTTCTATGATTTATTCCAATCAAATGAGTAATTAAATTTGAAAAGGAAAATAATCAAAATAAAAATAATAAATAAAAATTAATCATATAAGGAATAAGATTAATATCCAGTAGATATATAATAGATTTAGAAGCACAATCTCCCCAAAATTTTACTAGAGTTTATCCTAAGTCAATGATTAATCCTAATTATTTGGCCAGACACAAAATTTTTAAGTTACAACTACATTCTCTCTTAAACAATACAGTCCCTATCTTCAAGTCAGTTGACCAAAATGTCTTACTAATCAAAATAACATAAGAATACATTAATCCACTTTCATATGATAAGTTTCACCATAACTAAAAATAGATCATGTAGTTATATCTCTAACAACCTATACAACCCTGATTATTTATGTTGTGATCTATAAATACAAATTATCTCTCAATCTTAATGAATGAATCCAATTATTGAATCTTTAACTCTCATTCCTTTAATTTAACATAATATATAAACATGAATAATTCTTAAGAAAATAAGGATCTTTCAGTAAAATCAAAGAAATAAAATTAAATTTAAATTTTATGGTTCATTATATCTAAATCTATATCAAAATCAGTTTATAATAAAACAAATAAAACGAAGAAAGAACAGTAAAAAAAGCAATAAGAATAAGCTCATGGATCCTGAATTTTAAAGCTTCTTAATTGATTTTGACGACATCTAGCTTTCCTCCAAGATTGCTTCTATTTGATATGCTCTTGAGTTTCCTCTATCTTTGAACTAATTTTTGGTTCTCCCACATCTCTCTCCTCCTCTTTCTCTTCTCTTTTTTTGTCTTTTTATCACAAAAACCTAAAAGTTTAGTCAAATATAGGGCAAACATATGACCATATAGATCTCCTTATTGCTTTGCACCCCTCTTGACTTTTTTTGTTAATAATTACTATCAACATGGGTCTAACATGACCTTGTATTGCTCTCATATTACTTTTGACCAAAAACGAGAAGAAACAAAATAAAATAACATTAAAAAAACATATTTGAACACGAGTTTATATTGATCTCATGTTCTTGAATATGTGTCCCTATTGACTCTATGTTACTCCCTGTTACTGAACATAAGTCCTTGTTAGTCCCATGTTTAGCAACATGGCTCCCAATAGCCCCTATGTTCAACAATATAACTCCTTATTGGTGATATGTTCTAATTTCTTACTATAAAATCATCCTAAAATTAAGTACCAAGTCATATAAAAATCCTCAAAACACAAGCTAAATTCTCTTAGAATAATGCTAAACATAATATAGTTACCACATATCACCAATCACCTCTCATTCTTTCCTTTATCATTTTTTGTCCAATTATAATCATCAGTTCTCTATCCCTAATCAATTTTAAGTTGCCAATTTCATGAAGCATTGTCAATCAACCCTCCTCCTTTGTTGCTAGTCATCCTAAGCCACAACATACTCATTATAGTTTTCTTATACATAGTCTTAACCAAAAGATTATTCAAAGATGAGTTCTTCGAAATGCAAAAAACATAATTCAACAAAATTTAAATATGCTTCTTTTTTTCCTAACCAAATTTGTTTCTTTTAATGAAATTGCTTGCCACTGCTAATTGTCTGCAATTTTGTTATTTTTAATTATATGCGTATGGTTTATATATTGACACAATATTAAGTTACTTTCAATAAGTTATTGCCCTCACATCTTTATCAAATTCTATCGCATGGTCATTCTTAATTGTAAGAGGAGTCTAGGATTAGGAATTGCCAAGGCATGGAAAGTTAGAAAAAAATACGATATAAAATATAATACATATAGATTGTAGCTTTTTTAAATATTAGAATATATTATCAATAAATAGAAGGGAGTTATGGGACACTCAACATATTTTTTTTCCATACAGTATTATTTAAAAGTTATTTTACTTATATACATTTATATTTATTTTTATAGATAAATAGAGAGAAGTTCAAGTATTCCTAATATTTCAATTTCTTTAAGAAGATCAAATGATCCAACTTACATTCATGCAAAATTTGTACACTGTATATAAGAAATCATACTATATGTTTGTATTGTGATAATCATTTTAAAGATGAGACAATCACAAGGTTAAAAAAAATATTTAATTGGGGTTAAGGATAATCTGGAACCATAAAAAAAGTTAGTCATCATTTCAAGGATATAAGAATGAAAAAGAACAAAGACAAAGAATTAATTATGAATGGTAATAATAGTTTATTTGGAACTAATGATAATACTATTGAAATAATGAAATTCATATGCCTATTAAAGAATAGGGGCCAATATTATCCCAACTAGGGGACGAAAAGATGAAGGTAATTATCTAATTTCTTTGCTCTACAAAAAAGCCATGAAATTGAACCTTCCATCCATAATGCATTACAATCTAAATAACTAGTTCATAATGTGAAACTAACAATAAACATATGGCGGCATGACGTGTGTGCATCATTTAATATTGCATACTTTTACTATTATCATCTTATGGTGGATGCAATTGTCTATGTTATTCCAAGATTTAAAACCCTTTCAATTAATGACTATAAAAATACTATTTTGAGCAATTATATTAGCGAAATATAAAAAACTATCAGAGAAGCACGTTTTAAACCCACAAACTTATCTTGATTTCAGGGGGCGTTAATGCAAATCCTCTGGGCTCTGAGATGGGGCCATGTGTTTTCAAAAATCTAAAATAGCTGAAATGAGACTCCATAATAATGGAAGACAGGACTATCACCATCAAAACCAAGTTCAAGATTGCTTTGAATTCGTTTGGGTAGATGTTTGTTGTTCATTTATTGGCAGTACATGAAACCTAGGCCCAGTTGGGGTTGGAACTTGTAAGACGTGCATTATCACTTCTGTTGGCAACAAAAATACAAAGAAAAACAATCTTTATCGTTTGTAATGTTGCATAAATGCAGGCCCGGTAATGGAAATAGGTCAGCTGCCTAAAGAAGCAGCTGTTTGTTTTCAATAATTTATGATGAAACTAAGCTGCCATGCACAACTGGGAATTGGCCCCATTTGCTTTTTAGGAGCGTTAATCATGGCAAAGTTGCTCTCACACCTGGACCAGAGTTTTTAGTAATGGACCCAGCCTTCAAGATCAATCTATTATACACATGCATAATGCATGCGCTTGCTATTTCACTTTCATTTAGTATATGCACACATTCTTTGGTTTGAGGAACAACACACTCGACTTTACACTCTCTTCATAAAAGTGTTCACTTCTTTTGCAACGGAGGGATTAAATCAGATTTTCTCAACGTCCTTTCTCTTTTCTTTTTCTTTTTGAAACAAAGTTGAAATGCAGAAATTTTGTAAACCCTTGTATATTAGAAGTCAAACTTCAACCAGACAAAAAGAAAAGTCGGCAGGTCTAAAGGAGGCAGAAAATACCGCCTTATCCATCAAAATGAGTGATTAAAGGAAGGAGATTACAATATTCAGCTAAAATGCGTACAAATATCGAAAGCAGCTGATCACATTTTCTAAACTGAGTGGACAGTAAGTACTTTTGATTCACCTTATCACACTACAAGGAATTCCATATACAACGGCTGCAGACGCAGAAAATAGGTTTAACAGTCTCTAACAAGTCAAAACAACAGCAGCAAGTATGAAGCTCTGTGCGAGAAAATATTCTCTTTTAAGTTCTTTTCCTGTCAAAACGAACATTTGGGTGCCTATGAAGAAAGGTACAGCGAGTCAGTACTTGCTTATCCAGTATAAAAAGCAGCGAGATTTGAATACTTAAACTTGGTGACCACTCAAGAGTAGGGAGGTGCTCAGAGAATGAGAGAACTTTGGACATCTACTTTTGTACAATCCAATATGATACTGCTTCTTTTAAGACAATGCACCCTGTGAAATGTCAGTAAAAATTAATCTTCACTACAATGATGTTGAATGATTAAAGGGTATCTCTTCACATGCCACAAAAAGAAGAGGCATCTAATGACATTTACACATGTCATAGCTCAACTGCTGCTATAGCACATCCTCTTGAATTTCCCTTTCCAGGGACCCATTTGCCTAAAACACTATCTGTCTGTCTCTCTACACGCATGATAAGGACCATTCCTGCTATGGGATGCTCAAGCTCTTTCCATCAGCTTCTACATCTATTCTTTGATTAGTTTAACATTACTGGATTTGGTTGGTTTAAAAAGTATTAACAGATTTGGTGAATTAAGTCAATGGATTTGGTTCCAAATACATATGGACATTTTAACTAATCTTTTCCACATTAGATAAAGAATTAAGCATATGCTCTTTTGGTTGGTTTAAACTAGTTTTAATACTAAAACATTAAAAGTAATTACAATAATTCATAAATATTGTAGGACTTGTTATGGTTCTTTCTATCCTTCGTGCTTTGCTACTAATAATCTCTACGCTTTTAGCTAAGCGTTTTAGCCTTACAATACCATCCTTCATGCTTATTGGAAGCCACTGGACTCGTCTACTGCTTGAGTCGTCACTCTTCACAATTAAATGTATAACTACACCATCTACAACCTAGCTAGTAATGGATTGGATATTGCAAGTACACTTAACCTTGCATGAGGGGTGGTATCATTGAAAACCAAATTAAAGAAGAGAAGGAATTGAAAATGAACATGCAGTGATCATTGAATTGATGCCAAAGCCAATATAATAGAACTTCATGTGACACTTTCAAGGGTGCGTCTCCTTGATGAGGGGGAAATAGGTAAAAATCAGATAATAGTTTACTGGTAAACAGACTTTTAGGTGCATTGGAAGAGGAATCACAACGGGGAACATTGGCATGTACTAAGTCACTTCCTTCCAGGAGTTGTTAATCCAGAGGTTAATTGATGCGGCAAGTTTTCAACACTATCATGGCCATGTTGGCCCCATGAGGTTTATGCGACTTGGAATGGTTTTCAAGGTCTTCGAGTTGGAAGTTTCTTTCCAGATCTAATTATGGATGAGGTTGTGACAATTAATAGTTTCATAATCATACTCAATGAAAATAACTATCGTATTTTAAGGATAAAAAAATTGGGTCAACATCCCTGAAGGGTTTTATAAATATATTGCTGTTTTTCTAGAAGTCATATATGATTAAAATTTAATAAGAACTATCCATTCAGTAAATACTGAAGTATATATATATATGTAATTTGTGTATATATATACATATTCATTTCTAGAATATCACAAGATATGATAGAATCAGTTATGTTATAGCCAAATTACCAAGCAATAAAATATTGTAAAACAAGTTGACTATATAACAAATGAAAGATATTCCCATCTCAAAATCCAAAACATTATATCTTTGAAAATTGGTTAAATAAATTATGACATAATTAAAAATATCAAGTGAAGTATGATTGCTATTGTATGGCTATTTGTAATGGTTTGTTAACTAAATTGTTGTGTTTATGATAATGTATTAATTGGCAACCATTACCTAATTTATGTTCAATCTAAAAAGATGACTTTAATGATGTAATATATATGGTGTAAAAGATATAAGGGTCTTAGATTTCCCTCTTCAAGTCAAACCATATAAATAACAAGCATAGTTAAAAGGAACAAAAAGAAATAAGTATGAGATAAGCGATCAAATATATAATGCTCATAGTACTTCATGCAAAAAAGCAACATGATATAGTTCCATCATATGGAGTTCGCTGTTAGAGTTTTATAAGGTTGTTTCATGATTGCCTAAGCATCAAAAGAGGCCAAGCTACTTCAACAAATGATTTCATTACATAAACAACTACAAATAAACTAAAACTATAAATTCATTTCATACTTATATGTCCCTGCATCCTTATATTGGAGAATATGAAAACAAAAGAAGCTGACAATCTAATACAAACTTAATCCATATACAATTTATCCTTAATTTGCTTGGGTTTATGTTGGTTTATATTCTACAGTCAATCGCTTTGGTTATAGTTTAATAACAATAATTTAAAGGCATTCTTTATCTTATACATGTTTAGATGTATATAATAAAGTTATGAGATAATTATACATTGCAAATAAAATTATAATCATATTATAATTATGATATTCATATTGTATTTTTGTATTATCCCTAAATTGTTTCCGGTTATTGTTCTATTAAGATTAAACATTAATATAACATAAAAAGACTAGCACATATTATGTTTTTCCTTATGAAGGAAGTAATTAATCTCATAGACTAAAGTAAAGAGATACTTAAACAAACGTGTGAATGCTTATTAGAGAATAAGTTCACTAAACAGACCCGATATGATAAATCCATTTGGAATATTACTTGTATATCTATATAAATTTTCACTGTGATGATTGTATAAGTGATTCTTTGACTTGAATTATCCAAAGTTATCATATGTAGCGATTGTTATGTTTTAATACTACTTATGACCTATTTAATTATAGGTTGTTCAATCGGTAGTCATTAGATGTAGCATGAACTATATGGAGATAGTTGTGTGATTAAGATAAGATTCATCATCTTAAAGTAATAAGGGAAAATGTTTTGTAGTTTTTGATTAGTATTGACTCAGAAATCCTTGGCCAAGGTGGAATGATGCTTTGTAAATAGTTTACAAATATCATTAATTGAATCGATAGCTAATGAAGAAGAACTAATATGATTGGACTCAAAATAGAGTAGATATTAATTATATACTCTATGTCTAATTATAACATTGTATGATAAAATGATTGAATTATATGGACAAATCATGCACGAAAAAGTTAGTCAAAACCGCTTCAACATTATTAAATATTGGGGCGGTCTTGATGTATTACTAGATGCCAATCTTGATATATGATTATGAATTATTTAATTGAAAAATTGATGATAAATTAAAAGTAGTTTTAATTTATCTAATAATAATTATGAATTATAATTATAATTTATAATCATTGCCGATATATTCGAGAACTTAATGGGTCTCATATAAAAAATGGGTTGAAGAGGTAAAGATATTTTAATAAAGTTAGACTTGATTGTAAAGTTTGAGAAACTTTATGATTAAATATGAGATATTTAATAAATAAGAATCAATACGCGATAGTAGATCTAATTTAGGAATAATTGATATTGAATTAGAATTATTTTTAATTCTAATTAAATTTTAACTGAAATTAGAATTTAATTTCAACTAAATTACTAAAATGTCCAAAACTTACTATAAATAAACTTAAGCTTTATGGAGCTAGCATTTCTTGCTTAAATCCCTTAGAAATTAGTTTTTGTAACAACTCGTGCATCTTATTCTAAAATTAAAAAATATAACCAATATTCAATGCAAATATTATTAGTTAGTACTACATAAATAAATAAAATTAAAATTTAAACAAATTTTTATACTTATATAGTTATTTCCTGCTTCTTCTGACATCCACCTTTGACTTTTCTTATAGTGAGTGATTTTATATAGTGTGTTGTCTATGTAATTCCTTCTCTCTCTATTTTATAAAAGAAAAATACATAAATAAGATAGTGTTTATTAATATAATTATAACTTGTGAATATAGATCTTACATATTCATTTCAGACAACTACAAATGATTTGGACCATTGATTGTGAGGTATTTTCATTTTTCCTCTATTGACCTTTGCCTTCTCACATTTTTCCTAAATAAAGAAAAAAAAGATTAGGTAGTCATTAAATCATCTAATAAGATTAATGGAAGCAAAAATAACGGGAAAGAAAACAAACCTGAACATTAAGAGAGGCCCAATAATCTCACAAATTATTCTAACTTTCTTAAGACATTCATTCTGGAGTATGCCTCCATGCCTCCACATCAGAAGGAAAAGACTTATAAAGCTTATGTAACCTATAATGGCAATCCTTGATCCTTTGTTTCAATAATGAAATCACGTAGTTTGAAGCATCAGGGTTCTCGATACCAGCAATATTCAATTTCATATGTGAATAATAAGTAAAAATATAATTAATCTTAAATTAAAAGAAATAATATTGCATATAGTTAAATAAATTTAAAAGTTATTACAACTTTATTTATAGCATTTTCAAGTAAGTTGTCTTCCTTCAAGTCCTTAGCATGCTTCAAGCAAGGTAATTTTGTTCTCGCAATAATTCCCATCTCACTTGACAATTTTGTAGATTAGATCTTGTTTATTGGATGACCTTGCAAAGCATCAATTTGTATTGATAACTTGTTATTTTTTTCAACATTCATTCATTACAATTCACAACCTTTAGTTATAACTCTACATCTTTTTTCAATATTTATATGGGAACCTAACAACAAATCAATAATGATAAGAAAATACGCATTAAACATGTAAATATATATTGAGCATAAGCCTATTTGTAGGTGTTAAAGACTAACAAACTTGTAGATCCCTCTATACTAGTTGATTCATTGTTGTTTTAGGAAGAATGAGGTTGTTCCTAACTAATTTTATTGGTGGCTGAGGTCGAATGTTGTTATTGGATAGGAATTGATTGATCTGATTAAAGTTGTAAATCCCTCCATTCTATAATTTCAATACCTGTCACCTTCTTCCCTCTGTTTCTACTAGGGGTCATTATATTGGATATTTATAAAAACAAACATAAATTTTATTAACATTACAACATATTGGTCGTACATCATAAGGTACAACTTCTTGTAGTTTAAAAGGGTTCTATTAAATTAATACTTAATTAAAAAGCAAGATAAGAGATCTATATTTTATAAATGCCAATAACTAATGAAATCTTCTTTCTCGCATTTTCTTACCAATCTATAGCTCTCACTAAACTTTTAACCTAAATAAAGTGAAACTAATAACTTGAACAAATATAATTGTATCTATGTGAAGTAAAGGAGAAAAAGCAAAATAAAAAGGTGGTTTCTGTTCCTCTATTACTGTTTATAACACGAGGTGACGTACATATCTGATTTCACCTTCTCATCTTTAGAACTCTTATTTTAAACTGAAACGAACCAACATTATTAATACAATTTCTTCAAATTTTGTTTAGAATCAAAATTATTTTTAAAAGCTCTATCATCACTTTGTTACATATCTTATTAATTAAGTCTCATTTCTAATTAATTTCTTTTAGCTTTATATTTATTTTACTCATATATATATATATATATATACTTACTATATATATATATATATATATAGTAAGTATTAGAAAGATAACTATTTGAATATTGATAAAATTAAGTTGAAAGGAAACCCTCTATGAACTAAACATTAATAACAAAAAGCTAGTTAATTCTTATGCCACTTTTACCTTCTAATTTTATTCCTCAGAAAGCATGAAATGCTTTTCTTTTTTCTATGAATGTAGCAAAAGTTTTAAGATAGCACTTTTATGCATATACAGTGGGTTATATGAACAGTCATATAAGATGGTGCTCAATTTGATAGCCTCATAAGGCATTAGTTATATTGTTATTATTATATTCCCTAATCACCACCACCATACACTATCTATGACAGTACATTATCAATATTCAGATTCCTAAATCACTACTAAAGTCACAATGAGTATGCAAATAATCTCACTTTCAAGTTCCTAGAAACATATAAGAAGGAAATTAAGGCTTTATCTTATTATGACTAATTTATAATACTCATATTAGATTAAGCGCCACTTATAGTAAAACTAAAAGTATTTTCTATTTGCTTAAATTTTAACTATTATTGTGGCTATATTTCTATCAATTTTATGTGTATGTAAAAACTCTCCATGTTCTTTTTTACTGATTACAACACAAAGAAGAGGCCATGTACTAACAAACAATAAAATGGCAAATGATCAGTAACCTCCTCTGCTTTACTACACAGCATGATCTATTTACAATGCATCGAAACCCCATATGGCATCTTTCAAATTCGTAAAGGAATAATTAAAAAGAGTAGGTAAGATGGAAAAATTACTTAGACAGATGGACAACCGGAGAGTCAAAGGTTGACGACTAAGAAGATGGAGGGTGTGTTCTGCAATTGGTACGTGATTGGGAGAGAGGAAGAACCAGAATTTTGTAAGGAAGATGAAGAAGAATTCATCATTAGGTTTAAAATAAGATGAATACAATGTCGGTTGTAGCGGAACAAATAACATCTTTTTCACTAAGCATTGTAGACTGTAGGATACATTTAGCGAAAATTTCATAAAAACGTCGCCAAATGGTCCATTTTTCATGACCACATGAAAAAAAGTCACCATAAGTGTGGAGCATTGGTGACGATTTTTAGAAACCATCGCCAAATAAATGTATATGCAGTCAATTTAAAACTACCATTTGTGACATTATATAATTAGTTGCCAATAGTTTATCAATTGTGACAATTTAAGAAAAGCATTGAAAATGTGTATCCATTTTGCGATGATTATGTAAAATCCTAAAGCATCGCGAAAGGCTCAGGCTTTGGAAATCATCGCGAAATCTTATCATATTTCTTACACTTTCTATATTTAACAAATTATATGCAATTTTGCTCTATAATCGACAAAGGCTTGCCATTTAGCAACATTTTGAATAAAGGGTAGTTTTAGCTACGATTTTGAAATGTTGCAAAAAAGAATGTAACTAAAGTCAACTTTGTTATAGTGGCCTTAAGCATATAAATAACTCAAAAAGGGATAGAAGGAAATTCCAACATAAAATATTATATGATTATGACAGAATTAATAACTCATTTTAAGTTAATCAATGGAAAATATAATTAAATTTTAATACATTTAGTTTATACAAATTTAAGAAATCTTTTATTTTAAATGGAAATTAAAATTTCTTAATAAATTGGTTTACTTTTCCAAATGATAACTAGAAAACAAACCCAATAGAGTTTGCATCTTAGTAATGCTTTAGATGATCTATCAAGATAGTTTACAATTAATGTATAACTTATAATAATAGTTATTTTAAACTATAAAAACCATATGGTCTCTTATATGAAATTGAATTTTTTTCTTTCTGAAAAATTACATGTAAAATTGTTAGGTTTGGTAAATATACTTCGATTCTCTATCAACCAATAAGGTAGGATCATTAATATGGTTAAAGCTAAACTGTTTGAAGTTCAGACAGAGCAAGGTACTCTTTCTACTACTATGTTAATAGTTAATACATAAATGGTTTCTCGTCGTACGAAAGCAGTACTCTAACTACTAAGTTAAGTAGGTCATTTATCATCATAAAGAGAAATAAACGCCCTTATTGATGATCCTTTACTCCGATGCCTAAGGGATTTCTATCAGTCCATGAAATGGGATGGTATGAGAAAGAATTTTTATCCAAACATTTATTGGTCGTGTATTAACAGACAATATATATAAGGGTCTATGAAGTATTGCCATTCGAAATCAAGATATTAGGATTAGACTTATCAATCGATTCATAACCTTTCGAAGACAACCCATATCTATTCGAACTCCTTTTACTTGTAGGAGTACATCTTGATACCTTTTTATTTGTTACAAATTTACATGAATTATCATTAAAAAGAGATTAATATAGTATATTTTCAAGTCTCCAATTTGGCAAATGAGAAATCTTACCAAAAGCGACGAAAAGGTCTGAGTTGTAATAACGTAGAATGAATATAATAGAACATATTTAAAGAATAAATCATGAAAAATAGAAAGAGCAGTCATTTAAACAAAACTAAAAATAATTTAGTTTTAATTAACTTAAATTAGTAAATAATTATGTAACTTTTAATTAACATAAAATTATACTAAATTAAAAAATAGAATAAAATGAGTCTAAATTATAATAGAGCCAACATAGTGTTCCTACCTTTTATTTTCCTTTTTAGTGTTTATTTAACAATCTGTTTTAAAATTTTTAAAAAACAAAAGGTTAATAGCCAAATTGTTAGACCACAATACAAGTATCATGAAAGCTAAAAGGATGAGACAACCGAAAAGGAAACATAATTAGAAAGAGTCATTGATTTTATGTACAAAGGGCTTGAACATAAGTACTACTAACATATTAATTATAAGAAAAATAAACTAACAAGGGTTAAAATGGTTGCCTAGTATTAACTAGCATGAGTTTGTAACCTTAGTTATCATCCACGATTTAAGTAAACATGGTTTAGTGGTTATCAAATCTTGTATTCAACTAATTACACCCTTTAAGATACCCTAAGCAAACTCCTACAAAAGTAGGTGGTGCTGTTATGGTCTTCAGACAGCATAACTCTCTATCTCTGTATGATTGTTCGTTGCAAGCTAATCAAATAGTAAGCTCATCTATTGACTAGTTCCATAGTAATACTATCCATTAATTAAAGAGATTTCCCTGATAAGGTTTAATGCATTATAAGTTCACTATGTAGATCTTGTTTCTAATTTTGAAAGGTTATAACATTCCTTCTACTCCACATGGAAAAGATATAACAACTTATATCTAGTTTGAGAAGGATGTAATAACCCTTGTTAAGGAGTTTCAATATGCTCAACCAATCTAAAATTTTCATATAATCCACGTCTTGACAATTGATATTACAGAGACTAGAATCTTAGACATATTATTTAGAAAACATGACATTTGAAGAAGATATGATTGATGGTTTTAGATGTCTTAATTACATAAATTAGATCGTTTTTTTGTATCTAAAATCTATCTATAGTCCTTAGTCTTTTCCTAATGGCTAACCAAAGAATGAAGGATGCTTTAGGTAAGTTAGACTTAAGCCAAATCAGCTTATGCTAAGGAACTTGGCAAGAAAGCTCTTTAAACACGTGTAAATAAGATTTATTAGTGAATTTCATGAAATTGCAGTTTAAACAAATGAAGGTATCATTTGTTCTTGTTCTTGGGTTAGAATTGTAAAGGGGAAATTAGCCATTAAAGAGGTGAAGCCTCTAATGCTATATTGTCATTAATCCCCTTGATTGATCTCCATTGCTCTTACTTGGTCTAACATACTTTTTACATATCTAGCACTGCGTGAAGAGGTCCTAATAAGCTTCAATTATCATATCAAAATTAGGTGTTATGCTCATTTTATAATAGTGCGCTTCATTTGGAATTTAAGTTTTTCCCTCATCTTTGCATTTGATTTAAAGCTTATGAAGTTGGTGTAGTAGGTTTGACTTTTAAGAAGCTTATCCCTCTCAAGAAGAAATTATAGATCCATTGTACCCATAATGTCTATTTGTCATTGAAGGGTCTCCAAATCTTCCTTGTCAAGAGCATATTGTTCATAGTTTTGACGGGAGTGGTGCCAAGTCCTCCCTCATTTTTTGAGGTACATATTTATGTTCTTTTGACTTTAGTTTCATATCAATTGGATATTTTCCCTATCTAAAGGAAGTTCTTAAGGATTTTATTAGTTGCTTTTATCAAGTTCCTAGAGAGTATTAGGAGTGAGCTCCAATAAACATAGAAATTGTTGAGAATTGAGACTACAACTAGGAGCCTACTAGTACAAGAGAAAATTTTATTATTCCAACAATTATTTCTTTTGTGGATTGAATTAGAGAGAACTGATAGTCTTTAGTCTTGGTATGTATCTCTCTTAATGATTACAAGAAAGAGGGTCCTCGAATTATAATCATACTGTTTTATCTATGCTATTAGTAACATTACCAAGAAGATGACTTTTGTTAAGATTAATTGAGAGGTCAAACAATTATTTAAGGTGTGCAAGGGGTTCATAAAACAATTCAACTGAAGAATTTGTTAATTCTACTTAAAAGTAAGAGATCACCCTTAAGTGAGAAGTTAAACAATTTTATCTTTTTGTGTTTACGTTGATACGTGAATTTGTCATCCTAATTTATTTTATGAACAATAAACCGAGTGAAGATTTTAATGCATCAAGTGAATACATACGGTTTTAATAGTCTCAATTCTAAAAGAAGACAGGTGAAGATATAAGAACACTAAAAAGAAAAAAAAAAGACAATGTAAAGTGAAAAAACTAACAAAACCAATACAAAGTAAGTATAATCAATTCTAAAAGAAGATAGGCAAAGACATAAGAATACTAAAAAGAAAAAAAAAAAGACAATGTAAAGTGAAAAAACTAACAAAACCAATACAAAGTAAGCATACTAGAAGTCAAGGGACGAAGAATACAAGAAAGAAGAAGCAAAGAAAGGTGTGAATAATGAGTGCCAGGAGACATGGGAACGACCCTCTAAGTAAGACTATGATGATGTAAATTACAACAAAGAGAAACAAAGAAAGTAGTGAGAAAAACATAAGAGCTGCAAATAAAGTTGGAAATAGAAGAAGAAAAAGCACTCCAACCCAACGCATTAGGTGGGCATTGCCGGTTTAAATTTTCTTTTAATCTTTTTTGCCTTTTTCTGTAGAGTATTGACTTGTCCGTCGCTATCCACCATCACCTATTTATTTTAGCTTTTGTCCTCTCGCTTCTGCCCCTAATTGGCGGGGACCACGTTATCGTTATCATTGAGTTTTCTTTCAATTTTATAACACGTCAACCAAAGTTTTGTATATGCAAGATATAAACAATGCAAAGTTAAGCAAACTGTAATTTGTTTTGTATCCATTAAAATAGTTTGATGGGTAACAGATAGATGATCATCAAACTTCTAGCGATCTAAAACACTAATTTTAGATTAATGTTCATATGAATTACATCAAATCCTTGGAGCAGCATAACATTGTTGGCAATAATTTTGAAAAGGTCCGTCCAAATTCCTTTTGTCATGTCACAACCAATTGTTAATTTAATAACGAAAGAAAGACATTCCCTTTCATGGTGGGAGAACATGAATTCATCTTATATTTAATTTACTCCTGCCACGTACGTAGCGTCTCATTCATGTCCATGGTTCAGTTCATACATATATATATATATATATATATATATATATACATATCCTTTTCTCGATGCTATTTCTTTGCTTTTTATAGTATAAAATTAAGGTATTAAAGAATGCCCATTTTGAAGTCGTTAGGTTCATTTTATAAGATGGTCGTTAACCATTCTTCAACTAATGTATTGACTTTGGCAATTCAAAATTTTAGTTATCGTTTAAATTTAAAATTTCAAAAGTGGATTAACGATACTATAATACTGACTGATTCACTTATCACACTAACATACTGGTAATAATTCAGACAAGAAGAGCAATCCTTTTATCGTAAGAGCTCGTGTAAGAAGAAATACGAGGAGGATGTGTGCAAATACTAAAAGCTTGTTAAGAAAAAAAAAAGGGTGTAATTCAGAAGTAAACATGAGTTATTATGACCCAATTACAACTGCTTTAATTAAGAATTGCGTATAGAGAAGGTGGAGGAGTTCACCAAATTTGTTGAAATGAGTACGAGCTGCGAACTTTAATGTCACGAAACGTTTAGACCATGATCCTATACTTAGGGTATAAGTTAATTATTCGTGGATGATTAGCTTAATTATATAAAAGCGTATAGAATGACATACTCTTGGTAAGGACATATTTTGTACGCTGGAAAATGAAAAAAAAAAATCAAATAAGTAAATCATGTGCCAAGCCATATTACACAAACCTTAAATCACTTTTAGGATATAGTTGCGCTGAAAGCATTTGCAAATTGCAGCGAAGAAAAGCGAAGGGCATATTAGGAAATTGGCTTGGAATTTAAATGATGAGGAGGAGCCTCTCAAGTTGTGAATTGAAATTCAAACGCCAAGGCTAATCCAAACTTCCTCGCTCGAATCATTCACACACCCTTGTCCAATTGTTATCTCTCTCTCTCTCTCTCTCTCTAACGCCACCTTTTTCAGTTTCAGGTTTGAGCTTACTGTCATTACAAGCTATGGCGTAACAACTGACAACTCGCACCCATTTCCTGAAAAATACCTCTCTCTTTCTTTTGAAAATTCGTCCTCTTTATATAAGCATAACAGACAAACAAACAAAAACAAAACCAAAACCCTTCTTGTTTATTTATACATCCATACATACATATGCTATATATGTTCTTTTAGATTATATTTGTCAGATCTGGACCATTTTCAACAGCAAAATGTCTAATACAAAACCACCACCACCTAACTTGAAATTTTGAATTAGAAGAACAAGCAAGCAAGCAATCTCATCTCAATATGGGAAGTAGAGTTCTACACTTTGTTATTCGTGAATTTCCTGAGAGTGAGAATAGAAACAAAACACTCCCAAAAACATGAATGTTTTGTTTCTTCCACAACGGCTGCAACAACGAGAACAACACCAACAACAAACCTTTTAATCTTAGCCATATCGTTTCCTACACACTAACTCCTTCTCTCTCTAACCTCATAGCTTCGTGGCTTTCGGTGTTATGGTTTTAAATTGCCCTATCAACTTACGCGAGTTCGTTTCTTGGGGCGTTTAGTTTTGAAGCAACGTTTATACTTTTCTTTTCGCTTGCAATCCAAATTCGGACAATTTCTGTGGGAGGGTTTTCTTGGACAAAGTGGATTGCCTTCGGACTTGGGGTTTTGAGATTCTCGTCACCAATTTGTAAGTGGGCACTTTTTTTATTTGGCCTTGCGTTTCATTTCTTGGAAATGTTGTTTCAGTCGCACTTTGTTTTGAAGTTGTTTGCGATAAAAGGTGGCGACTTTCCTACTGTTTGATCTCAATTAGGGTTTCTTGGGTTTGTTCGATTCCGGAGTTTGAAAATTTTGAAGTTCCTTTTGCCACCTGTTGATTGAGATGATTTTGCCACCTTAGGTGTTGAAACGTTGTTCTTCTCTTTCTGAGATTTGGAAAGTTGTTTTCTTTTTTACAGTGGTTTGATAAAACCATAATATGGTTTGGCGGATTTTTAATGCCATTTAAGCTTGTGGTCGTCGTCGGATCAGAGTTTTCAGTTTCGAGACCAATATTAGGCTTTAAGCTTCATCTTATCTCCCTCACATTGCCTTGTTTACTAAGTGAGCAAGGTTTATACGTGTAAGATGCTACTTTTTCCTGAGTTGAATGATTGTTTCAGTTTCAGGGATTGGATATTGGAAGAATAGAGTTTGCCAAAAATGATGCTGTCAGCGTCACCCACAGGGGTAACAAGGAGTTCACTGGAAGAGATGCTGGACTCACTGAGGCGGAGAGATGAAGCCTTAGAGAAATCCAAGGACTTGCTGCCAGCATTGCCAGCTCGGCCTCCATCAAGGGCCCGGCTCCCCTCAGCTCGACACTCATTACCCACAGACTTCAAGATTGGCAATAATAGCCAGGTGGAAAACAATGTGGAGAGTGTAGCTAATGGAAAGGAGGACTCAAAGAGGAAGGAAAGAGAGTTGGGCTGCAGAGTAGGTAGTTTTGGGAGCAAGAAGATGAAGAAAGCTCAGAATTCTGCAGATTCAAGTCCATATGCAGAGGAGGAGAAGAATGAGCAGGTTAACATGCATGCTGTGAAATCAGTGCAAAAGGTTAAAGAGCCTGACTGGGATGATAACGTTAGTTATTTTTTCAAGAAGGTAATCAGAGGCATCGAAGCTTGTACTCGTGCAATATTGTTTACTTTAGTTGTTATAATCACCAATTAAAATCAAATTAACTCTTCCAACTGCATTTTGAATCTTTCTGATAAGAGATAATTATATCATGGATCTATTAATTTGGATTGAATGAAGATGATTAGGAGCAATGCCTTCATTAGTGAATGGTGACTAGGTGCAGGATAGTTTTCCAGAAGATGAATTAGAAATGTAGTGCTCTTCAGACGGGATGGATACACATCATAGATTTCTGCAAGAGTTTATATATGTTTGAGTTTCAACAATAAATTGCACAATATCAAGTTACATTTAAATGAAAGGTCAAAGTAGCTGGAATTATGTACGGAGACAGTGTATTGAGAAATAATAACCGAAATAGGTTTCTACATTGGATAAATGGATGACAGACATTTCCTGTGGCGCATTTTAATAATTCTGAATATGACCACAAAATTGGTATATGATGTTGACGCTCAAACGATGGGTTTATTTATTCCAGAAACTCCGTGTCTGGTGTCATCTATCTAATGGGCGATGGGGATCTGGAAAGATACAATCAACTTCTGGGGATGAAGTAGTTGTCTTGCTCTCAAGTGGAAAAGTAAGTTAATAACTGTCTCTTTTGGTCTTTGGATTGTTTAATATACATCTATAATTAGTAGTTCTTTATGTGACCATCTGTTGATGCTATAGGTTGTTGAAGTGTCCACGGTAGATCTCTTACCTGCAAACCCTGATATTCTTGAGGGCGCGGAGGATCTTATACAGCTTAGTTATCTAAATGAGCCCTCAGCACTTCACAATCTTAGTTGCAGATATTCCCAGGATATGATTTATGTGAGTGTGAATATTCTTTTATTGCTCAATTTGGTGAATTTACAGAGAATATTCTTTTATTGCTCATTTTAGTGAATTTCATGTCCCTTGACCTTCTTGGTTTTCTGTATAGAGTAAAGCAGGTTCCATATTGATTGCCATCAATCCTTTTAAAAATATTCAAATTTACGGGAACGAATATATTGCTTCTTACAAGACGAAGGCTATGGATGGTCCCCATGTTTATGCTATAGCTGACTTAGCTTATAATGAGATGATGAGAGGTAAAACTTCCTCCCGTTCTTTTATTTTTTCAATTTGAAGTTAGTTCTATAATTTTGGGATTTTTATTTTGTTAATTTTTGTAATATGATGTGCTGTCTTGCAGTTGGGAAGGACCAATCTATAATTATAAGGTCAGTATCTACTCTCTCGTTGTTGATATTCTTTGATTTGACTACAGCGAGTTATCTTCCCTGGTGTTGTTTCTGCAAGTTGTGTACTGGGGTGTTGCAAATCAAGCCCAGTTTTTCCATAAGGATTGTAGTAATCAATTAACAATATGTTACAGTGGTGAAAGTGGTGCTGGCAAAACCGAGACAGGAAAACATGCTATGCAATATTTGGCTCTCCTGGGAGATGGCATTGGTGGACTGGAGCACCGGATTCTTCAAACTAGTTGTATACTTGAAGCATTTGGGAATGCCAAAACAGCTAGGAATGACAACTCTAGTAGATTTGTGAGTTAGTTGTGTCCTATGTCTCATTTCATTGATTTGTCATGTTTGCTGTGGTTGAAATGCTTCACAATGAATGCAGGGAAAGTTGATTGAAATCCAGTTTACCACATTAGGAAAGATATGTGGCGCCAAAATTGAAACTTGTAAGTGCTACTGACTACTGTCATTGGTGCACCATTTGACAATGTACATGTGGTACCTAATACATCTTGTTTCGTTCTCATGTGCATAAAAATTGCCAATTTCACTATCAAATGTGGGATAGTTCTTCTAGAAAAGGTAAGTTATAGCCCCTGTGGACTTCTGCATGGAAATTTAATTGCCAGCTTACATGACTTTGGAATAATTATTTCTCCTTTCGGCAGTCAAGAGTCGTTCAGCTGGCCAGTGGTGAAAGATCATACCACATCTTTTATCAGCTTTGTGCCGGTGCTCCATCAACTCTTAGAGGTGCCTTTTCCACCATCCATTTAGTTTCTATCAATTCTGGATTCATAATGTCCTAATGTTTAGCTGAATGTGTACATCTCCAATGCACTTGTTCTGACTCTTTATTGGTTTCTTTGCAGATAGACTGCATCTTAAACGGGCTAGTGAGTACAACTATCTTAACCAAAGTGAATGCTTGTCCATTAATGGAGTTGATGATTCCGGAAAATTTCTAAAGCTCATGGTAATTCAAAGAATGGATGCTAGCTTGACCTTTTGAAGTGGTGAAAGCCCTATTTAACTAATCATATGGGCTATAATTGATCATTTCCTCCTTCCTGTTGTGGTTGTTGTACCTCTATTTTTCTTCAGGAAGCCTTGGACAATGTAAACATTTGCAAAGAAGATCAAGAACAGCTATTTGCAATGCTTGCTGCAGTGCTGTGGCTTGGAAACATATCATTTCAAGTAATTGACAATGAAAAGCATGTGCAGGTGTTGGCTAATGAAGGTATTTTTTCATATTATAGGTCATGGATTTGTTCTCTGATTGATGTCTTTGAATGATACTTTTTAAGTACTCAATTATATTTGATGGAATCCTATTTCTTGTCTGGCCATAAATGTGGGTTGTATATTTTTTCTTCTTCATTGGAAGGCCTAGGAAAAGAACTAAAAAATATTTGTCACTTAGCCATGACTCTGGAATAAGAAAAACTGGAAAGATAGCCTCTCCTTCACTTCTTATCTGTTCAATAGAGTTCCTTTTCCTGGATTATTCAGTTGGCCCGTGGACGAGTATATGTAATTTCTTATACCCATCATTCCTTGTAAATGAGAAGATACTCTTGGCTCCTTACTACCATATGAAACTCCTGGCATAAACTCTTCATTTTGTTCTGCAAATTCTTGTTGGGAAAAGTGGCAGTTTCTCTCTCTCTCTCTCCCTCTCTCTCCTTGAAAGGTGAAAATCCTGTTTATTCCCCTACCTTATGTTAATAGGATACTGCATGAGGGAATTGATCGCATTTAGATTTGTTTCTGACATTGATAGGAGTGCTTGGTGGCAAAGTTATGGGACTAAGTATGATCATGAAAGTCTGTTGGAATTCAGTTGAGCTTTAATTGTTAAAAGATTGTACCTTCAGATAGCATAAACAATCATGAGCATGTTGTAGACAGTTGGACCTATAATGAATAATAGGGTAATTGGAATTTGTATTTCCTCTAGGATTTAGTGTCCTTGAATTCTTTCTTATTTAGATCTGATTTCACATTTATATTTTTCGGCAGCTGTGTCCTATGCTGCCAGTTCAATGGGTTGCAATATCCAGGACCTTTTGTTAGCATTGTCAACCCACAACATCCAAGCTGGAAAGGATACTATTGCCAAGAAACTGACACTGCAGCAGGTATAGTTAATTCTTAACTAATTAAACTTGCTATTGTGGACCTTTCTATTATTGAGTGTTCCTACATTTTTCTCGCCTTTAAGGTTCTTCATTATCTTGTTTCAGGCAATTGACAGAAGAGATGCATTAGCAAAGTTTATTTATGCAAGCTTGTTTGAGTGGCTTATAGAACAAATTAATAAGTCGCTTGAAGTGGGCAAGATGCACATGTGGAAATCCATTGATATCGTTGATATCTACGGGTTTGAGTCATTTAAGGTAACCATAATTGATTTTTAAACCTCTGATGGTAGGATTTTAATGGTGCACGCTTCTACCCCTGCCATCTTGATGATGATGACTGTGTACAATTTCAGAACAATAGTTTTGAGCAATTCTGCATTAATTATGCAAACGAGAGGCTGCAGCAGCACTTCAATCGGCATCAATTCAAACTTGAGCAGCAGGTAATCACTTTAGGAGTTTAGCAGCTTATTTTACCGGATGCCATTGTTGACAAGGCACATTTTTGGAGAAGCATTGATGCAAAAGAATTAGTAGAACATCTTTTTTCTATGGAAGTTTTACTAGAAGCATCTTGTGATACTCCACACGAGCCTTTTATTTTTTCTTATACTATTTTGCATTTTTTTTCAATGAATGAGACAATCATTATGTGATTTTGTACCAGTTCCAAATTAAATTAAGAAATTATCAATTTATATTAAGAAGAAAATGAAACTAATTACTTGATTTGTCATTGCACTTGGTTTTGTGGCATGAACAATAATATGAAACAATCTGCTGTCTATGCTAGTGCACATATATAGGGAAATGAACTTGTTGAAGTTTCTTATATACCTCCCATTGGATAACTTTAGAATGCATAAGGAGCTGATAAGTTGCCATCATAATTTCCATTGAGGAAAGGAGGTGAGGTGACAGAGTTCAAGTTTTGGTATTTGCTAACAATTTGACATGCATTGTTTACTTTCTCTAGGATAAAGCTCTCATTTATTACTCGAACGCATTTTATGCCGTTTCTTGTAATTATCATTTACTTTTTCTTTTCTTATTACCTTAAATAGCTTGTGTCATTTTCTGATTTGGCTTTGCAAAAATTGTTTAGCGGCATGGTCCATTCTTGCTTTTCTTGTAAGCTCTTATGTTGACTATTTGTTCTATTGATTTCAGGTGTACGAAGGGGATGGGGTTGACTGGACCAAAGTTGATTTTGTAGACAACCAAGAATGCCTGAATCTGTTTGAGAAGGTGTTTATTCGCTTCACTTTTTTATAATACCCATATTTTACTCTGTTCATCAATTTTTTTAGTGCAAATGAGCCTCTGCTGCATACTTTTGTACAAGCAGAGCATTAGATGCATTGGACTTCTACTTTATTTTCAAATTATGTGAGGATTAATAGACTATATATCAGACTTGGATACTGTTTCAAAATGTGATCTTGTGTCCTATTGATAGACATATGTCATCTCTTTGACATTTTAAAAACTGGAATGGCTGTTTCTCTGCTTCAAGTGATGACTTCTCTACTACCTTGGTTTGTGCAGAAACCCTTTGGGTTGCTGTCTTTATTGGATGAGGAATCAAATTTCCCAGGCGCTACTGATTTGACCTTTGCGAATAAACTTAAGCAACACTTGAAGAATTATCCTTGCTTTAAAGGTGAAAGAGGAAGAGCTTTTGGTGTACAACATTATGCTGGCGAGGTAAATAAAAACGGCCCCTTTAATATTTATTTAATTGTTCTCCCTCTCATTCTGTTCACTATTTGACTGTGATTTGAACTTTCAAAGCCATATGATGGACAGCATTTCTCCTGCTGCTTTTGTTCCTTCTTGAAACTAGTTATCAGATTTCATAAGATAATGAAGCAAATATTTTCTGAATGGTTGATGTGTACAACTAGGCATTCTGTCGAACCTTATTTAAATATCTGTTCTTGTTTGGATTTTAATCAGGTTATATATGACACAAATGGCTTTCTGGAAAAGAACAGAGACCCAATGCACTCGGAGTTCACCCAACTACTAGCATCTTGCAGCTGTATACTGCCAAAAATGTTTGCCTTCAAAATGCCTAACCAATCCGCCAAATTAACATGTTCATCAAATAACTCTGGTGGAATTGAATCCTCAAACCAAAGTGTTGGCACCAAGTTCAAGGTATCTAGTGTTTGCTGCACTGAGGTCGATAAAAAACTATGCAATCTTGTAAAGATTATATCTGGAAATGTGATCAGTGCAAGAGTTAATTTATTTAAAAGGCAGATGATATTTGGAGTGTTTATGGTTAGAAAGCTTCTGAAATTTGTCAGTGATTTTTCATCAACCGACCTTCCCTGCCTCTAATTGCCCACTTTCCTGAGCCCTCCTTTTCTCCAATTTAGTTATAAGCTCTTTCACATTGCCTTGTATTTCTTCCCAAAATTTTCTAGAAAATATTAAAATATAACTTTGGCTATAGCATCATTATTTTCTGAGTACAATGATGTTATAAGCAAAAGTTTTGAGCATTGTCTTCTGTACTTGTAGGAACAATTGTTCAAACTAATGCACCAGTTGGAGAATACCACACCTCACTTCATTCTCTGTATAAAGCCAAATGTGAAACAGCTTCCTGGTCTGTTTGAAGAAGATCTTGTCTTGCAACAATTGCGTTGTTGTGGAGTTATGGAGGTTGTGAAGATTTCAAGATCTGGATATCCTACTCGGATGACACATCAAGAGTTTGCAGGAAGGTAAATGATGCTAGCCGTCTTTCACTTAACCAGTCATGCAAATAGGTTCTTTGTTGGTTACATCTATATTCTTATCATATAACTGAACTTAAATTTAGGTATGGGTTTCTACTCTTCGATACAAGTGTACCTCAGGATCCATTAAGCATATCAGTTGCAGTTCTACAGCAATTTAATGCTCTTCCTGAAATGTATCAAGTTGGATACACTAAAGTGTATTTTCGAACTAGCCAGGTTTGTGTTAATACTTCCCTGAAAGTTCATATATTTTTTTCTGGGCTAATAATTATGATAACAATCATTTTTCAAAATTATGCTGGGATATTTGCTTTTTGCTTTTATATTAAAAAGGAAATATCAACTGCAATATTTAGGATTATGTGACCATATAAGAATCTGTTTTCATCTTGATTATGTATTTCTGTACCTTTAGTTATGTAACTAGTGTAAATGAGTGTTGTGCTTTCTTTAGACTGGTCTCTCATCACTAATCTGCTACTGCTATATTTAATTCAGGAGCTGATTATCAAGTTTTACCTAAAATATATATGCCTAATGGTTGGTTAGATGAGACAAATAAATTATTATGTTTGAAACAAGAATTGGAAAAGAAATTTGTAGCACCGAAGCCTTTCTTGCCACTAGTTCCATTCTGCTTTTAAATCATAAGATAAGTTTGAAATTTGGCTTCAGACAAATTTTTTATTTCCCATCCAACCAAGGTTTCTTGCTTTCGTCTTGGCTAATTTGCTCAGACAGTTTGCTGCTCATCTCTTCCATGTTCTCTCAAATTTGTTTTCTTATTTCTTCTTTTCTCCTCTTTTCCTTTTTCTCTCTTTCCTTTCCATGTTTCTCACTTTTGTGCTGTTTGTATAAATATTTTACTTATGAAACCAATCAAATAGCTTGATTTCAAAAGACTGCCAATTTGGTGATATTTCTAATTGACCAATGAAAAAAGGACCTTTTGTGAACTATCAACTTATCCATGATGTTTGAAGTGCATTGTATATAAATATGAGGACCAAGAGGTCTTTGATATGTTGTGGAACCTTGCTTAAATATGGCATTAGAAAAATGATATACGTAAGGTTTCATGAGAGCTTATAACTGCTTTCAAATAGTTCTCGCCTAAGATTTCCATGTATGACATTCATTTCTGTATTACTGGGTCACAGATCTGTAAATTGGAGGAGCACAGAAGACAATTTTTAGAAGCCATAATCAGTATCCAAAATTGGTTCCGTTGTTGCAAGGCTCGTTATTACTTCAAGGAAGTTAAAAGAGGAGTGGCAGTACTACAATCATGTAATACTTGAAGATATATCTAATTAAATATAACTCTTCTGCAGAAAATTTATAGTTTTGCTTTGTATGCTGGAAATACGTATTTAGGTGGTTTTAGTTATAGTTCGTTCTTGACATGATTGATTGGATATTTTGAAACCTGTTAAACTTTTATCCCTACCGTGTTTAAATTCATTCATTTTCAAAATGCAGTCATCCGTGGTGAAAATGCCAGAAGGAAATGTCATTCAATTGCACATTGGACTTCTAGTTGCCTCAGAACAGTTGATGAGCATCTGGTTGCAGTTATATATTTACAGTCAGGTAAGTGTTGTGTTACTCATTGGAAACTTTCAGTTCTTTTCTTAAGCAGCATATCTTATTCTTTTACTCTGCAGCTATTCGTGGGTGGCTGACTCGGAAGCAACTTTGTGACAAGCGCAACCTGAAGCAGTTAGGTCATGAGAATACAATTCATAAAAGAAGACAGGGAAAAAGAATGTCTGAAGTTAAGGTACTTGATATTTAACTAATTATCTGTCCTAGCACCTACATTGCAGTGGAGCAATGTTAAGCATCTAGGAATCACCTTTGTGGCAACATTATCTTTGATCTTG
The DNA here is from genome assembly GCA_027575705.1 of Erythroxylum echinodendron. Lineage (NCBI taxonomy): Eukaryota > Viridiplantae > Streptophyta > Magnoliopsida > Malpighiales > Erythroxylaceae > Erythroxylum > Erythroxylum echinodendron. The sequence goes on from JANZXR010000005.1 coordinate 25,777,515, forward strand.
AGAAACAAAATACCAATCTCTTCTTCTTTCCCTCTCTTTATTCCACGGATTTTTCAAACAATTCTTATGGAATGGAAATGATCCATATAGGTTTATTCTTTTTTTTTTTCTTGCAGAATATTGAATACATTCATTTATTTATTCTAAATACATTCTGTTGATTGGAAACCTTAACAAATTCCAAACTTATAATTGCTAGCTTATTTTCAGATGCAAGTTGCATAACATGGAGTATGTTGGGTTCTTTTAGACATTTGTTTGTGTCGGATAATGATGGTTCTTTGTTGGCGTTATTTGGGTCTGAGTTGATTTTTTTTAATGATATGGATTCATATCATCCATTACATGCATAAGTCACTGTTGGGACTGATTGGCCCTTAATAATAAAGAAGATAAGACCATAACTTGTGCATGCTGTTTAAACAAATAGAACCACTGTGAGTGCCTTTTACGGTTGGAAATTCATTTCGTTCTCCATTTTTCTGAATTAATCTCATTTCTTTCTGGATTCTCTTGTCCGACTAGATCATGCCACAAGATCAGGTTGAGGCTCAGAGTTCAGTTTTGGTCGAGCTTGAGAAGAGGGTTGTCAAGGCAGAAACTGCTCTGGGACAAAAGGAGGAGGAAAATGCTGCACTTAGGGAGCAATTACAGCAATTTGAGAGAAGGTGGTCAGAGTATGAGGGGAAGATGAAAACAATGGAAGAGACATGGCAAATGCAGATGGGATCTTTGCAAGTGAGTAATTTTTAGGACATGAAATTCATACAAAGAAACGTTGCTTTTAGTGACTGAAGTGGTTGTCTTATAATGTCAGCAAGTTAATGTGCCTTGCTTTTAGTGATTGAAGTGGTTGTCTTATAATGTCAGCAAGTTGATGTGCCTCTTGGTATGCTTGCTTAATAAATGCCTTCAGAATTTTTTCAAACTTGTTAGCAACTTGATAAAATGGAGCTCATGCATAATACCATGTTTCACTATTTTTCTTCTTTAGATGCTTGGCTATCACCAATTCAATAGTTTTAAGAAATTATAAATTAAGATTGTCTCAGCTTGGTATCATTTACCTGTTTGCAACGTTAGCTTGAACGTAACTTTTTGTTTTACTTCAAAATTTTATACATGTTTGTGATCATAATTGTACAACAAGCATAGTGTTCTATTTATTCTTGACTGCTTATCAGGCACTCCAATGGAAGAATGGATATTTCAAGCTATAATAGTAAATTTGTTTCGAAGTAATTAGATGTGCGAGCAGGTTTATTTCTCTTGACGACTTAATATGTGCACCCTCACCCTGCTCCTGTATGCGTCTTGTAATTAGAGACATTATGAAATAAGTTACAACATTAGGTGGTGTAGTAAATTGATGATTGTCACATTGTCAGTTGAAAGATTTTATCAGGTCTTTGAAAAAAATAGTTTGCTCATATTTATTGTACGTGAGTTGCAGCATGATGCATCTACTTATCTGCTCTTTTGTGATTTCATTGCAGGCGAGTCTTGCTGCTGCCAGAAAGAGTCTTGCTGCTGATAATAATGCTCCTGATAAACCTGGCAAACTCGAGTCTTCTGCATCACCGCGTTGCTATGATTATGCGGACAATGTGTCTGGATGTCGAACCCCTGGTGGAAACACACCCATCAAAGTTTCTGGTCCAATTCATGATTTCAGATCAGGCAGAGAGCCTAATGGTTCTATAAATGCTGTCAGCAATCTGGCCAAGGAATTTGAGCAACGGACCCAGAATTTTGAGGATGATGCCAAAGTACTGCTTGAGGTTAGAACAGCGCAATCATCTTCAAATGTACATCCTGATGAAGAACTAAGAAAGTTGAAACTAAAATTTGAGACATGGAAGAAAGACTATAAAGTCAAATTACGGGAGACCAAAGCAAGATTTCATAAACTTGGGCTTGGTGAAGTTGAAAGAAGTCGTCGAAAATGGTGGGGGAAGTTGAGCTCAAGAGGGTTTTGACATTCCAGATTTTGATCTTTCTGCCAGTGAATCAAGATATTTACGAGATATTAGAGAAGAGCCAAGGGAAAATGTCTAAATTTTGACATTCCAGTTTTGGCTTATCCTCCGTAATGCAGTTGGGGATTGTATTTAAAGTTCTACCAATTTTCATACTCGGTGGAAGGGTTGGTTGTCTTGTGAATAGCCTTTAGGTTTTATTGGGAAATGTCAGCCCTGTCTTTAGTATAGATTCAGCTTTTAGATAATTTGTGTATATTCTCGTGCCATCGATGAAATAGGAAACATTGTGGTACCAAAATTATGAATGAGAAGTTGTTCATATGGCCTCTTTTCTTCTATACCATTTTCTCTCATAACATCTTTTCTCCTGCCGAGGCCATCACCTACCGTTAGACACTTAATGCTTGTTGATGAATTACAAGGAGCTGTAACTATACTCGCTTGTCATTTCTTTAAGCTTTTGCATTGATTGACCATAGACCGGACGTGTCAAAATTTTCAAAACGAATCCCATGAATGAGCAGCTAACGAGTGGAGAAATTGTAGCTATTGATCATTGCACAAGGATGTTTGGAGGCAAATGAAAGCACCTATTTCACTTTTACAGCTCCAACCTTCTTTCAATCCATCTCATCCACACATTTATATGGGTCTTACATAAATATATGGATGAGGTGAATTGAAACAAAGTTGGAACAACAAAAGTGAAACAGGTGATCTATTCCCTGTTGGAGAACAATGTATTATTACTAAGACAGAGGGTAGGGGTACCTTGGTTAAGGAAGGTGATAGATGTACAAAATTTTATTTAAGGACTGTTTTAGAAAGAAGGAATATTTAACAAAATTACTTCACTAAAAGATTGAAATGGTACAATTCTCACAACTGGAGAGGAACTTCATATGTAGGTTTATAACTTCTTCCATAATCCCTTAGGGAGGATATTAGAAGCGGCATCATGTGTAGAGGATGTGAAAAGATAGTAAAATACCAGATCCCTTTTGACCTAGTTGAGAGGTTAATTCAACTTTTCACAATAAATGATTTGGAAAGGCTTTGTTTTCTTTGAATCCGCATAAAGCCCTAAGTTTTGATGGCTTCGATGCTCATTTTTTTGATTAATTTGTTTTTAGGCAGTAGATGAAAATTTTCAAGAAAGGTAAAATACTGAAAGAACTGAATGAAACCTGCATTTGCTTAATTCCTAAGGTGAGAACTTTGATCTCCATAAGAGATTATAGACCTACTTCTTGCTGCTACCTCATATACAAGATCATAGCCTTTAGGGAGTGTTCATAAGGGAAAGGTTAATTGGAGAAAACATCCTCATTGTGTAGGAGCTATTCAAGAGTACAATAGAAAGAGAACATCTAGAAATTATGCCATAAAGGTGGACTTTCAAAAGGCCTTTGACTCTTTGGACTGAACTTCCTAATAAACACCATAAAAGCCTTTGGCTTCCTAAAGCTTTTATAAATTGGATAAATTAATGTATTACTATAACGTCATATAGGGTATTGGTGAATGGAGAACTTATAAATAGTATCTTAGGACATTGAGCCTGGACCAAATCGGGCCTAAAGGCTCAAACATGAGGTTGAGCCTGATCACGCTTAGACCTGATCTATTTTTTAAATATTTTTATTTTTAAATAAATATATAAAATTCTGAAATAAATAAGGTAAAACTTAATTTATTTTTAAAGAAAGTGAACAATAAAGATTATACATGAGAAATGCAACATTCATTTAATTAACAAAAATGCTTAATTAAAAAATTAATTTTTAGTGAATGTATAAATTAAATGTACATAAAATGATAAAATGAACATGTTAAAACAAAGTTTATTTTAAAGGAAATGAACCACAAAGATTATATATTAGAAATATAATATTAATTTAATTAACAAATAAAAGAGTAATACTATGAAAATCATTTTGTTATCAAAACAAAAGAGTACCCTTTAATAATATTATCCAATTTTTTTAAATGATAAAATTTAAAAAAGTCAAAACGAAATTATCAATTAGTGTTAGAAAGTGGAGATTAGAGAGTGAGAATTTAAGTTAAGTAAACATAGAGAGACAACAATTTAGAATCTGTTAAAAAAAAAACTCACACACAGACACACACATAAGTAAATAATTATATCTTCAATTACAGTTACAAAATGCTAAAGCAATCGCATGAAAAATAACAAAATCTAGAAGCAAAGATTAAGATAACAAACTTGTAGTAGAGGAATGAGATAATTAATCGTTATAATCAGGATTGTCAATTGTTCACATTGCTTCATCTGGATATAGAAACATTATTATGTAAATTATATCTAATAAAACTTATGAAAATAATCAATTAAATATAACTCTATCATCAAATATTTTATTAAAATATTTTTTAGTTAAATGACTGGTCTCCTCCTCATTAGTATCTATATTAATATAAAATTAAAAAATATAAGATAAGATAACGTTTTAAAATAGACAAAATTGATATATCATGAAGAATAAAGTTTACGCTCAATATCTTTATCATCTAATTAACTTTGGGCACATATAAGGGTTTCAACAACACTAGGATGAAGTCGAGCATGATGAGGACTATTAACCTGACTACTAGTATTAAAAATAGACTCTGAAGTAATAATAGATGCTGGAATTGCTAATAGGTCTCATGCAATTACTTAATTGTCGACTGTTATAGTAGATAAATCACTGTTGATATCCTAATTTATCAAACAGTCGACTAATATAGTTGCTAACCTTTCGCTTGTATGTGGTGTTGACATATAAATGAACCTACCATTTACAAATATAACCAAATATCAAATATAACATAATCAAAAAATAAATGATAACAATATTAAAGAATATAATTTACCTCAATAGTCTATTGAGTAGAGTCCAATTGTTGTCAATATAATGTGCTATCACTGCTGTATAACCCTTATTTTAGTTATCGACTGTCTACATGTCTATTGTGATGCAACTCATCCTTTACTACTTGACCACATTTTTTTCTTTCTTTTGATCCTCTTATATCTTCATAATGTTTTTCTTCAAGTTATTCCATGTTGGGATCTTGAAGGTCGATTGCAATGAGGTAAATAACATCCTAAATCTTTTTCTATCAACTATAGATAGTGGATGTTCATCACCAATGATTATACTAGCAATTAAAAACCTTGAACTGTTGCTGTCATAAGATGTAGTAATCATTTCATTCTTCCCTCTCATTAGGTTAGAGGTGAAAAATGTTTGACCTCTTGATATGATCTTCTTTTTATTACACAATTCTATATGTCTTTTTAAATGAGAGGTTTTACTTTTTGAACTCCCAACCAACATCTTGTGACAACATTTACATTCGACCTTCTTTGCCTGTCTATTGATCTAGTCTTGTTGAAGTGATTCCAAACATCACTTTTCAATGGACCTAGATTTCTATCTTCACTTAGTAATGGATTATAAATATCCATTTGTATACTCTTTAGTATTGAGTTAGAACTCTCCACTGAAGAAATATGCTCATCCATATGAAACAATCAATATATATGACTATATAAGTTATTCATGAATATTTACATGTATACTAAATTAATGGCAATTTAACATAAAGTAAGATAATTAATCATAATCACATATAGGAGTATATTACCCTTTACATATATGATGATGATGATTAATGATGATGATGATAACCTATCTGGACAATTTCTATCTCACACTTCCATATGCTAGCATATTGTTGATCTTTTTGCCCTTTGAGAAAACATGAATGTCATGGTAAAGATTGTTGATGTCTTTAGAAAGGAGAAACTGGGAACTTATATTAGTTAATCCTTTAAAAGGTTTTTCGAGTTGAATAACTAGTGCTAATCTATTAGACCATTCAAGTAAAAGTTTTCCCAGAGACATAACACAATCTAAATTAAAAATTCCATCTGATCCTAATGTAACATGCTTTGGTATGTATTTTGTAGGAAATTTTCGTATCTTATTATCTTTTCAATAGTATCCAAATCAATTTAATTCTTCTTGTTCAACTAGTTTATAATTCCAATCATATTTTGATTGATTTTCTCTTTTTCATTTTTCTCCACTGTGGCTAGTTTCGGGTTGTTCAACGGGTTTGGTTCTTCCATATATACTTCTTCATTTGATTCATATCCAATTATATTTTAGAAGCAGATACTTTAGAATTAACCGAATCTACTGGAAATTTCCATAGTAATACAATATTGCACACATAAGATCAATAATTGATTGTTACTTTTGTTGGAACTATAGATAAATGAAAGCTGGTTCACTCCTAAAAGTGTGGAGGAATTTTGCAAGAAACTCAAATCACCAATGAATGATGTAGAGAATTGTCTATAGGGACGTCAAATTTGGCCTAGCCTGACTTGATACTTCAAAAAAGACGTCATTTTTGACATTTTTCTTTTAAGAAAATATGTGGTAAGCCGGGTTGGCAGGCCATGGGCTGACCTATCACAGCCCGTTGGGCCACAGGCCACCCTAGTCCGTTATCGTGGTGGGCTAGGCCACATTCCTAATTATCTATAAACATATGCTATTAGATTAGTGACAATGATTTGGACAACTATGTATGAAATCATAGATGCTGAAGTGAGTATATATGTTCATCATTGTTCTATAGAACCATAGGTTGTGTATAATAATTGTATGGCATAAGAACACTAACAGAGATGGAGAATTTAGGGTATTAAAATGAACATGTAAAGGAAAAAAAATACAATCTTGAACCGAATCATTAAATTTCACTTGAAGAAATTTAATAAGCAAGAAGTAACATTTTATAAAAAAATAAATTAGTAATTCACTTGCAAAACTGGAATCTTGTTATTAAAACTAGAAAAGAGGCACAAAGTTGGTTTAGCTAGAGAGGTAGAGGTAGTCAGGATGGGGCACTATATAGTCAGACTGTTAGAGGAGACATTGATACATAATGAGCAACGGTCGAAGGACAACTGGCGAGCTGCAGTTAGGAATGAGGGTGACTGGGAGAGTGGGGGAGAAAATGGCGTAGTTCGATGTTATGGACTAGTTTTTACCTATACGTAAACAACTTTACACCATTTTAAACAAAATCTCCTCGTATAAAATGATGCCGTTTTGTATCAACTATAAAATGACCTCATTTTCAAATTATTTATAGCAGAATCTCTTCTTGCGCATAAAACAACGTTGTTTTGTACTAGGTGTAAAATGACTTAAAATAGAATCCCCTCCTCCTTATAAAACAATAATGCAAAATGACTTTGTTTTATATAGAGGATAAAGGAGGATATTCTATTTTAAATGATGTAAAATGATGTCCTTTTACGTCATTTAAAAAAAAATTTTCTTTGTATAAAATAATGTCATTTTGTTATAAGTGTAAAATGATGTCGTTTTATGCAAAACGTTTTAGGTGGTGCCAATTTCATTTTAGCTAGTAAAAATGAATGTTCACAAATAACACTTTCATGGTGATAAAGATTCATAAATTTTCTTTTGTTTCCCATTTTTTGTGTGTGTTCAATTCATAAGGGAGAAGTATAGGGGATATTTAAATGATAACTATCATAACATTTTTATGTATCCTTTGCAAGAAAATCTTTTGGTAAATTGTCAGTTTCAGTAACTTATCCTTTTATTATCTTCCAACATCCTATATTGTCATATATAGTGTTATGTTTTTGAAACAATAGATTGAAAATCAAATGAGATACCCGATTTTCTAATGGATATAAACAAATTACTGGATATAAACACATTTATCCTCTTTTAATGAAATGTTTTAGTTTTTGATTTTCCAACGTTAAATTATACTTCGGCAGTACATATTTGACATCTCATATTTTAATTATCAATTACATCCTTCCTCTCAATGCTTTTGTAGCTACTTTAAAACATGTTTCCAACTTTGAAGCCCTCTAATCAGCTACAAGGTATGCCCATTCTTGTAGTTTTAAGTTTGTCCAACATTTTGTCCTAAAACTGGGGCAACCTTTAAACTGACTAATGTGATTTTAACTTGTTGCTTTTCTTAAAATCAATGAACTGCAGCATTTGTTTATCCTTGACATAGTTTGCCGTGAATCTTTCTGTTTGAATAGAGCTACGGACTAATTTTATTTTACTGTACTGTTTTTACTCAATTTGATCTTTGATAATTTAACTGAATTTGCAAATATGCTATTGACAGGAAAAAAGCGTAAGCCTCTAAAATCAAAGGCCCGTTGACATCTTTTTCTTTTCTAACCCATATGGAAAAATGGGATAGTATCCACTATCAATTATGCCTTACTTTTCTAAGGACTAACTTTAGAAATAAAATTTTGTTATTTTGGAGAACTGTCTAAAGCTTAAGGCTATCTTGCTATGATATTTAGGCTATGCTCCTTTGACCAAAAGAATGTATGAGACATTTTATTTGTAATTTTGGATTGTTACAAGTCTTGGTCTTAGCTACTGTCATCATACAAACTTTTTAGTAGGACCATTTCAACAAATTTTGTAAGATTAGAATTATTTCATAGTTGTTCTCTTACATCGTACATTGAAACTATTTTAAATTATTTCATAGTTGTTCTCTTACATTGTACATTGATTGAACAAATTTATGTAAATATATTAGAAATTTTATTTTTTACAGTCTGTTTGTGAATATGGTTGTCGAATTGAGTAATAAATCGATAAGAACCGAGTCGTGTCCATAGGGATTATAAGAAAATTTAAATCTATGCTAGCTAATGATATTTGAAATCAGGTTGAGTGAAATTTTGAGGAAATTAAAATTAATGCAAAGAATTTTTTTAAAAAACTTAAATAAATTTTTAAACAACTCCCAAGTTAATGTGACCAAAATAACTATGAATATGCCAAATTTGTGCAGTAACTAATTAAAAAAAGATTGCAACAATTGACTTAATTAAAAGTATTAAATTTAATGGGTAATGACTTTCTCTTAGGGAATGATATTTTTGTCAACCTTAATATTGAATTAGCTATCCTCCGCAACTGAAATATCCTAACCTTGTAGGTGAATTTTAAGAGTAATTAATCCCCTTTTTTCAAAGATGAATTAATTTATC
>JANZXR010000005.1:25813653-25826027 GCA_027575705.1 Erythroxylum echinodendron
TCCTTTCCTAATTTGTTGCTGCAACACTTAGAGAATAAAGCTATAACTTTTAAATCTCTACCTCACTCTCCTTTTTTGTGGAACTCTCTACTAACCAAGCTCTAATACCACTGTCAAAGTAGCAAAAACTAATACAATACAAAAGCACTCAAACAATAGAGGACTTAAGAGGGATTCTCTCATCATTTATTCATCAACGTGAAGCCTTTAAATAGGTGTACAACAAACCAGAAATACATTAATAACTGACAAAAACAAACTTGAGAAAAAATCTAAACCACTTCCTAAAGACTTGGTAAAACATAACAGCTAGTACCCACTAACCCTACTAATCAGAACAAACTGAAATAACTGCGAAGTCAAAACAAAGTAATTTTATTCAACAAACAATGGCCTTATTCTTGCAACGGAGAGAAAACAACAATCATTAATGAAAAAACACAACAACAATCATTAATGAAAAAATACACTTTCTCAAACCTAAATCTCGAATACCACATGTTATAATTATTCTTAATAATGCAAATATACCTTTATTTTCAATAAATATAATATTCAAGATCTTAAAATTATATGATTTTCATAATTCAATCATTCACAAGAGAAAAATATACTTGGATTCATAATAACCTTTAAAAGAAAATAATCGATGAGAAGAAGATCTAAAAAAAATTACATTTTTCTCTTTTGACTCGTTTAAGTTGGATGACACTTTTTTTTTGGAGAGAAAAATAAGATTCCATTTTTATTTAGGATTTTTCTTATAATATATTTTCCATCAATACGTATAGTAATTAGAAAGAATATCTTTCCATTGATCGTAAGCTATTGAAATTTAATAATTATTAAAGCGTAATTGTCTTTTAACTAAATAGAAGTTAAATGATAAAATATGACACATGAATACTAAAATGGAAAACATCTAACAATTGAATCTACTTATCTCGATAGTTGAAATCAAGTCTAAGGAAATAGAAGCATTAAAATTAAGATTAAAAATTTAAATTGTGGACCTAAAAAAATTGAGCTCCAATAAATATAACCAAATTGAAGTTAGAACAAATATTAGATAAAATATATTATATACCCTATATTTATGTTAATCATAAATATATTTAATTTTTAAATATAAGTATATTAAATGTGAAATAAGAGGGAAAAAACTAACAGCATAAATGTGATCTAAAATTAAAAGAAGGTTTTGTGAAACATAAAACCAAAATTCTCACTCGAAACATTTTTATAAGGCAGAAATGTACAAACTACATAATTGGGTGCAATTTTTTGAGACATAGGTGGTGTGCATATTCTACACGAAGCGGTGGACGACCATATGCTGAGGTAGCCACAGTAACAAACTTATCATGGACCCTTTTGTTTATTCACGATGGTAATAAATGGTTCTTCCTATGTTTCTAATGCGTCAAATTTTCATCAAACTGATTTAGAATTTTATAGGAGTTTGCAATGTTTTAAAAACAAAACTGAAAATTAAACTAGTAATACAAAAAATTTAAGGTTTAATTGACATTAGATTGTTATAAAACTAGTTCAAAATTAAATAAAATTAAAAGTTTTAAAATATGATTAAAAGAGTTTGATCTCATCAATCGAAAAATTTAAAGTTTAATTAAAAAAAAGACTGTTAAATGAAAAATAATTAATTTATAAAAATTTGTTAATTTACAAAATTGATTGGTACATTAATAAATTGGTTAGTTTTTAACAATAAAATTTATTAAAGTAAAACAAATCGAAAATTTTAAAACTAAGCTAAAAAGTTAGTCGATTCAAAATTTTTGTGATTGAATCGACTGAACTAATTATATTTTTTAATCATTAAAAGTTTGAGTTATATAATTCTAAAAGAAGGCAATATGATTTTTAGTTTTTTACGGAGTTGGACCTAGTATAATAAATATTTTTTAAAAAAAAACCTTAACATTCAAACTTTTCCTAAAATTCAGGAGTTGAACATGTTCATAACTAAAGTTCTCTTTTTTCTTCTTCTTGAAAAAAAACATATTTGTATTTTCTTCGGTAGAAAAAGATTAGATCCTCGGAGTAGAATCTCTAGCCTTCCGATCTCTGACCCGGTCTAAAGGATTGAAAATTTTGTTCAGTGAATATTTTTAATGCAGTCGGATAGTTTGACATCATGATAGCATCATGCTGTCGTATTTCTGAACGCAAGTTCTCGCCTGAATCCCAACTGCAAGTTGAATTTGGTGCTCCAAATCTAATTAACCTACTAAGTTGTCATTTCTTCATTTTATATATTTTTGTCTTGGTTTCTTTCTTTTCTGCTAATGAATGAGGTTTTAGTTTTCTCCCAGTTTATGATCCATCGTCTTGAATTTTTCTCCATTTGAAAATCCCCAAGAATGCCTAATGATTGGTTCGACTCAAAACTCCCCAATTCTGGAACATGCCATACCACTCGACGACCATACGGCATGTATGCAGTAGCTTATTTTCTTCTTACTCCTAATGTGCCACCAAACTGTTCAATTATTTCAGTCAATCTTCATTTGGTCTATGTTGATATGAATTTTTACGTTTCTCTGAGTGGCTTTACAGGTCAAAGAGATACCTGTGCAAGCCAAATACGTTGAATTTCTTAATTTTCCATTTTAATTTTTATATTAAAATTTTTAATATAAACATGGTGTAAATTTTACTAACAAGAATTAGATTTGAGTCAATTATTGATAAAATGATTAAAACTAGTCATTTAAATAGTTAACCCTTACTACTTATAAACCCTTTAATATTTTCATGTTTGATCAATATAAAATACTCATAAACATTTTGTTATAATAATTTAGAAAGCTAGTCTTAAAATAACTTATAAGATTACTCTTTTATAACCGAAATATCATAAGTTCAAGTTATTAAAATAATCTCTTTATAAAATGCAAATAAAAGGCTGTTTACAATTGATGACCTCCTGCTTTGACAAAGCGAAAAACCTTTTGCCCTGGAGTGATGGTTTTGATTTTTGTTATAATAGTCCAAAAGACAAATTCTAAATGCAGAAGATAAGATTATGCATTAAGCGTTGAAGGATAGAAAATGGCACAATCGACTAAGCCCGTATTTATTGCCCTGAATATAACTCGTACAGACCAGCATTCACCAAACATGGAAGAGAAAAGCGTAAATTGACTCTACAAGATAGTTTACAATCGATGATAAGAGTGAAAACAAAACAAGAGGCTCCAGTGCTGTTTTTCTGTGACACAACTATGATGGTATGGTATGAGGAAGCCAACATCACCGCTATAAACACACTCAATGCTTGGCAAACAGACCTTGTGTTAAAGAGGAGAAATCGTATTCCTTCCCGGACTGTGAAGAACCACGTCCTGAAGCTGGGGATGCTGATTGTGGTTTACTTGCCTCCATAGTTCTCAAACCGTTATCCAGCGGAAACTGCCCCACAGAATAAAAGCTGTGGGCAGACAATGCATATGTCACGGATAAAACATCTGTGGCACATCAATATTATGTCCGATAATTGCTGCTGCAATGCAAAAGCATAAAAGAAGAAACAGAGAGGAAAGGAACAACAAATGGTTTTCGAAAACGACAAAGAAATATCATCTATATCCTGTACACCAGAATGAGAATTGACAACTCGCATTACATAGAAATTCATAAACAAGACAGTTTTAAAGAATCGATGTCACGAACTCAGTTCTCATCTTCTTACACATGACCAAGCCAAGGAAGAGTAAAGGAAAGATCAGATAAGTGTCATAAAGTGAAACTTAAAGGAACAAGTTGAAAAGTTTGCTTGACAAGATTCAACTGATGGACATAAAAAATTCCAGAACATAAAGAAAACAAGATGGAATTAAATCCTGCATGGCTAAAAGAATAAAAGGGTAGGCAGTCTTTCACGTGATGAATCTGGCCTCAAGTCAAATACTGCATAACAGAAAATGTCTAGTTACATCTTTGTAGTAGATTGTGAATATTACTGGTTTCAATTCCTCATCAGTATAAGGAACAGCTATTTTAGGGGCAAGAGAGGCCCAAAAACCAGTACTCTTAGGAAGACTTGCAAAATGAATGAGGTAGAGAAAAGCACACAAGTAAGGAGCATAAGCGTATTTTTATTCAGAATTTCAATACATGATCAGACCGATGGCAGCTCAAGAAAAAAAAAACTGTTATTGACAAAAGGGGGAAAAGATTTAAGAAACATTTTTTAAAAAGTACATAAAAATGGAGAACAGTGGAACTTGAGAAAAAAAACAAAAGAGGGAATATAAAAAATGTAGAAGAATTATAACGGTGAAAGGATAAAACTTCAGACCACCTTTGCTGTAAATAATAAAATTTGACCACGGTTCCTAGTGTATGCTACTTCGTCAATATTAAGTAAAATAGAAACCAAATAACAAAAATCATCGAATTACATATGCTAGTTTTTTAATATTAATGAAAATATAAACAGAAAACTATTACAAACCATACCTTGCTGTAGGGTAAGAAACAGAATTTCCCACTGCTTGTGTTGGTATTGTGTTTCCAGTCTATCAAGATGGGAGAAATCTAACTGGGTAAATAAGAAAATCTTAGGTGTAACAAATCCTATCCCTCTAAAAATAAAGGTGACCATACGATAGAAACTACCTGCAAAAGTTTCTGAATGTCAGCCTGTCCAGCAACAGGCATCCTCAATCCAGGGATTTGGTACCCAATGTTTGGCCAACTTTGTGCAGGAAAGTTAACATCATTAGGAACAGGCTGTTGAATGTTGCTAGAAATTTTCAAGTTGCCACCAGCATTTTTCACCGCAGCTGCCATGAGAAGGGACTGCTGCTGTGCAAGCACAGCTATTTGCTGTTGATGCATTGCAAATGGGGACACCGTACACTATATGATGTCCAAACAAAAGATCAGATGATACAAATTTTCATAAAAGCTATTATTTTGCAAAATAAAAGCGATGGTTTGTAGCAGGAAGCAAGAAGTTTAATTTCAGTTTTATAAAATGCTGATGGCTCAGGGATGAACTGAATTCTCAGTAATTATATATCGAATCATCCAAGTGTAGTTTTAAAATTATGTATAAATTGCATGCACTTATCTACCTTGTCAAATAAACTCATAATATCACTTTTCACATCCTTCTGTGGTTTGTCTGGGGTAGATGAAGTAGTTACTGGTGGCGAATCTTTAAATAAATCCTCAATGCCTGAAGTGGACTGGGAATTATTCTCTAGAGATTTTGTGGACACAGTTTTCTCAGTTGTAGAAGGCTCTTCGGTGGGTGCCACTGCAGTTTTGTGAAGTATATAAATCAACAGCATATCAAAGTAAGAGTTTCAAAACTACATTGATAAGAGATAATCAAAACTAAGTGCCAACGTAAAGGTAAATATAGAAGGAAGAATAGGTAGAGAAAGAAAAATGTAGAATTAGATCCTGTAAGTGAACACTGAACAGCCAAATAAAGGCATACATTGAAATCCTGCCCAACTAGCATCATCACTGGAAGCTGGCTCTGACTCATTTTCATTTGGCTCATTAATGGACAGCATGTTGAATAGATCAGTAGCAAAATCAACTTTAGGTTGAGTGACAACAGGACCAGTATCTGCAGCTCTCTTTGTTGTTTCAGTTGGCTCCACAAGTTGTTCTGCTTTCTGAACTAGTTGAGGCCTCGCAAGAGGGGTAACCTGTTGAAGCACAAAGGATACCATGCTCATGCGACTGAGCATTCAAATATACTTGTGTGTCTGCAGAAAACAAGATTCAAGAAGAACACAGAAAGAAAAAGTAGATGAATGGATGTAAACGAAAGAAATAAGCCAACATACTCCTGCACATCCAATCAAGCTTCTTAGATCTGAGGTTAGCCAATTGGCAATAGTTCAGCTATCCTTCCAAGTCATCTATAGATAGATTGCCAGTATGCAAACCTATATTTCTCATGATAGGGAACATATCTTATTTCATATCACTTATCAGCTACTTCACAAAGGTTCTGGAAAATAGAAGCTTCACTAATTAAAGGAATGAAAAGCAAATTTCCCACATTCCTATGTCTTATCCTTGTTGCCCTTGTAGCAAATCTTAAGCTGAGATATAGCATCAAAGCCAAGTAAATACCTACACATTTCTGGATACTTCTGCTAATATGTTAAGTCTACTCGCAAGAGCTTCACTAAAAATGAATATCCTCTTCTTCACATATTTAACTACATAAAATAATCCAGAACCTTGTTATTTTTTTAGTCCATAAGTCTAACACATACATTTCTGGATACTTCAGCTAATATGTAAATGTCTACTCACAAGAGCTGAACTAAAAATGAATATCCTCTTCTTCATATATTTATAAACACAAAATAATCTAGAACCTTTTTATTTCTTCAGTCCATACGTCTTTTCCATTTTATCATTCATAACCCCTATAATTCATGCCACACCACAAATAACATGTCAAAATGTTCCTAATTACCAGCTTTGGACATGAAAAATGAGAATGCAACTACAATACTATATATGTGGATATATATAAAAACTTAACAAGGAAGGGAGATAAAATTAATAAACCTGCTCTGGTCCCTTAGGAGGACCAGGAATGCTCAATCTTGAAGCAGGAAAGCTTTCTTTTGAACTTGGCCCATTAAAGTTTTTCCTTTCCTCACATAGATTCTCGGAACTGCTAGCATGTCCATGTCCACTTCTTTCATTCGATCTCTCCCAGTGTATAGGGGAACTTTCTTCCTGGCCCCGGGGAGGAGATATTGGTTTTTTGTCTTTGGATACCCATCTTTTTTCTTCATACCTTTAAAGTAAATGCAGGAGCCAAACATAAGGCATATCATATGGAAAAATGTATATATGATTGTAAACCCAAACTGGAACACAAAGATTTATCTCTAGTTACGTACTTTGCACGAATAAAATTCTCAATTCCAACTCTATCATAATTTGGGGGTAACTCTGATTCCCAACAATTATTTGCCTTCTCATTTCCCATCGCTGAAAGAAGCAGCGATGAACAAGTTATCACCAAAATCATTGTCTGCATAAACTAGTCTGACTGTAAACTTCCCCTATGGACAAACTTACAATGAATAAATGCGACCTGCTCTGGAAGCCATGTGTCCAGAGTTGCAGATCGAACCTACAGCAAAGAGCAATTAAAATTCAACAGGGCCCTTATAAAATGTAATAAGATGTCCACTAAACACTTAATAACTCATATACTACTTAAGTAATAGGCAGACCAGTTTGTTAATCAGCCAAAGGGTACCAAAGTTTTATACATGCAGATCTCCTAGTAAGAGGGGAATGGCTATTTGCAACGAGTGTACCAGAACAGTTCCTGTTAGGTGTATTGAAAAAATTGTGGAACTAGCATAAAACTTTAAATCCAAGAAAGTCAAACTGTCCACAGTTGAAAGGTTAGCAGCAGCAGAAAAAAAAAATGATCCCAATACTAAATTAAGTATCTAACTATAAAAAATTCCTACTTACAAACGAATATCTAAAGTATGAAACCATTACAATAATGTGATGGTGACACTTGCTGAGTTGAATGGTAACTTACACAGAACGCAAAGTACCACAAGAAAAATTTTAAAATGAGAGTATTTATAATCATGAAAAAAAGAACACAAGTTAAAGAGTTGACAATGTGTAGAATAAGCTTTTGTCTAACTGAAGGATTAGAGAACAAGTCATAAAGAAGCAACTTTTCACTCCACTAGCAATTATACTGCCACTCACCCTTTTATGTCTTTCAAGAAAAACAACCTTGAGGTATCACGAAGATTATCCACTGGCTAAGACCTTAATACTGTTGTTACAAAATCAGATGCTAAAAGGAAATCCAACCACATTATGATACTCAGGATGCAGCAAGCTCTAGCAAAGAAGATGTCACCTTTGATATGTGTACCCCAAGACTTCTATGGATCCCTGAACATTGCATGCATATAAAAATCCCTAAATTTACACTTGCCCACCGTGGACCTCTGCATCACAAATAAAATAAGATGCCCATATTAGTGACACACAAGGACAACAATCTACAAATCCAGAGAGCTAACTGCATCCTTCTATGGTCTGATCTAAGAAGATTCACCAGTAAGACGAAAATTCTCAAGTCAGGAGTCATTTCGTTTATGGAAATCATGGCATGTGCCTGATGCCAATCAATTTACATACTTGGCTTTGCAATCAGCACATTCCCTATTTTCTGGCAATCTGAGAAGGCATTCCAGTATCTACAAAGTTAGAAGATAGGAACCCAATAAGTATAATATAATGGCATGCGCGATGAGATATTTAAGAACATGCATCCAGTAACTTTAGTGAACACAGACGTGATCTAAATTATATGAGACATCCAAATGACGTGTCAGAAGCGACCAACATCACTGCATTAATAGTGCAGGATGGAATAGAACTTTCCACACCTACTTAATAGATAATCAAGCCACACAAGTACGTCAGATACAAAAGTGTAAAATTGTTACCTGCGAGGGTAAGGACCCAAGTAGACAAACTACAAGAAAACCATTACAAATTGCTTAATAAATCATTGAAAATAGGGTAGAACAACTAGATATTTAACCAGTCAGAACTAAACAACAAGTAATCAACATTAAGAAAATCAATTTACTTCATCAAGATATAACGTCGTTTATTAAATCTTGCATTTGACTTGGGAAAAAACAACCATACCCCGTTAGAGGTCAATTGTGCAAGATCAAAACCACCATATCAACAGCAAAGGATTATAACGCCATCTATATATCAGGAAAAGACAAGAAAAACATACGCTGAGTTCTAGGATTCATAACCCAAATTGCCACTCTATACAAAACTTTCATAACGATGTCCTATTAAGGTATATTCAGAATTGTTAACCCCACAAAATGAAGTTCTATTAATATATTCAGTTGTGACAAGAAGATGCGATCAAATTTCAAACTAAAAAAACAGTAAAAAAAAATTAAGCAACACAGGCATAGTTAAGCCAGGAAATCCAAGAACATCAGAAATTCTCCATTGGAAGAAAGAAAAACAAGTTAGATGCAAACAACCATTTACGGCATCGGTGACAAGATTACAGAAAAGAAATGTTGAGGATTCATGAAAAACACACAGAATCAAAAAATCCAAAAGGTGCGGGGACAAAAGGAAGAAAAACTAGAAAGAACCTTTCTGTGCTTTGCATTAAGCTCTTTAGAGACGCTGGCCTTCTCGTTCATGGCGGAGCGGACAAACAGAAAAACGGCAAATGGAGAGAGGGAGGGAGGGGCGAAAGGAGGAGGTCAATATGGTCCTTTCTCTCTCTTGTTTTTATTCTCTCGCTTCTCTCTCTGGTTTATTTGGAGGAAAAGGAAATGGAAGTTTCTTTCACTCTTCAGTCTTCAAACAAAATTTCTTGATGGGTGGTGGGATTGAGTGCTTTGTAGGACTACATCTGTGAGCCAACGGAGGAGTGGCATGTGGAGATTAACTTGTTAGGTTTTATTACAGTATATTAACTTAGAACTTCACGGAGTACTTTCATTCTCTACACCTTCTTTGGACGTGATTGAAACTTACCCTTATTTATAAATTCAATTTTGCTGAAATCTCATGAGAATTGAATTACAAAGTCATTTCAACTCTTCTTTTTAAACTCTTCTTTTTAAACGTTGAAACTTACTTTTCTCATAATACCCATATAATAACTCTATCTTCAACTGACGCACCCACTCTTCAACTGACACAATCCTCCCATATCTCACTTCTCTTCAATTGACGCAGCACTCACTTCTCTTCAACTGACGTAGCCTGGAGCCCCTCCTAGTAAGAAGAACAACATCTTCTCTAAGAATTGGCACCTTCTACAAGTTTTCCCTTTTTCTCATTGTTCTATTTTAGATCTATAGATTCTTAAGAAGTTGAATCAGTTCAGTCTTACGCATAGGGACTATTGAATTCTGCATTTTTTACGGTACTTTTTGGTTAATGGTAAAGGTATGACCATGAGTTACTCGGGACCTCTTGGAAGTTTGCTGGGTTTAGTTTTTAGGTGTTTTATAAATTGAGTTTTACTTTCTTTTTTTGTTATGATTTGGCTTCATCTAGCTGTGAGAGTATGCTGGTTTTGTTCAGTATTGAGAAACAAACTTTCTTTGTGTTGACTTTGCTGTAGTCTGTTTCTTTTCTTCTTGGTTTTGTCCCTCGTTACAAATTCATTTTACAGTTTTGCTTTCCTCGGTGACAAAAGCCATTGCTTTCTTATAATTATTTTTCGTAGTTTTTAGTTTGTTTTTTTAATTAATCGAAATTAGTTGCACATCTAAGAAAATAACTTCTCCATGTTTGTAAACTTTTGAACAAAGAACTACAGGACCATCCCAATTTTCCAAATCTTTCACTACCCTAGCCTTAAATTTATCAAAATGCATGTTTTGGTTGACCACGACCCAGTAAACTTCGTTGATCAGGAGGGGAGGAAGCAGATACTTTGTATTTGTACAGCTTATCTCACTTTTAGACTATTATATATTATATTAATTTTTAAAGTAATTAATAAAATGATGTTAGCCAATGTCAATATTTTTTTCTACTTGTTTTGTGACAATAAATAAAATTTAAATGTAGGCGATATGAGAGGATTAGAAAGAAATGCTCTACTTGCTGTGATAGCTTATGCGGGTTATTTGGTTTGCTTGAGTTATATATATCAATATATGTCTCGAGCTAATAAACAACTAGTGCATCCAAGAAGAAGTCATAGAGAAATTATACGTCAAGAATTACTAGCCGCAATAGAGATACATTATAATGCACGTAACATTTTACGCATGAGTTATGATGCATTTATTTGCTTATGTTCAATTTTTCGTGCGAGGGGACTGATAAGAGATAACCAATATAGTTTGGTTGAGGAACAAGTTGGAACATTTTTACATATTTTAAATGGTAGAGTTAACACTCGTTCACAAAATTTCTTTTTCCTACGATCTACTGAAACAATTAGTCATCACTTCCATTAAGTACTCAGAGCAATAATTACCCTCGAAGATCAATTTTTGGTTCAACCAAATGATTTGGTTGTTCCTCCCAAAATAATCAATAGTGGAGGAAGATTTTATCCATATTTTCAGGTATTTTTTTAAACAATTTATATACAAAAACGTACTTTTTATATTAATAGAAAAATTCTAATACATTTTATGGACTTTTTAGAATTGTATTGGTGCTCTTGATGGAACACATATTAAAGTAAAAGTTTCAAAGGAAAATATATCAAGGTATAGAGGAAGGAAGAGTTATCCTACAATGAATGTCTTAGTTGCATGCACTTTTGACTTGAAATTTACATACGTCTTACCTGGATGGGAAGGTTCAGCCTCAGATTCAAGAATTTTAGATAATGCATTAGCTAGAGAAGATAAGCTCGTTGTTCCTTAAGGTATCTTTTAGTTGAATATTATTAAATTCCATATTATATACAAAGAGTGTTATTGTCAATAAACATCTAGTAAATAGTTTTACTTTTATTTATAAGTAAATTCTATTTAGTTGATGGTGGATATATGCTGAGGTCCAGATTTATTGTTCCTTATAGAAGCACTCGATATCATTTACTAATGCAAAAGAGTTATTCAACTTGAGATATGCTTCATTACGTAATGCAATTAAAAGGGCATCCGGTGTTTTGAAGTGTAGATTTCTCATTTTATCTAAGATGTCAAGATATGATGTGAACAAATTATCTAAAATTATGTTAGCTTGTTGTATTTTACATAACTTTTTGGTACAATATGATCCGGATGAAGAACTTGTTGCAAGAGTTACTAGAGAGCTATTGAATAGTGATCATGAGCATGATAATGTCTTTGGAGGAATTGCTAGGAATGAAGATGGTAGAATAGGAGAAATAATAAGAAATATTATCGCTGCGCATAAGTGGAATGATTACATTTGTCAACATTGATTTGTTGAAAATTTTGTCATTACATTATGTAACTTTGTTTATGTTTTTTTTCTTTTTTTGTTACTGCCACTTGTAAACATAATTGTTCGTCCTTTGAATGTAATTGTCTTTAACAATTTTATGCTTGTTTATGTTGTTGAGAAAAGTAAGAGTTAATAACAGTATAAGATGGTTTGTATTGGATTGTGTTTGGAAAAAAAAGGTGACGATGGACGTAGAGGTGAATTATGATGAAAAAAAGCTGATGGATGTTTCGATGGAATTAGGAAATGGATAAGTGCATGCTTCAAGTTCTTAGGGAGCTAAAAAATAAAGGTCAAAAGGAGGATAGAAATTTTAGTGCTGGTGCATATAGAGAGGTAATAAAGGAAATTAATGAAAAGTTTGGGGTTAAGATTAATCG
>JANZXR010000005.1:25841443-25859935 GCA_027575705.1 Erythroxylum echinodendron
TGCGAACTCAATGAGTGACCATCATCGATGGCTCACCCAAACACATAAACCATAGTTCATATAACACATACATCACAGCTGCAGTGTCAAGATAACCGACAGTCTATCCACCAATGATACTACTGTATCATCTACCACATTTGCATTCTTCTAAAAATCATATACCTCATTCAGATAAGCTGTATCACAAACCTGAAAGAAGTTTTTCCATCCGGCTACCTTAACTTCAGGTTCAATATCTATCTGATTCTCCTTCAAGGATTCAAAATCAACATGCTTTCCATAAATCATTGCTTGCTTCATTGTGATCTTTAGATAGTAGGAACTTCTCAAGGTAAAGAGATTAGAGTCTGAAGATGAGAGCGTAACCGAAAGGTCTCGAAATGAACAGTTATTTTTGAGAGTTCTGCAAAAATCGATTTCAGAGGATTTTAAGAGTTTTCTAGAGTAGGTGTAGTTCTGAACCGTCTGATAGGATTTCCTTTATATTTCCCTTCAAAAATAATTACCGTCTGTAACTTATAGTTATTGGCTTTTGAGGAGTTAAAACTTTTTATCTTCCTTTTGTAAGAATCGTCTAGGTCATGACGTGTCAGACGATTGATCTCTAAAGACTACCATATTCAAGTTTCGTCTGATTTCTTTGCATCTTTCTTCGTTTAAAGGCTTAGTAAAGATATTTGCCTATTGATGACTTGTCTCAACAAATTGAAGATTGACGATTCCTCTTTGTACATAGTCTCATAGAAAATGATGTCTAACTTCAATATGCTTCACCCTAGAGTGTTGCATTGGATTCTTTGATAGGTTGATAGCACTTGTGCTGTTACAGAAGATTGGGATTTGTTCTTCTTTTACTGAATAATCTTCTAACTGATACTTAATCCATAATGTTTGTGAACAACAACTTGCAACATACATATATTCAGCTTCTGCAGTAGATAGTGCAATTGAGCGTTGCCTCTTGCTGGACCATGAAACTAAATTATGGCCAAGAAAGTGACAGCTTTCACTTGTACTCTTCCTATCAATTCTGTCTCCAGTGTAATCAGCATCACAGTAGCCAATTAACCTGAAATCTTTACCTTTCTCATACATTATGCAAAGATCAGTAGAACCTGATAGATATCTCAAAATCCTTTTAACAGTAATATAATGAGATTCTCTAGGATATGCTTGAAATCTAGCACATAAATAGACACTAAACAAAATATCAGTTTTACTTACTGTAAGGTAAAGCAAAGAACCAATGATTCCTCTAAAAAGGGTTTTATCAACCTTCTTACCCGTTTCATCCTTAGATAAAGGGTTTGAAGGTTGCATAGGAGTTGACATAGATTTCACTTTATTAATACCATATTTAATCAACAACTCTTTTATATACTTCTGTTGATGAATAAAAATATTTTCTTTGGATTGGATAACTTGTAATCCAAGAAAGAATTTTAATTCACTCATCATGCTCATTTCAAATTCACTTTTCATTAGTTTCTCAAAACAAGAACATAGATTTTTACACGTTGCACTAAAAATAATATCATCAACATATATCTGTACTATGAAGAAATCATTCTCAATACATTTTCTAAACAGCGTCTTATCTACATGTCTTCTACTAAAATCCATTTCAATTAGAAATGAACTTAGACGATCATACCAAGCTCGAGAAGCTTGTTTCGGGCCATATAAAGCTTTATGAAGTCTATAGACATGATCTGGTTTCTTAGGATCTTCGAAACCAGGAGGTTGCTTTACGTACACTGCTTCATCTATAAAACCATTCAAAATGGCATTTGAAACAACTTTATGTCTTGACAAATAACATATGCAAAATCCCAGTAGCTTCTAATCTGGCTACAGGAGCATAAGTTTCATTATAGCCTATTCCTTCTTGTTGATTATAGCCTTGATCTACTAACCTAGCTTCATTACGACTTACTCTACTTGACTCGTCTAACTTATTCTTAAAAACGCATCTAGTTCTTATTATAGATTTCTTAGGGGGTCTGGGAACTGAAGACCAAACTTTACATCTAGTAAATTGGTTCAGTTCTTCTTGCATGAATTCTCTTCTGAATTTAGACCTAGTTCTCACACCATATGAAGTTTCTCCTATAATCAGATTTTCTGGCTGAGAAGATTTATATTTCCAGTCCTTTTTCAGACTAGAATTTTCTGGAGCATCTTTTACTTTATCTAGAGGAACATCTAATGGTGACACATGTTCATTATCACCCAAGGATACTGCTAAGGTTTCATCATCAGTATCATTACTTCTATCTGGTTGAGAACTATCATCGAACTTAACGTAAATAGATTCTTCAACAAATCTGGAAGTAAGATTATAAACCCTATAAGCTTTAGAAGATAAATAATATCCTAGAAAAATTCCTGAATAGACCTTAAATCGAATTTGTCCAGACTTTCTTTGGTATTCAATATAGTACACTTGCAACCAAATAGATGAAAGTAAGATCTATTAGGCTTCCTTTTATTCCATAACTTATATGGAGTTTTATTCAACAATGGTCACATAAGTATTCTATTTTGAATATAACAAGCTGTATTCACAGCTTTTGCCCAGAAATACTTAGGCAGATTCATTTCATATAGCATGGTTCTTGCCATCTCTTGAATCGTCCTGTTCTTTCTTTTTACAACTCCATTTTGTTATGGAGTTCTAGGAGCAGAGAAATTGTGGAAAATTCTATTCTCTTTACAGTATATTCTGAATTTTTCATTCTCAAACTCACCACTGTGATCACTCCTAATTACAGCAATAGATATTCCTTTTTCATTTTGTAACTTTTTGGAAAGAATTTTAAAACATTTAAAAGAATTATCTTTATATGACAAAAATAATATCCAACAAAATCTAGTGAAGTCATCAACAATAAAAAGACCATACTTCTTTGCGCCAAGACTTAATGTCCTAGTTGGACCAAATAAATCTATATGTAATAACTCTAAAGGTCTAGACGAAGATACAATTTTGAATTACTAGATTGTTGGTTCTAGATGATCTTAGGGTTGATTATTCTCTCTCGAGTTATAACCATTAACTCTAATTTATAAACCCTAATCAAATTATGGAAGTTGCAATTTCTCAATTAACAACCTATCTAAAACTCTAATTAGATCTATAGTTGTCTAATAAACTATTGGAAACTATTGGAAGATCTCTCTTCAGACAGTTTGCCAATTTGATTTAATTCTCATTCTATTAAATCTCCTAACCCTTGGTAACCCAATTTAATTTTTTTTGACTCGATTCACCGTCTCAGTTTATCATCGCATTATGCAATTACAGAAATTAAATCACAATAAATCTAATAAAAGATAAACAATCAAATTTCATTAAATAAAAAATAAAACCCTGAAGGTGAGTTTAGAACATCATCAACATCCAAAAATCCTATCATCATTTATCATTCCAATTCTATACAATAATAAAATTGAAAATAACAGGAAATACAAAATTGAACGGATGACAGGAGGTAGCGATGTCTGGAAACTCCTGATTTGAGAAGTACGTCAAGTCAACTTCTTCTCCACTTCTCTATTCCTTCTTCTCTCCCCCTATCTCTCGATAATTTGCTCTAAGGTTTCTCTCCAAAGTGGATGATTCAAAAACTTTTCCCCTCCTTTGTCTTTTTCTCAAATTCCTTTTGTGTTCTAAACAGTCTTAGGATTTTTTTGGGTCAAAAAATTCAGAAAAATCCCTTGGAACTTGACGTTTTTGAGTATCTGTGTATCTGCCCAATGCAGGCCACGATCTTGGGCCACATATGAGCCTTCTTTCATAATCGTGGCAAGTAGGCCATGATCGTGGGCAATATCCTGGGCTTTTGTTATGATCATTTCAATGCTTCTGTCATGATCATGGCCTAT
Organism: Erythroxylum echinodendron; assembly: GCA_027575705.1. NCBI lineage: Eukaryota > Viridiplantae > Streptophyta > Magnoliopsida > Malpighiales > Erythroxylaceae > Erythroxylum > Erythroxylum echinodendron. The sequence continues at coordinate 25,845,335 of JANZXR010000005.1, forward strand.
TGTGCTACGATTGTGGCCCATTGTTTTTGCTCGATTGCCTTTGAAACTTATCTATTGTTTGATCTTAAACAATAATAAACACATCAAGGTACCTAAAAAGTATAATAATTAACCTCAAAGACTTATACCAACCCATAAAACACATAAAACATAAATAATTAACAAACTAGTACAATTCTAACCTAAACTCATACTAACCAATTGAATTAACAATTAAATACATATCAAATTAAGCCTTAAAACACGACACAATTCACACTTATCAACATCCCCACATTTAAATATTTGCTTGTCCTCAAGAAAAAAAAAACACACACAATGCGTTAGTGAGACAATGGCTTCAACTTCATGAAATAAATTTAATTTTAAACACAATCATTCAAGTTATATCAAATCATTAAAATTTAAAATATTCGCTTAGGGGTTTGGACGAAATATACTTATTAATCCAGATTCAAGTGTTATTTTATTTAGCCTTTTAAATTACATACACACATTAATAATTCTTTGGTCATTCAAACTTTGTAACTACTCCTAAGTACGTTTTCATGAAAACCCAAGCTATTACAAGTTCGGTAGGTTTTTATTAAAAAACACTTTTTTTTACTTTTTTATTTAGACACAGACCTAGTCTTTTACTCAGAGGCAACCATTGGTGTTGAATGTCGATCCGGTTACTTGACTAAGTTATTTTTTATTAAGCTACTTAGTTGAAACATCATTATAGCTTTTTGATGCAGAGGCACACATTTGTGATACGTGTCGACCCGGTTACTTAACTACATTACGTTCTCAACTGGCTACTTGCTTTATTCATAACCTAAAGGTCAGTGGAATAGTAACTAATTTAAAATTAACAAACAGAATTATTTTATTTCCTACCTTGTTGCTTTAGCCATTCGTTTCCATGAAAAATACTAGCAAAGCTACTTAAGTTAAAAGACATCAAATTATGAATGAATATGACAATTTAGAGGGCTACAACTTAACACTAAATCCTAATTAAGCTGCATATCTAACCAAATAACCTAATTCAATAATTTTGCGAGCTAATGATTCTTCACAACCTAATAGACTATGTTAAAAAATAAATGAATTCTAATCTGTGTTAGCCATTTACACATTGACACGATTCACAAAATGCAACTTAAAATTTGTCATATAATATGCAAAATTCACATTCAACGCAAAACACATAACCTTCGCCACACTTGAGCAACACATTATTCTCAATATAAGAAGGGAACAAACAAACACAAATGGAAAGAAAAAACATAAATTAAAGTAAAAAAAATAAAATAAAGACTAAATTTAAAAAGAAAAGGGTTAGAACAAAGCCTCATGGTGATGGAGGTGGGGATGATGTTGGAGGTGACAGTTGGATGCCCTGAGATTGTTGGCTTATCTAGGAATTGCTTGAAGAGAGTGAGGGAATTAGTGATCCCAAGATCAATTTAAATTACTAAAGTTTTATTGAAAGTTCGAAATAACTCTAATTAAACCTAATGATTTCAATCAAACTACTAAATGTGCTAATTTATGATCCTTAGCTTGACCTTGCTTTCATAGAGGCATCTTAATTGTTAAAATAGAAGGAAATCACTTCCTTGTCCTTAGGAATCGCTCCTCCGAGATATAGCTTGCAATGATGCCTGTTGACCTTAAAAGTTTCCTTGTTAGCATTTTCCAGTTTGAGGGCTTCATGATCGAAAACTTGAATGACCGTAAAAGGTCCACTCCATCGAGATTTTAACTTCCTTAGAAATAGCCTCAACCTATCTCCTACTTTAAATTCCTTTTATTTATGACAAGAATCGTGCCATTTCTTTACCTTTTCCTCGAGAGTTTGGTGTTTTCGTATGCATTATAACAAAACTCTTCAAGTTTGTCTAATTGCAGAAGTCTCATTTCGCCTGATTGCTTCTAGTAAAAATTTAATCCTTTAATCATCCAATATGCTCGATGTTCTAGTTCAACTAGAAAATGACAAAATTTTCCATACATGAGCCTATAAGGAGTTGTTTCAATACATGTTTTGAAAGTAGTTCTATAAGCCCATAAGGCATCGTTTAACTTTATTGCCCAATCCTTCCTGGAGTTGTTCACTATCTTTTCGAAAATTCATTTCACTTTGGCCACTAGTCTATGGATGGTAGGGTGTAGCAACATAGTGCTACACTTCATATCTTTTTAAGAGAGCATCAAACGATCTGTTGCAGAAATGTGTACCTCCATCACTTATTATCATATGTGGGACTCCAAATCAATTGAATAGCCATTTGATGAACTTTTGCACTGCCTTTCCATCATTGATTGTAGATGCCACTACTTCAGCCCAATGCGAAACATAATCCACCCCCACTAAAATGTACATGTTTAACCTTGAGGATGGGAAAGGAACCATAAAGTTGATGCCCCATACGTCAAAGACTTCCACTTCTAAAATGTTAGATAAAGTCATCTCATCATTTTTGGAGATGTTACCTATTCTCTGGCATCAATCACATTATGCTACATAAGTCTGAGCATCCTTAAACAAATTTTTCCAATAAAATCCACTCTCGAGTATTCAAGCCGCCATTTTGTAGGCTTTATAATGTCCAACATACTAACTTTCATGACATTGCTTTAAGATGTCTAACATTTCTTTGTCTGGAACACATCGTCATATTAACCCATCAGTGCATGCTCTATATAAAGTTGGCTTATCCCATATATATTGGTTATAATCATGTAAGAATATTTTTCTTTTTTGGTAGGATAAATCTGAAGGAAGTTTACCACTGCCAACATAATTTGCGATATCAGCAATCCATGGTGTAGTCAAACTTTCAAGTAGCATCAGGGTTTCATTAGGAAATTTTTCATTAATATCTTCGCTGAGCTTGCATTCCCCGCTTTCCATTCCGGATAAGTGGTCTGCAACCACATTTTTTCTCCCTTTTTATCCCCCACCTATACATCAAATTCTTGTAAAAGTAACACTTATTGAATGGGCCTTAGTGTTACATCTTTTTTATTAAAAAGGTACTTTAACACTGCATAATAAGTGAATACGATTACCTTTGACCCCAAAAGGTATTGTTGAAACTTATCACATGCATACACTACCGCGTGTAATTCCTGCTCTGTAGTAGTGTAACTCAGTTGAGGTCCTGCAAGGGTCTTGCTGTCATAGTAAATCACATGCAACCTTTTATCATTGTTTGGGCCTAATACACAATCTATGGCTTGGTCGCTTGCATCATACATAAATTCAAATAGAAGTGTCCAGTTCGATGATGATAGAATCGGTGATAATGTTAATGCCTCCTTTAGTTTGTTGGATGTAGACATACACTTATTGTTAAATAGAAAGGCCACATCCTTAACTAAAAGGTTTGTCAAAGGTCTTGCGATTTGTGAAATGTCTTTGATGAATCGACGGTAAAATCCTGCATGAACTAAGAACCCTCACACACCTTTTACATTACTTGGTGGTGGAAGTTTCTCTCACTTCTATTTTTGCTTTGTCGACCTTAAATCCTTAGTGTGAGATTTTATGTCATAGCACTATCCCCTCTTGCACCATAAAATGACATGTTTCCTAATTCAACACTAAGTGTGACTCGTGACATCTTTGAAAAACTCTGTCTAAATTAGTTAAATACACCTCGAAAGAATATCAAAAAATTGAAAAATCATCTATAAATACCTCCATTATATCTTCCATCATATTAGCAAAGATAGACATCATACATCTTTGAAATGTAGCTAGGGCATTGCATAGTTTGAAAGGCATTGTCTGTATGTGAATGTACCATAAGAGTAGGTGAATATGGTCTTTTCTTGACCATTAAGGTAGATGAGAATCTGATTGTATTCTCAATATCCATCTAGGAAGTAATAAAAGGAATACCTAACTACCCTTTCTATCATCGGTTTTATGAATGGGAGAGGAAAATGATTTTTCTTAGTCACTAAGTTGAGTTTGCGATAATTTATGCATATTCTCCATCTTGTGACCATTCCTGTTGAAATTACTTCTTCACTATCACTTTCTATTGCTATCATTCCACCCTTCTTAGGTACACATTGTATTGAACTGACAAATTCACTACAGAGATGGGATAAATTATCCTTGCATCTAAGAGTTTGATTATCTCCTTTTTGACCATCTCCTTCATGTTAGGGTTCAATCTTCATTGATGCTTCCTCACCATTCTCATTCTTCCTCTAAGTTTATTCGGTGCATGCAAACATTTAGGCTTATACCTCAAATATTAGCAATCTGCTATCCGATGGCTTCCATTTTCTTTTTAACAATTTCTACCACCTTACTTTCATATTTCTCATTCAATTGATTGGAGATGATTATCAGTAATGTTTTTCCTTCACCTAGAAAGGTATATCTGAGATGTTCAGGTAAAGGTTTAAGCTCTAATGTAGGTGTTTTTCTATAGATCATGGTATGGGCGCTTCAGTTCGAACAAGTTTATGTTGATGCATTTCAACATCTGACTCCTCCATCTCATTTTCTCCTTTAGATTTAATTTTTTTGTATCCATTGTTTGTATCTACTTCTACTGACTGTACTTCTATAATGCAACTCTTAACTTGTTCTTGCAAATTTTGATCCATAACTTCAACCTTTATGTATGTACTGCTCAAAGTTGGATTCTTTAAAGCCTTATTCATATTGAATTTGATCTGATCCTTGCCTATTTCAAGTGTTAATTTCCCTTTGTGAATGTCAATTATTGCTTTCCTTGCATTCATAAATGGTTGACCTAGGATCAGTGGACAATTCTTATATTGTTCAAAATCAAGAACCACAAAATCTATAGGAATAATGAACTTTTCCACTTGCGTCAGAACTTCTTCCATTATTCCAAATGATCTTTTAAAGGATTGATCAGCCAACTGAATTAACATCAATGTTGACTTAACCTCACCTAGTCCCAACTTCTTGAATATTGATAAAGGCATAAGGTTAATACTTAATACTTACATTTAAATCACACAAGCACTTTGTGAATTCTAACTCACCAATGACACAGGGTATTGTTAAACTCCCTGGATCCTTTAATTTAGACGACATCTGACCAGTGACTATGGAACTACAGGTGTTAATTAAAGCGACCGTCTGATTATCTTCCCAAGTATACTTCTTTGATAATATGTCCTTTAAAAATTTTACGTATTTAGGCATATGTTCCAAAGCCTCTACAAATGAGAGATTTATCTGTAGCGTCTTTAATTTCTCATCAAATTTCACAAATTGCACATCTAGCTTCTTCTTTTGTAATCATTGAGGAAAAGGGATCTTAGGTTGATACGGTGGAGGAGTGACATAAGGAGAGCATTCGCTCATATTCACTTCTTGATCTTTCTTAACAGGATGGACAGGCTCCTCTATTTTTTTTATGGGTGGTTCAAGTTCTTTCCCACTTCGGAGTGTGTAATAACCTTTAGTTGCTCCCTTGGTTTTATTCCCAAAGTATTAGGAAGGATTCCCACATTTTGCATAGAGAAAGTGTTTGACAATTGGTTTACTTGAACCTCTAGATTGTGGATTGAAGAGGCATGGTTCTTTGTTACTTATTCAAATTTGCCTTCCAACTTCTTTTGTGCATTGTCTAGAATTGCAAACTTACCCAAAATCCTATCCAATTTGGATTCCATTGAGCTTTGTTTGTCTTGTTGGAAGCCTGATTGTTGTTAAAGTGTAAACTGTCCTCTAGCATTGTTTGTCCACGAGAAGTTAGGGTAATTCTTCTACCAAGGATTGTATGTGTTAGAGTAGGGATTGTTTCCCCTTCCTCGTCCATATTAAGCTTCCATATAATTCACTTGCTTTGGATCACTTTCCTTCATTAAGAAATAGTCTACAATATCATGGCCTAATTGTCCATAGAGGTCACACTTAAGTTGCACAGCTTTCACCAAAGCTGAGGACGAAGTCTTCATGTTGTTGAGTCAAGTCAAGTTATGAATTTTTGCTTACATTTTCATTATTTGATCAACATCTACAACTCCTTTTTGTTCTTTAAAAGTGGTAGTTTGTCTACTTCACTCGTTCATCCATAGGCAGCTATTAGTCGCCAGCTCTTTTATCAGCTCTTCTGCTTCATCTAATGTCTTTCTCATCATTGATCTTCCTAAAGTTGCATCAATCGTACCTCTTGTATGTGGGGTTATTCCATTATAGAAACTATAAGAATTCCTTAGGTAAGTTATGGTGTAGGCATTTCTGTTGCAAATCTTTATATCTTTCTCGTGGTTCATAGATCGATTCCTTGTCACTTTACTAGAAGTTGATAATCTCCTTGATGATCTTCTTGGTCGTGGTCAGGGGAAAATACTTATCTAAAAAGGCACGAACTAGTTGAACCCAAGTTATGACATTGGCTGGGTTGAGGGAATGATACCAAGCCTTTGCTCTATCTCTAAGGTTAAAAGGGAAAAGTCTAATTATAACTACATCTTCCGACATTTGATAGTACTAAAAGGTATCACAAATTTTAGGAAAGTTCACTATATGTGCATTAGAATCTTTATTCATTGGTACATAAAAACTACATGTTCTGTTGAAACATGTTTAGGAGAGCTAGTTTAATTTCAAAAGATGTTGCTTGTATAGGTAGCCTAGCTACTCCTTGGTTATCCGTATTGAACCTTAGTCTCATGAAGATCATAAGGCCGTTGTTGACGTCCTTAGTTTGCTCCGTGGTCTAAATCTTGTTAAAATTCCATGGCCATTGTTGCTCTTTCTATTTTCTCCTCTTCTTCACACCCAGCTTTCCTAATAGATCGTTCTAGTTGAGTTATATCTAAATTTAATGTTTTAGCTGCACGACTCGATCTTCTCATGACTCTTATATTTATATAAGATCACGATTTTAGAAATAGAAAGAAAGAACAAAATAAAAATTAAAAACTAACTAACTACCTTAAACTATAGAATTAAACTAATCGCCTCCCCAGTAATGACGCCAAAAACATGATTGTAGATATCTTGATGTATGTAAGTTTTAATTAATAAACCTCGATAATTTGTAAAAGTAAGGGTCGTTTGTATAGCACCTAAGGTGTCAATCCCACAAGGATGGATAATCTAGTCCTAAAATTTACGGCCAAAATAAATCGTAGAAATTTAAATGTCACGAAACTAAAACAAGAATGCAATCTAATTAAGCAATTCAATTTAGGAATCAATTACGAAAATATTAACAAATTAGCAATTGCAATGCACATTAAAGAATCAACATAAAGAACTACCAAACTGAGAAAAAGGGGGGTTTTACCGATCTTTAATGCTAACATAATCAATTATGAATTATTGGATTATTGGTTCTAAACAATCCTAAGGTTGATTATTCTCTCTTGAGTTATAACCATTAACCTTAATTTATAAACCCTAATCAGGTTATAGAAGCTGCAATTTCTCAATTGACAACTTATCCAAAACCTTAATTAGATCTGAAGTTGTCTAATAAATTATTGGAAACTATTACAAGATCTCTCTTCGCACAATTTACCAATTTGACTTAATTCTCGTTCTATTAAATTGCCTAACTCTTATTAGCCAAATTAATTATTTTTCACTAGATTCACACTCTCAGTTTATTACCGAATTATCTAATTACAGAAATTAAATCACAATAAATCTAGTAAAACATAAAGAATCAAATTTCATTAAATCAAAAATAAAAGCCCAAAGGTGAGTTTAGAACATCATCAACATCCAAAAATCCTATCATTAACTATCATTCCAATTCTATACAATAATAAAAATGAAAACAACACGAAATACGAAATGGAATGGATCACAGGATGCAGTAATGTCAAGAATTCATAAGCTGGGAAGTACGTCGAGTCAACTTCTTCTCCATTTCTCTCTTCCTTCTTTTCTTCCTCTATCTCTCGCATAATTTGCTCTAGGTTTCTCTCAAAAGTGGCTAAGGTAAGATCTCTTCCTATACTTTTTCTTATTTTTTAAATACCTTTTGTGTTCTGAGCAGCACTAGGGTTTTTTAGTGTCTACACGTCTGCCTGATGCAGGTTATGATCGTTGGCCACATCTGAGCCTTTTGTCAAGATTTTGGCAAGTAGGCCATGATTGTATGCCATGTCCTGGCTTCTATCACAACCGTGGAATATAGGCCACGATCATGGGCTAAATCCAATGCTTCTGTCACAATCATGGCCTGCTATGCCACGATCATGGGTTGTTATTTCAGCCCGAATGTTTCTGAAACTTCTCCATTCTTCAATATTGACCCTGAAACACTAACAAACACATCAAGGTACTTCAAAAACATAATAATTAAGCTCAAAGGCTTGTACTAATTACCCATAAAACACTTAAAAAATAAATAATTAACAAACTAACACAATTTTAACCTAAACACATACTAAACGATTGAATTAAAAATTAAATACATATCAAACTAAGCCCTAAAACACTATCAATTCACACTTATCAACTATCAACTATTATGCTATATTCTCCTTTAACCTCATCATCCCCTTATCTTTTTGTCAGTTAATTAGTATAGAAGGACTAAAACATGTGTATGATTCGAAAGCCAAACTATATACTTCAATCATATATGCTTTGTGGAAGAAAATAATTGATAGAGTTTTGCAACTCTCTTAAGTGTTATGTATGAATTTATTTATTATTATATATTTATTATTAAATTATTAATATTTTTATATAATTATTTAAAATACAAAAATTTAAAAGTATGAATCGGCCTTCAAGTTTTCACAAAAAATTTAATAGATCAATATGAATGTATTGGCCTTCTTATCCTTTTAATTAATCACATTGAATTATATTGTGGACAAATTTGTGGATTTTGTAGGCTATAATCTATGTTTAGACTATGGATAACCTACCAACCTTGTCATTCTTCTTTGTACTCTGTGGTTGTCAATTTGTCTAGGTAAGTCGTTCAACTAAGGTCCACATATATTTTGATTTAATAGTACCTGAGTTTCTTCTCGGGCCCTATATGATTGGAATTATAAACAATGTTTTGTGTTGTGGTTTGCAATATTCTTAGAAACATAGTATGGTATATAGGTTGAAAACCAGTGATGTAGCTCTGATGAGACTTATCGGTGAAAAATTCCACGAGCCTTGGAACCACAACGAGAAGCCTTTTTTTTTATTCACAGGTATAAACAAAGCCACTTACTATAATGTTTCTTTTCTTACGAACTTTGTAAGTATTAACTTCAAGAAGGATGTGTTCTGGTTTTGTGTTAATGCAAATGATGTGTTGGTTTCTATAATGGTTTGCAATATTCTTAGAAATATAAGGTATATAAGCTGGAAGTCGGTGTCGTAACTCTAATGAGGCTTATCAGTGAAAAATTCCACGAGCCTAGGAGCCACAACAAGAAGTCCCTTTCTTGATTCACAGTTATAAACAACACTACATACCTTAATTTATAGTAAATTTGATTGTAACATAAAATTGAATGAGAAATGCATTAAATAATTCAGTTATCTTCTCTAATTGTATAGCTACATGGATAAAAATTGGATGTCTCATTAGAAATGGTCCACTAAATACGTAGAACGAGTTAAGAGTTCTATATAATTTGTACGACATCAAATGGGTGATGAATGTTGTATTCATTGTCCTTACATCGATTGCTTAAATGTTAACTTTCAAAGTCAAGATGTGGTATATAATCATTTGGTAATATGAGGTATAGATAAATTCTATATTCCATGGCTTTATCATGGTGAACATAGGGAAGCAAGTTGTAGTAGAAGTGGTGGTATAAGTTATGATGATGGTAAATATGATGATGTAGAATTGTGATGTTACTGATGATGGTAATGATGGGATTGACAAGATGTTAGACGATTATGAGAATTATATGGATACTATAAATGAAAAAGGTAAGTCTAACATAATTGGTAGTATAACTGAGGATAATTTTGGAAGTTATTGAAATTTTCTCAAGAAGAATTATATCCAAGAAATTTTCTCAAGAAGAATTATATCCAAGGTGCTCACATTTCATACAAGTATTTTTTGTTTTCAAGTTGTTGCATTTGAAGGTATATAATAAATGGAGTAACAAGTCTCTTAACATGTTAATTGACTTACTTAACGATACATTAACTATTGGAGACAAATTGCTGAAATCTTACTATGAAGTAAAGAAATTGTTAAGGGACCTTAGATTAGGATATATTTCAATTTATGCATATAAGTATGAGTTTGTTCTATTTTGAAAGGAAATTAGAGATGTTCAGGAGTGCCCAATTTACAGTACATCAAAGTGGCATGAGAGAGGAAAAAAGATGTCGAATAAAATCCTTTGATACTTTCTTATTAAACCACAACTACAGAGACTTTTTATATAAAAAAACAACGATGGTTATGAGATGGCATAAAATGAAACTCATTGATGATAACATTATGCATCATCCAGCAGACTTAATGGCATAGAAATAGTTTAATAGAAAGTTACCATGGTTTACACAGGATTGTCGTAATATTTGCCTTGGATTGGCCTCAAATGGATTTAATCCTTTTAGTAATATGATTACTTCATGTAGCATATGGCTGGTAATTCTAGTGCCATATAATTTACCTCCATAAAAGTGTATGAAGGAGCTTGTTATGTTATTTTCTCGATTATTCCAGGACATACTGCTCTTGGTAAGGATATTGATGTCTATCTGCAATGATTAATTGATGACTTAAACGATTTATGGGAATTTGGAATACAAACTTTTGATTTTGTTCAAGGTCAAGCATTTAGAATGTATGTCGTTGTTTTGTGGACTATAAATGATTTCCCAGCTTATGGGAATTTGTTTGGGTGGAGCACTAAAGGGTATATGGATTGTCTTATGTAATCATCAAACTTATTCAATGAGACTATGAAGTAAAATATGTTATACGACCATCGTCATTATTTGGAACATGGGCATAGATGGCAAAGAAGTAAATTGTTTAGTGGCAAAGCAGAATTGAGTAAAGCTTTGTTGCATTGTCTGGTGATGATATTGTTTACTAGCTATCACATTTGAGTGACATTACACCTAAAAAACACCCAAGTAATAGAAAGCGAAAGAGAAATGAGTTCTTTATAAATCAGTGGCATAAGCTAAATAAGGTATGAGATATCATCTTTATGAATGTGGATGATGGACCATAATTCACCAACAAAATATATAATATTAATTAGTTATGCAAGAATTGTCAAATTATTAAAAACTAAAGGACCTAACCATATCTTGTTACGTCGATGAATTTGTCTTCAATAGGAAATATCTAGATGATAAATTCCTTATAAAAAATTATTAAGGTCCATATAATTGAATGTAACCTAGAACAACAGATTCCATTACTAAATTAGGTAACCACAAAGAAAAGTACCTAACCCTTGACTTTTAGAACATCATTGCTTTTATTAAAAAAGAGGTCATGATTAGAAGATGATATGAACATTTTTATAATCTCCACATTAATCACTAGCAATTTTAGTTTAACTAACAATTATGAAGTAATGATATAAAAACTAATTTAGCCTCATGGAATTGATGCCTATAGTTTGATGTATATGTGTTAGAGTATGCCTCAATTCTCTCAGCTTATTGTCTTGATGTTGTACTTGGTTTGTTGGAATCTTGAGCTCATTTTTCCTCTATTGTATAATAGGTCATAGCTCCCCTTTTAGAGTTTTTGTCTCACATCCAAGAGCATGGTATGGGTAGTTTGTTTCCCTCTAGCACAATCTGTTGTTTGTTTTCTTATACTGAGTACAATTAGGACACCATTAGGTATATAATATATAATATGTCTATAATTCATATAAGCCTTGTTTTATGTGTCAGAATTTTATAGGCTCTTGAGAGCTTTATAAGAGTTTTGTGAAAGTTTCGTGTGTGTTTTAAAACACCTTGTACACATGTTTGAATGTAGTGAATTTGACTCTTTGCTCTATATTTTTTTCTCTTGGTAGTTAGGTTTTCCCCGTAAATCTTACATGTCCTTTAAATTCTTTTTTCTTACTTATGGTTCCTTTGTTTATGTTTTGGCTCCATAAATTGGTATACACCAAGTTTGATGTCAATGTTAGGCAAGATTTATCATTTATAGCCCTCAAAATACTACAAGTGCATAGGTCGTGAATTGTAGTAAGTGAAGGGTCCATCCCACCAGGAGTTGTAGACTAATCTAATCCTAAGTATATATATATATATATATATATATAATTCATATAAGCCTTGTTTTATGTGTCACAATTTTGTAGGCTCTTGAGAGCTTTATGAGAGTTTTGTGAAAATTTTGTGTGAGTTTTAAAACACCTTGTACACTCGTTTGAATGTAGGGAATTTGGCTCTTTGCTCTATATTTTTTTCTCCTGGCGCTTAGGTTTTCCACGTAAATCTTGCATGTCTTTTAAATTCTTGTTTCTTACTTATGGCTCCTTTGTTTATGTTTTGGCTCAATAAATTGGTATACACCAAGTTTGATGTTAATGTTGGGCAAGCTTTATTATTTATTGCCCTCAAAATACTATAAATGCACAGGTCATGAGTTGTAGTATATGAAGGGTTCATCCTACCAAGAGTTGTGGACTAATCTAATCCTAAGTTATCTAAGGCTAGAAAATTAATAAAATGAAAATAAAATAGGATAGGAATATATATATATATAATTCATATAAGCCTTGTTTTATGTGTCACAATTTTACAGGCTCTTGAGTGCTTTATAAGAGTTTTGTGAAAATTTTGTGTGAGTTTTAAAACACCTTGTACACCCGTTTGAATATAGTGAATTTGGCTCTTTGCTTTATATTTTTTTTTCTCCTGGCACTTAGGTTTTCCACACAAATCTTGCATGTCCTTTAAATTCTTGTTTCTTACTTATGGCTCCTTTGTTTATATTTTGCTCAATGAATTGGTATACACCAAGTTTGATGTTAATGTTGGGCAAGCTTTATTATTTATAGCCCTCAAAATACTGCAGGTGCACGAGTCATGAATTGTAGTATTTGAAGGGTCGATCCCACCATGAGTTGTGGAATAATCTAATCCTATGTTATCTAAGGATAGAAAATTAATAAAATGAAAATAAAATAGGATAGGAAAGTAAACACAGATGTTATCAAGATATTGATTTGCAAAATTAACTCAACGAAATCAAATATTGAGCACCAACAATTCAACAATGGGAAATCACATAAGAGAATTTACCAAATTATGAGAGAGATTTTTCCTATCATCAATGCCAACCTAATGACATATATGTTATTGGGATGTCAGTTCTACACTATCATAAGTGGATTACTCTCTCTCGAGTTATAACCACTAAGCATTAATTAATAAACCCTAATCAAGTTGAGGCACTGAAATTATTATCTCGGTTAACTATCAGTCCACAACCTAATCAGCTATTAAGCTCTCTAATAAGCTACCAGTCTCACACAGGATCTTTCTCCGTATAATAACTGATAAGATTGATTGCGTGGTCTATTGGATAGCCTAACTCTCATTAACCCAACCCAATCATTTTGCATTCAACTCACGCTCTCAGTTTGTTACTAAAACATAAAGATACAACAATCAATAACTATACCTAATCAAAATAACACGAAAATAATTAAATTAACATTAACTTAAGGTAAAATCCCGAAAGAAAGTTAGAACATCTTAGTCAATTGCAAATCCATAAACATATTTGTATTCATCTTAACAATCGAAAAAATGAAAACAAAGATGAAAGCAATAATGTGGAATGGGGATCGGGACATCTCAAGAACGCAGCAACCGTGAAGACCCACTTCTTTCTCCTCTCTTCAGCTTTTTCTCTCTTCTTCTTCTCTCCTCTTAGAGTGTTTCCCAAAATGGCAGATTAGAGGCTCTCCTTTAGGGTTCCATCCTATTTATAATATTTTTGTTTTGAGCAACCCCAAGGATTTTTCTGGGTCTAAAAGTTCTAAAAAACCCCTTGAAAACTTAAGTCAGGAAGGCTATCCATGTCTGTTTGTGTGCAAGCCATGATCATGGCCCCCTGTTTGGCTTTCTATCATGATCTTTTTGTTTTAGTTCGGGCCTCCTCCTAATCTCCTCCTTTCTTTGATATTTGTCGTGAAACACTAATAAACACATCAAAGCAACTTAAACATATAAAATTGAAGCTCAATAGTGTGTTCTAATCCGTAAAGCACTCCAAACAAAAATATTTAACTAAATAACAAAATCCTAATATAAACGTACACTAAAAATTCAATATAACCACTAAACATTTCCTAAACTACCCACACAACATGATGTAATCTATGACTATCATTTGACATTGAGAAATTCTATGAAAAGACTAGTTTGGAAATTTTGTGTGTCCAGATGAAGTCTATTCTTACATAACATGTAACACCCCACTCCCGCCGAACCCGAACCCGATATCGATCGTGATACCCGAATCCGTGCCCTGCGAGGGTGGCGTGTCACATCACTTCACTAAACAAAAATCGGTATAAATTTTTTTTTGTAAACTCTTTCAAAACGTTTCGCACTTATCACTCATTTGTGTGCCCACTTTTTCTTTTCGAAAACACTTTGTCTATTTAATCAGAAAG
>JANZXR010000005.1:25868222-25887170 GCA_027575705.1 Erythroxylum echinodendron
ACACACACACACACACACACACACACACACACACACACACACACACACACACACACACACACACACAGATACACACACACACACACACACACACATACACACAAAATGCAGCCTTAGCTTAAGCTCACAAATGACTAGTCATAACTCACAACCAATTTTAGAACACAACACAACACAACACAAAAGGGTAGCGACTGGCAACTAACGATAACTAGCAAGTGCAATTGGCGAGTGTCTGCTAGCAGAGAAAAGAGCTAGCTAGCGATTGGCGAGCTATAGGGGAGCTACTGTCAAAGGAGAGGATGGTAAGTTATTGGTGGGTGGCATTGGGGGAGCTGATTGACTGGTGAACTTGTGATGCAAATGGGGGAGCTACTGGCAGAGGAGAGGATGGCAAGCTGCATCCTGTGGCCTGCGGATGTGTTGCGGCGGGGTAGCTAGTTGACTGGCTAGTATGCAGCATGGGGGTTAAAGAAGTTGTGGCGGTTGAGATCTGGAACTGAAATGTCAAATGGGTGGGTGCTTTTGCTTGCTTCTGCGAAAATAATTTTGTAGTTAGGGTTAATTTTTAACATTTCAGTCCCTGAATTTTTTGTTTTACGGTATTGATTGGCATTTGATCGATATTTCAACTATCGACCGATAACAACTGGTACCATCGACTGGCATTTTAATGCTTCAGTTTTTATAATTTTTCGACTAATATTGGCTAGTATAATATGAAATTCTTCTGCATATGTAACCATATGTCAAGTTCCAGTAAATTTTTAGGTTAATTATAAAGAAATCTCAAACTTTACGCAATTTTACAGTACTAGCTAAAATTTTAAAATGTGGTGCTAAGATACCTAAACTTTTAATTTTTTACTAAAATATTCCAACGTTAAGTTTCTAGTTAATGTTGCTAACATAGTTATTATACTTGCCATGTGTCCCTTTTTCAACTAATTATTTTATATTTAATAAATTTGAAAAAAAACTTAATGTTGGTGCTCCATTCTCCTTCCTCGTTAAGCTCTACTTATGATTGCATAACTCCTTCATCGTTATAGAATAAAGCTTATACCTCTCGCTTAACATCAAACTGGCTTAGTTTCTGTCTCTCCCTGACTGACTTATCTCCACCAAGTCTAGAAATTTCTATGTTTTTTCTTGTGTATTGGTTCTAAGGCAATACTAAGACTTTATTTCTCTGTTTATGTTATCATCTTCTAGTTTTATGTTATCTTCTTCTAATTATGGGTTTGGTTAAAGAAACATGATGGTTATAGGTAGAAAGGAAGGTTTTAAGGTGACTTATTGGTTTTATTCACACAAAACACATAAATTTATGGCATCTAGGTGCTTAAGCTTTTAATTAATCATCAATTACTAATAGACAAAGGAAAACAATTAAATAAGTTAATGTTATTAAAAATAATCAATTGTAGCTATTCTACATTATTTTTTCCTTATGATATGATGATGTCTACACTCTCTGTAGATCCATAAATTACATAAAAAATTGGGTCATCTTTCATAAATTTCATCGTCTACTATTTGTATTTTACTATTAACAAGGTTGGTGTAATTCCAACTTTCTCTAATTGTGACGAAAGTTCTATATCGACTGTGTAAAATCTTATTTACTCAAGACTGATCAGATAATTGATTTGTATAAAATCTTCTCAAAATTTGAGAACATTAGGATATGTATATGTTTAAAATGTTAATTCCCTCTTGGCCAAAACTCACTAAAAAACTTTTATGAAAATATATAATAGAGTTAAAGGTTTAACAATAGATAATGATTTTAAGGTAGAATAACGTTTAAAAGAGATGGCTTATGTTCTTAATCAACACATGGATCATAAACAAAACATGTGAATTTATATTCAAAGGAATTATTTTATATTTATGATAGCTTTGCTGGTCACAATAAAGTTCTACTTGAAAAGTATTAATTAGTTAGATGCTAAATTTTAAATTATTTTTTTCCACTGTGATTAATGAAAAGTATTAGTTGGTTAGACGCTCGACTATTGATTGAAAAATTCTGGTAGATTTATGATTGCTTCTAAATGTATGGCGTAAACATATTGTATTCATGCTGATTACTAAAATTCCATCTCTTATTCACTTCTTTGCATTCTTCTTAATCGAAACCATTGCACACTAGGCATGCGTAGATTGAAACTATCCCTATGTATATTCTTGTTATACACACTAAGGAGGAAAAATTAGTAGTATAAGAGACTTATGTATTCTTATTTACATTTGCTTCAGATTGATTATAATGGCATGTAACATTGTACATAAACTAATATAACATAGCCCAAAAGGTTTTGGACAAGTTATTAACATTGACACATCTATTTAGTGAAGCTTATTTCCTAAGCTAGCACTAAGAACTTGGGACATATTTCATTACCAACTATACAACAACAACTCCAGTGGGAGTCCTACTGAAACATAGGATCTGGTCATTACCAACTACATAAGACGAAGAAAAAAAAGACTAGGGATCAAAAGCCTTCCTGGAGATAATCCAATTTTAGTTGGAAAAACAAATGAACCTTAATTTTGTTTGAGACTCTTCTTCTCTAAGTAGATGATAGGGTTGTGACGTATTGAATGGCACCAGCCTCTGAGAATGCTGCAATGACTGGTTTCATGTTAGCTAGTTCAACATTAGTTGGGATATACACTTGTTTCTTATAGTCTAGTTACTCGTCATTATAAATGTCCCACCATTTCTTAGTTAACATCTTTATATACTCTCTCTACACATTCTCCTCTTTCTCAGTCTATCTCCATAGCATCAACCCTTATGGATATGGTTAGGAAAAATAAGTATTTATCTCATTAAGGATAAGGGACAATTAAGTATTAATTGAAAATTTCGTATACGAAATGTGTACTGTTACATAATAGTGAACAACTTTCACTTTATGAAGCTCCACATTCTTCTTATAAATTAGAGGAATTGGTTTGTATATATCTTTGAAGCACATGTTTAAGAAGTCATGTGCAATTACAATATATGAGATGATGGTTACATCAAGCTATTGTTGCCCTTTTATAACAACTAGGGAAGAAGCTAAAATTTCATACCTACTTTGCATATAGTGTACGAGGGGTGACCTTGAAAGTCTTCAACAGGTCTTTATAAGTATCAAAATTAGGCTCAAACACAAACATTCTAGCATTGAAGTATTGAGAAGGAGGAGTACCCAATTCAACTGGCCATTTAACTCTGTCAAGAAAATGTTGATAATAGTCATTCTTGTACTGCAGAGTGTGGCTCTATGTCTTCTTATAGAAATAGTTCATTATGCATAAAAATGCCCATAAAGCAAATCAAATAAGTATTCGATGTTGTAGAACACTAGGATATCCCCATCTAAGTATATCATCTTACTCTCTAAAAACTGCAACCAAAATGTTAACAACCATTAACTAGATTGAAAGTCATGTCAGGACAAACAAACAACCCAAAACTTTTGACTACAAGATGAGTTCCATTTTATTACTTCCTATTATACCATAAAAGATTCTATTTGCTTGACAAACTATAGAAAATGAGACTAGCCAATTTTGAAGAATATTATGTAGGCTAAAACCTATTCATTATACATGTTAGCGTTCCTAAATTCAATGCATAAAATGTTCCATAAAAATTCAACTTTAGTCTTGTTGTTAAATAAATTTTCTTCAATCACCTACACATTTTGCATGCATATATTAACTAACCTTATTGGAGGCAACTCGTTCAAGTATAGATCCAAACCACCCACTTGTGCAAATCTTAGAAACCCCAAAAATTAACAAACCTCACCAAATAAAAAGAACATTCAATTCCTAAGTTTCTTCCATTCTCTCAACACCAAATCAACCACCGTCCGTCCAAATCCAGTCTTCTTCTTTAACAAAATCTTCAGAACACCTCCATGAAGTCTCTATCATAATGAAAGAGTAAGGCAATCAGAGTTGGGAGAGGAAGTGTAAATGTCAATTTATACTAGGTTCACTTAGAGATGTCAAAAAGGGTCTAGCCCAACTTGATTTTGGCCCAGGTTGACTGGACCATGAGTCGAGGTAGGGCGAGTCATAGGATAGCCCAGTATGACCAGGCCCGACCAGACAATGACCCATGATGCGACCATTACTTCCAAAACGACGTCGTTTTGGAATTTTTTTCTTAAAATGAAAATTGACGAGCTGAGCCCATGGCCCTTTGGGTTATAGGCTAGGCCACGGGCTGACCCATTCTGGCCTGTCGAGCCATAGGCTACCATGGCCTGGGGTTGTCCTGAGCTCAACCTAGCCTATTGATATCTCTAAGTTCACTACACCAATATTATGGTTTGTTTTCAAATTCATTAAATATTAAATAATTAGTTGGAACAGAGGGAACATGTGGTAGCCATGTGGCAAGTATAATAATTTGGTGTACTTAGCCATGTAAGCGACATTAACAAAAAATTTAATGTCAGACTATTCTTGCAACAAATTGAAAATTCATATTAGTATTTTAAAATTGAGTAAAATTTAGGATTTTATAATTTTAATAGATAACTACTTTTTTATTCACTAAGCTTAAATGATTCCATTTTCATGTGAAGTTAATTTTTTTGTCATCAACTAAAATAAAATGGATTAGAGTGATTAAAGTGATACTCATGATGTTAAAAGAACCTTTAAGAAGTGGTTTGAACAAAAATTAGTTGCTTTGAGCAAAGATTTGATAGATTTTTTTAGTATAGAGGCATAGTGGTATTATATTAATATTTTGTAGACTTTTGAAATACAAGGAATCATTGATTAACCCAGGTTATGTGAGAAATGTCAACAACTTTTATAGATTCTTACAAAATAACCAAATGTATATGTTTATATTCCAACAAATAAGGAAAATGTTGGGACATTGCTCTTTATATAAGGTGAACAGATCATGAAGGGAGTTGGCAAAGTTTGATCCTGATTAATGGGGTAAAAAAGCAAGATAAAGTAAAAAGAAGGGCCTCAATGAATCAGCAATATAAAAATATGTAAATTTCAAAAGTATGTTTCTATTACTACAATTTAATATCCATACATAAGTGACTCAAGTCATAAGCCCATATACTTAAGAAAGTATAAGGTTGGATGATCATAATAGCATCTAACAACATCTTGGAAATGTCAGCAATAATAAAATCACTACAAATAATAGTAGTAGCAACAAAACAGTAGCAGTAATAACAAAACAGTAACATCCAATTGTAAAACACCAAGCAACTACAGAACTAAACTAACAAGGACACAGATAATCATTGAAAACAATTTCTCTGCACATTTATAAATGCAAAATCATTAATAATAGTATCAAGATCAATCTTGTCCAACATATCCTTCTCGATACATAAAATAGCCAAATCATTTAAGTTTTATTGTAATATTAGACCTCAAGTAGGTTTTCAATAATTTTAACTTTAAAAAACTTCTCTCAGCTGATACTACAATCATAGGTATAATCAATAGGATTCAATAAGCAATTGAAACATTTAGATAATAATATGCAATTTCAAAAAGTTCAAGAATTTCAATTGATGGCATTGACTCATTTGGCAAAGTTATTTGCAACACTTTTAATTAAAAAACGATCTTCTAAGTCCACATCTGACACATTATCATAAGGAAAAGTAGTTGTAAAATTAGTATAACATTCCTTTAGTTCATTATCATCTAATGATCATAACTAAATCAAATAAGAATTTAAAATAAATTCCAAATGTTATTAATTGCTCAAATGTATTCTTTAATGATACAATTGCCATATTTACAACAATTAGAAAGTAACTAACTTTAAAGGACTCCTTAGCTAATTACATTTCTCCATTACGATCTTTTTCATCAAATTGTCTTTTCCTAGTAGTACAACTTATATTTATAAGTATAAATTCTACGTTCATCTCATATGTAAGGATTTTTATAATATTCATATTAGAGACAAACCCTTTGATTCTATATTTCTCAAAAAATACCATCACATCTTCTAATTACTCCGTAGTATCGTCAATGCATATAGATTTAGACTGTAGCTTTTTACTCATCATGGTAATAGCAAATAAAATATCATATTAAATAAACATACCAAGTAAAAACTCAAAACTCTCAAGTGCATTAACCAAACTTTCCTTTTCACTCTTTAACTTGGCGTCATCACAAGATCTAGATAATTCCACCAAAGCTAATCTTATTTGAGGAGATAGAAATATAATAACTTTAATACTTTATTCTACTATACCAATAAGTATTGGATAATGAGTCACGACTCTATTAACACTATTCTTATGTTCTTTAAGTCTCTCACTAAGAGGCTTCGAATCTTTAAATTTATCATTTGCTTTGTTATTAGATTTGACCAACTTACAACAAAAAACAAAACTTTATCACTGATCTCTCTATTACTTAATTTTCTAGAATAATAAGAATATGAAAAATGTCGAGCAATATTATTTAAAGGAAACACAAGATTCAATTCCTTTATAGGCCCTTTTTCAACTAAATGTCCCTTGCTTTATATCAAGACTATATCAATGTTTAGGATCATAAATATCCAATTGAGGGATTAGTTGCTCATAAGCCCTTAATTTTCTAAGTTGGATGCATTTAGTACATGATCATGCTCACTCAAATTACTAACATTCTTATAAATATTAATCTCATCACTTAGAATTCTATTAGGCTATGTTTGGTTAGACGTAAGGTTTTTAATAGAATGAAATAGTTTATAATGGAATAGAATGTAAATGGATGTAATATTAGAAAATTGTTGTTTGGGAGAGATGGAATGGTTCATAATATAATATAGTGAAATGTTATTTGGATGAAGGGTTTATATTGTAATATAATATAAAGCTGTTTATCATTTTACATTCTATCCTAAATCTCCCAAATTGGAGTTGGAAGGGTTTATATTGTAATATAGTGTAAAGCTGTTTATGATTTTATATTCTATCCTAAATCTCCTAAATCAGAGGTTTTCCATTTTTGCTGTTTAGGATGGAATGAGATGTAATATGAAACTATCCTCTTCCATCCTATTCCATTCCATTCCATTATAAACCCTCCTCCCAAATGATGGGATAATATTACATTTCATTAATAAACCCTCAATCAAACATAGCCTTAGATAATTCAAAATTACCTTTGCCTAATTCCTTAGGATTTTCACTAAAGGAACCTACTTTTTAAACAAATTTATTGATAGCTCCTTTTTGGGATTTTATTGACTATTCTACTCACTTTTTTTTCTTTTTTTACTTCCAGACAAATGTTTTTTACGCAATATCATGTAAAAATAATTATAACATAATTGGACTAGAAAAAGAACAAAAACACCTATATAGTACTGAAAGAATGAGGGAGGTGCAAGAGAACAACAATAACTTGACCATACATCACAAAGATATATCAATGTCATTATATACCTACGATAGAGGTAACAAACAAAGAGTAAAATTTAATATCCTATATAAAAGATGAAAATCAAAAATGTGAAATGAAAGAGCGATAAATTATCTGGATAAATTTCAATTTGAATTATCATATGATTTATGTTAAAAAGATACGAACAAGAATGAGTGGAAAAAATTAAAATTAGAAAACTTATTACAAAAATTAAAAAAAAGATGATAAAAATTATAGTTATTTTACTATTAATAACCTTAAAATGTATTTTTTGTTGAGTTGTTAATTATTCTACCATTAATTAACCTTAAAACTTATTTTCTACAAAGTTGTTAACAAGTCAATAGAAAATAAGTTGTTAAAAACTCCACCTTGAAATGATAAAAATATATAAGATGATTTTAATTAAACAACTTCATATAAACTAAGTTGTTAAAAGCTCCAATTTGAAATGATAAAAAAGATTATTTTAATTAAATTTCTTTCTTATTTATAACCTTATGCATATGATTAAAAATCTTAGAGTTTTATTTTTATATAAGAAATAAGGTTACGAAATTTAAGAAATAAGATTGCTCTCGGATTCCTCCGTTTGCGTGCATATTTGTTATTTATTCCCAAGTTGTGCATCTAATCTCACTTGTCACTAACGACTGACTTCTTTTTGTGTAGGATACGCAATATATTTTTATTTTTTGGTGGATGTATCACTGATTATGTTATATTCTTTCATCTCTCTCTATATAAACAAATTTCCTAATTCCAACACTTGGAGAATAACAATAACTTAAAATTTTGATGAACCCACTCGAGCCTTCTTCCTCTTTTTCTTTATTTTCAACAAAATTTGGTACGGTCTTTATTTCTTTAAGTTATTTTTTTCTTTTATTGTCTTGCATGCCTATATGAGGGACAAACTCTTAGGAGTTTTCCTCTAAATTGTAAGACTATTGTAAAAGTCAGTTTATGGTTAAAATCCATCTCCAAACCAAGAAAACAAAGAGAGGGAACCTAGAATAAGTTTCCTTGTAATGTAAAAAGAATAATTTTTTTGACCCAACGTAAGTTCACAAGAAAAGGCATAAAAGAGAGAATAGTGGATCCATATTAGAATACTAAAAAAGCATGTTACCCTGATAATTCAATCTTTTATGATAAGATGTTGAGTAATAACTGAAAAACTATAAACATCTTAAGATAAGGTTTCAACTTACCTATTCTTTTCTTATAATACTTCACAGGGAAATAAGATTGGTGCTTGACTTCGTAGATTCTGAATACTACTTTTTACATAAATTCCATAACGTGCTAACAAATTAAATGACTAGATTATATGATTTTTAGTTTCTAACATTTTTAATGAATGGGTTCTATAAGCTTGGCCATGGACAACTACCCTTCTTTACTAAGCTTAGGGCAACCTTGCTTGTTCCTATCCCATATTTTCCAAACTTTATTGAGAGAGTAGTTGGTTTATTCAATCAAATGGTGTTACAATTGCCAATTTTGGTAGACTTCACAAGTGCGATTGCATAGCCTTATTTAAATTACACATGGCAACTATTCTGACCTCTTTAATTTTAATTCTCGAAAATTAAGTTATAGAGGAAAAAAATGAAGGAGAGATGACGGAATGGAGATAATATTCATTACTTTAACTTATAAAAATACTAAATTACTCTTGTTAGTCTCCCTTTAATTAACCCCACACAATATTAATGGAGCATGCACCATAATTTTTATGTACCAATTGATCGAGGGTTTAAAAAAAATTAAACAAGTTCAAATTTAAATTAATAAAAATAAAAATTTGAAAAGCAATGTATACCTAACATCAAAATTGAATGAATAAATTGGTCTTTTCCCCTTCTTTTTACATCATTTTTACAAATGCATTATATATTTTATCTTAATTTTATAAATATATTTATTTAAAAATGTTAAAAATTCTAAGATATAAATAATATTTTAATTTTATGAATGTATTTATTTAAGTAATTAATCTTTGTAAATATTATTAATTTAGTATAACAACAATAACTTTTTACGATGTTAGGTGGTCAAATCATAATAAAAATAACTTTTCTTTAGACAAATACCCCATCAATTACCATTAATCAAATACAAAAAAACTTTGTTTAACTACTTCACATAATTGACAAAAAAAACTAAAAAGTAAGTTTCAATATAATTTAGATAATGAGTTAACAAATTTAAAAATATTAAATATAATTTTTTATTTTAATATTTATTTTAAAATTTTAATTCAATAGCTAAATCTTCGAAAAATTTATAATTCAAATCTAGACGTTCACCTCATATATGTTTAGGTAATAGATTCTCGCATGACTCTTGACCAAAATAACACATGTAATCCATAATTCATTAAACCTAAAATGACTTTAAATTTGTTTCTTCTCGTGTAACCCTAATTTTTTGAAGAAGTAAAAATTGGCCACCCTCCTAAACTGCTCAAATGATGATTTAGGAATGTACTTCACATTGCTTATACTGTTGACATCATATTTTTTAATTGTAGCCTAAAACATTCTAGTTTATTGCAGAACACAATCATTGAAACTCTTGATCCCCCAATTTGTGAATGTTCATTCTTGAACAATGAATTTTACCACATTCAAGTGAATAAATCTTTCTCAAACCCAATCTTCTCTTTCTACTAGAAACAAAGAGGAAACCACTGATAATAACAAAATTATGGTGTCTGTTATATCAAACAGACGCTAATAGGTGTATCTTAAAATGCACAACTCTTTAGTTCAAACAAAGGATTTAGTTGACATAATTGATTCTTTTT
Source organism: Erythroxylum echinodendron (assembly GCA_027575705.1). Classification (NCBI taxonomy): domain Eukaryota; kingdom Viridiplantae; phylum Streptophyta; class Magnoliopsida; order Malpighiales; family Erythroxylaceae; genus Erythroxylum; species Erythroxylum echinodendron. The sequence goes on from JANZXR010000005.1 coordinate 25,878,472, forward strand.
TCTTAATTACTTGGGGAAACTGTTTTTGATGAAAATGCAGCTTCTTGGAGGAAAATAAGAAACTTGCAGAAATTAACCAAAACAAATTCCCCAAAATAAGTCCAAGAAATATCCTCCTAAGGAGCAAAAAGCAGCTAATTAAATAGACTATCCTTGATATAACCAAAATTCAAAATCAGCACCCCCGTATACCAACAAGAAACAAAGGATTAAAAAAGTTTAGGTAGATAAATATCCAAAAAGAAAAATTTAGCGAATATTCAAGTATAAAACAAACTCCTAGATAAAAGATGGAAAATTTAGAAGCCTCACTGAAAAAATTTGCATAATAACAATAACTGAAAATAATGTTGAAGGGAAACAAAAAGCTGGGAACTTCGACAGAAATAAATAAGGCCAGGTAGGGATTTAAGTAGAGAAAAATAAAAGATTATAGAAAATAATAGAGGCTCACAATTAACAAAGATAAAACCTAACCCAATGGGAAAGATTTTCCAATGACACCATAGAAACTACAATATTCCCCAACTATACAAGCTAAAGAAACAAGCTGAGACTTGGCCAGTTAAAGGAAAGAAACAGGAGATAGATGTTGTAAGGTGGAAGACTGAATTAGATAGGAGAATGTATAATTTAAATTTTTGGCTTGTTTAAAATGCTTAGTATAAGAGGTATTTATAGGGGCCTTAGGATTACTCTATAACTACTACTTAAATGCCCAAACAACTTTCTACGTAACCTACTAACTTATTAAATGCTTTCTAGAAAAATCTAGTGCTCTAGGCATTATTTATTCACATGACTATTCTAAAAATAAATCCTATCTGTATATTGTAATTCTATAATAAAAATATAATTTTCAAGAGAACTCTAGAAACTCTAAATTTCAAATTATATTTTTAACAATCTCCCTTAATATGAACTTTTCTTCTTCATCCCAAGTCTTGATCTTAGTTTTTGAAAGTCTTCGAACTTGAGTGCCTTTTTGAAAATATCCTCAACTTGGTATTGTGTCTTTATGTACTTAAGCTCTGCTTCCTTTTTTGCAATGCACTCCCGATTGAAATGATATCTTGTGTCTATATGCTTACTTCGATCATAGTACACTGAATTCTTGACAAGTGCTTGGGCGGACTTGTTATTAATTTCAATCTTTGTTGCTTCTTCTTGAATCAAGTGAAGTTCTTTTAACTGTCACTTTATCCAAATCATATGACAAGTACAAGAGGTTGTTTCCATATACTCGAATTCATATATAGAGATCATAACAAGTGGTTCCTTCTTTGAACTCTATGAAATTACATAATTACCATGTAAAATGTAAATCCAATAGTACTCTTTCTGTCATCAATATCTCCAGCAAAGGCGTTATTGCAATATCCTATAAGTTTGAAATTATTAGAGGAAGTATAAAATAATCGACACTCCAAAGTACCTTTCAAGTACCCAAGTATTCTTTTGCTACCTTCATGTAAGTTGTTGTAGGAACTTCCACGAAATGGCTCACTAATCCAAAAACATAAAGAATATCGGGCCTCGTGCAAGTTAAGTACCTCTTACTTCCCACAAGGCTTTTAAATAAAGTGGGATCTTCCTTTTCATCTTCTTCAAACTTTGATAGTTTTGTTCCACACTTCATAGGCATATTTACGGGGTTACAATCAAGCATCTTGAACTTATTCAATGCTTCTTTTGCATATCCTTATTAAGAGATAAAAATTTCTTTATCTATTTGCTTCACTTATAGGCCTAAATAGTAGGACATAAGCCCTATGTCAGACATCTCAAACTCATAAGGCATCTCTTGTTGGCCCTCGAATTTTATTTATTTATTTATTTTTGATAAATAAGCACGATTAGTTTTATTTTGGGATCTTGCTATATCATTTTATCTTGGAGTTAATTAGTATGTTAATGTGGGTAAGATAACATGATATAGGTTGAGGGAATTAAAGTTTAAGGTGGTAAGTTTGCATAAGGGGTATTTTGGGAAGATCACTGAAGCTTAAAAACCTTAAAGCATTAAAGGAGGGGCAAAATGGACATTGTGCAAGCATTAAGAGTAGAAAAAGGGAGAAAGAAGACTTGTCTTGTATTTGGAAGAGGAAAAAAACGAAATTGAAGAAAGAAGGGAGAGAAAGTGTCATTGGAGAGAAAGAAGAGGGCTAAGTTAGGTTTTAATTTTTCTTAATCTTCGATCAAGAAGGGAAAAAGGAAGAGGAAGGTTAAAGCTTCAATTAGAGCAAAGAAAATCATTGTTTGGTGAAGATTCAAGGTAAGTTAATGTTTAATCTTTTGAATTTTTGGAAGAGTTTTGGTTCAAAGAGCTTAGGAAATACATGTGTATAAGTATTCTAGGATCAATTTCATGCATAGGTTTCTTTGGGTTTTCCAATTGGAATACATTTTAAATGGAATTTTGTCAATGTTGAAGGGAGGCAAGAGAGATAAAAGGAGCCAGAGGAGGAACATCCTTAACCAATTTTTCAAGCAAGGAAATTAAGGTGGGTAACATTTTTAAGTTGAGTAATAAGCTATTAAAGTTTCTTTTTGTATATGAATTTTGTGAATAAAATTTAAGTGATATGGGAATGATTTCAAATTGCTCCATAATTGTTTTATTTGTGGCTTTTGGATGATTTGATAAATGGTTATATGATTGGTATGAGATTTTGGTTGATAAAGTGTGAAATAGTGATGGAATTGCATATAAAATGGTTCATGCTCATGAAAAACAAAATTTTCAAAATGTGCCATTTGGGCAATTGGTTTACAATTCAAGAATTACATGTTATGTGGGTTTGAATTACATATTATGTGGGTATGGTGTAATCCATTCAAGAATGTCACGTGCATGTTGATCAAGTTAAAGGCTTTTCTCGCCTGCCCTCTAGTGGCACGGAGCTCCTTCATGGACTCCTACAAGTTTACAACTACACAGGACCATTATGTGGAATTGTGTAGCTCGTCATGCTCATGGACTTACCCAAACCATGATGATTTGCCTATAGGTTTACATGTGTTGACAAGTTTGATGAATGATTGAATTACATGAGTTATTAATTGGTTTGACAAGTTGAGAATTTGAGAAATATACGTTTTATAGATTTTTATGAGAAATTGCTATGATCATGAGAATTTTCAATAATTTTTGCTTGTTACCGATTATAAGACTGTTACCTACGAGCTTTAAGCTCACCCCTTCCTTCCCACCTTCAGGCAATGACCAAGATATCGAGTGATTGAATCAAGAGTCAAGGCATCACTCCAGTTTGCATGTTTTGTTTTTTTGAAGTTAGATTATGTAAAACAATGCTTTAATCGCATTTTGAGCGATTCTAGTTTTTGTAAACTTTGTATTTTGGATTATAAGGTAAGGGGGATCGAAATACACACTAAATTGTTGTAAAACTCTTATTTGTTTTTATGTCAATGAAATATATATATATAGACATCTAATGTTTTGTTCATGATTTCCAAAGTCTTTATATTGCATTTTTAAGCTTTTCATAGGGGTAGAAATTGTGTACTGGATTCAGGGAGAAAAATGTAATAATTTATATAGAACTAGACAAAGTTGTCTTCTAGAAAGTTGTAGCTTATTCTCTTATCTTTCCAACTCTATAAAGTATGTAAATTTTGGGTATCGGAGTTGAGAGATATGATCATTTTAAGTGGTGATGTTGCATGGGAGGTATGTACATGACAGCTATGGTGAATGATGAGAGTTTATGTATGTGATGAGTCATTTGAGTTGAGTTTTGGGAGGTTAATGCACCCAAGTTGGTAATTGAATGTTTAAGGAGTGTTATTGATTTAGAAGAAATGCAAATGGGAAGGTTATGAGTGAATGTGATGTTAGAATGGATGTAGGAGCTTGGGAGAGGCTTTGGAGGGTGGGTAACCCCTACGTCTGTTAGACAGACTTTAGGTCCGTTAAACGGACATTCTTGGGTCTGTGAGGAACCCCAACATTGCCAATGTCTAGTTAACGGACATTATGTCTATTAAACGAACCTTCTTGGGTGAAAATGGCTCCCAAGCCCGTCTATGTCTGTTAGGAGGACATGTATGTCCGTTAAATGGACTTTCACGGGATAACTACAGTAAATTACGATTTTGACCCCTTTTTGAAGCATAATCTCGCTTTGAGGTTTTCATGAAAGTTGTATATATAGAAGTATTCTTTGAAATAGTCTAAGAATGGCCTCATTCCAAGGTTTCTAGAAAAAGTTATGCCAATTCTCCCAAGATAGGTACAATATGATTGAGGATATAAACATTGTTTAAATCTTTTGGCCATGACTTTATCATCCGACCACCAAATGAAATGATTCTTGAAGCAATGGTTTCTTAACACATCTTCTATCCCTACACACATAAAAAAAATAAATTGTTAGATTTTGGATCTGATATGAAAAAGATTGATGGAAAGATAGCGAGGGGTTGGTTTAGAGAGCACGACTAGGGTATGAACATATTTTGGCTTTTTTTCTTTTTTTTAAGCATAAATTCTTTTGCAGAGTTCCATTTGAGATAGTTCTTGCTTCAAACAAGACTAGAGAATTGGAGCTACAATTATGTTGAAGAAGTCAATAATGATTTTGGTGATTGACTGGTGTGGGCACACCACTCTTGTTGGATATGGCTAATACGGGTTCATAGAAACAACCCTCAAGGTAATACGTACGCTCACGTTTTATGATGACTCCAAATGTTGGGCTCCGAAAATAGGGACATCTCTTTCTTGAACTCTTTAAGGAATCTCGGATTGTTGCCAGTATAGATGAGATTGTCCACATAAAAGCAAACTAGTAATATGTATCCATTATAATAGGCTTTCAAATAGAGAGCATACTCATTAAGGCAATGGACAAATCCATGTTTTTGAAAGTACTTGTCAATGCAACTAGTCCATGCCTTTAGTTCTTGCTTTAATCTATATAATTCCTTCTTGAACTTCATGACTTGATCTTCATGCCATTTGACCACATATCTAGTGGTTGTTCAATGTACACTTCTTCTTCAAGATAATTGTTTAGGAATGTCAACTTCACATCTAGTTGGTAGATTATCTACTTCATTTGAGCGGCCATTGAGATAGGCAATCAAATAGTCTCCATTCTAGTAATCAAGGTAAACACCTTTTCATAGTTAATGCCATACCTTTTCTTGTAGCCTTTTGCAACGAGCCTTGCTTTACATCTTTCCATTTCTCCTTTTGTATTTTTCTTCACATTGTAAACCCATTTGACTCCTATAGATTTATAACCCTTAGAAGATTTGTTAGTTCCCAAGTATCGTTCTTCTCAATTGACTTGATTTCCTCATCATAGTTTGTTTCTATCTTTTGTCTTTCGTGGCTTCTTCAAAGTTTAATGGCCCACCGTTGACATAGAGGCAATACAAATCAAGAGTTACTTCTTCAGTTTCATCATAAAAATCATCAACACTTCTCATTCTTCTTGGTCCTTTATTAAACTTTCACCTTGATTATTGAGGGTGAGTGAAAGAGTTGGAGTTACATATTGTGTTGGTGCCATGGCATTTTCTTCTTCCTTGAAAAAGTATGGAATGTAGTCAGATTTGTTTTCTTCTTTTCTTTCCCAATTCCATACTCCATCATTGTCAAATTGTACCTCACGACTCAACACTACCTTGCCATTGCTTGGGTTGTACAACTTATAGCATTTTTGAGTTTGTGTCATAGCAAATACATGTTTGACACTTCTATCATTAAGCTTGCTTCTTTCTTGTTGTGGGATGTGCTTGTAAGCAATGCAGCCAAATGCTCTTAAGTGATTCATACTAGGTTTATGTCCATTTTATGCTTCTAGTGGTGTACAATCCTTAAGGCTTCATATTGCTGAGCAATTAGGCACGTAAACTACATAAGAGATAGCTTCAGCTCAAAACTCCTTAGGCATATTCTTAGCCTTCAACATGCTTTGATACATGTTAAAAATCAATGCCATTTTGTTGTGATAATCTAGGGACCATTAAAGGATGTCGAATTCCACAAGCTTCACAAAATTCATTGAACTCTCTTAAGGTGAACTCACCTCCTCTATTAGACTTTAGATCTTTGATTTTGTAGCCATTTTCCTTTTTTACAAGAACCTTGAAGTTCCTAAATGTTGTAAATGCTTCAGACTTTTGCTTCAAAAAGTAAACCCATATCTTTCTACTAAAATCATCAATAAAGAGGATGAAATATTTGTTACCACTAAATGATGATAGATTAATTGGCCCATAAACATCAATGTGTATAACTTAGAGTTGCTTAGTTACTCTTGATGTCGCCTCCTTTAGGAAACTCTTCCTTGCATGCTTGTAAAAAAGAAATGTGTCACAAATTTGATTGGGATGGTTGATTAAGGGCATCCCTTTCACCATATTCTTCTCTCTGATGTCTTTGAGGGCACCAAAGTTTAAGTGTCCAAATCTCACGTGCCAATGCCATGCTTCCTCCTTTATCGTAACCTTTAAACACTTTACACCAAGCGTATTGAAATTCAATGCGAACATTCTATTCTTTGATATAGCGACATCAATATGCCATTTTGATCTCGAAGACAAAGATAATTATTTTTCATGTGAATATCATACCCTTTTTCCAAAAGTTGTCCCAAGCTTAAAATATTTCTTTTTAACTTAGGCACATAGTAAACATGATTCACAAGCTTATGGCTACCATCTTTGGAAGAGATGAGAATGTACCTTTGCCTTTAGTTTGAATTTTTGATGAGTATGCAAAAGACACATTGCCCCATGCATTTTCATCAAGCTTCATGAACTTTCCCTTATTCCACACATATAGTTGTTTTCACCATTACCTAAATACCATAAGCTCTTGTTATCCTTCTCTCCCTCCTTGAGTGTTAACAACAAAGTTGATTCATCTTCTTCCTTACCATCTATAAGATTAGCTCTTGCCTCACCATTACGCAAGGATATATGGCATTCCCAAGAATAATGGCCAAACTTATGACAATTTTAGCACTCAATGTTGGATTTTAAATACCTCATTTCATTTATATTCAAATTATAGCCTCGTCCTCTACCTCTTGTACTTCCATGAGCCCTACTTGATTGAAAATCTCTTGCCCCATCATTGAAACTACCTTGGTTACCTCTTCCTCTTCCACCGTGGTCACGTCCATGACCTAGTCCTCTTGTTCTAGTTGACTTTCTCCTATATTTTTCTTCAAACAAGCCTTGGCTTTGAGAGCTTTCTCCAATGTCCCTCTTGTTCTACCATTAATCTTATCTTCATAGGCTTACAAGGATCCCTCTAGTCTGTCAATAGTCATCTCCTCTAAAATATTCAAACTTTTCAATAAAACACACCACATAGTTGAATTTTAGAGTGAGAGTTTAAAGGATCTTCTCCATCACACGAACATCCTCCACCATCTCTCCATATTTCTTCATTTGACTTGTTATCGTCTTTACCCTCGAGCCATAATCTGAGATTGATTCAGATTCCTTCATCTTCATTACTTCAAATTTTGTTCTTACATATTGAAGCCTTACTTTCCTTACCTTTTCAACTCCTTGGAAAGACTTTTGAAAGATCTCCCAAGCTTCTTTTGAGGTAGTTGCATCAGCCACCTTTGCAAACATTGAATCATCTAAACATAGGTAGATGACGGTGAGGGCTTGTTAATCCTTCTGCCTTGTCTTCATCAATTCATTTCTTTCATTTTGAGACAAAGCTCTTTCATCTTTTAACATCTCATACCCCTTCTTTACTATCTCTCATGCATTATGTGACCCAACAAGGGTTCCATTTGAAGACACCAATTCCCATAGTTATCCTTTGTAAAATGAGATATTGGAATAAAACCATATCAAAATTGCCATTTCTCACTCTTTTTCTCACAACTTATTCACTCTATTTTTTTCACACACACTCTAATTTTTTTCTAAACTAACCTAAGCTCTGATACCACTTTGTTGGAAGGTGGAAGAGTGAATTAGAGACAAGAATGTGTCATTCAAATTTTGGCTTACTTAAAATGCTTGACCAAAAGGTATTTATAGGGAGCTTAGGGTCACTCTAAAACTACTACTTAAATTCCTAACAATTTCTGACCCTACTAATTTATTAAATACTCTCTAGAAAAATCTAGTGCTTTAGGTATTATCTTTTCACAAGACTATTTTAGAAATAAATCCTAGCCATACATTTTAATTTTATAATAAAAAGAAAATTTTCAAGAGAACTCTAGAAACTCTAAAGTTTAAATTATATTTGTAACAATAGATATATAATAGAACCTAAAGTTGAGAAGTGGAGGTACTGCGAAAAACCAGTTCAAGGTTATTTTAGGATAAATGAGTTATGACCCTGACCATTGCATTAAAATTTTTTTGGGTATGAATTGCCTATATGTTCAAATGCTGGTTAAACGCGTCAAAATATTTTGAGTGGAAGGGGATGAACTTCCCTTCTGCATTATAGCCTTTATTTATAACGAATTACATCAGTATATACAACCAGGACTCTTGTATACAAAGCAGAAATCTATTAGTCTATACAACAATTCGCATATACAAAACATAATTCTGTTACAGTCTGCACAATTACCCAAAAATAGATAAATAAGAAGCAATATTAGTGTAACACCCCACTCCCGCCGAACCCGAACCCGATATCGATCGTGATACCCGAATCCGTGCCCCGCGAGGGTGGC
>JANZXR010000005.1:25887270-25908964 GCA_027575705.1 Erythroxylum echinodendron
TTAGGGACTATTTTATAAATTTAAAAAATTATCCGAAACGGTATCCGGTACTGACCGGTACCGGTACAGTTCCGTTCTATAACTCAATCCGGTACTAAATCTGGTACGATGTTCATAACTTTAGTTGAGACACACAACACATCCATTAGTCTCCTGGGACGCGTCAAACTGTTGAGCTCTAGAGATTGAGCACGTGCCCGATAATGTAATGTGACACTGCTGCTGCCATCAGGAACACAAAACAATAAGCAGTGCGAAACCGATACTTATTGATCATCATGTTTTTCATGTAAGACTCCTTTATCGGACAAGTAGGCGCCAGAAAAATTCAGTTAATTGAATCATATGACCTTGAGAACTTCTCCTAGAACTAGACCCCACTGAGTCCAGTGAGTGCCACCCTGAGTCAAAATTGTGACAAACCAACATATCATATCTCCTCTGATACGTATGTAAATCCATAGGTAAAGGAAACAACATAACCAAAATGACACCTGACAGAATACAGCAAATGGATCTCTTAGTGGCCCATCACATGACAACTCACTTGTACTCCCGTCAATGAAGGTTCCGTCAGCAAAAATCACCTAATTAATGGTGCATCATCAATTGAGACGATAACCTTCATATCATTCAGTTTCATCTTAAAAATAAAAAGACTACCGTTCCTGGAGCAATCAACTCTATCAAAGAGAGCAACAATATTAACTCTAGGCATGTCAAATGCAATCAAGAGAATTGCCCATGACAACAAAAATAATCACTCAAATGATCCAAATAATAAAGGTATAATGCCCTTTAACATGGAATACCAAGAGCTATATAAACACAAGGGTTGGCAAATAACTTATACAAGAATGTGGTAGAAAATGAACAAAAAGATATGGCCAAACCTCCGATGCATATCCTGGAGTTCTCCCCGCAACTGGTTTGGTGAATGAACCGACCGGCGAGCTTCTTTGCACAGCCTCACAGAATGCAAGGAGACGCTCACAGTTTCCGAGCTGCACTGCCTGAAAAGCATTCTAAGATTATGTGAAAAATCATCGTAACTTAATCTCTGTCTCTGTCTCCGTCTCTCTCTCCAGGTACTCTTCTCAATTACTTTTAAGCTAATAATATAGAAAGAGCCAATAGAACACAAAACATGAACAACAAAAAGCTTCAAAATTCCTACTAGGTTCATGCAGAAAGCATCTTTGAACTAACATATCCCATCATGCAAACATTTTTATGCTGAGAGTATCTCTGGAGGTTCTAACAAGGTATGATAAGAACACACCTGGACTATATCATGACGGATGACACGAGGTAAGGGCTGCACCTTGTACCCTTTAGATGCCATGACTTCAGCAATTAGAAAAGTTCCCTTCAATATAGAAGAAAGGTTTAACTCCACTACCAGATACTGGACACTTATGTAACCAATGAGCAGGCAGCCCCACTACCTTGATTGCCTCACCAACCATTTGAGGTGCAAGGAACAAACCCTGGAAATATGCTCGCATAACATTGCCAGCTGTTGAGCCACATTCTAATCCAAGCCCTGGTGCAGAGAGACGAGCTGCTGCTGCTTCTACCAAGCTTCTTCTCCCTGCAACATATCCACCACATGGCGCAATGGTTCCACCAGGATTTTTTATCAAACTGCCAGCAATCAAATCTGCACCCTGCCCGACATTGATCAGAAATACTGTCATCTTTCATCAGGCAACGAAATGAAGAATGAATAACATACCACCATTGGAGGTTCAATGTTTTCAACGAATTCACCATAGCAATTATCCACCATCACCAAGCAGTTAGGATTCTGCACCTGCAAGCATATATGTGAGACAGATTGATACAATAATAGTCCCAGGTGTCTTAAGGTGTGAAATAAGAGTGCATGGTCAATGCATACATGCTTCCATTATAAAGTTCCACCAATATACTGGGGACTAAACATATCAGGCCATAGGGATTATCCTGTCATAAGTGTAAGGAAGTTACCGTCCAATGTGAGACAGTAAAACCCAACAGGTTTTGTCTATAAAATATTAGCACTGAAATATTATAGATCTCAACAAATATAAAAGCTCTCACAAAGGGATTTTGCTGCTTGAAACATAAAACTGTTGCACTCAAGAAATCACAAAAAGCATTTTATTTTGATGTACCCAGTAAGTTTAGATAGATCAGACAAAATTTACGGCAAGAACTAAAATCCCAACAGGCTTACCTTGATCATCTTTATAGCTTTACCAATTTCATTCACACTTAAACTTTGGCGCCACGAATAACCACAAGACCTCTGTATGAGGGCACATTTTGTATGAGGTTTTACAGCACCCATCAAGGCATCCCAATCAAGTTTACCACCTTCAGCAAGCTGCAAAACAACAAGGTCAGAGGATTTCTAAGCCAAAAATGAAAAATTCACTATGGATATTTCTTAGAAACATACAGGAAGTTCTCGGTACTCCACTCCAAAATCTTTCAAGGAACCCAGTCCATGGGAGTCCCTCTTTCCAATAACTTCCTCTAATGTGTCATATGGAGCACCAACAACTGCTAAGAGCTGAAAATTATATTAGTCCAAACAATTTCCAAAAATCATGACTGTAGAACAACCATAAGATTATAGAGAAACCTCATCTTAAGGAAGAGAAAATTAAAACAATTGCTCACCTCATCCCCTGGCCTCAAAATTGCAAATAAAGCACAAGTGATAGCATGCGTTCCTGAGAAGAACTAATAGTACAGGAGCAAAGCTTTAGTCTGTAGCATTTACGAAGGAATAAAAGTAATTTATAAAGATAAAAACACAAGATATGTCAAACCTGCGAGCGAACAATGGCAGATTCAGAACCCACAATATGTGCAAAAGCTTTGTCAAGTGCTTCACGACCACCAGCCTCATCATGACCATAGCCCGTGGATCCACCAAAATACTGATTTTATGAAAAAAGCATAAACATAATTTTATGGTAACATAACCCTTTATCAACATCGAGAGAGGGCAGACACTTCGATGTAATCTATACTACCTTAGCTGGACATGTATAAGCCAAAATACCGAACTGAAATCTGACATGCCAATGTTAGTCGTTTTAGTACACCATCTTTCATTCATCCAAAAAACCCTTGAAGACATTGTGCAAGTGCTCAAGTTCATAAAGAGCTATCATATGTGGTCACCAAGGATATATTGAAGAAATTAATTATCAATGATGGATCTTATAAAACAGAAGCCGTCTATGTATTGCTTCCCATTTCATCTGCTTTTACAATGAAAATTGCTATGCATCTGATGTGGACTTATTTTTGTCCCTAAGCATGTTAGTCCATAGGAAAACATTCCAGACATAGAGCATTACCAAACTTTAGGGTCAAATACACCAAATACTTGGAGCATTACCAAACATAATATTTCCTTTTTAAATGATGTCCTCTTGTTTATATGGTAGTTGCTAGACATACAAATTGATAACTATTTAGGGAGTAAAGTGAAGAAACAGGAGGTTTCAATATATTCAATTCTGAAATGTATATCGACCTTCGAGCACATTACATTACTTTTTTGCAGGTAAATTTAGAGTATGTCTACTCACATGACTTCCAACTCGAGCAGTTCGGAAAGCTTTTAGAACACGGGTTGTATTGCATGCCACCAAATTATCTACAGCCTGAAACTCTGAATTCAAGGAATCCACTGCTTTCACAACCTACCCACCAGAAAATAGAAGAAAGCTCTTATATTATCCATGTGCATCAAGGCTCAGCTCGAAAAATACTTAAAATAAACAGTAAGTGTCAATTTTAAAGTAGACAGAGAGTCCAAGAATACTTGAATAATCACATATAAGTTAAAAATGGCTGCAAAGAAGAAGATAAATTACTGGATAAGAGTTTGATTACATAGACACCAGAATCATTACAATGTTGCAGTTTTATTAACCCACCTAAGCTGCTGCTCCTGTCTGTTTCAAGAATCAGAGTTCTGAGTCAGCCTTCAGTCAAATCACGACATAAGGAAAAAAAGTGGCTCTCAGGTTAAGAATGATTTGTGAAACAAAGATATGAAAATTTGTTTCACTTAATATTTTATACATAGGTAAATTTCTTATAATCAAGTTGTACAGTATGTAACAACTACACAATTTGTAATATTCTAATTCATGCTCAAGCATAGATATTAATCAAGCCTAGTTTGTTATAAATATAATTGAATTGATCTCTATTTAGAGCATTTATGAAAATATCTTTAAGTTGTTCTCTAAAGATCATGTTTTGCTGCACTTTTTCATGAACAAATGACTGTCAATCTCATTATGTTTAGTTCTTTCATGAAACACAGGTTTAGAAACAGTATGTAGAGCAGCTTGGTTGTCACCCCACAACTTTGTTGATATTGAGACTTTAAGATAAATTTCAGTGAAGAGCTAATATATCCACATTATCTGACACATTGATTGTGCCATAAATCTATATTCAAATTTTGCAATAGACTTAGACACAACATTTTGTTTCTTAATTTTCCATGACACAATAGCTAATAGTGGATTCTGTCCAATTTGTACATGAGAAACACTCGATGTGGGTATGTCAATACAATACCTCTCATTTAGAAGGATTTGTTTTAGAGCAGCCCAACGATGAATTTTCGCGGAAGACATGAATTCACTTATGCTTCTAATAGAATGTGCAATATCAAAACAAGTCACTATAAGATAATTTAATTGTTCAACCAATCTTCCATATTTGTTAGGATCTTCAAATAAATCTTCATCTTCTGTGACTTGTCAATTACGAAGCATTGGAATACTGCATGGTTTAGCTCCCAATTTTTCAATATCAGTTAATAGGTCCAATAGATATTTCCTTTAAGATAAAAGAAATATCTTTCTTGCTTCTTCTCATCTTTACTCACAAAAATACTTTTAAACCACCCGAAATCTTTCTTATGAAATTGATTACAAGAAAAGGACTTTAGAGATGAAATTCCTATGGTATAATTTCCTATTATAAAAACATCATCCACATACACAAAATGGAGAATGATGTTAGATGCAAATGTTTATAGAAAATCAAGTGGTCAAACTTACTCTTATAGTAAAATGGTCAAATTGGACCTTAAGTTTTATCTAAAATTCAATTTAAACCATAACATTTCAATACGCAGAACAAAAAATACTAACGTTCTACAAACGTTTAAAAAAGATTTCAATTCATCATCCTCCTTAGGAAAGAAAGGAATGTGTTGTGAAAAGGTAATATTAGTTGATACAAGATACTTGTTAGGAATAGAATAGTAGCAACAATACCTCTTTTATAGACAAGAGTAGTCCAAGAAAACACATTTAAAGAATTAAGATTTAATTTAGTTATTGGAGACCAATATTATGAAGAAAACAAGTACTTCTAAATATTTAGGGTCTAATAGGGAATAAGGGTTTGGTATAAAAAAGAACACTATAAAAAAATCTTATCACGAAGAACAGATGAATGCATATGGTTAATAAAAAATAGGAATGGAAACAACATCAGCCCAAATTTGTTTGTGAGTATGCATTGGCAATGAGAGTGCTATAGTCGTTTAAAGAAGATGTTGATTTTTTCTTTCAACCACACTATTTTGAAATGGTGTGCCAACAAATGAAGACCGATGAACGATGTTACTTTGAATCATATAATTTTGAAACAATGTGAATATAAATTCTTTGATATATTATCACTTTTCAAAGTAAGGATAGAGACATTAAATTGCATTTTTTTTTGGAAAAAGAAAAGTAAAATGGGAGAATAATTCAAAATATTGTTCATTAAATAAAGTCAAGTCACACGAGAGAAATTATCAACAAAAGTAACAAAATGTTAAAATCTAGTTTTGTATACAACAAGACATGGACCCTAAACATCGAAATAAATTAACTCAAAAGGAAAATTTGCTCTTTTAGCGACATGAGGGATTAAGGATAGAAGATGATGTTTGGCAAAATGAGAACGCAACTTCTTCAATAGAGGTAAGGAAGGATGTCTTAACCGAGAATAAATTTCAAAGGGGGTTAAGACATTCAAACAAGCAATGTTTCTTAGCACATAAGCATCCAGTACATAGATACAATTTTATTCAAGTCCTTTATTAATAATTTTCTTCGTCATAAGATCCTGAATAATAAAATTATTATAAAAATAAGATATATCAATTTTGGGGCACGACTGAGCTTGCTCACAAATATTAAATTAAAGAAAATTTTGGGTAGGTTTAAGATAAGGATAAGGAAACTAATGGAGTAGGGTTAGATCCATTGGGTAAAGTAATATGGGAAGGGAATGTATAAGCAAAAAAAAAAAAAAAGACTAGAATTACTTGCAAAATCAATGACCCATTGGAAGGAAAAGGAGACAAGTAATTATGTTACCTGAGTCAGCAATAGCAATGATAGGGTGAGATGAACTCTTTAATATTTCTGGATACTGAGTGAATTTTGCAAACTTATCTGTAGGAACTATGATTTTCGTCTTAATGGATGAGTTAGGTGTAGTAGTAATAGCTACATCATGAACTGAATGGAACTTTTGATATTTGTTTTGCAAGTCACATGTGTTGAGTATGGCCTGGCTCATGAAAATAATGAAAAACAACTCTTGCAACCTGACTTCTATTATCCCAACTGCCTATCTCTCCTCTATTATTACTCTTATAATATGACTACTAGCAAAAGCATTAGAAATCTAAATAATAAGGTTAACAAATGCATTGATATATGTGTGAAGTATTCAAGTAAAGACCTCATTGAAGGAGGAAATCTCAACATTAAAGAGAATTTGGGATTTAGCAATCTCAAACTGAGAGTTAAGACCAACTAAAAAGTCATTAATGTCATTTCTTTAGTTGAATTTGCTAAACTTTGACATTATAATTAAAGATAACAAAACATTAACTTCATCTTTTTGAGATTCATAAAATTGGCTAGAAGATACTAATCTTATTGTTCAATACGATAAAAAACCTTACACACTTCATAGATACGAGAAATGTTCCCTTTTTTAAAGTACAGAAATTTTAACTATTCCATTAATTTTTTGACATACTCATAATGATTGATTAAACTGATGACTTCATTGTATAGAATTATTGATTTGCAAGAATAATTGGGTATCACCTCATAGCCATTCCTAGTGAGGATTGTCCGATGGTAGATTATTACTGAGATGATGGTCCTCAGAAATACTCTTCAAGGAAATCTAAAAAGTTATGTGATTTTGGACAACACAGGAATGACATCATTCACAACTAAATTTTTGTTCGTCAACCATAGAGATTGTATATCTAAAGAAGTCTAGAACAACTTAATTAGAAAATCTCAAACTTTTAAAAAGTAACGAGAAACTCAAATTTGAGACAAAATACTCCTCCTTATTAAGATATTAAAGCAATAAGACACACGCGTTAGCAGGAGAGAGGCGATACCGAAGAAATTCATCAAAGAGTGGAGCGTTGTTGCACACCCCAACACACGTTAACGTTTGGATGAGGACGTGAAACTTTTGGGAGATGCGTGAAGCTCACGTGCAGGGTTTCTGGTGACCAGACTTCAAGGAGAGGTCAGTTGATGAGTGGAGCTCCTACAAACAAATGGTCACCTAAAAAGAGTGACCCAAAAGCTTTTCTAAATTCTGCTTACTATGGGCAGAATTGATATATGAAAAATTTTCAGATAGCTAAAAGTGCTTACGCTCTGATACCATGAACCAAAGAAAAGAAAATGTGTTTTACGTAATATTTTGTATATAGGTAAAGGTTCATATATATACAAATTGCTCAACTACTAATTAGGTAAGTAACTAAGCCTTAAAATCCCTATAATCAAGCTATAAAATGTGTAATAATCTAAATACGTATTTCTCTCTAATGTTCATCTTGTACCAGAAATTAAACAAAACAATAAACAAAGTTGACAGCAGTTTTAAGGCACGAGTAAGAGCTGCTGGAAATAGCCAGGGGAAACAGAGCTACGAGGCCAAATAAATTTGCTCTTGTTTAGTGCCATGTTTCAAGTAGTTCCGAAGTTTATTAAACATATGATGGCATTGAACTATTGATAATTCGGGTTAATATGAAATATTATTCCTTTTTAATGGAGAAGAACTTTGCGGACGCAAGGCAATACTGCAAGATTTGATTTGTTTTTCAGTTTCTCCTCTCATTTTCTCCTCTCATTTTCTCCATCTTCTCAACAACTAATTCTTAACAAACTAAACACAATGACATCAAATGAAAGCACCAACTTTAGATAATCAAACAGAGACAAGTGTAGCTGGATTGAAGCGATAGAATTTTGTCCGTATTTCAACCATCCAATCAGCAATCAAACAGAAAATCAAATAGCAAATGGGCACTTGGGTACTGATACTTTCTTTGCATCCAAACATGTAAAAAAGAGGGAAAATATAAGCTTCCTATATTTTCAGGGGAAAAAGAACAAAGCAGGTTTAACAGCGTCCGTTTTAATCTCTTATTACCTCTGGCACAAATGGGTTGTCATGATGATGGAAGGCAACTTGGGAGCTTGAACAAACATTAACTGTGGGAGTAGGTGCGGAAACTGCCATGGAATGCGCAGGACAAGCAGGGAAGGCGGATGATAAGACCCATGCCTTCATTCTTCAGATTACTCTTCAAGTCGCAGGATACTCTATTTTTTTATTTTTTAAGAAATGGCGTGCCACTGCCACCCTATCCTATCCTTCTAAAATTAAAATTAATAATTTTCACCCAATATGCTTTAGTGCTTAACGTCATTTCGCTCATTCCCCAACTTCTAGGTCTTTTTTTAAGAAGTTAAAAATAAATCAACATAGTCACCCAAAAATAAGAGTACAATAATATAAGACGATGCCCTTATCATAAATAAGTTAAAGCGTCTATTCATTTTCTAGCTAAAAATTATTCAAGAATTTATAATACAGTGTGAGTTGAACAAGTTACACAGCATAAAGCAGGCTGACAGAACCTTTTATTTCCTCCCTTTCGATTTATTCTCATCCATGTTTATTTTCATTCTTTATATTTAGTACATTGAGGATAATGTAAAAATCAAATGTTGAGGAGTAACTCAATTAATTTTTATGCCTTGTTTGTTTTGCTTATCAATTTAAACAATTATCTTCTAATAGAAAATTTTAAGAAAAGTTAGGCCAATGAAAGAAGATTAATCAAGATGACACATTATAAGTTTGGTTATTCCATAATTCAATGATTTTAGGTCAATATTTATAAGGATTGATAACAAATTTAGTTTTAATTTCTCCAAAATTCGTGACAATTAAAATGTATTATGATATTTTTATATAATTTAAGCATATTATTAAGTTAGAAGTCAATTCTTTCTAAACATTTTAGTATACTATTGAAAATAAATTATTATGTAAATAAAAATAAAATATGTGCATAAGTAAACATAAATAAATTCACTCCATAGCTTTAATATAAGTGAAAAGGTTAAAGTTAAAGAGACTGAGTAATCAAATTATTTATGATAAGGTATTTACTTTATGTGTCAAAATATTAGGCAAATTTTTAAATAAGTCTTTACTCGCTCCTTTGTTAATTCAAATCTTAATGCTTTATTGTTCGTTTAATTCATATTATTAAAATGGTTGAAAGTCGAAGCATCTTTCTCATATATGTCTACTTTATACGCTAGGTTGAATATTGTAAATCAAGTTGATGTTTAAAGGATTCACGAAGTAAATTGAATTAATTTATGACGTAATGCAAATATCTAAAAGCCCAACTAATTGACAAATAATGCAACTGAATAAATGATAAATAGTATTGATTACTTCTATTTATTTATTGAATTCTCTCCTGAATTTGCTACATTTTAACTTAATAGTGGTGAAATTGATTTGTTTAAGGGAAATCAAATGCTTAATATGGTGATGTTTGATACGCATGAAATATCCATATATTATCTTAAGTAATTTGTTTGATTTTAATGCTAAATTACCTTGTCTTATTTTTTATTATCTTTTCAATTAATTATGCAAATTTGAACCTCACGATAATATTATTCAAGAATTGAAGGCAATTTTAAGGAATATTACGAAGAAATAAATAACTAGTAAAGGAACACATTCTAGCCTACACTTATGCGTGAGCCTATGCGTTAGAAGGATCAAGTACAAAAGTGACATTTTTTGAGCCATAATCCTACAAGAGATCACTGTGTGCAAGTTAGAGAAGAAACAGTAAGATCTACGGTTAAGAGACACAATTATGTATTCATCTTCAAGAAAACAGTGAGATCCATAACTTGATGATATGAATATGTCTATTATCCAATGAATCAATAAGGTCCTTGAGGTTAAGATAAAGTGGCAAACCATGGCCTAGGTGGAGTAAAATGTATTTAAGGGAGAAAATCCTAATTTTTATGATACTTTAGCTGAATTTTGGAAAAACGCATATAAGAAACATCCTTTTCTCTCTAAAAGATAACGCTAGACATCAAAAGGCTTCCCCAACCTTGAGATGATTGATTTTATGCTACTTTTCACTAAAGAACTAAGATCCAAATATCATCTTTTCAAATCAAGTTGTCCATAAACTTAAGAAGTTCATCTAAATCTATTTCAGCTATGACTTCTCAATTTGTGTCTTTTAATTTTATTATTTTAAATATGTTTTATGGCAAAACAACTTTTCTATGTTTAGGTAGGGAAAACTTAGTGATTAGTTTTTCATGCATTAATTTAATTTAATTATGATAGGAGGTATATTTCTATAAGTTATTTTAGTTAGTCTTAACAATGATTTATTCATGTCAACATTTAAATTTGATCTTAATTCACTTGTGGATGACTTAAAGAGGGGGTGGTTGAGAGTGGATTGTAGCTTAGTAAAGGGAGTTGAGTGAGGTGCTCGAGAGAGATGTAGATCTCACTGATGTTAGGGAAACCTTCCATGGGATATATATGCAAGTGTTAGGTATCTAAGTCTAATATTTTATTATTAAAGCGGATCTCATTATATTGGTGTAACATTATCAAGATAACAAACAAGAGAATTTTTACAAAACACCCAACTTTCACAAAATTTTTAAATTATGGAAAATTTTCATGAAATTCATAGGAAGGTTGGTATCTTTTACTGATAGAATATACACAAGGTACCTTTAAGTTAATATGATCTTTAACTTTCTTTTGCACTAAGTTTTCTGTATGACGTTTTTTTAATAGGAGAGTATGGTGGTCGAAATAGTTCCCTGCCCTTTTCCTTTTTCCTCTCTTCCCATTCCACAACCCCTTCTCATTGAAAACTTTGAGTTTTATCATATACATATTACCCAAATATTTCACCATATGAGCTTTGCATCTCGTCCACACATTTTCACTTCCCTTGTGTCAAATCTGACAAGGAATATTTTTAATTTTCAAAAGGAATAACCATTTATATAAAAACTTGAGTTTTCTTATAGTAATGGGAATAATATAAAGAAATTGGAATGAGTTAGATCTTATGTGTAATGAAAGAACTAAGAAACTTTTTTGTATGATTTTTTTAAAAACAAACATCATTTTAAATTCTATAACATGATTAATGTACAAAAAATAATAAGGGATGAATCATAAATTCATACTTATTATGAAGTTTAATCCTTTTCTTATAGCTACCCTTTAGTCAAACTTTTAAACTGATTAATCAAAATCATCAAAACTATACAAGTGTTTGGCCTCTAACGATATATAAAAGAATTAGTTAAACATAAGTGGTTTAGAGAGGGAATGAGTTCTAACTCTAACCATTTATAACACGGTTTGATCTTTTAGTAATTTAATATAAATCTAATTTTAATTTCAATTAAATTTTTATTAGTATTACAATTAATTCTAATTAAATAGCGATCGGGTTTAATAAAATCCTATATCTTATAATATTAATTATTTATTGAATATCTTATATTTAATCTTAAAGTTTATCAAATTTTACAATCAAGTCCAACTTGATTAAATTACATTTTCTCTCATTAACTATTTTTTACGTGTGACTCATTAAGTTCTTAAATATGTTGACAGTTGATATAAATTATAACTCAAATTATATTTAAGATTAGATAACTTAAAATATTTTATTTATCATTAATTTTTAATTAAATAATTTATATCTATATATCAAGATTGACATTTAGCAATGCTTTATGACTACCCAAATACTAGTAATGTCAAAATAATTTAGATTAACCTTTTTGTGGAAGATTGTTTTTATATAATTCAATCCTTTCATCATACAATATTTCGATTAAATGTAGAGCATATAGTTCAATGATATTAGTTCTCCATCAGTAGTAATTAATTCTAATAATGACATTTGAAAATTATTTTCAAAGTGTCATTCTACCTTTAGCTATTGAGGGATCATCTAAACTTTATCTATCGAATTCAAGAAGGGCAACAAAGATATTTACCTCACAATTTTAATAGATAACCTCAATCCCCTACATATGCTCAATCTCAATCTTCAAATTCAGGTATGAAATTGCTAAGGCACTGCTATTAATATTCTACAATTTCAACAGGAAACTAGAGCAAGTCTTCAAAACGTAGGAAATTAGATCACTCAATTAGCCACCTTTGTTAGTAAATTGGAAGTGCAAGCATCGGTAAAGTTAACTTCCTAATGGTGAATCCTAAGGAAAATATGAGTGCAATGACTTTAAGAAATGGAAAGAAAATTCAATCTGGATCTTTCTTACTAATGGAGGTAGAAAAGCAAGACAAAACAATAACGAAAGATGAACCTCCAACTCAAGAATCAATAAAGCTAAAACATGATTTATCTTCATTGATATCAACTAACGTATATTTGCCTTCTTTCCATAGTAGATTGGATAGATCAAAAGAAGAGGAATATGAAAGAGAGATCTTATAAACCTTCAAGAATGTGGACATCAATATACCACATTTAGAAGTCATCAAGTAAAATTTGAAATATGCAAAGTTTTGGAAAGAACTATCCACAAATAAAAAGAAGTTGACGGACAAAGAGATAATAATTTTGGGTAAGAATGTATCAGTTGTGATAAATAGAAAATTACCAAAAAATGAAAAATTTAGATATGTTTATACTTTTATGGGTTATTAGTGATAATAAAATTGAGTTGTGATAGGTGGTTATATGACAAGTAACTGAACCTCTTATATCCGCTTGCTACTTATGATTTATAATGTGATTCTTACTAAGGCAAGCACAATTATAAGCCACAATAGTAAAAATTTTTGAAACCACAATAATTTATCTTGAGTAGAAATGTGGAGCCGTAGATAACTATTTTGATGTCGCTAATTGCTCATTAAGCATTCATTTATCAGTATTAGTAGTTTGCTTTCAGAATAAGTTACCAGGAAGAAAAAGGGAATTGTGTTTGTCGAAGAAACTATTGAGGGTGTTCAGACCCTAGAATTTCATTCGTTCCCAGGATTGTCCTTCATGTTTGTGTTTTAAATCCTTCAAGTGCAATTTTTCTGGCTGCAATTGTTGCACTTGCATGGACTTCATGGAAAATGCATAACCATAATCACTGTTTTCATAGACTTTCATCTTTTCTTATTTTTCATTCTTCACTAGTCAAAAATTTATAATGCTTAGGAGGTTCACATATTGGGGTAGAAAATATTTCAGTAATTTTAATATATAAACATAAGGTTAGAATGAATTTTTGAGCTTTTAAATTTAAACAAACAGATAAGTTCGTTATTAAAATTCAAAAATTTTAATTTTAAACTTATCTCCTTATATTAAATCGTTTGGTTATTTAGCGTAGGTGTAAATACCAGGTTAAAAAAAAACTGTAAGTTTGATTGAGTTTAAGACAACCAAGTGGCCGCCACTAAATGAAAATATTTTCTACTATATATATGTACCACTACTTACAAGCTATTCTTAATCACTGTAACCCTATCTTCGGTGCCTTAATTAGAGTCCAAGATCAGCACAACAAACTCTACATCTTGCATGGTATAGTTTGAAAGTAGTAATTGCTTGCTGAGAAATGTTGTTACAAGATTAGGTGTACAATGTTTCATTTCTCCTTTAAGGAAATTTTTTCTTATTTGAACAAATGAGATAAAGATTCATACGTGACATTATTATAATATTGGAAGTGTGACATGATAGCCAATGAAACTGCTACATATAATTATTATCCAATACATTACTTTGACATTAAAATACAAAATGTTAATATGGTGATATACAATACTTTTAATCTAAACAATTTGTACTTCAATGAAATTAAATAGAGTTTTCTCATTTTTTAGTATTTTTAAGTTTAAATGGGTTGATCATTATTGGTCTATTTTAATGGAGAATTATAATTGTAATTATTAATAATTACAATTTGACATCCACGAAAGATATATATATATATTTGTATAATTTGATTTAGAAACAAGTCGTAGAAAACAACTCAAGTTACTTCCCATTAAAATAGATAACTTTATAAAAGTTTTGGGCAATTATTTATGTCAAAAGCAGCTGCTTCTTCAATTCCCATATATATAGTTTACCATTAATAAACACTGCAACAAAAGAGTTAACAGTAACTACCTGTGGATTGAGTTGAGTAGGAAGAAACGAGGGTAATTCAGTATCCATTAAATTAGAATTATACATAGATCAGAACAAAACCGACTCAAGCCTAATTTTAACAGCTCTGATTTAACCACATATATATACACTAGAATACATTTTTTCAAATGAACGATTTGAAGACCTATTGGTTCTAACAGCTGATTGTAGAGTGGATCATTCGAACCTTTCAATTCATAGATATGAATCTCGGACCTATGAATGGGGAAATGTATTATTAATCAAGCTAATTTTTGAATCCAAGTTTTATTTTTTGTTTGGAGGGGCATAATTAATTAAATTTATTAATGTCTGACAAAACAAATCTTACCATTGGGAGCAATTAATTTTGTGCAAATCCTGGAATATGAGAACTAAAACTTCTCTCCCTCTATATATATGTAGATTTGATTCATTATAGCTAGCGCTCTGTTAGATTTTCATTTCGTTAGCTAGAGTTCTTCGAAGAAATCCACTACTTGAAAACTTTTTTCCTTGCAAATCAAGCACGTCAAAGTGACAATAACCATATCCTCAAATCTTGATTTAAACACCTTCCCACGAAGATCGATCCCTCTTTTGCTGGTAATGGCTCAAGGTACGTAAGGTTCCTTTCCAACACTATTTTTCCTCAATCAAAATCGTTAAGAGTGTGTTTGCGAGGTATCCTCCTTCACTAAAAGGAACTTGCGTTTCGGGTTTTATGTCGTCTACTATTTTCTTTTTCTTCTTTGAATTATTTTATAAAAGATTCAGGAAGTCATCTTTTTTCCTCCACAATACTTTGTTAATTTTAAATGGTTTTGAAAAACATCATTTTCATTTTTAACGTATAAACATGTTAGATAATGTAATTTTAAAGTTGAGCTTTTCTTTGGTGCCAATCATGGAATAAACAGTCACTTATGCGAGAATAAAATTTAATTAAACCATATATTACATTCATACTTACGAAACATAATAAAGTCTACAAAAATTGTTTGAAAATTGTTAATATTTATGTATTTATACCGGCTTTAGTGAGGATTAATCTGGGTGTGGATGACTTAAAGGTGTCTTCCTATAATTGAGACCCACTTAAAACACCTTGTGAGCAACCAGAAAAAAAAAATGTCTCAAAATGTGGTTTTATGTAAGTAAAAACAAATACGTATATCTTTCTTACGGATTGCAATCTTATTAGTCAAATATAGGTTGTAAATTAACCATATGGGTAATAATATATATGAATAACCTTGAGTTTCTAAGCCATATTTTCTTGGTTATTTGGAGTTTGGTGTAGGAAACAATATTTCAAAAGACAATCCAAATCGGTGGGGTAAAGATTGTGAAAGAAGTAGAAAATAAGTCTTATTTTGTTTTCATATGTTAAGAATAGAGCGAGACAATTTGTAGTTATAGCACTTTGGTTTTGTGACAACTTTTCATCCATATTCATGCATCGTTCAGTCACAGGTGCAACTAGCAAGGGCACGGAGGTGGTGAAAGGTGAGATTCCGATCAGTGAAACCCTATTTCCTGAGGAAGAAAAGTTGAAGGAAATGGAAGGATTCAGAAGAGGAGATGATTACGTTGAATTGAGTTGCGGTTGCACCAGCAGAAAATACGGAGATGCCCATGGAACCCTAAGAGTTTATCACTCAACTGGCCAATTTCTTATTACCTGTGATTGTACCCCAGGCTGTCAGGGCCGTAAGTTTCTCTTCACCTCCTTGACCTTTTCCTTTTTCACCTATTCAGTTTTTTCTTTTTTATTAATAATTTTCTGGACTTTAATTATTACATAACGATTTGTTTATGTGAGATCTCAATTCCTTATTTTACTTGTTGTTATGCATAATGAATAAAAAATGAATTAATATCTCAATATTATTTTTAAATTATATATATGATAATCAATAATCATATTCACTTCAACTTTTTTCAAATATATTTTTAAAATTTTATGATATAATTCTTTTTTAGTATATTTTAAATTTTATTATCTGAATTAATGTAAATTTAAAATAATACGAAGTTCCATTTATATAATCTTTATTTTTTGTGAAATCATTTGTTTGAATATACTCTTTTCTCAGTATACAAAAGTTGGCGTAAATACCTTTTAACCCAAGAAAAACATAAGTAATCCTCTAATTGAAACAATATATAGAATCAGAGTTAGTTGGCAAATGGTTGGTATTCTTTTTTTCAAGGTTAACTTGTTTTGTTTTCACCATGATTAATCTCCTGTTCTATTGATGTAAGTTAAAATTGCATATACGTAACCTGCAGAGAAATTCAACCCATACGAGTTTGAAAAACACTCAGAGAAGGAGGGGACAAGTGATTGGCCAAGACACATATGGGTGCTTAAAAATGGGAAGAAAATACCCATATGGAGAACTCCACTGCTCAAGTATTACAAACACTCTGCAAATGGAGCAAGTGGGTCTAAGAGAAGGATCTTTCATCGTGACGAATTCATCAGCTGCTCTAACTGCAAGAAACAGCGCAGGTTTCGCCTCAGAACTAAAGATGACTGCAGGATATATCACGATGCTTTGGCCAATAAAAACTGGAAATGCGATGACCATCCTTATGATGAGTACGTAATATATACCTAAACATCAATTTATCTCGTCTGTTCTTGCATAAATTTATGCATTTCGGGGGAAAAAAAGTTTTTATTTTATTTTTTACATCGTAATTAATGACTCAAGTTATATATTTTCATTGCTTCGTTGTGGGAACCTATAACTTTTTAGGCATAGAGTATATATGCTGCATATGTTAATCTACATGTATAATAAGAGTTTATCAATTCAAGTAATAGAGAGTTTATTACTCTTAGGTCTTAATAACGTGATTAGTTTGATTTTCTTGTGTAAAAAAAATGGCGGGCATTTAGAATAAGCTGCAAAGATGAAGAAGAGAGGGTTAGCCGGAAAAGCAGCAGAGGATGTCCAAGAAGACCAAATTGTAGTGGCTGCACATCTTGTGTATGTTTTGGCTGCCTCGTGTGCAGGTTTGTGGACTGTAGTTGCCGCACCTGCACCGACTTCATGCAGAACGCACCGCCGTAAAGCTCCTTTACTCTTCCATCCGTCCATGGAGAAGCGGGAGAAGAAAATGTTGGGTGGAAACGGAAATGGAATTTTTGTTGTCAAACATGTTGGATATTAATTTGGTTTACTATTCTTTCTTTCTTACATCATTTGCATTTGTGTTGATATTTCTCCTTTAAATTTCAATGTCTGTTAGAGAAATGATACTTGTGATGTGCTAAATGTTATAACTTACCTTAATATAATTATACTATAAAACCCACCTATATGAAAAATTTAGGGGAAAAAACATTGTTTGTTTGAGTTTAATTTTTAGATTTCTATTTTTTAATTAATTAAAAATTTTGTTTGTTTAAATTTTTGGTTTAAAAATGATTATTTTAAATTTAATATTTTTTTATAAATATACTTTAACTTTAAAATATCTTAAAATGTATAAATTTCAAATTAAATTAGTTTTAAATATATATTAAAAATAAATTTACTATATTATATTAAATGTATAAATTTCAAATTAAATTAGTTTTAAATATATAATAAAAATAAATAAATAAATTTTACTTATAAAATTATTTATTTTAATAAAATGTAGTAGATCTTTTACTAATATTATATTAAATATTATAAACAAGATTAGAAACAAAATTACTTACTTAATTTATAAATTTAGTTTATCTTTAAATTTTATCTAATATTTAACTATTATCGGTAATAAAAATATAGGTTGGAAAAAAATAAAGCCAAAAAAAAGGTAGTGATTAGACAGAGATTCTTCTTCTTCTCTCTATTAAGTCTGCACGAGCTGCATGAACTACTTAACTATTGTTGCTTCTTTATTATCATGGTTTTTCGATGTGTGTAAGTTCTAGTTAATAATCTCAATAATCCACAAGCGTACGAGTAGTTCATGTAGTACCTAAGGTGTCGATCCTACGAGGAAGGATAATCTAATCCTAAAAATCTAAGACCAGACAATTCGCAGTAATTTAAAATATAACAAAATAAGCTAAGAATTTAATTCAACTATGCAATTCAATTCCAAGAACTAATTACAAAAATATTAACAAAGTAGCTATTACATCACACACTCAAGAATCAACCTAAAGGAACTATCAATTAAGAGAAAGGAAAACTTTTACCTATCTTTAACACTAACCTAATTGATTATGAATTATCGAATTATTGGTCTTAAACAATCCTAGGGTTGATTATTCTCTCTTGAGTTATAACCATTAACCTAAATTTTAAACCCTAATCAGATTATGGAAAATTGCAATCTCTCAATTAACAATTTATTTAAAACCCTAATTAGATCTGAAGTTGTCTAATAAACTATCAGGAACTTATGTGAGATCTCTCTTCATACAATTACTGATTTGATTAATTTCTTTTTATTATTAAATCACCTAACTTTCGGTAGCCCAATTTAGTTATTTTTCATTCGGTTCACCTTCTCAGTCTATTGCTGAATTATACAACTAAAACACAATTAATTAGAAAACTAACACAATTCTAACCTAATCATATGCTAAACAATTAAGTTAAGAATTAAAAACATATCAAACTAAGCCCTAAAACATGATACAATTTATACTTATCAACATCCCCACACTTAAACGTTTGCTTATTTTTAAGCAAATAAAATAACAAAAACACAAAAAATTTACACATCACACAATGCAGTAATGAGACAATGGCTTCAACTTCATGAAATAAATTTAATTTAAAACACAATCATTCAAGTCATTTCAAATCATTAACATGCAAAATCCGCGTCTTGAGGCTTTGAACTAAATATACATATTAATCCAGACTCAAGTGTAAAATTGTTTATCTTTTTCAATTGCACATATACATTAATAATTTTTTAGTCATTCAGACTCTGTAACTACTCTTAAGTATGTTTTCATGAAAAGTCAATCTATTACAAGTTCGATAGGTTTTTATTCAAAAACCCACAATTGTTTTTACGCAGAGGCAAACATTGGTAATAAATGTCAATCCGGTTACTCAACTAAGTCATATCTTTTATTAAGCTGCTTGGTTGGAACGTCAATATAGCCTTTTTTATGCGAAGGCACACATTTATGATGCGTGTCAATCCAGTTACTCAGCTAAATCACATGCTCAACTAGCTACTAGCTCTATTCATAACCCGAAGGCCAGCGGAATAATTATTTATTTAAAATTAACGAACACTTTTTTAATTTATAAATTTGCCTACTTGTTACTTTAACTATTCGTTTCCATAAAAAATACCAGCAGAGCTACTTAAGTCCAAAGGCCTCAAATTATAAATGAATGTGACAATTTAAAAGATTATAAACGAACACCAAATCCTAATTAAGCTACATATTTAGCCAATGACTGCTTTTGAGCTAAAGATTCTTCACAACCTAATAGACTATATTCAAAATTAAATCAATTCCAATCCACCTAAGCCATTGAAACATTCACATAATTCACAAAATGCAACCTAACAACTATCATACAATATGAAAAATCACATTCAAAGTAAAACGTATAACCCTCCCCACACTCGAACAACACATTGTCCTCAATGTGAAGAGGGGATAGTCAAACACAAAAGAAAAGAAGAACATAAATTTAAGTAAAACAAAAACAAAAACAAAAACAAAATTAAAATTAAAAAATAAAAGGGGGTTAAAACAAAGCCTCATAGTGATGAAGGCAGGGATGGTGTTGGAGGTGGCAGTTGGACGCCTTGAGCCTTGAAATAACGATGGATATGACGTATGTCTCGGCTCTGACATCGTTGAGTTCAGGCCATCTCCTTCATCCTTCTTGTTGAACCCCGAACTTTTCTTAAAAGACTAAAACTAATAAATGAGAAATGTGGAGAAGTTCATATTTGTGATTTGGTGATTTTGGTAGTGAGAGATTATGAAATGGGCAAAATTAGGGTGAAAGTGATGAAGAACACGTATATATATATATGTTCTATTATTGGTGTTCATGATTAATCATGGACTCTAATGTATGAAGTTGAAAATGAAGAAGAGAAGATGAGCTGGGTATGAGTTATGATAAGGAAAGATTTAGAAACAAAAGTGGTAGTAATCTGGAAAATGTTCACGGGGGGTGTAAAATTCGCCTTTGTACTTAGGAGGAAAATCTAGACGGATCTAGGCTGAATTGGATGAAGTTTCCTTCTTGGAAATTGTAGATTATTTTTCTAGCTTTCCAATGATATATAGCATGAAATTTTTGGATATCGGAGTCGAAAGTTAGGATTTTTACAAGTGAAGATGTTTAGAAGAGAATTATCCTTTGTAATGTCGTCAGAACACAGAGGACACGTCATCACATAGAGGATATAACTTAGAGGAAAGAATGAGTAGAAGTTAGAAATATTCGTCTGTGATGACGTCAGAACACAGAGGACACGTCATCACATAAAAGATAGAACACAGATGAAAGGATGAGTAGAGAATAGAGCTATCGTCTGTGATGATATCTTTTTCTATGTTACTGTTCATACTCTCCGTCTGTGTTACTGTTCACAGACAAATGAACTTCTTCTATGTTACAGTTCATGAACTTCATCTGTGTTACTGTTCATGAACTTCGTCTGTGTCACTGTTCATGAACTTCGTCTGGGTAACTGTTCATTGTATATCTTCTGTCTTATTTTTGACCCTTCAGAAGATAAAGTTGACCTTTGAGCTCTTCATGAAGTTTGTGTATCTTGATTCCCTCTTTCGAATCATGTAAGGAACAATTGAATCCGATCTTTGTAAAAAAAGTTATGCTTAGAGGAAAACTTCTTCTGTGATGACATTATCTTCTTCTATGTTTCTTCTGTACTGACGTCATCTCCTTCTGTATTTTGCTTCGTTTATACCTATCTTTTGTTCGATTTTTGACCCCTAAAAAGATAGAATCTGTCTCTAAAGTCTTCATGTAAGTTGTAGATGTTTTTACCAGCTTTGTAACGATATAAAGTTTGTAAATTTTGGATATCGGAGTCGAAAGATACAAGCATTACAAGTTATAAGGTTTCATCGTC
>JANZXR010000005.1:25909064-25928744 GCA_027575705.1 Erythroxylum echinodendron
GTATTTTTGTAATTTGAAATGGGCCCAAGTGGCTAATAAAAGTTTCTGTGATTTCATTGTGTTGTATCAAATGGTTACCTGAAGATCGAAACCCTCTCCACACCAAACCAGAAAGAATATGTTCAAAGATTGAAACAACAGGTGAGAGAGACGAAATGAAAAAATAAGCTTGCAGATCCCGGTAGACAGTAATCTCACCATTTGCTTCCGTACAGAATGCCTTCCAAATAGCTCTAATGACTGTCCCGTTATCAAAGCACGTGATCACATGCAGCACCTCCTAGCATTATGCCCGCACTTTTAAGTTCCACGTAACAAAACCAAAAATTGAAGCCAATACAAAACTTAATAAAGCCCTTTACTGTCACCGACACTCAACAAGTATACTGCCTACACCCATACACCGATTGCTCCCACAGTTCTGATGGATGAGAATAAGGAAAGTTCTTGCCATCTCTAAATATGGTTTTCCCTATCTGAAATTTGTAAGAAACAATAACCCAAAATTCTTCAATAGCTCACTTTAACTCCATTGCGAGACATGAGAATGTACACAATGAAAGAGATGCAGATAGTCACCAAATAGACGAAAACTCCATAGGCATATACGAGTAATAACACATCACCAAGCACCCACAATATTCGTAAATTAAGAATTCTGTCAAAATGAAAAGACCGATGTCTAACATAGAGAAGAACGACATTTTACTACCGGAAGACCCCCATTCTGTCACTTGACAATTTTCCGGGTCCAAAATTGACTCTAAAAAAATTCCCAAAAAATTCCTATAATTCTCTAAAAATCTCAAAATCACAATGAACCTCTCCAACACAAATTTTTACACACAAAGCCTATTTTTCAAAATTCCCATTCATTCACAATTATACCGGGAAAATGTCATGAATGCATGTACAGTTATTTTTTATGTGCAAAAATCACTGTTCACTATTGCATGAGCATGAGATGTGTTTTTTCTAATTTCTCCGATTGATCTCTCGTGTACTCGTTTCCATAATTCAACCCGTTATCTGGAAACGGGATGTTACATCACTGATATCAATCCTTGGTGACTTTTAACTACAAAATTTACAATTATGAGTCAAAGGAAGTAAGATGCAATGCCAAACCAAGGAACTAGGATCTTGGTTATCCTCAATAAGAGTGAATGACTTAAGTCCAGTGGACAAACAAGCAAGAAGGATACTGGAAAATTAGAAGGAAGTTTGATAAAAGTGTAGCAAACCAAGATTGGATTCAACACTTTCTAGACTATAAAGGCCACTTTCACGAGAGCATGTGTTCTAATTTCTAATCATTATCCCATCATTATTCAAAATCTGATTAAAGCAAGGAAGGGGTCCTCCCTATTCAAGATTTTCAATCGTCTAACAAAAAAGGAGGTATATCAGTCATGTAGTCTTTAAATGGTTCTAAGCTTTCATCCAATCGAATGATGGGGATGCATTCAGGTAAATCAGTCATGGAAGATACTAAAACATAGATTCTAGCAAATTGGATCCTTTTTTATCTCAATTGTAACTTGATCCATGAAGATAGGCTTACTAATGAAGCTTGCAGTGTGACTAAGTCTAGAGGTAGTGTAATATCCCATTACCTTTGGGAGGTTAGAATAGTAAATATGAGTGATTAATGAGAGCTTAAAAATGCAGTTTTCATGCTCATGCATAATATGACATACGCATACAAGTGAATAGTGAAATGTTGCTCATTAAAATGATTATACATGCATTCATTGACATTCCGGGTATAATTGATTTGTAAATGTGATTTTGTGGAGAATTGTGATTTTTATATATTGAAAAATTGATTTGGAGAGTGTATTTAGTGATTTAGAATTTTTGGAGATTTTTAGAAAATTTCTGAAAATTTGGGTAAATTTTGGACTAGGAAAAATGTCAAGTGGCAAGATAATTGACAAATGGCAGTAGAAATAAATGTCAAATGACAGTGAAAATTTTTATATAGGATTTTGGGACTTAATGAATTATGTTATTGAATTTGGGAGAAAATTGGATTAGAAATTGAAGTCAAATAGACTAGTTATCAAAAGACGGACAAATGAAGCCATAAGAAAGTGACATGTGGCAAGTGACATGTCACTTGCCACATCACTTATAACCCACAATTGTTTTGCTAAAAGACTACACTTTACATTGTCCTTTTCTCATTTGTTCTTGCTCTCTTTGTTCTTCATCTTCTCCAATTTTTTTTCTCTCCACCTACGAAACTCCTACTAACCTCCATCAAGTTGATTTTTGGCCATAATCTCACACTAGTCACTTGAATAGCTTGCTACCTTCTTCTTGCTACTAAAAGATCCAACATAGTCTAACTTTAAAGTTGATGATCATGTGATTCTTGGAGCTAGGGTTGATTGAGATTTAGAAGAGTTTGGAGGTAAACCTAGTAAGTTATGCTTTAAATGTCATGGGTATGGTTAATTTAAGCTAGATTGATGAGTAAATTGAAAATTGATGAGTTGGTTATGCAAGGTTTATGTAAGTGTCGTGGGTGATGAAAAATCTATGTACATGTCTTGTTTTTGGATATGAAGGATGGGTAATAATTCATGTAATGGTATAGAGATGTTTTGAGGTTGAATGATCATCACATTGGTGTTTGGATGAGTGTAGAAAATTGCTTATGAATGGGTAAATATATACACTCTGTTTTTGGTTAATGATTACTTATATATCATGATTTGTTTGTAAGTGATTAATTGATTTGAATTGGGTAGAGAATGATGAGGAAATGAAATGGAAGAGATAATCTAGGTAATAGATGAGTTAGATGTAAATGTTGAAAGTTTGAAAATCTGGAAAATGTTAGCAGAAAATTTTCCACTGATATGCTTTTGTGTTTTAGCCATAACTTCTTCTAGAGTTGTTTAATTGAGATGATTCTTAATTTTAATTAAACTAGAGATACATTGCTATATTTTTTATGAAGACTCCAAATTTTAATTATGTCATTAAGAGTCTCAAAAATTGACATGAAGTCTGAGAATTTCTATGAATGAATAGTAAGAGAGTTAAAATTTTGATCTGAAACTTCCATGCATTTTCTGTACTTTTATAGAGAGATTTTGACAAATTTGTCTTATCCTCTTAGCTCTCTAACGGTATAAAGTATGTAAATTTTGGACATTTGAGTGAGGAGATATGACCTTTATAATTTTGTAATGCTGCATAGGAGGGACATTCGGGACAGCTACTTCATTCTGAAATTTTAACCCTTGTAGAGGCAAAAATTGTTTTTGAGGTCTTTATAGAAATTGTATATCTAGAAGTCTTCTTTGAAACGGTCTAAGAATGACCTTGATCCGATAGTTTTATTGAAAGTTATGACCTTTTTACCATTTCAGGTCGGAAGAAGAAATGGAGGAAGGGAGAAGTTGAGATTGCAACTCGTCGAGACTCATCGCAATCGCGACTTCACTATTTTGGCCAAATAACCTGATTTTTGAAGAATTGGATTCATAACACATTCTTCATAACACATTCATCTATCTCTCCATAAAAATTTATAGCTTTTGGTTTTGACTCGAAAGAGATTGATCGAATCAAAGTAAGGGTATCGGTTGGAAGAGCATGAACTGGATATTTTACTGAACATGTTCCAGTATTTTGATGATATCTTGATCTGTAGGATTCCAAATAAGATTAATTTTAATTTTAAGTAAATTATAGATATATTCCTACAAATTGTCTCAAGAAGTCGAATTTTAATTCTTTCTCTAAGATATTGAATTTCCGGATGGAACTTGTAAATAGTACACTGTTTTTTAATGTGAACAACCTGATAATGTTGGAGGTATATCTTCCAAATTAATGAACCAAATTGCGTGATTTTGGTGTCAATGGAAAGATAAGACATAAAGGAACACTTTTCTAGTAGAGAGTATGACCAAATTACATCAATTTTGCTTTCTAATTTATTGTGAACAGTAGGCCTGAAAGTGTGACTTGGAAAAATCTGAAGTGAGTCAATGAGAAAGGAATAGAGATTTTTAATGGTTTAGGTGAGGCATAAACCTAAGTATAAATTATACTTAGATGAGTTTTGATATGAGATTGATTTTGTGATGAAATTGATGGATAAATACTTGATATTATTATGAGCAGGCATTGTATATAATTCATTTCATCCATGTGCATTATCGAACAATTATAATTGTGCATATTGTGATATATGTGTATGTTGTTTGATATAGAGGAGCAACTGGAACATCAAACTCCAGACGTTGCTGGAACTTCCTAGAATTAGCTTCAGGAGCAACTTGTGAGTAACCTAGATGGTTTCTCTCAATTATTGTATTCTTAAATTATGCTTTGAATGATAAATGAATGTTTTTGATTGTTGATTCCGGACAGAAGGTCCTATGATTGTGAATGTGGAATGTATATTAAAGTACTGCTTGAATGTGAAAGTAAAGACCTAAGTTCTTTGTAATATGAGTGATTGTGATACATGCATTCCATTCATGAATGCACAATCAGATAATAGCAGTTGTGACTAGAGTAGCCACCGATCAGAGCTTAAAGCTCAACGAGTGAAAAGAGCCTCGAGCTCAAATAGTGATTTAGAGCCTAAGGCTCACTATGTATAATGAGCCCTATATCCCCTAAGTGGATAAGGGATAGTTATTAATGATCCCAGTATTCAAAATAGATACGGGATAGTTCAGGCACTCGATCAAAATAACGTAATAAATGGAAAGTGTCTCATGAGCATTTCATATGCATTTATATCAACTATGTTTGATTAATTGAAATGCCGAAATTTCCTATGCTGGAGTAAAAGTGTGATACATGATCTATTAAGCAAAATTTTGAATTTCATGTTATGTGAAATGGTGTGTTGCATGAATTGAGTGAACCATCGATGATGGTTACGCCATTGAGTTCGCAAACTCACCAAAACTGCAACGTTACCTTTTTAGGACCAAGAGACGACTCTAGCTACTGAGAGGCTCTACAAGCCGTGTAAATTGTGATTTGGCAAGAGAACTCATAGCTCAAAGGTCGGTCAGCTGGAATTTTTTGATAGATTAGATAGACTTTGTATATTTTCCTCTT
This sequence comes from Erythroxylum echinodendron, assembly GCA_027575705.1. Taxonomy (NCBI): domain Eukaryota; kingdom Viridiplantae; phylum Streptophyta; class Magnoliopsida; order Malpighiales; family Erythroxylaceae; genus Erythroxylum; species Erythroxylum echinodendron. Next base: position 25,914,165 of record JANZXR010000005.1, read on the forward strand.
TCATATAGTACTTTTGTACTAGGTTTTGATGATGTACATGTAGTAAGTGATTAAAGGTATAATGTAGACTTTCGATTTTGTGAAATGAAATGAGGAAAATGTTGGTTTTAAAATATTGTGATTTCCTTATGATGCTTCATAAGTGAGTAATGATATGATGCCATGTGAAGTGAATGTAGTGATCGATAGTAGCCCGCCCTTATCATAAGATATGTACCCAAATGATCTCTGGAAATCCTGGTGTGTACCTTACGATAAGGGGCCACTACAAGTAGCCCAATACTCGAGTGGAACTTCATGAATGTAGATCTGCAGTGGAATATACTCCTGCTGAGTGTCTTCCATCCTTATTACAGGTCTTCAAATATGTAGAAATAAGGGCTTGTTATGTACATGCCATGGTCCTACCTGAAGAACCTTCTTGGCATCATCTAGATTGGAAAACTTAAATAGAAACCCGTCATCAGTATTTATGAGAATATCTTACAGTCCCAAGGATTTCTAATTATTATGGCCCATTGCTTCGTTACAAGGAATGTCACTTTCCTATCAATAAAGAAACTGAGAAGCGTAGAGTTCCACTTGCTAACTCCTGCTCTAAAAATTTCGGCTGTGGGGTGGGGTTGAGGAATAATCTTGGAATATGAGGAACCAGAGGGAAGACAATAGTTAAGTTTAAGTTCAAGTGTGGACTCACTTACAACCTGAGCCTAGGACCTTATAATAAAAGCATAGGTGTTTACATCAAAAGTTGGAGGGGAGTGCTAAAAATGATTAGAAGCAGGTGAGGAAGCTTGAGGTGCTTAGGAGTTTAAACTCAAAGGCGAGAAATGGACATTATCTATAGAGAGAGGGTAAAACTTGGTGGATAAAACTAACACAAGGAGGTACAAGGAAGTAGTAAGGAACTAACACAGGAGAAGGATGAAATGGAGAAGAAATGTAGATTAAGGAGGCAATGAGGATGTTGTACAGTGAAACTAAGAGAAGAAATGTGAAAACAACATAAGGTGGGAAGAACAACAGCAAGAAAAAAATGAGTTTAAGGTAGACATTAAGTCAGAGAAGCACAACAAATAGGTAACTGATCGAGTGGGCAAGTTTTACAATTTCTTATACCTCAATATACCACAAGTGCACAGGTTGTGAGTGTAGTACATGAGATTTCAATCCCTCGAGAAGTTGGTGAACTAATCGAATTCTAAGTTGTTTAAGGCCTAAAAGGATAATTAAAATGAAAATAAAAATTAACAGAAAAGCAAATAATCGAATATGTATTGATTTCAACTGAAATCGTAAAATTAACACGAGAAATCAAAATTGAGCACCACCAAATGACAATTGGAATTCAAACAAGGAAGATTAACAAATTATGAGAAAGGGGGTTTATCCTATCATTAATGCTAACTTAGTCATTTTTTAGTTAATATGGTGTCGGTCCTAAACTTTTGAATGGTAGATTACTCTCTCTCGAGTTATAATCATTAAACCCTAAATTATAAACCCTAATTAAATTATAAAATTTGTAATCTCTTAATTAACAAAAAAAACCTACATATCTAATTAGATCTTAAGTCCTCTCATGGACTATCGGGTCCTCACACAAGATCTCTCTTCGGATAAATTACCAATTTGATTATTTGCATGATCAATTAGATTGCTTAACTCTCATTACCCAATCTAGCCATTTTCTTATCAATTCACTCTCTCGATTTGTTACCGAAGCATGCACATACAACAAATAATCACAACACCAATCATCATTAACAACAAAAGCAACTAGATTAACATTAAATCAAGTATAAATCCCTAAAAGAAGTTAGAACATCCTTAACCCAAGATTCATCATCATCAATCCCATCTCATACATCGAATACATGAAATAAAAGATGGACAGAAAGAAAATAACTTGGAGGATTGGAGGTTGAAGCAGCTGAAGTTTCACCTTCTTCTTTCTCTTCTTCTCTCCTTTTCTTCTTCTTCCTTGGATCTTTCTAAATGTAGCAAATGGAGGCACACGAAAATTAGTTCTTCCCCTATCTTTGTAGTCTCTTTTAATTAGGGTAAAAATTAGGTTTTACTCAAACTCAAAAGTCCGAAATAACCTGCGAAAAATTAAGTTTGCGAGGTCGGTCGGTGCCTGTCCTCTCGTAAACCACAACCATGGCTTGCTAAAATGGTCTCTGCCACAATAGTGGCCCTTGACCCTAGGTCCTCTATCGAATTTCCTCCAAATCTTCTCCGTTCTTCGATATCTGATCTTAAACATTAACAAACACATCAAAACACCTCAAATACACAAAATTAAGGTTCAATAGCATGCTGTAACCCACATAACACTTAAAACACAAATATCTAACCAACTAATACAATTCAACCTAAACATGCATGAATCAATTAATTAACAACTAAAAACATACAAAAATGTCAATTAAAATATCATGCAACTTACAACTATCAATAGCACTACACTGAAGGAGTACAGACGAATTTATGAAAATCGAGTAAGTAAGATAAACAATAAACTTAACAGGGTGAACAATACTAAAGAACAAGCCATTATTCTTTTATTTTTCAAGAGCACAATAAATTGATAAGGCATTTTGGTGCTAAAATGTGGACAGGCATATGATGTAGAGTTTAGTTAAAGATTCTATACTCTTTTGGTACATTCCCACGTAATTAGATATTGTATTTTATCCTAATTTGAGACTTTTTAATGATATTTTCCTTTTTTGTAAAAAAAGGCATAAAATAAATATAAATTCTAATACACATGGTTATATTAATAAAAACTTCAAAAGTAACACATACAAATAATAATTTGTTTGAAATTAATGTGTGAAAAACATAGAACCTTGTTTTTATGATAAAACAAAATTATTTGAAATTGTGAATAGTAATTTGCAAAATGTCTTGACATCTTTGATAAATTATTTTGAATCTATATAATAAATAATTTTCCAGTAATTAAAAATGAAAAAAAATGACATCAACTATAGTCATAATTATCTAGTTCATTGTTTAGGTTGCCACTTAGGACCAAAAACATTGTCGAGTAAATTAAGTTTTATCATCCTCCAACGATCCTTACCTGCACGAAATATAGTTTAAACGTCAACTGCTTGGTTGGACTCATTCCGACACGATTTTACAATTTAAGATTTAGTCTGAAATATGGGGGAAAACAATAATATTTGTTCGTTTAAGTAGGGTCACCACCTTTAGGGCTACGACTATAAATTAAGAACATCAACAAAGTAATTTCAGTTAAAGCTCATAGGGTTGGGCAATTCGAACCAAAAAATTTCCAAATTAACTGAGTTAACTCGCTTCCCACAACTTTCGAGGTCCTATCCAAACAAACCCTAGAAATCCTTCACCATCACAAAACGATTTATTAGACTCCAATTCGCCGTTGCCCCATGAGGTGAGGTTCATTATCTCATATAGAATTGGTCAGTTTCCTTGTTACATTAAGTTGTATAGGTGGGGTTCATTTTCAAAGTTAATTTTGAAGTGTGCTTACTTTGGTAAAAAAATGCAAGTTTCATTGTTGCAATCGTTGAGAACTGCGATATTTTGGAGATCAAATCTCTCATTTGAGTTAGAATAGAAATGTGTTATTTGGGACATTGAATCTGAACTTTCTCTGCGCAATGTTATGGGTTCTTGAGGTGAAATGAAAAGTCAACTGAAGGACATAGTTGTCTTTTACTGCTTTCTTGTTGAGTTTTCCATATCATATTTGAGTTGATATGTAGTAGTTGATGAACTTCAACTATCATTGTGGTACAAGTTTTTCAAGTATGAATTTGAGTTAAGATTTTGGTTTCTTGAACAAGAAGAGAATGGAAACACAAGGTAAAAAGGATTTTGTTAGCAAGAGGGCTCTGAGGAAGAGAGACCGTATGCACAATTATGATGAAAATTTGATGGATGAATTGATAGAGAAGCATTTAGGTGGTTCTTTAAAGAAAAGGAATAGAAGTAGGGGGGATTTCGAGAAGGAAACTGAAACTGAAGCAATGATAGCAATATCGTTGGGATTCCCTATTGATGCATTGCTTCAAGAGGAGATCCAAGCTGGAGTTGTAAAAGAGTTTGGTGGCAAAGAACAGAATGACTATATTGTTGTGAGGAACCACATCCTTGCAAGGTGGAGGAGTAATGTACAGATATGGCTATCGAAAGAACATATTAGAGAAACTGTTAGCAGTGAGTATGAACATTTGATATCTTCTGCATATGACTTTCTCTTATACAATGGTTATATTAATTTTGGAGTTCTAATGCCACTTAGGTCACACATGCAAGAATTTACTAATGAATGGTCTGTGATAGTTGTTGGTGCTGGACTTGCTGGGTTAGCAGCAGCAAGGCAGCTGATGTCTTTCGGTCTTAAGGTGGTTATTCTAGAAGGAAGAAATCGACCTGGTGGTAGAGTTTATACTCAAAAGATGGGTAGGAAGGGAGAATTTGCTGCTGTTGATCTTGGTGGAAGTGTTATTACTGGTATAGATGCTAATCCTCTGGGAGTTATTGCTAGGCAACTTTCTATTCCACTTCATAAAGTCCGAGATAATTGCCCTCTGTATAAACCTGACGGTAGACCTGTTAACAAGGAAATTGATTCGCAGATTGAGTTTGTTTTTAATAAGTTGCTGGACAAAGTCATGGAGCTGAGGAAATTAAAGAGTGGATTTGCTGCCAACATTTCACTGGGTTCAGTCTTGGAGAGACTGAGGGAATTGTATGGTGTTGCTAGAAATTCTGAAGAGAGGCAACTACTTGATTGGCATCTAGCTAACTTGGAATATGCAAATGCAGGATGCCTTTCTGAACTTTCAGCTGCATACTGGGATCAGGATGACCCTTATGAAATGGGTGGGGATCATTGCTTTCTTGCTGGTGGAAATTGGAGGTTGATAAAGGCATTATGTAGAGGGGTTCCCATTTTCTATGGGAGGACTGTCAATGCCATCAGATATGGTCTTGAAGGAGTTAAAGTGATTGCTGGAGAAGAAGTCTTTGAAGCAGATATGGTCCTATGCACGGTACCTCTTGGAGTTTTGAAAAAAAGAACAATTAAATTTGAACCAGAATTGCCTCAGAGAAAGCTTGCAGCAATTGAGCGATTGGGTTTTGGGCTGCTCAATAAAGTTGCCATGGTTTTCCCTCATGTCTTCTGGGGGGAGGAGCTTGATACATTTGGACATCTCAATGAGAATAGCAATAAGCGAGGAGAGTTCTTTCTGTTCTATGGTAATCATACTGTTGCTGGAGGTCCAGTACTGATTGCACTGGTGGCTGGAGAAGCTGCAGCAATGTTTGAAGACACAAATCCATCTACTTTACTGCATCGTGTTCTAAGTGTTTTAAGAGGTAAATTGGCTTTGTTGGTACTGAAATATTTAATGTTTATTTTATCTTGCCCTTTGTGAGTGTTCAATTTTTCTAAAATTGTTGCAGTGTTTGTTTTGAAAGCTACTGCTTACAATAACATCCACTACTGTTTGGCTTTTTGACAGGTATATACCAGCCAAAAGGTATTCATGTTCCAGATCCCATTCAAACAATCTGTACGAGATGGGGCAGTGATCACTTCAGTCATGGTTCATATTCACATGTCAGGGTTCGGTCATCTGGCAGTGACTATGATATACTTGCTGAAAGTGTTGGGGGACGGCTATTTTTTGCTGGTGAGGCTACAACTAGACAATATCCAGCCACCATGCATGGTGCTTTCTTGAGTGGGTTGCGAGAAGCTTCTCGTATAATAAAAGCCAGTAGAGATTGGCAAACTAACATCAGAAAATCTTTGTCAAGAAATATTGGACTAATCAATGATACATTGGTGGATCTATTTAAGAGGCCTGATCTGGCATTTGGAAATTTTTTGTTCATATTCAATTCTTTGACCGAGGATCCAAAGGCAATGGGGATTATGAGAGTTACTCTCCAGAATCTTGGAGATGAGTTAAAAAAGGAATTGGAGATTTGCCTCCATCAACCTTTGAACATACCCCTGCAGCTTTATACAGTGTTATCTTTACAACAGGCTCACGACCTTCAACTGCACAATGGAGGTGACGATGATAAGCTCTCATATTTGATTAAAATTCATGGCTTGAAACTAATGGGACGATGGACCCTGGCAAATTCAAGTAGTTCCTTGATTTCTAGCATTGCTAGTGCAAGAAGAGGCAAAAGCAAGAGTAGGATGGTTGCTGGACAACGCAATTCTGGACTAGGTACATCATCGGTTTCAGTGATCAACCCTTAGGTGGTTTACTAGCAAGTGGTCACTGCACAAATGTGAAACGATAATGCCCAGCTGAACTAAAACGTGCAAAATAGAATTTACTTGGATAATTTTTATAAGTTGCTTGTTTTATATTTGTAGTATATAAGATACATGTGGAAGTATATTTAAGTAAAAAGGTAAGATAAATAGTAAAAAAAGTAAGAGAAAAAAAGCAAAGTTAACGATATGCGATAGCAGTGTTAACTAATCATTAACAAAAGTTATATCTTAAGGTTGTCTTAGATATGATGAAATTTGGAGGCAAATTTATAGTAGACCACACGTTCACAGCAAGTCGTAGAAAATTTTGTAACAGAAATCAGATCTTGTTCATTTAAAATAGCATAACTAAGAGAGTTAAGCAAATTTAGACTGCAAATTCCTTTGTTATGGAAAATATAGGAATAATATCTACCGAATTTTTGTTGGTTTTCTAGATCAATTTATCAAGAATTGAATTCACAAACATGCATATTTATTTTAGCTAAGACATTTCTTAAAAGTTACTTGAAATTGTCGATAAAGTTACATAAAAAAAAGTTAGATATTTTTTTTGGCTTTTTTGCTAGTATTTTTTTTACAAAAAGGAAAAACTTCAAATATATTTACTTAAAATTGGCATAAAAAAGAAAAACTTTCCTAAATTGATTATATAATGCACAATTTCTATGTAGTGAAATTTATATTGTTTATAATGTACAAAACCTATAGACCCAAGGAATCAAATTGTTGCGTTAAAATCAAGTCGAGACTTCTTGGCGAGCAATGATGGGGATGCAATGGTAGCATTATAATGAGGGCATTTAGGATCGTTCTTAAAAGCTATATCATAGATACAACAACCAGGAACCAGGACACCCAGCAGCAAACGTGGTTCGTCTGCCATCCATTCACTTTCTTGCGCTTGTTCATGTGGTTCCTGTTTTTGGTTATGGTTTGACAACAATGTTGGTGGAGATGAAGAGGATTGTTTCTTTAAGTAGGATTGTTTCTCTGCCCTTTTCATAGCTTATTTGACCTTATTAAGAGTACATAGGCTTTGCAAATGGATTGGACTATAAGTTGAAAGTCCCAGGAGTTTCACTTATAGGGAGATTTCTTTTAGGAACGTATGTGTTAAGAAGTTGTTCAAATAAGATAACATCTCAGCAGGACATGGTGATCGTAGGTATTATGTTTCTTGATATTGACCATAGACGTTAGTAATGATAAGGAATGCATCGGTGGATTAGAGTTATGTCACAAGGTACAAAGCTTATATTAATGTAGGGAGAAAAGCTTCAACTTGTTAAAAGAAATTTAAAAAGGAAAAACCAAAAATGATAGATATCATAACTAAAGCACTAAATTTAACGTTTGACCTTTGATCTAAGATTGTCATTTTGCTTTAGGTTGACAAAATAATTTCGAAACCCAAAAGAAAAGGTAAAAAGATTCATGAGCAAAACCAAATAATTGTAGCAAACACAAACTATTCGACAACAAAAGGAAGGAGAAAAAAGAAAAGAAGTTGAAACAAAAGTTGCAAATTTATAGCCAATAAGAACAAAGAAAGATTGGAAGTTGAACATATACTACCTTCAACTTCAAGTGAGGAAACATGATAGCCTGTAAATCGTTATGAATAGCAATTTTTGATAACTATCTAAGCAAGTCATTAGTCACTAGTATTTTTGAATCGCCATTGTTAACCATTGAGCTCACATCAACTACCATTTTCTTGAGATGTTCTTTTGGCTTCCTAACTTATTGTTTGAGAATATCATTTAATTCCTTGGAACGAGAGAAGGGGATGATATGATGTATACGTGTTTCTTGGATGCATTGAGAGTTGTCTGTATGCAAGTGCAAATTTTGGATTGATAGATGACCAAAATTTAAATTTAGTCGGCTGTGTCAGGTAATCATTTTCTTTTTACTGTTTTTCCTTAATATGCGATATCTGTTTTGTTTTCCCAATGTTGGCTATCTTTCTTTATATCCATCAAGCTCTCATGGTTAATAAATAACGAGCAGTGACTTTTTGTTGATTGCTTAAAGCCATTATCGTAAAACAACGATGATATAATAAGTAAACCATCGATCTTCTTTCACCTGAAGCTTTAAGTTTGCCAAAGTGGGAAGAGCTATGAAAACCATCGATCTTCTTTTACCTGAAGCTTTAAGTTCACCGTATCATCGACACTACCAGTTGACTTATCAATATTTTGATAACAAGAGAGATAAAGAAGAATTACAAGGTGGATAAGTTTTGAAGAGGAAGATGTAATAGTTACTAATGAGATTCTAGAGAGATTGAGAAAGAATGAATTTATTGTCTTAGCAAGTGGGGTTCATTATTGGTCGAAAGAAAGATAAAATGCATCATATCCAACCCTTATTCTTATTAGTAGTTTTATTAAGAGGGAGGAAGATAGATTGACGTCAAAAAGTTTTGAGGTCTTGAAAATTAGAGCTATATGTCTGTGTCTTCTAACTGCTATTGAAGTCAATGTGCCCATCATTATTTCATTTCATTTGTGAAGAAATCAATTATTTCATTTCATTAACTCTTTTAAATGAATGAAGGCATCGAGGTGTGCGTGATCATTATTTTATTTCCTCTGGGCAGGTGAAAATTATTTCATTTCATCAACTCCCTTAAATGAATGAAGGCATCGAGGTGTCTGCTGTAGTTGTCCAAATAAAAGAAAGAGTACATTTATACTCCACTTGAAAGCTATATCTAGTCTCTTTTCCCATTGTCACCTATCTTTCTTTATGTCCATCAAGATCTCACGTTTAATAAAGAGCTATCAGTAAAATTCCAATCATTGGTTCTTTTTTAATGCCATTAATTGTCTTAGTAAGTGGGGTTCATTATTCGCCAAATTGGTGCAACTTTGTCATCTGATCTGGGAAGGTAGCAGTTATTTCATTTCATTAAGTCCCTTAAAAGAGTATGTAAGATGTGTATTACAAGACATAGTAATTGCAACTGAAAAATGGAACTTAGAAAGTAGAACAAATATGTTATTATACAGTTCAAAACTATTCTTTTCCTCTTTAGCTATAAAAAAGATCAGTATCATAGAGACAAAAACATAAGAATTTGGGATTAGTTCGGGCCCTTAAGACCTTTCATTACGATTCATCTGGGGATTCGGAATAAATTACAAGAGGAGAATCGTAAGAGAGCAATATATGAGCTTCTCTTTGTTTCTATGTGTATTCCAAGGTCTTTTTTGAATTGAAACAAAAAGACAAATAAAGGGACAAGAACTGCTAATGTCTTTTACAGTGGTGTTGGACATCATTGCAATCTTACCACACTTTAGTCCAATGTTTCCAAAAGTCATTTGGCAAGTAAAGATGAACGCAAACCTGTTCAAGAACCAGGTGGGAGTGATGACACCACTCTCATCACTAAATACTTCATATAAGGAAGATAGATACACCCATAAGGAGGTCATATGAAAGGGGAAAATAGATGCAGGTTTTAATAGAAGTCTAAACATAAGATCACTCATAACAACCTTTTTAATGTACATATTTCCTGTTCTGTCAAAGGACTTGAAGATTAGACATCTCAAAGCTAGAAAAAGTAACAAAGCAAAAGATAAAGAGTAACAGCTTTTTCAATATTTACTATAATACCCCTTAGTATCATCCCAGTCGTCATGAAGGCGACTCTGTATAATTAGCAAACCATCTCCTTTGCCCTGAAAAACACAAAGATAAAACTCTTGGCATTTTTTTTACTGATATCATAAACAACAGCTGCAAGAACCAGATCACAGAGCAAATTACCTATTTTTGTACTCTAGTAGGCGTCTCTCCAAATATACTATCTTAGTACTTTTCATCTGATCTCTCACCCTGCACAAATTCAAATAAAATGTATCATTACCTAAACACCTGAATAGATAAAACCATTCAAGAGTTAATCTACTTTCATTGCAAAATGAATAAACCTCTGGAGTACCCTCACCAAGTCCTGACCCCCTAGAGTTCTTTCAGAAGGTTGCATTCTGTTTTGATGAGGTGATTTCCCCACTGAAACTAGTGGCTCAAAACCAAAAATATCCCCGTGATCATTCCTACCTTCAATTATAGCAACATTGACAGTTTGCACTGATTTAGTTGGATGTTCACCAAAAGATGGTAATGATTTCAAAGGTCCTGCTACAAACTCCTTGTCTGATAGGAATGACAATATCATTAAAACATACTGAACCTAATCAAATAGCAATAAGCATAAATAAAGAGGAATAAATGCACACGCTTAACCAAGCTTTCACAACAAAGTTTTTATCTGTTTTCATTTAGAACCAAGATTGTACTTACGGATCTTATTTCTTCTTCAGAAGTTATTGAGGGATGGTAATACCTACACTAATGAGAAAAGAAGAAACAACAATCACAATTTATGAAATGTCAGATTATTAGCTACTATATCACAATGCAGAGCTTTCATTCTCTCCATAATCCTTTCATTCGTAACTGTTGATGAAACCAAGAAAGCGAAATGAATGAAAAGAGGGAAGGGATTGTCTGTTTGGTTTCTCAAAAATTTCATATGTGCTTGGATAAATGACGGACGTGATGTTATTTTCAGTGTTCTGTTATTTGTATGGGAATATAGGAAGATGAATGGAATAAATTTAGGCCTGAGGATGGTAGAAATATTGTTGAGACTAGTTCGATCCTTGGGTAGTGCATGTAAGTATCCACCTCTGAACCCATTGTATGGTGCCTGGACTGAAGCTTCTCCTCCCTGTAAACGGCAAGTTTAATGAGAATTTCAAATAAATAAAAAGTATAAAAACAAAGAAAACGATTGATTAATTCACGACCCATCCATAACGCCATTGGGCAGTTTTTGCTGCAACATCATCTTGGCGTTGAGAGAAGGGCTTCCTTCGTTGATCTGATGTTGTCTCAGCTTGGGTTGAAGTAAGAAGAGGAGGATACCGTTAAATGAATTGGATAGTTGGATTACAATTTTTCTTTATCATCCCATTCACGCTCTGATCTGATGTTGTCTCAGCTTGGATGTGAGAATTAAGGACTCGTCGAAATGGTGAAAATCAACGTTGTTGTTATCGTCGAAGTTGTCTTTGCAAATGCGGAGGATGGAGTAATAGCAAGATCCAACGTGGGATCCTCCCTCCAGCTCCATCTTTAAAATCATTTAATTTAATTAGAGAGTGAAGCAAGAAGAGGAGGACACCGTTGGATGAATTAGATGGTTGGATTATAATTTTTCATCTTCATCCTATTCACACTTAGTATATAGTAGTTAACGAGTGTGGAGTCTTTTGATGGACAATGCTCCAGATATGAATTTGACGTGCCTTTTCACATCTCTATACTGTAGCTCAATAGGGTATTCATTTGCTCCAAGAGCAACCTTTACTTGGGGCTATTTGGTTATTGTAGACAACATTCTTTTATTTGGCCGTCACAAATCGAACAGAAGCCTTCAAATAAAACAAAATGAATCACTAAACAGGCAACATATATCAGATACTCCAGACACAATTTTAGTAGAGGAAATCTAATAAAATGGAATCCCCGTTTCATTTGCAATGGCATGAGCCAACTTTGTCTTCCCACAACCATCGGTCATAAAGCAAGATACCACTTATGAGATTGACTCTGAGTCGTTATGGAACATGCGGGTGATTGAAACGAACAAGCACGCCCACTATCAAATTACATAAAGCAAGATACCACTTATGGGATTGATTCTAAGATGTGGAACATGCGGGTGATAGAGAGGAGCAAACACTTCCATTATCAAATTCCATAAAGCACTCTAAGTCATTGTGGAACATGTGGGTGATAGAGAGGAACAAGAACTTCCACTATCAAATCCTCCATCACAGCACATATCGGATACTCCATACACAATTTCAATAGCTGAAATCTAATAAAATGGAGTCCCCGTTTCATTTGCGATGGCATGAGCCAACTTTCTACCGCTATGTTTCCCTTTCCTATGGGTCTGTCATTTCCCTGTAAGGAATAAGAAAGAAACCTATGAATGTCAAATTAAAAGCAGGCTATGGCGAGGCCACTAAGACTGGGAGTCTTAGGCTGCTTCCTATACTAGTGCATAAAAAAACTGAATATTACTTTTTATTTTCATAAATTTATTTCCCTTGCGAGCACAAATCATAAATAAACAAACAATTGAGGGTTAGTATAAATCAATTTCGATTAGTTCGACTGATTTGATACTGTTATTCTTATTATTAAATTTGATCTAATAGAAATTTGGATTATTAAATGTTAGGATAACAAACATAAACAAAGAACAATAAGGACAACAAAATTTTTCGTCCTCTTACTTTTGTATTTTTATCATGTTTTTGTATTATTTTTATCAATTGAATCTTATCATTTTTATATTTTGCAACTAAATCCTTTTATATAACTTTATTAATAGAAAGAATTATGTAACTTATAACTCAATTGACTTAAGAGTTTTGGTTAGACTTCCACATTAACCATATGACAAAGCATAGTTTGGGGGAATTTGTTTAGACCGTGCGGGCTTCTTCCACTAAACTTTGGTACTAGAATTCTAAAATACCTAAAAGCAAGAATTATTAAAGAAGAGACTTAAAAATTTTCAAAGCCATCTTATAATATCTTTACTCTGTTAGTTTAGCTTGTACTTAGGCAAACTCTCCTGAACTATAGAGCATGCTCTAAATTCAATATTCCATTCATTCTCTTTAATAAGTTCTTTGATCTTAGTTTTTCAATTTAGCATATGTTTCAAGCGAAAAGTTTCAGGAATTAGATATAGTGGTCTCCTTTCAATCTAAATGTCAAAGTCTAAGCTTGTGTCGTCTCCATTCCTAATTTTGTGTTTTAATTTCCTCCAAGCTTCTCTCTTAGCTTGAGAACCTGAATGATGGTCCATAAGGAGTTTGATTTAGGCTTGATTTCCTATAAACATTGATTCTTTAACTAATAAGAGTAAACGCATTGTATTTAAAGAGATTTCTTATTTGTCAGGAGTCTCTAAGTCATCTTAGTAAGAAGCACTTTGTTGATGGTTTGAATTAGCCAAATACCAAGCTCTCCTTCTTTTATAAGAATTCCATTGTATGTCTAATTTACTTTGATATAAGGTTCTTGATAAGCATCACATGTCCATGAGAAGTTTCTTATCATTCTTTGCAATTCTTTAGTGATATTTTTTTGAGAAAGTCATTTGAGAGTTTTAATAGATGTGAAGATTGCTCAAAATAGACTTAATGAGTTATATTCCTCCATAAGACAAAATTTTGTTACACTAGTGGCCAATTCTTTTACGGAACATATCAAACAAAGGCTAGTAGTCACCAAAAGTTAGTTTCTTGGTGGAGATGGAGGTTTTCAAATATTTTAATGAATGATTACTAAGCTTTAGACTAGAGATACTATAGAGTCTTTGAGGATCTGAGTTAGTTCCAATTGTAGATAACTTTCATCTCTATTGATGATGAGCCTTGATAAGAGATTAAAAGCGTGAGTAGAGTTCATTATAAGCCTAACAAAGCCTGTAAAACATAAGCAAATCAACAGCTAAAAAATGGAATAATCTTTGCTTGGAACATTTTTTTTTGGAACTTGAAGGAGAGGACCATTCTAATATCGTGTTTAGTGATTCTAGTTAACACCTCCACATATATAAAGACCAAGTAGGGAGATAATTGATCACCTTCTCTTATTCCTTTACTACTCCTAAATATTTGAGTAGGTTCCCTATTCAATAACACACTGAATAAAATTATTGTAATAGATTATTCAATCCACCTGATGTATTTGAGAGGGAAACTAAGAGCTTCCATAAATCGTAGTAAGAAATCCCAACTGATATAGTCAAAGACCTTATAGAAGTCAATTTTCATTGAACAACACTTTGTAGAATCTTTTGTTTGGTAACCTTTAAAAAGTTCTTGAACTAATAGAATGTTATCCCATATGTTTCTTGTAACACCCCACTCCCGCCGGACCCGAACCCGATATCAACAGTGATATCCGAATCCGTGCCCCGCGAGGGTGGCGTGTCACATCACTTCACTAAACAAAAGTCGGTATCAATTTTTTTTTTTTAAACGTTTTACACTTATCACTCATGTGGGCCCACTTTTTTTTTCAAAACATTTGTTACTTCAACTGAAAATGAAACAAATCATATTGCAATCAATAAAACGTAAAGCGCAGAAAGTTAATATCTTAAATTGGCCCATTTTATTTCATAATCATTTAGTACAACACAAAGCAAGCAACAG
>JANZXR010000005.1:25933887-25982790 GCA_027575705.1 Erythroxylum echinodendron
GGTATTGTCCCCTCTGGTACTCGAACTCGAGACCTCAGGGTTTTGTTCCGCTTTAAGCGGACGCCTCTTACCATAAAGTAAACCTGAATATCAGCATGAACAGTAAATGTGATGACCTGAAATTGCATTAATTGTGCAGAAACTTTGGAGATTTAATCAGGATTGAATTTGGCTGAATTAGTGAATATGATCTTAATGGAAGTTGAAGATATTTCTGTTAGCTTTAAATTGCCATATAGTAGAAAAAGTGGGCCCACATGAGTGATAAGTGTAAAGAGTTTCAAAAAAAAAATTATACCGACTTTTGTTTAATGAAGTGATGTGACACGCCACCTTCATGGGACACGGATTCGGGTATCACTGTCGATATCGGGTTCGGGTCCAGCGGGAGTGGGGTGTTACAATTGATCCACCAACTGAATGAGCATAAAAGTAAGCTTCACATCGCCTAGCCTCATTTTCTTGGAAATTGACAAAGATCTAAGGTTAATACTTGCACCTAAGTCATATAAACATTTCGCAAATTCTAAATCTTCAATGGTATCGTGAAGCTCCTAGGTCTTTTAAATTTGAAGGCATATGGTCGATGATGATGGAACTGTAGCTTTCCATCAATACAACCATTTGCTTTTCTTCCTAAGTATGCTTGTTTGATAGTATATCCTTAAGGAACTTTTTGTACTTGAGTATGTGTTCTAATACCTTCACAAAAGATAAGTTAATTTGTAAAGTCTTTAGCTTCTCCACAAACTTTGCAAATTGCGCTTCCAATTTATTATTTTGAAGTCTTTATGAGAATGGAATTTTTGGTGGATATGGTAGAGGAGGAACGCAAGGAGAATCCTTATTCTTCTCTTCATCCATTTTTTTTTCTTATCTTTGTCTTCTACAAGGTGCTTTTCAACTTGTTTTCCTGCTAGTTTGTCTAGCTTTTTTCCTACTCCTAAGTGTGATAGCCTTAATTTGCTCCCTTGGACTTGCTTTTGTATTGCTTGGGAGACTTCTAACACTTTTTGTAGATAATGCATTGGCTAACTAATTGACTCTTTCTAAGTATGTCAATTATGAAATAACTACAAGTGCACAGTATAGTTGTACCTAGTACTGACAAGTACGGGTCGATCCTATAAGGACTATGAGTAATAATAATTACAATTATCCTATTATCTATTATATAGAATTGCTTTTGATTTTTAACTTAAAAGAAAATAAAACTAAAGAAAGTAAGATAAATGGCAGTAAGATTAAATTAAAGAATTAAATGAAGGGACTTAGTAAATGGTTGATATCAGAAAATTAGTATCTAGGTTTCGAATCCCCCTAAAACCCTTAGCAAATTGGTTTTTTATTATGAAATTTTTTCACTGATTTATTATACTGTGGAGATTCTTATGTTAATAGTTGAACTTGAGTCTAATAGTAACTAATCCTAAGGTTTTTAATCGAATTACTCAGGTTAAATTTCATCATATTGCTTTACCAATTTGTGAATCCCTTTATTAGGTTTGACCCTAATCTAGAAGATTTATATCATCCTATCTTTAAGGATGCAATTAACTCCTTCCAATTGTAGTAGACCTATTCAAACAAAGATTTCTTAATCTCTATATTATGAAATCATATTATGATTTAATATGCAAGATCTATTAGAACAAAAATAAAATTTGTAATCAAATCATAATATATCAATCAAACCAATTGCATTAATAAAATAATTAAAACATATTAAAGTATCAACATAAGGTTCATTTAACCTAGAAATTAAATGAATTTAGTTACACATGATTGAAGATGAAATCAAACAATAACAGAAAGAAAAATGAATAGAAAATAAAGGGTTCATAATTATAAATCTCCCGGTTTATCTCCTATTGAATATTGTTACAAATAAAGGTTTGATCTGGTATTCTCTTAGATCTTTCAATGGTTTCTTCATGTCTTCCATTTCCTTATATAAAAATTCCTTTTAGTCACTTCTCAAAGACTCTAGACATCTCTATATGTATGCTTCCCTTATTTGCATATGAATACATTATAGTAAATTTTAAGGTTCTGACAAGACCGTGCATCAAACTGCACATAACCCAAAATCTCCTAAATTCACAAATTTGCATGGCTTAAGAGAAGTGCACAGGTTATTTAACACCCATACATCCCTTCTTTGCTTTGAATCTTTATTTTATGTCATGTTTTAATCCAAATTCTTCTCCTTTAAGTCCATAAAGGTAATTATACTCTACAAACACACTTGGAGCAAACTAAATACCAAATATACAATAAAAGCATAAAATATCAAGCAAAACTACATCAAATATGGGGCATAAATATGGTTGATTATGCATCTATAAAAAATCCCCACACTTAAGCTTTTGCTTGTCCTAAAGCAAACCATAATCAAAATTATAAATCAATATCAATCCATCATCAATCTCGATGTGTCCATTCATACTATACATTATGATATCCTATTGAATCAAATTATTATACAAGTAGAATGAAATTTTCCTAAAATTAACTTCCCAAGAAATATTAATAGTAATCACATCAGAATCTGATTGAAGTCAAAAGCATTAATCTTTACACCCTCACTAAAATGTCACTCAATGCACTTAACTGTTTAGGGTGAAAAATGTCAAAACTCTCAATCAATGCATAGTATAACTCTTACCATAAACGTGCAATAATATCACATCTCTACCACTTATGTATAAACTAGAAACAAAAATCAAAAGGTTTTTATACGGCTGCAATGGGGGCTTAGGTTTGGTATGATTGGGATAATAAAAAGAGTTAATTTGAGGGAAATTTACCAAAGGAAATATTACAAGACTTGTTTACAAATAAACACAAAGGTCCTTTTCTTTGTAACTCTATTAATACCATAAGCTTATTCAATTTTTTTTACTCAAATAATAACTTTCTTTTTTTTACCAATAATTGATTATTTAGTTCCATAATTAAAGAAATAATGGACCCTTTAAAAAATTTAAGTATTAACAAATAAATAATGTAAATAACCTTCAAATTCAAAATAATAAAAAGGCTTCAAAGAAAAATGGGATAAGGGTTAATGTGTGGGTATAATCAATGAAAAAGGCTAAGGCTCAACTTGGTTATTCCTAAAAGATAATTTTATGCGTGTCGTAGTTATCAAAGAAATAGTCTAAAGCAAGTAGTTGAATCTAAGTGCCTTTATCATGTTAATGTTTCTAATTTAACAAATATGGTCACAATATTTACAATAAAAGCAAGTTCTAGAATCATTGTACTAGACAATGATAACACACATGAAAGAATAACAAGAGCTTAAAAATTTTGAAATTTGTTCTTAGGCTCAAAAGCTCATAAAAAATGGGTTTATATATGTAAATAATATGCAATTTCATTCAATTTGATCATTTTAATGAATGCTAAAATTATGATTTAGAAAAGTAATTTTATTATAACTATCATCCTTTTGCATACCAATTCAAATAAATATTCAATAATGAAATATAATACTTATGGATAGATTTAAACCAATTCAGAATATCAGTTTATAATCAATATTATAATAAGCTTAAAGAAAATCATTAAAAGTTCATTAAACCCTTTCCCAAACTTAAAGTTGTACATTGTCCCCAATATACATAATACAAGCATATATAATAAGGGAACAGTTTAGTGGTACTTTCCTGATTATGACGATTTTGTTTTGACTTTTGATCCATCTAATAGTAGACTACATCATTGAAAAATACAAATGAGAAAGGGATAAAAAGAACATGGAAATAGTATAACATAAAATAACATGAAATAAATTCCTATACTAACACACAAAATAAAGTCAAAATGAAATAAAACTGAAATCTATCTTAATTTATGAGTTGCCTTCCATGTAAAGCTTGTTTAATGTCATTAACTCAATGTTCCTTTTATGCTCAACTTCATCCTAGACTAATAATGAGTGGTTTTCTTCCACCTGTTTCCTTGCGTAAAGTTTTTGTAGCTTGTAAGTAAGCCACCTGTTGAAGCTTGAAAAAACGAGAAGTGAATCATATCACAAAATGGATCAAACACAAATTTGATGAAGAATAAAAGCTTGAAGAACCCTAATTTCTTAAAGTAAATCATTAAACACATTTTTACACAATAAGATAATGTCAAAGTTAGAAAAATCTAAGAAGAAATATAAACTAATATAACAGTGAAACTTTTTGAAATCCTAACAACAAAATGTCAAAACCTAATCTTAAGAAATTTGGACTAGTGACCTCAAACATTTATTTTAGTCAAGTTTAGGGATTGAACAATGAGAACTAAGGGAGAAAAGTAATTTAACCAACAATGCAAAAAAAAAACCAAGAAACCAAAAACTAGTAATACAACCTTATAAATTATTTAAGAGCCTTAAACAATTCCATAAATTCTTGTAACCTCTAAAGAGACAGTTCAATCTCCACTCCCACTTCATATTCCCTCCTCTGTTAGATTCTCGCCCCATCAATTACATGAAGTCTTCACTTTTGAGAAACCTCAAAACTCCCCTTCCTAAAATGAAGTTATTTCTAATTCTAAACCTACAAAAGCTTTTCCTCTAAACCCCAACTCTCCAAACTCTTCCCTCCCAAATGAACCCACTACTAGGTGTATATTATAGTATTGCTCTAGATGTTTAAATGTGTTTTAAAATGTTTTCTTAGATGATAATCATGTGTTTAGGACTTATAATTGTGTTTTCTTAATGTTTTTATATGTTTTCATTGTTTGATTAATTTAGAGCAAGGATTTGATCTTAATATTATGCTTTGTTGATATGTTTGTTAATGAGTGGAAATAAAAAAATGAAGAAAATATGAAAAAAGAGTTGAAGAACAAAACCATGCTTGATCGTGCATGGTTATGCATAATCGTGCAAGCAAGCAGCATAGGATCGTCCTAAAGAGTACGATAGCTAATGGATGATTGTGCATCCTTAGTGCACAACCATACATTCAAAATTTCAATCTTGCAAGATTTTTCGTATTCTTCACTTTACAGGGCTATTTTGGAACCAAAACAAATGAAAAAACCTTATAAAGAATTCTAGAAGACTCAACAGTATAAAAAGAAAAAGAAAAACACAAAAGATGAGGCTTCACATCACAAAAAAAGGAAATTAAAAGTGGAAACATCTATATCAATTCCAAATTTCCAAAATTTTGAGATCAAGGCTTCAAATTGATTTCTTTCTTTTCTCTTCTTCTATTTCATTACCTTGTATGCTAAATCTGAATAGTTATGTTTTGAATATGATTATGGATTTCAAAATCTATATTAAGGTTTATTCTTGAATTGTTTTGTTAAAATTTTATCATACTGATTTCAATATAATTTTGCTTATGATATTTATTGTGCTTATACTTGATAAGAAATTAAGAGATTGAATCAAGGTATTAGTGCTAAGTTATGTAGTTATGAATTAATTATCCTTAGGATTGCTTTAAATTTAATTGAGTAATTAGGAGTAGTTTTAAGAGATAGGGAGATTGCAACTCAAAGTTTTTCTATTTTAATTAGGATTACTTGATTAGATCTCAAAAAAGGGTATGATCAAGCATAATTGAATTAACCAGGCAAAAGGAAAACAAATCAAGGATAAAATAACCCCTAAGTTTCGATTATTGATTAACTTCAATTTTATTTCTATTTTTACTTGTTCACTTATTAAGTTTTATTAGTTTATTTTAATTTTAGTTAATTTATTTTTAATTTTAGTTAGTTCAATATTTTATTACCCTTAAAAAGTGCATTTAAATTATTAGGTGTCTAATCCAATCCTTGTGGGAACAATATCTTATGTACTACAATATATGATTCGTATACTTATAGTATTGCATACAATGAAAATAGCAAACAAGTTTTTAACATCATTGTTGGGGATTGAGTTAGCATATTATTTTATTTGAATTATTTGTATTTAATAAGTTTAATAAATTTATCCTGTATGATTGCAGCTGTGTAAATACAAGATCTATAAGGAGTTTGAGTAAGATAACGAACACAAAAGTCTCTGACATCTTAAAGAAAGAAAGAGAGATTCAAAAATAGAAATGTCTAGAAGTGATAGAAGGAATAATGGTAAAGGAAAGAAACCAAGGAGAATGGAAAAGGACCCCTATGGACTTAATGCGGCCAAGGTTCAATACAAATCAACAAGGGATAACGAGACCACCAATGTAAATTAATACATTCAAATCAATCAAGGACTGTTAAATATGTTACGGAACAACATATTTATCAACTGGCCAATGAGGGTCCAAATCCTCACCTGGCCAATTTCCTAGAGATTTGTGACATGTTCAAGTATAATGGGTTGTTGGAAGATGTAGCCAAAACGAGACTTTTTTCTGTTTACACGTAAGGATTGAGCCAAACCATGGTTGAATTCACTCAACACAGAGAATATCACAACATAGAAACAGCTGGTGCAAACTGTCTTGGTTTAGTATTTCCCTTTAACGAAGACTATAAGATTCATAAAAGAAATCACAAATTTCCAGCAAAAAAAGGGGAGTTTTTATATAAAGTTAGGATTAATTAAAGGAATTGCAAAGGAGCTGCCTAAATCATAACTTGCCTAAAAAATTCCTTCTACAAATGTTCTACAACAGAGTGAATCTAACATGAGGCATCATTGAAGTAGCAATTAGTGGCTCTTTAATAAGGAAATGATTAATATGGGACATGGTCTATTATCAGATACGATAAACAATAGTTATCTTTAGACATAAAAAAAGAAGTAGATATAGGTTTTTGATGTCTTCGAATGGTAGAGGAAATTAATCCTTTTTAGTTATCGTGATGAGCTCTCTATAAACAATACAAACTCTCCAACCTATAACTGTGTGAGTAGAGATCATCTCATCACTATCATGCCTCCTTTTTGAGGTAAACATTGTATCAAGCTGACCCATTCATTATCTAAAACTAGGTAAATGATACCTGCATCTAATAGCTTCACTACCTCTTTGACCACTTCTTTTATATGAGGGTTTAGCCATTGTTGTCTTTCCTACACAGCCTTACTTCCTTCTTCAAGATTAATATTATACATCACCATACTAGGATTTAGTCCTCTGATATTCGATATTTTCCATCTCATGGCCTTCATCCTCTTCCTAATCATCTTTACTACTCTATTATCTTGTTCCCAATCTAGTCTCTTTGAAATGATAATGGTAAAGTGTGGCCCTCTCCTAGAAAGGAATACCTAAGATGTGTAAGTAAGGGCTTTAGCTCAAGTGTTGGTGGTTTTACAATGGAAGTAAGGGCTTTAGCTCAAGTGTTGGTGGTTTTACAATGGAGAATGGCACGGGTGCTTCCATTCTCATTACGATCTCTTAATTTGATTGAACACCTAACTCCTCCTTTTCTTATTCTCCTTTATTTTCAATTTCCACAATACTCACTTGTTTATCACAGTTCTCCTCTCAATCTTTTATGCACTTATCTATTATGTCTATCTTTATGCAAGAGCTGCCTTCATTTAGATTCTTCAATACTTTATATCTATGTTAAATTCTACTACTTCATCACCAATCCTAGGGATGAGTTTCTCTTCATAGACATCAATCAAATCTCTTCCCATATTCACAAATGGCCTGCTAAGAATAAGTGTGTAATTCCTATCCTCTTAAAAGTCTATCACTATGAAGTACCCTGGATTAATGAATTTGTACACTTTAACTATGGCATTCTCTATCACACCAAATGGTTTCTTTATTGATTAACTAGCCAATTAAACAAGCATGGAAGTCAGCTTCATATCTCCTAGCCCCAATTTCCTGAAAACTGATAAAGATATAAGATTAATACTTATAACTAAGTCACATAAACATTTAGAAAACTCTAAGTTATCAACACAAGGTATGGTGAAAACTCCCTGGGACCTTCAATTTTGAAGGCATATGGCTAGTAATTATGGAGCTATAACTTTCAATTAGAGAAATCATTTGGTTGCCCTCCCATGTTCGCTTGTTTGATAGCATGTCTTTAAGGAACTTCGCGTACTTGGGCATGTGTTCCAAAGCTTCCATAAAAGATAAATTGATTTGTGATTTTTTTATCTTTTTCATAAACTTTTCAAAATTTACATCTAATTTATTTTTCTACAATCTTTATGGGAATGGAATCCTTGGTGCATACAAAGGAGGAGGAACATAAGGAGTATCCCCTTTCTTTTCTTCACCCTTTTCCTTTTTCTCTACTATTTTATACGATAAGATTCAGATTATTTTTCAAATGGTTCTTCTAATTCTTTACCACTTCTAAATGTGATAACTTTCAGTTAATCCCTTGCATTTCATTATGTATTGCTTCGGAGACTCCTCACACTTCGTGTAGAAAATACATTGTTTTCCATCTATTTGCACAGTCATAGGTTGAAGAGTATGTATTGATTATAGGAAGCTCAACACGGTGACTAAAAAGGATAATTTTCTCTACTATTCGTGGATTAAATGATTGAAAGGGTGGCTGGCCATGCATTCTATTGTTTCCTTTATAAAGGGTGGCTGGCCATGCATTCTATTATTTCCTTTATAGATACTCAGTATAAAATCATATTGCCATTTATTTGGGAGATCAAGAGGTGTCACATGTCCTTACGATACATTGGCTATAGACGGATGCCTTTTGGATTATGTAATGCACCAACAACTTTTTAAAGATGTATTATGTCTATTTTTGTGGATATAATTAAAGATATAATGAAGATCTTTATGGATAATTTTTTGTCTTTGGGAATTATTTTGATCACTGTTTGTCAAATTTGGATAGAGTTCTTCAAAATGTGAAGAGTCACATTTGGTTCTAAACTAGGAGAAATGTCACTTGAAGGTGCACAAAGGCATTGTTTTGGGACATAAAATATCAGATCAAGGTATAAAAGTGGATATTGCTAAAATGGAAGTCATTGAGAAGCTTCCACCATCAATTAATGTCAAAGGCATTCGAGCATTTTTGGGACATGTAGGATTTTATTGCCAATTTATTAAGGAGTTCTCTCACATTGCTACACCTTTAACTAACCTTTTAGTTAAAGATGTGCCTTTTATATTTGATGATAATTGTTTAATTGCTTTTAATAGTTTAGGCACTTACTTTAACTTATCTAGGTCAATAAATCCCAACTTTAAATGCTCAAACTCAATTTTTTTAATACAATTATGATTCAAACACTTTTCAAAATGTTCCTTAGAGAATAATTGAAAGATCAAAAGGATTTTCTCTTAGAAAAAGCTTTAATACTGCTTAATGAATGAAAAGACTCATGCAATGATGTAATATGAAATATTTATGGTTGGAGAGCCTTTGAGATTAACAAATTAACAAAGTGAGATTACAATTAAAAATATGAAATATAAAATGACCTTGATATGCCTTGAGTTTCTTTTACTTTTGATTTCAACTTTATTACTCATTCACATAAATGTTTGAAATGTGGTGAGATAATCTCATTATCTTCTTATAAAAGTGAACTTACCATGAGTTTGTAAATCATCTAATATTCACTACTTAAATAGATGTGTATGAGAAAAAAAAAACTAGAGATCTTGAATAAGGTTATGATAAGGATAAAGGGTTAAATAGGTAACCAAGGAAAGGGAATAGAGGACAAAGATATTGATAACTAGTATGGCAATAATAAATAAACCAAGAGAAACTTTAATCTTCTCTCTACTAACTCCTCATATTTTTGTAATCACTTTTCCTTCATTCTTTTCAAGTGCAAAAATCCATGTCAATCAAATTTCAATACTTTATTTTCTTTTTAAATTTTTAACTCTTTTGAATTATAATGGGATTCCCCTTTTTATATTGCCTCTTTCATATACTTTACATTTTCTCACACTTATTTCCTTACAACTTATTTCCAAAAACATCAAAACACAAGTAAAAGCCCTAATAACTATAAATTAGGGACTAAATACTCATTATTTTAAGGCTCAAGGTCTTTTAAGGAAAAGATTACAAATAAAAGGCTAAAATTTCATAATAAGCTTAAAAGGGCGCACAAATTTGTTAATTCATAATAACCTTTATAATTTTAATGCTTGCACATAATCTCAAAATTATGAAATTAAAGTTCTAAAAATTTAAAATTCAAATGTCCACATAAGAAACAAATGAAATATTGCATGAAGGCTTAAATTCCTTATAGGATTACTCAAGTCAAATTATTTTTATTTGACCTATTTGTCTTTTTATCATTCACTAAGTAAAATTTACATTGAAGTTACTTAATCATATTATGGATTTAAACTTTTGACAATAAATCTCAACATAGAATTATGTATATAGTTATTTCATCAACTTGAAGTAACTAATGAGGACATACACACATTAAAAAAAATGGAAGCAAAAAATTTTAAAATTTAGTCTAAACCTAATAAACATATAAATTAAACAAAATTGTTATTTACCATATAAAATGAAAATCAAACTTTTAGGAATTCACCACCAAATTTGAACATGACATTGTCCTCATTATCAAATAGATAAGATTATGAAAGTACTTATAAAAGATAATGAAGACAAAGAATTCTCCCCTTTATCCGTGCTAAGTTTAGAGGAGTAGAATCCATGAAATTCCAAAGGAAATTAAAAAAATTATTAGTAAGAACAAAAAATACTGAAAATAAAAGAAACTAGCTCAAATATTAGGTTGCCTCCTAAAATGTGCTTATTTTGAATTTTTTTAGCTAGACTTCTTACTCAAGCCTTTCATTCCAGATCCAAAATTAAAGTCTTACTTCCACTCTACTTTGGAATTTGAGGCTTTCTATCTCCTTTATGTTCTATTAAGAATTTTTGCACTATTCCTCTTCTTTTACTTGTAATATATAGGATCTGTCTCCACTTAGATTAACTATCGATAACTCCTTGAACTTCTTTTTGTTGGAAATGAGAACCTTTAAGCATTCAATATTCTTTAACATTCAAGAAAAATAAACGTATCTTTTTTTCCATCCATTTTAAACTTGCTTGGGCATGGAATCGGTGTCACTATGTAACAAGGTATTTGCTATTGTAATTTATGACTAGCTCTTATTGTGGAAGAGACTAGTGCTAACTTGTTTATATTTAAATCTTCTTTTTGGACAAGATTATAACTAGAGCTAGATAACAATGAGGTTAAAACCAATTTGCTTACGTTTATCACTCCTTACCCACTTCCATTTACTCCTATAACCTTTTCATATCCACCTCTTTAGCATCTTAAGCATCAAGAGTTTTGTTACTCTTAAGTGGTATAACTAACACTTGATCTCTTGGGTTCATCTTGTATGATTATGGAGTTTGCCTTGACCTCTCTCACCATCCATCTTGGTTATCTAGTTAGATTGAATCTCTAAATTATGAATGGATGCATAGTTTTGTTACACTATTTATATATGTAGGCCCATGTAAGAGTTATATTTTCCTAAAATTGAAGGATGATCTCTTCCACTTCATTGTCATATGATGGTGGCTATTATTTAAATTCAGGCCATTTTTGGAGCACAAATGGTTCTAAATGTCTACTTACTCTAGCTTGTTGCTCATCCCAAAATATATTTGGATGGTTACTCCATCTACAATGATATATATCAGAGTAAGAATTTTTTATGCTATTTCCCTCATAAGTAACCATATAATCAACATCTTTATAGTAATAAGGGGCTTACTAGATGTTCATGCATTCATGGGAAAGATGCATATATATGCCACAATGATAACACATCCCATAAAATCCTTGTTCACTAAAAGTTATAATTTGGTTCAAAAGATTAGTAATTTGTGTTACTGGATCCAAAATTATATCATTAATGCTAATCCTAAAGAAGCAACATAGAAGAGAGATGAATTACATAAAAATAAAAGGAAATAATGAATAAAATAAAATAAAACTAGGATTAATAAAATAGAAATTGAATAAGTCTCCCATAATAATGCTAAAAATTTATCAATTAAATCTGCAAGCATATAAATTCAATTGTAGTATGTAATTAAAAATGAAGTACTCTAGAGTATTAATACCACATGAATTATATCATTATGCTTATAAATCCTAGCTAAATAATAAAATAAAATTAAAAATTAGAAAAATAATTAGATTGTTAAATTAATAAGTAAAAGAGATTAAACTAATAAGGATAAGATTAAAATAATAAAATGTTAGGGTTTTACGTTTATATATATAGAAATCAAATCATGTAAGATTGATTACCTAGGTTAAAATAATATTGATCCTCCTAATCTCATTCTAATGTTAAGATTTATGGGCCAAGGCAACTTGAGTATACTTCAAAGACAAATCAGGGGGGTTGAACCCATCTAGTAATCAAACAAGAAGGCAATGGAATTCCTCTTACCTATATGTAATGCTATATATGGCCTTATTTGACTCTAAGTTAGACTATATAAAGCATAGTCTAGGAAATGGAATTTCAAAGCTTGATGCTTCAAAAGTTATTTGTCTTAATATAGTAAGCATAAATCCACTTCAATCATAAGGATTGTTTATCTATTATGATTCTCCAAATCCTCTCATTGAACTAATTCATATTCATAGTTCTTGTTGGGATGGTCTCTCCCCTTATCTTTATATAGATAAAGGTCCCCTTGTTTAACCTTAGCCATAGTGGATATTACATTACTTTTAAAATTCCTTATAATAAGCTCAATAGTCTTGATGAGCACCCTAAGAAATCAAATATGAGAAAGACAAAACACTTAGAAATTATTTAGTATAGAGATAACTAAATATATCCTTCCTACTAGCAATAAAGATTGGTTGCACTAATTAGCAATTATGCCCTCAAGTTTGTCAATCAATAGTATGAATTCACTATTTAATGGTCTCTTGGTTGAGACTGAAACTCTCAGGTACTTGGTAGAAGGTGATCAAGCTTTTATACCCATGCTGCACTCCAAGAAGCTCACTTTATCTCTGGCCACTAGCATTTCACTTTTTTTTATAGTTTCTCGGCGTATTCATGAAAGTTTTAATAGATTTTGGTTTATCTCTGAAAAAGGATAAGATTGTAAAAAAGAAAGTAAGTTTGCTAACCTTTATATCTTTATACTTTGAATGATACCTAAATTTTTCTATCTGCATTAACCAATCAACAAAAGAGTATTCCATACACGAATAAAGAGGTAAGGATAAATTGGGTCTCCTTACCCTAATCCTTTAGCTTCATGGAAGGAATTAGAGGAACACCAATGATCAAGATTGCAAAGGATGTTGCTTTGATGCATTACAATATCCAGTATAGAAAATTATGGGAAAAATTGAAGTCTTGTAATATGTTTGTAATGAACTCCCGATTAAGGGAATTGAAAGCTTTATTAAAGACAATTCTTCTAGAACAATTATGTTTCAAACCGCCTTTTATCAGCTAAGAAATTATTGAAGCAAAAAAGGGAGTGCCTTTTCTGAAGAGTTAAAAGCTTTTTCACTAGTATGAGAGTACAGTCTAAGAATAGGGGGTTTTCTAAACAAGCCTTGCTTTGAGGAAATTGTTGCCACCATAACTCATTAATAAGAGAGCTATCTAGTTTTTCCCTGAGAGCCCATTTCCCTCCGTATTTGTTGCTTAAGGTTTGAAAAGCACCCTCTATGTAGAGATTTGTGACTTAAGAACCTCTATCACATTCTATAAAGTCTTTAGTGTAACTTATAAGACCTGCTCTCTCTTTATATTCATGTAGATGGATGGTGTTGTTAAAATCCCCCACGAGCATCCAAGGGTCCCTCATGGTGGTCCCAATTGGCTTCATTTTATTCCAAAAAGGAATACACTAGAAAGCCAAATTAAATGCATATACAAAGGTAATGAAAATTATTAAGCTTACTTATTGCAAAATTACCTGCAAATGAATGAGTTAGTCAGATTTCAACTTATAAGATCTCCACTTTGTTAGGCTGACAAGCTATTATAATTCTCCCATTGAAATGTTTCATATAGTTTGTGATAAGTCTCCACTTTTTATTGAAAACCTTTAGGCAGGTTTTGTTCCTTGTTCTCGGTCTATAAGAGTCTAACAAAAAAATTATTAGAATTCATAATGGAATTAGGTAGTATAAATTTTTAAGGCAATTTATCCCTTTAACATTCCATGTAAGGATGTTCATTTAAGAGGAGATGAGGACTATTTCTTCATCATCTTTTAGCTCCTTCTATTCACTCTTTTGGAAAATTTCCTCTACATTGGCCTCCACTTACTTTATTATTAAAGGAGTTGTCTTATTCCCATCATTATACTTAATACTTAAGTCTAATTCTAATAGTAAATTTGGAACTTAAAGTATTAGAGGGGAAAAGGGATTGACAATCTCCTTGTTTACCTTGAGGCCTATAATTATTCCTTCAAACACAAGTCTTTCTTTAATGTTTTTTTATTCTTTGGAAGAACTTCATTAAGGCTGAATTCAAATTGCATAAGCTCGTGGTTCTTTACTATTTGTAATTTTCTACTAGTTAGGACCTATGATTTCATCTTTTATATCATAATTAGGTTGTGCTTTCAGCACGACTGAGCCTTTAAAAGATTGGCTCTCAATAGTTTGAGCATGTCATCACGAAGAAGAAGTTGTTCCTCCAGCTCAGTATGGCATGTTTCTGCCAGAATAAAAGGATGAAGTGGAGGAGGATCTCACCCATAGACCGTCTTGAAAGGTGTGATCCTTATAGAAGTGTGAAAGCTAGTATTGAAAGACTATTCTACCCAAGGAATAAATCAACTTTAGGTAATAAGTTGCTCATGGGCAAAACATCATAAATAGACTTTCAATAACCTATTTACCACCTCAGTTTGGCCATTGGATTGAGGGTGGAATAGATCCCCATTCTTAAGTGAGTTTTGCTCAGTCTGAAAAGTTCCTATTAGAGATTGATGAGGAATATGACATTTTTGTCTAAAAGGATATACCTTGTAATTCCATGGAGACGAACAACCTCCTTGAAAAAATTTTCAATAATTTTTTTTGCAATAAATGGATGAGATAAAGGAATGAAATGGGCATACTTACTGAGATGATCCACTACCACCAAAATAGTATCAAAATTTTTAGATTTAGGAAGATCAACAATAACGTCTAGAGAGATATCATCTCATATCCTCTCCGGTATAGGCAGGGTTACAGAAGACCAACAGAAGATAAGGTATGTTATTTGTTTTGTTGACATATTAAACAATTTTGTACATAATGCTTGACATTATGCTTCAGACCAGGCTATAAAAAGTTTGAAGAAAACCTTTTGAGAGTTTTATAATATCCTCCATGACCTGTAAATAAAGAACTATAAGATGCAGATAAAATTTTCCACTTCAAGGGTGTTTTGTTTTAGATTACCAAATGATTCTTATATTAGAGTTTATAGGTTGCCACCTAGAATTTTATATAAGAAATGGAGTCTTTGGAAAGTATCTTCATAATTTCGCTATTGTAAGGATCCACTCGAAAAGGTTCTTACAAATCTATAAATTCTATGCAGATCGGAAGAGTGAAAGTGAGAAATTCTGCATGCTATAGACTTTAGGGAACTACATCTACTCACTTGCTTTCTTTCCTAGCCTTGTAAATGACGGAAAAATCACACTATAACAACTTCATAAGTTGCCTTTATTGGTCCTTAGTAGTGATACGCTACTCTAGTAAAATTTTGAGGCTGAAAGTATCTGTCTTAACAAAGAAAGGTCGTCCCAAAAGTTAATGCCTCTTTTCTTGTAAATTTTAAATGATTAAAGATTTTAAATCGTTAAAGAAGGATAATCCTTTACTAAAATAATCCATAGGATGATTGTTTTGAAGAAGTATAACTCCAAATCCTTCAGTAGAGGTGTCATATTCAATTGTAAATGGTTAGCGAAAAATACAAAAGGAGCAACCAAGGATCTAAAATTAGAACATTTTTGAGCCATTACAAAGCCTTGTTAGGTGTTAGTGACCACTGAACTACATTTTCTGTGAGATCTATTAATGGTCGCAATAATGCCAAAATGGTGCACAAATCTACAGTATCACCCTATTAATCCTAGAAATCTATGTAAATCCTTCATGCTAGATGGAACAAGCCAATCTTGGACTGCCTAAATCTTGTTTTGATTAATTTTACGACCTTTGGAAAATACCCTATGACCTAAAAAGGATATTTAGGTTTGGCCAAAAAAGTACTTTGAGGCGTTAGAAAAAATGGTTCTCAAGGGTAAGCTCGAGTGCAATCAGTAGATGTTTTAGGTGTTGCTCAACTAATGGACTATAGATCAAGAAGTCATCAAAGAAGACCAAAATAAATCTTCTTATATATGGCCTAAAAAGATCGTTCATTGTAGCTTAGAAGGTCAATGGATCGTTATTGAGGCCAAATGACATTACAATGAACTCATAATGGCCAAAGTGAGTCTGAAAAGTTGCTTTGGCAATATTAGCAGGATTGACAAGGATTTTATAATATCCCAAGTGTAGGTCGATCTTGGAAAAAATGGTTGCACCATGTAACTCATCGAGAAGCTCTTCTATATTAGGTATTGGGTATTTGTCAAGTATGATAATTTGGTTCAAGGATCTGCAATCAAAGCACGTTCCCTAAGTTTCATCCTTTTTCTTAAATAAAAGAATAAGTATAGCAAAAGGGATAAAATTGGGGCAAATAAAACTCGAGAACATTAAATTTGAAACTTGCCTTTCAATTTCAGATTTTTAAAAATATGGATACCAATAAGGCCTAATGTTAGGGGCTTTGGAGTTTAGGATGAGAGGTATGAAATGGGCATGTGATTTTGCGAGTGGTAAAGAATTTAGTTCCTAAAAATAGACTTAAATTCATTAAGTAAGGTATGAATTTGTAGATGCTGGGTATGAGTAGCACCTAACTAATTAGTTTGTTTTTCCAAATATTGGAAGGTGGCTTTGGATTGGGCTTTATAAGGGACTCCTTTCTACTTGTATTTCCTTCCATTCAAATTAAAAATAAGGAACATCTCATTCCAATTAGCTTAAATAGTGTTAAGAGACGTAAGCCATTATATACCGAGCACAAGATCAGCATCTCAAATTGAGAAGGGAAAATATTTTGAGTGATTTTCAATCCTGGCAATTGCACTTCAACATTATAACATATTTGATTACAGTGAATCACCTCCCCTTTTCCTATTTGGCCTCCAAAAGAAGGAAAAAATTGCACTAGGAGCTTAAGGTGTTCAACGATATTTTTAACCACAAATTTATGAGAACCTTTCTGTTTTCGTTAATGCCTTAGAGTTTCATAGTGGTACGAGTTGACTTTCCCATAATTGCATGGAAACTAATTCAGTGAAGTTAACTTGTGCTCCACCATCGGGAGTGTCATCTGGGTCAACTTTGTCAACTTTGTCAGCCTCTTCATTGTTGTCAATAAGCTCCAAAAAGGAAAATAACTTGTTTTGTATTTGTTACAGGCCCAAATTTTTCATTACATTGAAAAAACAAACCTTAGCAAGTTTATTTTGACGCTTAACATCCCAAAGGTGAGTTGAATTTAAGTGAGAAGCTATTTGAAAGGACCATGGAAGGGTGCAGCAGATGTCGTGATGTGAGTGCTAAAGTTGTCATCTTCATGTGGAAGAGGAGCTCGTGCTATTGGGTCGAGAGGAGTAGGCCAGTTGGGCCCCTTGGTCATGCAATTTGGGCTTAATTTAGACTCAAATTTTATAGCCAAACTCATGCCTTTATATACGGTGCAAGGCTTTTGTATCCTCATATATGCTTTAAGGTCCTTATGTAGTCCATTAAGGAAAATGCCTAACAAGAAGTGGTTTGGCTAGTTTGACACTTTTGCAGATTGTTTCATGAACTCTTAACAATACTCCTAAATGGTCCCAGTTTGGCGAACGCTACTTAAATGTTCATATAGGTTTTGAAACTTGGTTGGACTGTAATTTTCCTGCAATGCCTTAACTATTTCATCCTAATAGATAAGGGTTTAGTTAGTGTTCAGCCACAAAAACAAATCTAGCACGTCTCCTTTAAAGTATATAGCGGTAATATTGACCTTAAGTTCATGTGGGGTTTGGTAGTAGCGAAATATATCTCTGTTTTGAGTATCCAATTATAGGGGTATTGGGATGATGTTTTGCATATTAGCAGGCTTGGTGTGGGGGTTTTATGTCTTGGGTTGGGGGACAGAAGAATGTGTGGAAACCATTTTAGATCAAGTGGGCTCTGATACCAAAATGATAGAAGCAGAGAAGCCGAATATAAAATATAATGGAATAAAGATAAAGAGCAAAATACAAATATTTATTAGCTGCAAAAAGTGAAAGAATCTTAACATGATTACAGCTAGTAAAACTAGTCTAATTCAAGAGGATAAATCTTTAGCTTGAAATTTGAATAACAATACAAGATGCTCCTGAATAAACAATTCCTAGGATATTTATAGTGGATATCCTAGAGTTTTATTTGTTAAAAAACATAATTAAGTACCTAGAAACTAGGAGAAAAATGATGAAATGGTAAAGCTAGAGTAAAGAATGTGCAGGCAATTACTTAACCATATGTAGATAGTGTAGACCCAACATCTAGTAAAGCTAGAATTGGTCTCCTACATTTTTCTCCTTGTCATGTTCTCTCCATTTTCCCTTGCACAGGTACACAAAGGTGGAACTGTATCGCTAAGTAGGGGAAGTCATCCTTTAGCTGCATCTTCAAAAGTCAAAAAGATTTCTAATGAAGATTTGTCTATTAATTCACCGCTTTGAAGAACGGTCTCGTATCTTAAAAGTATCACTGCAATGTAGCTTACCATTTTAGCATCTACCATCATCCTTCTATCCTCCATAAAAAGGAGGACAGTAATCCAATTTTGAGGGACAAGGAACTGTCCCCTATTATTTAGCTCTAGCTTTTTCTTTAAGGGGTAGGTTTCAGGTAGGTTCAGAAACATAGCTTTTAGAGTTTGGAATGGCTCAAGGGGGAGTAGGCTTAGGAATCAAGGGAGGGAAAGTTTCAATTTGAAGTGATTAAGAAGAAGACATTTCCAAAAAAAGGCAAAAAAGTTGACCAATAGCAAAGAGTTTAGTTAAGATCTAACAAATGGTTAGCTAAAAAGGGTAATAAAAAAGGGAAAGGCGAGAAAGTTGAAGTTGAAAGCAATTCGAAGAAATTAAGGAAACTAGTCAGAGAAAAGGATCAAAAGGATCGGTGATTATCGGAGAGGATAAAGGAATCTAGGTTAGGCAGGAGAAAATTATGCTCAAAGGGAAATAACAATGATCCAACAACCATGCTCTCTTATGCATCCAAGAGAGATTAGGGAGAAGATATAATTTCTCTCTAAAAATCTCCTTCCTAATACTTTGTCTTGTAATTTATTATGCTTTTGTAAAAGACTTAAGGTGCGTTAAAAAACGTAATTAGTATGACCTTAGTTTGTTTAATAAAAAGTACAATTTAAATAAAAAGTGTATTAAAATCAAAGTTTTGGAGTTTCGTACCATATCATAAGGTATACCCGCCAAAAATAACTTAGCTTTTTGGTACCGATCGTCAATACTGGTGATTTTGAGTGGTACTGACCGTATTTAAAATATTGGCCAAATACCAGTCAGTATCGTAAACTTCAAAATTTCAAGGAATTTTTTGTTAAAAAATAAAATTAATTACCCCTCCCTCGATGTCTGCCTCTTATTTTATTCTCTCTCTCTCCTCTCTTACCCACCATTCCCCAGCCTAGCCCTCGTCTCCTCCCTCACGCAGGTAGTTACTAGTCACCACTGCCACGTAGTGCTTCACTGCCTGCCACCAAATAACCACCCATACCTGCAGCAGCCGCAGCCCCCATCCACAATCACTGCAACCAACAACCTTCCTGTAATCATTGTAGAGCCATCATAACCACTGTAACCTACCACAGCTCCCTCGTAGCCAACAATCTCCATGCCCCCAACTACAATAGACAATAACCTTCCCCAAAGGATCCGAAACCTCATACATCCTCTATATGCTTTGTTCATTTCCTGCGATGTTGAAACTGATAAAACTAAACATAGATTTCAAAAGGATGCATTTTGTCTCAACTCTTAATGTCCAGCAATTCACTAATAGTGAATTGAGATAGAAATTGAATCCTATATGTCACTAAAACAAAAACATATACATTTTGCTATGTGTGGAACTATGGAACGTAGATTGTGGAATGTGTGTGTGATGTTGAAGGCTTTGGGATGTGATTATGGATGGCTTGTAAAATGTGAACTATGAGGGACTATTTTGCAGTTCCAAAAAATTTAGAGACTATTTTATAAATTTAAAAAATTACTTGAAATGATAGGTGCTGATACAATATTGTACCAAAACCAAATTCGAGATTGGTACTAATACAGTAGTCATAACATTCATTTGAACAAAGCAATAAGAATGTTTTTAAAGATTATTAAAAATTAAACTTATATTATATCAAATAATAATAAATTTGAATATTAATAAACCAGTCATTGTAATATATAACCAATTTTATAGTTATTTTTCATTTATTAATTACATTAAAAAGACAATATAATAGTGAAAAATTCACTTAACAAAATATAAAGTATGTATTCACTTAAATTTCTAGCAATCTTTGAACTTGTCACAAAATGTAGAGGAGAATAATAATTCTTTCGAGTTTTGAAATCTTAAAATAATCCTTTTCTTTCATCAATTTTTTTAAATGTATGTTCTTCGTTATAGACATGAAAATACTCATTTAGATTTATTAATATTTTACATTTTGGAAGTATTATATTAATTATATATATTATTAATCTTTACTCAATTTATAACTGAAGTGTTTATTTCAACTAAGATTTCTTTATAAATATGTGAAATTAAGATGTATGCTAGTTATTTCCATATGAGCTACAACAACATCCGGTGAGAGTTTCACTAATAAGTGAGGTTTGGGGAGATCCAATGCTCTGCAGTCTTACTCCTATTTAGTAGAGAGGTTGTTTTCGATAAACCCACATAACAATATATATATTTAATTTATGCATATGCATAATAATTTAGTAATTAATCAATTATTAAAATATAAATACAATTACAAATAGATATAAAAATAATAATAATAAAAATAAAAATGCATAAATGAAAATATAAAAATATGTAATAAAATACATAATACAGTAAATATGAAACAAGGTAAAGACAGAATAAGTAAATAAATACAAAAATAAAAAAGAAGATACGTACAAGGGTAAATCAAACAAGTCATTAGAAGAAAATAATTAAACTAAGAAAAAAGGTTTAAGGTTAGATACCTAGGAGGAAAGTACTATTAAATAAAAATTTAGGCTGAATACAAGACATATGACATAAGGAACAAGTTTAAAAGACCTAAGAGAACTAGAATGACCTCTCTATCTGAGATCATTTACCTATTTCCCATTACGCTAAAGTTTATATTGCGAGCCATATCCTTAATAAGCTCCAACTAAGTCATATCATTCTTGATCACTTCCTATGATTCTTCTTAGACCTTCCTTTTTTCTCAGATAGTTTCTAAGTACTATTTTCTCACATCTTCTCGTTGGAGCGTTAACATGTCTCCTCTTAACATGTTTAAGCCACCTAAGTCTTGTATCTCTTAATTATTTCAATGTAAGCTAATTACATGAAATTTAATCAAATCGATAATTAATATTTCATATGTGGCAAAAATAAATGATGTCATTTTTCAAACACACTAAGAATGCAACCTAATTTTTTTATAGACTATAATTATATTTAAGGCTATAAAAATGATATAAAAACAAATTATATAAAATGTATAACAATATTTGCAATTAGAAAGACTTTTTAGAGAGAGAAACTCTAGCTTCTTTCTCTAACTTTGCTTGATGTTCCCTCAGACTACTGATACAAACTCTCTT
Source organism: Erythroxylum echinodendron (assembly GCA_027575705.1). Classification (NCBI taxonomy): domain Eukaryota; kingdom Viridiplantae; phylum Streptophyta; class Magnoliopsida; order Malpighiales; family Erythroxylaceae; genus Erythroxylum; species Erythroxylum echinodendron. The sequence continues at coordinate 25,955,791 of JANZXR010000005.1, forward strand.
TTTTATCTTTCCCTAACTCTAAGACTCCTTGTTTTTCTATTTTCTTCCATTATCTTCTTTCTCCTTGCCTTGTTATTTTCCATCCTTGACTATACTGGTTCTTACTTGCCTCCTTATTTCTGAACCTTTCTCGAAGTGTGATTAAACATGGCAATCCAACTTCAGTGTCATCATGAGATCTTACTTAGTTTGTAATTGATTGTGGATTTCATTTTTTTTCTCCATCTCTTCCTTGCTCCTTTTCAGCTCCTGCCTTTTTTCCCTTTTTTGTTCATCTATTTCAGTCCTAGCTTTTCTTAGGTACCTAACATGTTAGAAGCCACATTTCTTGAACCTGAAGCTTTTCCCTCCTTTAGGGTCCTTACATAAGTCTACACCATTTAGTCATGGCACTATAACTTCCATTCCTAATCCAAAAGAGAAGTAGAAAGTGCAACTTATTCAACAAAAAAAATCAAACCATCATCAACAGAACATGGTTGAATTGCTTGTGCATCTAATCTATGGTATTTCCCTCTAGCAACAGATGCAGATGGGAAAACCAGAGTAGTCCTAATATGAGCATACTAAAAAAGGGTGCATCTAATTGGAAAAAACATACTGATAGTTTTTCTGGGATAATAGGCCCTCATTTCCAAACATGGACACTTGGGCCAAACTTCAATGGAAGAACATGGGGCTCTAGGAGGTACTACTAAATGATGACAACTTGTTCCTCTTCAAGTTTTCTTCCTATAAACCTCCGTACAAGATCTTGGAGAATGGTCCGTGGCACTTCAATACCAAGCCTATGTTGATACAGTTCTAAAAAACAAGGATAAAACTATTAGATCTCTAGCAAAATAAAGTTCGAATTTAGGTGACTATACACAATATATCACTTGAGTTTAAACGTGTGACTAGGAAAGGCTCCAAAAGGAAGAAAGAAATATCAAATTAAAAGTACATGAACATTTTTTCATGGAAAATAAGAGGACTCAATAGTCCTAGTAAAAATCAAATGATAGTCAGGGAGCCCTTGGAAATAAAAATCAAAGAAAATAATTGTAAAATATCATCTTGTTAAGGAAACAGTGGCTATCATTTCTAATCATAACAAGCATTATAATGATATAATCATTATCTTGTATAATCATCATGTGGTGGAAGTTACAACAATGGAGATAAAAGAGCAGATAATTCACCTCTTAGTAAAAGTAAAAAATAGCATAATAAGGGTTTTTCTAACCATTGTATATACTTTAATTTGGCTTTTCAAAGAACATTCTTATGGAACAAAATCAAGTAGATTTGAATGTCTATAGATTATCATTGGTTAATAATGGGAGATTTCAATTATATGCTGAACGCAACATAAGTTGAGGGAAATTTCAATTCAAAAAATGATATAGAAGAACTACGAGAATGTTGCTACAGTACTCAAATTATAGATCTCAAGATGATAGGTCTATAACATACCTAGAATAATAAGCAAGAGGGAAGATTCTACGTAGGAAAAAAATTGATAAATATTTATTTAATAGCCTTTAGTTGGACGTTCTACTCTTTCAATGAAAGGAAAGCCAGCTTCCATAACCATCTATTGTCATATCATGCACCAATTTTGATGCAAAACACGTTCAATACCCATATCAAGAAATCCCCCTTCAGGTTTAATAATTATCTAAAAGAAGGTTCTGACGCAGCCATGATAAGGGTATTCATGCTCAAGAAAAGGAAGCAAGCTTTTCATTTGCATAAAGAAGCTTCAAGCCATAAGATAGGAATTAAAAAAGATCGATAGCCAAAAGGAACTACATACATAGAAAGCAGTAAATGAGGCTAAAGGAAAACTAGAGGTGATATAGGAGGCCCTCTATAATGATCCTCAAAACAACGATTTAAAAAAAAGGAGAAAATGGCTATGATGTAGTATAGTCTAATGGTAGAAAACAATATCTCTTTGATCAACCAAAAAGCAAACGTCTTATTATGGTTAACCAATAGAGACAGGAGCACACAATATTTTTATAGGTCAATTCAATTCGGAAAAAACTCCAATAGAATCATATCCTTAAAAATAAAAGATACAAAGTACTGATCACAAAAGAGTAGCTCCACCAAGAATCTTAGTTTTTTCATTGAGATATGCGGGATTAATAAAGATGCCTAGGCATCAGTTGCTATTCTTGAATCTTTTATTGAGGAAAAAATATCAAATAATTTATTGGATGATCTTCTGAATCCTATAGATGTAAGTAAGATAAAAAGTAGCTTATTCTCTTAAAACCCTACTAAAGCTCTAGGGTAGGATGCGTTCAATGAACTTTTGTTTCGAAGAACATAGAATCATATGACAATAGTGATTGATGTAGTAAAAGAAATTTTTGAGAATGGTAGGATGCCAAAGGAGCTCAATAAAACCTATGTTTGCCTTATTCCTAAAGTATCTTCCTCGAGTTTATTGAAAGACTATTAACCCATCTCTTGTTGTAACACTATATATAAAGTGATAAACATTTTACCTGAAAGTTGACACCTACATAGAAAATCTATAGGTGAAAACATCCTCAAAAACTATTTAATGAAGAATTCTAACAAAAATATCATGATCAAAATTGATTTTTACAAAGTACAAAATTCAACAGGCTAGATTTTTATCTACAATACATTGGTAGCATTTTGTTTTCATAGTAAGCTTATTCAATGGATTTTATATTGTGCCATTATAGCTTCATATGTTATCCTAGTTAATAGTGAACTGACCAAACTAATGAAAGGTATAAAAGGAATGAGATAGGAAGATCTCTTATTTCCTTATCTCTTTACCTAGACTATAAAGGGGATTATGAGATTAATTAAATATGTGATTAACAGGGATCAAACTTAAAATGAAAAGGGTTAAGAATTACAAATCTATCCTTTTGTGATGATTTAATATTATTTCCCAAAGTTGACCCTATCTTGATCAGCATCCTCATGATAGCTCTAAATAGCTTTAAATCACTTTCAAGATGAGAGATAAATAATTAAAAAAAACTTACTCTTTGTGTCATCTAGTGCAAAAGGTATGGAATGGGTAATTTTTTAACATCATTGGAATCAGTTCTGTAAACCTCGTTTCAAATATCTAGGAGCACATATAACAACCAGAAGACCTTCTAACATGGATCTTAAACTCCCTCCTAAGCAAGATCAAATTTAGGATATCAAGTTGGAGTTCCCAATGTCATTTTATAGCAGGCAGAATCAAACTGATAAAATCAATATTCAATAATTTGCATTTTTATTAGTGTTCTCATATGTGGTTCCCTAAGAACATCTTTAAATATATTAATCAAATGTTAAGGAGATTTTAATAGAAAGGAAGTTCGAAGGAAGATATTAGGCTAAAGTTTTTCTTTTTTTTGAAAAACTATTTGGATAAAGTTAAATGGAAAAAAGATCATAAGGAAGAGGGATTAGGCATTTTACCTGTCATAATTATGAATCAGACCTTGATGCCGAAAAGTTTATAGAGAATACTATTTGATAAGAACTACTTATGGGTTATGTAAACCTATGAGTTCTATTTAAAACATCAAAATATTTGTAACTTCAATCCCAAGGTAATTTCTCATGAACCTTTCTTAATATTGAAATTCAAGAAGGAATTTAACTACCAAGTTGGCAATGACAAAAGCATCTCCTTTTGTTACGATAGATGGAGTAGTCGTAGTACTAGTTCGAATCCATAGAGAACTAAATGCTAATTTCTTAATTTGAAGTAAAAAAATTAAAAGGTGATTAAGTTTTTGGTTAAGTAACTGATTAACTAAAGTTAATAAGAAATAAAATTAAATCAACAAAATATAAAAGTGAGAAAGTCAAGATTACCAAACGTCGATTCAAGGGAAAGATCTCATCTAATTGTAATATTGATTATTGGTTTAAAAAATATTTCACAATTCAAGCAGTTAGTCTGAAACATATTAGGATAGTCATAATAAGTCTCAAATTTTCCTAGATTAATTAGTTCAAACCTAGCATCCAATCCAAAACTTATCATCCATTGACTGGGTGTGATAGCATTCCATATCAAATCAATGATAGAAATAAGCATAGTGATAAATTAAATAAACAAGATAGTTACAATTATTCATCTTAGTTTTCTGTTTATCATAAGTTAAATATGAAATTTCATAAATAACCTATTTGCTACTTATACCATTGTTTCTTGAAAATTACAAATGACTTCATAGATAGTGATAGAATACTCAATATTAAATTAAATTTTCAGATTAACTAATGTTAATCACTCATAAAATATGAAAACTCAAAACAAGAAATAATTGAACTAAAACATGAATTAAAGGTTTAAAACACAAAACCTCATAAAGTTACAACTAGACTATCGAATCCCTTTGAATCAGAATAATTGTGTTTTAGTCACACATGACTTTTGTTCCAATAACAAAAATAAAAGAAATACAAAGAATTGAGAGAAATGTAAGAAGAGACATATTGTTAAAACATAACATCTCATCAATTCCATCAAAATAAAATGAACAATACTTGACACCTTTACGGGAATTTCGCTCTACACGCTCAAGGTGTTTAGGGTTCATTAAGCTCTCAAATCAAAAAATAGAAAGTTATTTCCAGAAGCTTGCTCAAGAATCATATCTCCACCACTAAACAAAATGAAGCCAATGTATAAATCAAAGGGACATAATAAGGGTTGTAATGTGACTTAGGTAAGGTATGAAAAAAGAAACTTTTTGGCAAAATAAATTGAAGGAAATCATACAAATTTATCCACAAAAGTTTTAACTTAAATCAAAATTCACTTGATTCAAATTGCATCTCTTTCAATCACTTTTTCTTTTCTTTTCTTTTCCTTCTTTTTCTTTTCTTTTCTTTTCTTTTCTTTTTTTAAACAAAAATAACAAAGGAGAGATTTTTTTATACTTCTTCTCCATTATATAAAAAATTAAGACAATGCAACTTGAACCATCTAATTATAGAAATAGTCAAACTCCTATGCAAATAAGCTCGCTACAATTCTTTCAATTTAGGGGGTTCAAAATCATTAAGGATATCAACAACAAAAAGGGTAAATTTGGTTTGTAACAAGGTTAATATGGAAGAAAAGAAAGGTTAAGGCTTAAAATGGTTTTCTAAAGATAAAAGGTAAGGTAGGTTTATTTAAGTCAAAAATAATTATCCTAAATACTCTCATCTTTATACGCAAATTCATAAAAAATGTGGTCTCAACATGTATTCAAAAGCAAGTTCTAATATAAACAAGCTATGTTTGTTAACACACAACAAAAAGACATCTATGAGCATATATGTGATGAATGCTCTTTAGGCTCAAAGCTAACGTAGGTGTCAAAAACGCATCAAGTCTTGCACACTTTTATTCAACAAAATCAATGAGATACTTGAAATAATTTAATGAAAACACTAATCATGATTGTCTCTCTTAGATATTAAACCAAAAATGTATCCTAACTTAAGAATTATCCATGAACAAAAATCAAAAAATTATGAAGCTATCATGAGAAATAATTTATATATGAATCAACATATCATGAGTCAAAGCATAAATCACAATTTTCATCATAATATAAGCATTCACTCCCCTAAACTTAAATCATACAATGTCCCTAACATATGCATAAGATACTCACAGCTTAACAAAAATAATCAAAGAAAATAATGAATAAAGGGCTCCCCTGAGGTGTGAGCATTGGAAAGTATGTATGTTATGGTGCGGAGGACAAGGAGGTACAACCCCCATAAATTTAAGTAGAGCATCCAAAATTTTCCCCATTTTTTCAATTTTTCATTACAATATGCCTAGCCAAGAATGATATTCCTGTCAGATTAGTGGAGTCGGAAGATACAAAGTTGCTTGAACATCACTATGCTCTCGTTGTGCGGATGATAAACATCTCTTGGTGCAATCACGAGGAATAGAATGAAATGTTCTCCTTTGTTTTTCATTTACTCCTATCTTGCTTAAACAAATCCTATCCAAAGGTTCCATCTTATAGGCCATATGCATATCGGTATCAATTAGATCAAGTAAATTCAAATTAATAGCCAAATGAGTGATAAGAGAACCAAGACAAAAATTTTTGTTAGAAGATAAAACAATGTTAAATTATATATTAACCAACCACCTAAATTGATGTGCACTTCGTTCACTAACACCAATTAAAGAACAATTCAACCTTATTATAAGTACATGCATTAGCCTTTTGACCTGGATAACTAAAGGCTAAGAAACGCTGCATATAAACCCATTCCATTTTATTAAGATCACTACCCCTAGATTGACTTGGACGATAAGAAAACAGGTCGGAAGACATTGATTTCCATGCTTGAAAAGAGTTAAACTCACTATAGTCCAAGATAGATTCTTTATATTGATTCGAATTAGCACAATCTTAAACTCACTATAGTCCAAGATAGATTCTTTATATTGATTCGAATTAGCACAATCTTCATCAATTAACCCCAAATTAAATTAAGTGATATTCTATTTGAATTTGACCCCCATTAATTTTTATTGAATCACATTAGGACTACTAAAGTAAACTTGTTCAGTTTTTCAAATTTAAAGGTAATATAAAACTCCTAAGTTAATTCAATAAAGACGGGACAACGAATCAATGCAAAGTACTTCCAACTTATATCAGTTAGTAGATCATTAAATTTTTCTTTAATTTCCAATTCTTCTAAGGAAGGGTAGTATATATACTTACCTGCAACAATATGTCAAGATTTAATAACAGCGTACCATTATTATCGCTCCTTTGTGCTAAAAGTGAGACATCCTCATAAGTCCAATTCAACTTACGGCAAAAAAAAACTACTTTTTACGATCTGTTCACGCTTCCTTTTAATATCGTTTTCAAAACTTGCAACAAATTAACGGTAGGAAGCAGCATTCCCTAAAGATTTTCCTTTACTGCAGTCTTGGTATTAGCTTTCTAATGCCCCTTTATTTTGGACAAGATAAACAAAATCTACTTAAAAATATTTAATAATAATTAAATTTGAATTGAAAAGAAAACAAAAGTATTTTAAAAACAAATAAAAACACTAGCAGGAATGTGAAGGTGTTTTTGTGGTGTTCATCGATTGAGCATTGTTATGGAGTAGTGATTCATTGAATGAGTTGTTTGTGGAATTAAACAAAATGTATCTACGAGGTGTGTGCCTTCTGTGGACTATCGTGGTTGAGATGCTGGTGAGATGTGGCTTGGCTGAAGATTATGCTACTATTGGGTGCGCGTTGAGTGCCGTGTGAATTTTTTGCCAAGAGCTGCTGTTGTGTTCGTTGGCGTGGAAGGCATCTGGTGTTGTGGTTGAGAGATCTGTGGGAATAAAGAACTAAAAGTAGCTGGTGGTGCATTGTTGCGATGCTGTTATGGAAACACTCTAAGTGCGTTGGAGTTGTGCCGGGCGTTTGCTGGTGATATTGCTGCCGTTGTCTTCTTGCGAGTTGTGCGTTGTGTTGAGCATGGTCTGACTGGGTGTATTGCTGCATGAGATGGTTGGGTGGAATTCCTGTGGTGTTGGTTTGTGGACTGCGTTGAAGTTTGTCCACAGGGAAGGTTGAGCTTTGCTGCTGGTGGTTTGGAAACCGGGTGGGGTATGGTTTTGGTGCGCTTCTGGCTGGGTGTGGTTTGCGTTGTTTATGCTGGCTAATTATATTGGTATGGAGTGAAGGTTGTTTGTAGAAACAAAACACAGGTGTGCTGTGAGGTGAGGGCTACCGCTGTTGCTATGCTCTTTGTTTGTATCTATTAAAAGAGAAATATGCAGACATTGGATTAGGTTTAGTTTTTTATAATATAAAAAACTAATTAAAAAGTGAAAAAAAATTAACTAAATAATTAAATGAGAAAATATTTATATTTATTTTTATTTTTATACAATATTTTCTCATTTAATTATTTATATTTTTAAAAAATAAAAATGTAAATTTAAAAGAGAACCTTAGGGTTCCAATATAGAAAACTAAAGTCTAAATCAGATAATGCGAGATCTTATGAGATTTAGTAGTATGGAATTGTATAACACTAAATTACATGAGGCGATATCTTGCTTTATGAGATTTAGTAGTTTTGAATGTTAAGGTCTTCAATATAGAACACTAAATTATATAAGGCAAGATCTCGCTTTATAAGATTTAGTAGTTTGGAATTTTAAGACTCCTTTTTCCTTTTAGCCAACAAATTTATGTCTAAAAAACAAACAAATGTAAACTATATATAAGTCAAACAAAATTAATAACAACTATCATATTTTGGGTTGCATCCTAAAAAACACAATTGTTTAACGTTGTTATGCTCGACAAAGCCAGTTCTTCTCAAATTTTTCGTATGATGGGAGTTCCAAATCAATATTTACTACACTGGAAACTGTCATCTCCTTATAAAATGGTTTTAGCCTATGTCCATTAACCTTAAAAATATTTTTGGTCTCTAAAAGCTTTTTATATCCATTGCACCACGAGAAAATATATTAGAGATAACAAACGGGCCAAGCCATCTGGTACATAACTTACGTGACATAAGCTTTAATCTAGAATTATACAATAACACGTTTTGTCATGCCTTGAATTGGTTCCTCAAGATCATAGTATCGAGGAACAATTTGGTTTTCTCTTTGTAAATTTTCAAATTCTTGTATTAACCTTAATTCCTCTAGCTCTTGTAATTACAACTTCCTTTCCTCACAGCTTATCCAAGTCCATATTGCAGCGCTGCATTTCCTAATAAGCTTTGTGTTCAATTTCTACTAGAAAATGACAAGCTTTACCAAAAACTAAACTATAAGGAGACATTCCTATTGATGCCTTATACGTAGTACAATACACCCAAAAAGCATCATCTAGTCGTAAATTTCAATCCTTTTGACCAGGACTCACAGCCTTTTCCAAAATAGATTTCACCTCTCTATTCGATACTTCTACTTGTCCATTTGTTCGTGGATGGTAGGCAGTGGTTACTTGATGATGGACTTCATACTTTTTAAATAGCACTGCCATGACTCTATTACAAAAATGACTTCCTTAATCACTAATAATGGCATGTGGAATTCTAAATGTATTAAAAATGTTAGTTTTTATAAACCATATAACAACGACAGAATCATCAATTCTGGTGGTTTTTGCTACCATCCATGTGGAAACGTAATCAAGAACCAAAAGTATATAAGATAATCTACAAGCTGAAGGAAAGGGCCTTATAAAATCAGTAGCCCATACATCAAATATCTCAACTATAAGAATTGGGGTTTTAGGTATTTCATTTTGATGAGATAACATACTTGTACTTTGACATATGTCAGAACTTTTACAGAAAACATAAGCATCATTAAATAAAGTCTCCCAACATAATCCACTATCCAAAACTTTCCTAGCGGTTCTTTTGGGACCAAGTGACTACTATATGCATATTTGCCACAAAAAGCTAAAACAGAGTGTTGTTCATTTCTTGGCACAAAATGCCTTATAATTTGATCATAATAGAACTTCCATAAGTAAAGTCCATCTCATTTCTTATCTTTTACTTCCAAAAATTGCTAATGTAATAAGGTAAAATTCTAGTAACTAAAGAATTAACAAAGTAAGCATACCATGAAACCATACCTTTCATTTGGAAAAATTGCTCCTAAGGAAAAGTTTTAGAAATGGGTAAAATATTTTCATCTCTTATCGACTTGCTTAAATGACCTGCTACTAAAATTTTCATGTTCTTTAGATCCTTTATTTTCAAATTAAACTTTTAAAGTAGTAGAATCCATCATATCAGCCTTAGTTTGGACTCCTTTACCAAAATATAATTTAATACTGTATAATTAGAGTACACAATAACTTTAGAGCCAAGAAATGAAGATCTAAATTTATCTAAAGTAAAAACAATTGCTAAAAACTCTTTCTCGGTTGTGGAAAAATTGCATTGCATGGCATCCAATGTTCTCAAAGTATAGAAGATAACATGACTTTGTTTTTCAATCCTTTGGCCTAAAATAGCCCCACTGTAAAATTTTTAGCATTACATATGATCTCGAATGGAAGATCCCACTTTGGTGGCTGAATAGGCATACTTGTTAATAATGCCTTAAGTTTGTCAAAAGCTTCCTTTTAGTCCTTTCCAAAGTTAAATGAAGTGTCTTTTTGTAGCAAATTTGATAAAGATATTGCAATCTTAGAAAATTTTTTAATGAACCTGCAGTAAAATCCTACATGTCTAAGAAAAGATTGAGCTTCCCTAATGTTTATAGGGTAAGGTAAGCTCAAAATTAAATCAACTTTGGCTTTATCAACTTTTATGCCCCTGGATGAAATCACATGTCTTAAAACAAACCCTTAATCTAGCATAAAGTGACATATTTCATAATTTAACACCAAATTTGTTTCAGTGTATTGTTTAAGAACTTTAGATGAGCAATTTAAACAATCATCAGATGAATCTCCATAAACAGTGAAATCATCCATGAATACTTCAATGCAATTCTTAATATACTTAGAAAATATACTCATTATGCATCTTTGGAACGTACCTGGAGCATTAAAAAGATCGAATGGCATTTGCTTAAAAACATACGTTACAAAGGGACATGTGAATGTAGTCTTTTCTTGATCCTCTTAAGCAATTGTTATTTGATAGTAACCTGAAAAACCATCAAAAAATGAAAAACATGATTTTTTAACAAATCTTTCTAACATTTGATCCACAAAGGGTAATGCAAAATAGTCCTTTCTAGTAGCTAAGTTAAGCTTTCTAAATTCTATGCATATTCACCACCCATTTTGTACTCTCATTGGTACCAACTTATTATTTTGGTTTTGAATAACTTTTATACTAGTTTTTTTGGAACAATATGCATCGGACTTACCCATTCACCATTTAAGATGGATAGATTATACATGCATCTAAAAGTTTTAAGATCTTTTCACTACCACATCTTTTATTGTTGGACTGAGTCTTCTTTGGTGTTCCTATTTTGGTTTAACATTCTCGTTTAAAAGAATCATGTGTATGTAAATTGCCAGGCTAATACCTTTTATGTCCATTAAAGTCCAACCAATTGTAGTTTTGTATTCTTTAAGTAGTGTCACCAATTTTTGCTTTTGCCCTTTAGTCAACCTTTTTGAAATGATCACAGATAATGACTCTCCATCGCCCAAATAGACATATTTTAGGTGATCAGATAAGGTCTTCAATTCGATCTTCAGAGCCTGCAAAATAGAAGTTAGCATTTTCTTATGATTTATAGTAAGTTCATCATTCAAAAGTTTTTGAATCTATTTGCATTGTCGATACAATTCTACATTTCACAAGTTTCATCAATTTGCTCATCCACTTCTAATTTTACCTTAAACTCTACCTTATCTTCAATATTTTCTTCATTAAATATATCCCACATAAATGAATCCATAATATCCATATGATAGAAAGCTTGGAAATCATTATGATATTTCATTGCTTCCAAAATATTGAACTTTACTAACTCTTCATCAAACTCTATAGAAAAAGTACCGTCATCCACATCAATTTTTGTGTTGACCACCTTTATAAATAGCCTACCTAACAAAATCCAAGCTAAATGTTCAACATTATCTCCATCCATTTTCAAGATGTAAAAATCCACTGGAAATACCAAACCATTAACTTGGACTAAAACATTCTCAATAACTCCAATAGGATGCACATATGAATGATCAACTAGTTAAATAATTACATTAGTTTCTTAAAAAGAATTTAGATTTAAAGCTCAATAACTTGAGTATTTCATGACATTAATAATGCACCTAAGTCTAATATGGCACGCTTAATTTTTTTATTATCAATAACACATGGAAGTGTAAACATACATGGATCTTTGCATTTTCTAATAATTTCTTTTTTATCACAGCTGATACATTCTTAACCAAAATTATTCTCTCCTTATGCTTCAGTTTCCTTTTATTTGTACACAGCTCCTTTAAGAATTTTGCATATTTCAGAACTTTCTTAATGGCTTCTAGAAGTGGTATATTGATTTCCACCCTTTTAAAGATTTATAGGATCTCTCTTTTATGCTCATCTTCTTTTGGTTTAGCCAACCTGCTAGGGAAAGGAGGTACAAGTTCATTAATTGATATCGATGAAGATAAATCATTTTTTACCTTTCTTGATTCCTGAGTTAGAAGTTCTTCCTTCTTTTCTCCATCATTGTGTTTTTCTACCTCCATTGGTAACGAAGTTCTATATTGAATTTCCTTACTACTTCTCAAAAACATTGCACTCACATTCTCCTTAGGATTCACCACCTTTTGGAAAGGTAATGTTCCTTATTCTTGAACTTCCAATTTACTTACCAAGGTGGCTAATTAGGTGATCTGATTTCCTAAGTTTTGAAGGCTTGCATTTATTTTCTGTTGAAATTATTCTATTGAAATTATTAAGTATTATTAGTAAGTGCCTTAATAATTTCATCTAAAGATATACCTGAATTTGAAGATTGAGGAGCATATCTAAGGGCTTAAGGTTTAGGTTGATATTGTTGATGCCCTCCCTGATCTCCATAGCTCAAGTTTGGATGATCCCTCTATCCTAGATTATAGTGATTAGAATATGGGTCATACTTTCATTGAGGTTGACTAGGAAAGCCCCCTATTCTATTAGCATATTAAAAAGAGTCTTGTGGCAATGTAAGGCACATATCTATAAGATATCCATGGAATGAGCGTATTCTGCACACTTTTGCTTATTGCAAGTGACTTACAACCATTTAACGAAGTAGAGCAGTTAAATTTGAAATTTTATCCTCAAGTTGCTTGTTACTTACCTCATTTACAAACTTGACAACTCCATCCATCCTTATTCCAAACTGTTGAGAATTTTTAGCCATAATTGATTTCAATTGTCTAGCTGCCTTAGGTGTTTTGTTTACCAAAGCTCATCTACTAGCTACATCAACCATACTTCGATCCATTGGCAATAGTCCTTCATAAAAGCATTGAATCAAAAGTTGGTCGAGAATTTGATGATGTGGACATCTGGACATAACTCCTTAAACCTTTCCCAATATTCATATAATATTTCTCCAGTAATTTGTCTTATCCTACATATCTCCTTTTTGATATTCGCTACTCGTGATGCAGGAACGAACCTCTCTAAAAACATCCTCTTCATTTCATTGTAGGTTTTCACTGAGCCAAAGGGAGATAATATAACTAATCTTTTGTTTTATCTTTCAATATGAACGGAAAGGCCCTAAGATTAATTTGTTCTTCTGTTACCCCTTTTGACTTCATTACACAGTAGATAACTTGAAATTCCTTCAAGTGTTTACATGGATCTTTACCTACAAGACCACAAAAAAATAGTCAGTAAGTGAATCAAATCATATTTCAATTTGAAATCTACCTTAAAATCTGGAAATTGTATACATAAGGGTTGTTGATTCAAATTCAGTGCTGCTAACTCCGTTAACTTTCTAGGGTTGAGATTTGCCATCATTTTGTCCTCTTTTTGAAAATTAAAGTCTTCACTAATTGTTAGATCTATTTCAACTTTGACTTATGAAGGTGAATGTCTGCTTCCTTGCTTAGTCTCTTTTCTCAAACGACACATTATCTTCTCAATTTTGGGATTATATTGTAATTTACTTATCTGAGAAGTACAAGTCATACGAGATAAGAGATTAGTAGTAACTATAAAAGAAGGCAAAGAAACTAAGGAAGTTGAAATAGTTCCTCGACAACAGCGTCAAATTTTGCTTAGGTTGTCGAAGCCCCCAAAAATAATTCTTACTTTCCAAACTTCTTGTAGTAGTCATGGAACTAAAGGTTGAATCCCTAGAGAACAAAGCATTAGTTTCTTAATTTCAAGTAATAAAATTAAAAGGTGAGTTTTTTATTAAGTAACTGATTAACTAAAATTAATAAGAAATCAAATTAATTTAACTAAATTTAAAAGTGAGAAAGTCAAGATTACCAAACTCTAATGGAAGGGAAAGATCTCATCTAATTATAACATTGATCATTGGTTAAAAAAGAATATTTTCACAATTCAGGCAGTTAGTTCGAAACATATTAGGATAACTATAATAAGTCTCAAATTTTCCTACATTAACTGGTTCACACCCCAACATCCAAACCAAAACTTATCATCCATTTACTAGGTGTGATAACATTCTATATCAAATAAATGATAGCAAAAAGCTTACTGAAAAGACTAATCCTAAATTAAATAATCAAGATAGATGTAATTATTCAACTTAGTTCTCTTGTTTATCATAAGTCAAATATGCAATTTCATAAATAACCTATTTACTACTTGTACCAACTTTCATGACAATCATTGAATTCATATATAGCTATAGACTAATCAATATTAAATCAAATTGTCAGATCAACTAATATTAATCACTCATGAAATATGAGACCTCAAAATAAGAAATACTTGAATTAAAACATGAATAAAAGATTTAGAACACAAAATCTCACAAAGTTACAACTAGAATATTGAATCCCCTTAAATCAGAATAATTAAGTTTTAGCCATACATGACTTTTGTTCGAATAACAAAAATAAAATAAAGACAAAAAATTAAGAAAAAATTAAGAAGATAAATCTTCTTTTTGTTGTGAGAAATGTCCTTTTTATAGAGTTTTCCTGATCTAATCTTAATCTAATTTTACCTTGCAAAGATGTCTATCTAAAACAAATTCAAATTCAAATTCCTGCATGATAGGGATAGAAAGAAGTTTCCCAGTTAAACTCCAACCTTTTAAGCGATCAGTCTTATCTACTGTAGCAATCTCTTTTCTTCATCCAAAATTTGTGATTATCATCAATAATGTCCTAATTTGATGCAATCTCTCTACTTTTCATCCTAAAACAAAACAAACATTAATTTTCATATTTAAACACCAAAACAAGTCAAAAAGGAGATAATACCAAATAATATATCAAATAAGATCTTATCAAGAGGATCAGATTAAGTTTAGGTACAGTAGGGCATTTCTACCAACAAGTCTTATAGGAGGATGTTGAAAGGAGGAAGCTATAAGGTGCCTTGGCAACGCATAGTCTGGTTCAAACATGCTTTTCCAAGGGTATGAATAGTTTATAGCTAACTATTAAAGGGAAGTTTAGCACTCTCTCGAGAGTAAAAAAATTTCCTTATAGTATCGGATCTATGTGCATTTTATAGACAGGAAGAGAAAACAAAGAATCATCTTTTCTTTAAACATCAGTTTACCACTAAAGTTTGAGAGCTGATCAAAAACTCAACCAGAATACCATTCCCATCCACATCCTAGCAAGAACTAATATTATGGTGTTGTAAAAGACACAAAGGAAAAGCGTGGAATGGATAGTAGCATTAATTCTTAATAATATTGTGTACAATATGTAGGGTAAGAGGAATCAAAGGATTTTTATAAATGAGTCAAGAGACCTTCAAGCCTTTATTTAAGCTATGGTGAATGACATAAGTGAACAATTAATTCCACACTAGAGGGAGCCAGTGTACAACCCAGAGACAACCCCATAATGGAGATTAACCTAATCACTAATCATAACTCACCAACTTACGATTGAGAGATTACAGAACATAAACTAGGCAAATCAACCAATGAATTAAGTGTAATCAATGAAGAAATCAATCAAAAAGTAAAGGGGATTGGTTATACTTATAGATAAATGTAAAGAAGAGCCTTACAGTTTGTCTATCTTGTAGCCCAATTGTGAGAAGCGACAAAATCATCCGTCACAAAAGTCAACCATAGACGAAGATCCATATGCAAATCCAGAACACTTGATAAAGAATGTGTAAGCAAATGGCATATAGTAAGTGATATAATTTTATCCACTATGAGCCACATGTATGAATTTTTTTAAACAAACTGTATGTTTCCCAATTATCTGTTTTACAATTGACTTACATGGCAATCGTAATTTTTACCAATCAATGAATTAAAATGTAAAAGTTTTATTTAAATTTATGTAATTAATTATTTTTATTATTATCTATAAAAATGAGGTTAAATAATTATACAACATTTTATAAAATAATATAAATTAATACAGTATAGTTGGCATACTTACATCAAAAGAAATTAAAGATAATTTTACAATAATGTTGATAATAAATTTATCTAAACATACCGGTCAATAAAAATTATAAAATAGATTTTTAGTTAATGATTTTTATAATCTAATTTAAACTTAAGATTACCCAATTCTATTAAGATTTAAATTTAGACAAAAATTTTATTTCCTCATAAATCAAAAGAGAAATGACTTTCATAACATATTACAATATCAAATAATTATGTTGTATCCATGTATTTTTATCAAATAAATATGTATAAAATAACTCTAAATATTTACTTTAAGTCTTAAAGTTCTAATTCATTTGTTAATCATTCATTTCTTTATTATTTTAAATATATATTATATTTACCCAACAAAGCCTCGAATCCTAATGGACTTAGTGCCTTTTTCTTTAAGGAATCTTGGCAATAGACTAAGGAGCAAGTCATCAAGGCAGTTTTGGAGTTCTTTAGTAATGATACTTTGCTAAAAGAAGTCAATCAAACTCATATATGTTTGGTTCCTAAGCAGTCTAGTTCCCTAAAAGTCTTTACTCCAGTAGCTTGCTATAACACACTCTTTACAAAATCATTTCAAAGATCTTAATCTCAAGGTTGAATGAAGTCTTGGAATCTTTCACAAGCAAATCATAAGGTGCATATATAAAAGGCAAAACCATTGGTGACAACGTACTCTTGGCATATTAATTTTCAAAAGATATTAAAGGAAGGGATCATACAAGTGTTATGCACTAAAAATAGAATTCAAGAAAGCTTTTGACTATGTGTCCTTTTCCCCATTACAATTAAAAGGCTAGTTTATAAGAATTACAAACCCTTATATGAAATGATTGAGAGAATAATAAGTTTAAAATATAATAAAAGCTTATCATATGTTAGATTATAACCAATCTTTGTGTGTATATTGGAAATCACACTTGATTCTTCCTAAGAAAATGGACAAAGATATAGAAAGAATGATGAGAAACTTCTTATGGAATGGTGATGCTCATAAGAATTTATGTACAAAAGTTAGTTGAAGTGAAATAGGAAAATCAAAAGAAGAAGTAAGACTAGGAATAATATCACTTTAAGACCTAAAACAAGGTTTTGCTTGCCAAAAGATTTTGGAGATTATTGATTGATAAGGAAAACTTATGGGTGTAATAGATGCATGCATATTACCTAAGGGATTAAAGCATATGAGAACTAAAGCCAATTTTAAACATAATGTGGACACAAATTTGGCGATAGACAGGACACTTAGCTATGATTTAACAATTACAATGACAAAGGGCCCTTATAGTTATTTCTTGAAATTTGCCATCTTATATATATGTTGAATCATAAAGCAAGTTTAAGGAGCTGATAGTATGAAATGATAGGCACATTAAGTTTAGGGGATTCAATTACATACAAGCTCTCCTTAACTACAATCTAAGGTAGAATGTGGAGGATATGGTGATATGGACTAAAAACTCTATAGGTCAATTCAACAACAAAATATGGTATTTAATATTCAAGTAATCTTCATATAAAATGCACTAGTGTAATCTAGTATGGTTGAAGAAAAACACTCCTAAGGTAGCCTTTGTCATATGGCCTACCTTAAAAGATAACCTGAGCATATTTGATAGGGTCAAAGGTAGGCCAATCCTCAATCCACTATGCATCCTCTGTAATAATGAAAGGGAAACAAGAGACCATTTATTTTTCCAATGCCCTCACTTTAGGGAAGTCCATAACTCACTTATAATCATTAATGTAGAGTAGAAATTTAGGAGAATATGGTCATTTTGGCTTCCTAAAGAACACCATTAAATGTTGGTAACTTCACTCTCTTCAAGTTAGCATTATGTGTAGAGTTTATACAATGTAGAGTGAAAGAAATTGGAGGATAATTAAACACAAAAAATGGAGATCAATACATTATGCTTGAATATACTAGCAAGGATAAAGAGATGAATTAAAATTAACCTTAGAGGGAAAATATCATAGGGAGTAAGACCATAAAATATGGCTTAAAAACTAAAAACAATTAACAAAAAAATGTTAGGAAGTACATGTTAAGTGATTGTTTATTTTATCATAAGCTCATAGTGTAGATGTAGTTAGCACTAGCAAGTATTGGTCAATCTCATAAGGACTAGAATTACTAGTACTAATAATATCTCAATTATGTAGTTTAACAAATCATGGTGATAGTCATTGACCAAATTCAAATTTAAAATAATAAACGAAAACAAATTTGCATAATTGATTAAAAGATCAAACTGAGAAAGAATACGAGAAGATAGTGGTGCCCAAATTGTGGATCCCAATAGGTTTTTTCAATAAGAGTTAAAACATCAAGTTTAAGATAAAATCTATTGGATAGTGGAAATTCATCAATTATTTGATATCTTTCTCAATATTATTAATAAATAATCCTAGGTTGATTAATTCAAATCTCTTTCTAATTAAATCCTCTATAATTGCATTAATAGATTTATCAAATCCTCTCTTAGGTTTGACCATAATTTAGAAGATTTATGTCAACCCATCTCTATGTTTACATGCAACTCTTTTCAATCTAGATCAATTCATACAAAGTATTTGTCAACTTAAATTGAATGAAATCTATAAGAATTAACTTATGACCATATTAATTCAAGAACAATAAAGAATGGATAATTAAATCTCAATGAAACTAAAGAATAAATTAATTAAATTAAAATAAAGTCACTATAAAATCCATCTCGATGTTCATTTTATCCAGGTAAAATAATGATTTAATTCCTTATAATGAAGGACATGGCAACAAAACTAAAGGAAGAACAGAAAATCAAAGGAAACATAATCAAATACCTTTTAATCTTTCAGAAATTAACTTTAGATTGATGGAAATTCATTCCAAATTTGTCTCCTAGCTTATTCTTTATCTGCTTCTGTCTATAGATTTTGCCTTTTAAAATTCAAAACTTCTGAGGTGATACATGGGCAAGTATATGACTTGTACTTGGCAGCGTACTTTAAAAAGATATAAAATCTCTTCTGGAGTAAGCATATACATGAAAATGGGCATATGTTATGAACATGGACTGATCAACAACTAACATGAGTTTGTATACTTGTCATGTAACTTAGTCAAAATAGATTTAAAACACTCTAAACTTGTTTGAAAATTTTCCTTTTACTCCAAAAAAGCTAATTATGACCTAAAAATATGAACGAATTAAGTACCAAAAACCATAAAAAGCTCTCAAATAAATAAATGAAATGCACTAAATATAAACCCAAAAAATATGAATGATTAGACACTTATCGAATACCCCTTCCCTTTTGACAATTGCTTATCCTTATATAAATAATATTTCAAATTATCTATTCACACTTTAGATGTTATAGCTCAAGAATTAAGCCAAAGTACAAATAGAATTAACCAATCATAAAATGAACTCATACAAGCAAACAACACAAATGATGTCTTGAAAATCTTTGTCAAATCAAGAGCAATTCATAAAAAAAATACATTTAAATTTCTCAAAAGTTTTTAGGTGAAAGTTATTAGAACTCTCAATTCATTGTATAAAGGGAATCTCAACCATATGCCTGTGAATAAATCACATATCTACCATTATAAAGCAAACTAAAGGCAAAAATCAAAATTTCTTTAAATCAAGGTGTAATAGGTATTAGGTAAAGTTATAGAAAAGGTAAATGTTAGGTTAATAAAATTTAGTTTACCTAAACAAGACAACATAAAAATTTGATTCAATTAAGCACCAAATCTCCTAATAAAATGCAAGTAAGGTGCAAAACAAGTCTTAAATAGCATAGTTATCTTCTCTTTATCCTTCTCACAATCACAACAATTTAAAAACATCTCTTCTCTCTTTGGATTTTCACTATAGCTCCTCTTTCAAAGAAAAGAATAACCTTTGTATAATATTTTATTTTGGAAAAGAGAAATCTTTTTTTTCAATCTTCGTTTAAGGTAAAGAGCAATGTCAAACCACTTTAAATACTCCTAATACAATGATCAAAAACCCCAATAATATTTTACAACTCAAACTTCCTCACTTGACTATTTTGATCATCACAAAAGGATCACACACTCAAAATGAGACAATGAATGCTTAAATTATTGAAAAATAATTAGAAATGTTTGTAGAAGGAACTCAAATGTTTCTTTATACCAAAATTATTGAGAAAATTTTTATTTATAATTTTTTGGGATCTCTACTAGTTTTTGGAGCCAAGAATAAGCCATTATAATGGCCATCTATAGAGCATTGGTCAAATGGTCAAACATTATGCATTAAAGGCACCAGATTCATTAGTCATTGGAATACTAATCAACCAATAGGTATATTGGTTAATCAATACATCAACGAATATTCCTATAAACTCTCACTACATCAAATTTAACAACTTTAACCTATATTAGTCAACTACTATCCTATATAGGTTAACCAACCACCCCAAAAACATGGTTTACAATCTGAAAATGCCCTTAAATTGATTAATGCAATTATTATTTACATAATTCTCAAAATGTTCCCTAAAGTTTATTTGAAAGATCAAGAAGCTATTATACTAAAATCAAAAGCTTCAATGCCTTTTAATGAATAAAAAGACTCATGTAAGGAAGTAAAATGACATGTTTATGTATGGTGAACCTTTTAAACTAATAGTAAACTAATAGAACAACTAACATGAGCTTACAATAAGTAATATATAAAAAATAAATACATTGAGAGGTAAAATGAGGCTAATAGCTTCCAAGTCTAGGCTTTTATTATAAAAGAGCTAAGAAGGAGTGGGAAGGAGGTAGAAGTATCAACTAAGTGTAATGTCTTAGAAAAATAGATGAAAGTCTCCTTGATAGGATAATAATGTGAATGAACAAAAGTACCATCATTCCTAAATAAACAAGTGACTATATTAAGGTTTTTACTATAGAGAATTAACTTATGAAAGGATATGGTGTTTTATCTTCATCAACTAATTATCACAAACAATCTTTTTTCAATGGAATAGTTATTCTCCATTTTTTGAGAGAATATTAAAATGCCCTTCCTTTCTTCTTTAAGTACAATAGTGTTAGAGGGATTAGAGTAAAGAGCTTGTTGTATTTAATTCAAACGATCTTTAACTTTGTTTATTATTGAATGAGTGTTATTGTATTTATCCTAATTATGCAACTTTAGTTCCTCTTTGATTCTCTTTAGCCTGTCATTGAAAATGTAAGCTAGTGATCCTTTTATATGACAATATAAACCTCAAATAATTTCTTCCTTAGCCCTTTAATCATTTTCTAAATAATTATTAAATCTAAAAGGGAAATGAAGTTTCACAACTAGGGAAAGATTACAAATGGAGAAGCAGATATGATCTAAGAATAAAGAATTCCTAAACACTAATTTACTCTTTGGGAATATATTCAACCACTTTTGTTAGCCATGGCCCTATCTAACTTCTCTTTTATAAACCATTTTTATATTGCTTATTAGACCATGTAGAGAAATATCCTTCCAACTGTAGGTAAGCTATCTTAATGCTTGAAACACATTTAGCTAAATCATCTTTATAGCTTCCATGGTAGATATTTCCCTCAAGTTTCTAAAGGATGCAAAAAGATATTAAAGTTATCAACAATTAACTAGGGGTTTATGGAGGAAAAGGGGAACCATAGATTACTGAGAAAATTTTTTGTTCCTTATCTATATGATTCTTTTCTCCATACCTTTTTCCCCTTTCCCAATTTAGCCTGGTTCAGACTGGAGCTTTCTCTTTTGGGTAACCTGCCTTTTTTATTCCTTCCTATATCCCTTTTTGACAAATTGTTTATCATTACTGGTAAAATGTCAACAAGCAAGCACACATCCACTCTTCCCCCTTCAACAACCACTTTGCCTAAAAACTTATTTGACACTTCTTTCCCTCATCTCCCCAACTCCTCTCTTCATCTTAGTTGAAAGAAAACTACAGTCCTAGTGCCATTTCTCCTTATCCTATGCAAGGAGGCTCCATCTTTCTATTTCTTTTCTCAACAACACCTTGCACTTCCTAGAGGAGTAATGAAATCAGTTGATAAACTTATTAAATATTTCATTTGGAATGGTTGCATTAATAGTAATATAATTCCCAAATTTAAAATTTAAATGAAGTACTATATACCTTCTTACGCAATATTAAGGACTAGGATTATCCTCAGTCAAAAGAAAGGCAAGGGTTCTATTAGCTAAAAGATTATGGAAGATTAGTAAGAAAAAAGAAAATCTATAGGATAAGGCATCTAGACAGTGGGATCTAAGTTAACTTACTAATACACATTTCATTAAATTCTATTCACCATAAGCATCATAGAGAACCATTTTAAGCAAAAAATTGAAAATGGAAAAGATACAAAATTTTGGTTTGACAACTTTCATAGCTTTGATCCTTTGTACAATTTTGGAGACTTTAACATGCTCAAAGAAATTATTTAAGTAAATACCAAAGTGAGTGATATATTGGATAGTAATTCCTAGAATTGTCCATTCCACCTAACTAAAGGGTTTGAAGGAATTAACTTAGCTGCTCTCTAGACCCTTCTAACTCTGATAGAGCTCAATGAACACTTCATAGTTTAATAAAGTTCAAAAATAGCTCATATAGGAAACTTTTCATAGGACCTTGACAAGACTTACAAATCTACATATTAATATGGAACTTTTCAATGGCACTACACATTTCTTTATTCTCTAATTAGCTAGCTTCTCAAGAATTGGTATAATAGACAAGCTCAAATTCCTTAAAACCAATCCTTTTTGTGCACTCTGTAATAGTAAGCTAGAATCTCATGAACTTATATTCTTCAAATGTTCCTTCTTTGTCACTTTATGGCATTATCATCTCCTCATATTCAATCTCACTTATATATGCATAGACTGGACCAACATGTTATTATGAGCATCTTATATCAAGATGAACACTAAAGGAGGAAGGAAGCTATTTACAATTGCTTTTGGGATGATTTTTTTATTATATAAGAACAATGATGGTAATAGATTGGGTCAGACCAAGGATAAGGCAACTGCTTTTATTAGGACCCAAGCTGACTTAAGGCCCGATCAGGCCTGAGGAAGTAGGCCCAAGCCCGAGCCTAAGCCCAAGTCTAAGTTAACCAACCCTAAGTTATGTTCTTTAATTTTAATTAGAAAATTAAAAACAATGTCTTTGTTTCAAAACGACATTGTTTTACTTATATGTGACGGGTCTTAAGTCTGGCCAAACTATGCCTGGGTAGTCCGAGAGTGAGCTTGGCCAGAAGCCCTATCAACCAAAGCTTGGCCTGTTGACCTTAGGTTGAGCTAGGGCAAGTCTGAGCCCAAGTGCCATCTCTAATATAGAAGGAGCAACACCTCTTTGGAAGCTCCTTAGGGAATTCATATTTTCAACCTCACTAAGTTTAATCTCAAGCTTAGACTTACTACCTTGGCTCGTGGCATTACTCGAGGCAAGATATACCATGTCTATAGGCTCACTTGGCTTCATACTTTAGGATTTTCCTCCGTACAAGTATGCTCTCAAATTTAAGCTATCCTTTAGCACCTTATGTTAGGTTATGAGACCTTCGTTTAATTGTATTTTGTACTTTGGAAAATAATGACTTCATTTAATATATTTACCTTTACTTCCAAAAAAAATAATAACCAAGGGTTTTAGATATTAGAATGAATGGACTAGAGTTTAGCCCATATATTAGTCCTCTAAATTGTGAAGTTAGATGCCTAGGTAAATGAGATATTGACTTTTATATTCATTTTTAAGAGTACCATTTCAAGGTGAGGAAGTTAATAAAATGGCAGTTTTTAAAATCCTCACTTTCTCTCAATCATAAGCTACTATAATATGCCCATAATAATGTGTAATGGTTAGACATGGTGGCACATTTATTATTCAAAACGATGAGTTATTTGGAATTTTTATCCAACACCTTAGTTTCCAAAAGACCCATTAAGGATATTTATTAATTAAAGATAATCCTTAAGCATAAGTTATTTTATAAGGCCATTGAACCTCCTTATGCTCCATGATATGATGCTTATTTCAAAGACAATTTAGAGCCTAAGTACTTATTCCTTTTGTTAGGTCTTCTCTTGACTATAGAAGTAAAATCCTTACCATATTCAAAATAACCAAGGGAAGTAGGTGTAATGTCTTATGGGACATATATAAAGTCACCGGTGAGTGGTAATGGAATTAAGGAGATTCAAAAAAGTAATCAAATTAGTTTCTAAGTTTCAATTTTCTAATACTTCTATATTAGGGTGTACCCTATTGTCATAAGATATATCATTTGAAGAACTTACATAACTTAGATTTTAGATAGGGGATTATCATTTTATAATGGAATAACAATTATCGAGTTATCTCATAAGGAAAATTTAGTAGCTTCTTTGGAGTTAGTCAAATTTTGTAATTTGTGATAGTATCTAGGTTAAAATTTCCTTTTAATCGACCTCCATATATTTCCTTGATAGTAAGCCCGTGGTCTTTATTAGTATATAATAAGGATTTTATCCTCATATAGTTGACCAGATTCATTTAGCCTATTTAAAGGTATCATATTAGGAAGTTGTTTGTTTATATCCACAATAACACATACTCTAACATAATTGATTCTTTTACGTTTGTAGTGGATTCATCTACATTAATAGTCTTCCTTGTAAAGTTATCAAGACGCTTAGCCCTAAGCGGCCTATTAGTTGAGAAGTATACATTATAAACTAATCCACAAGGTTGCTTATCTCTGTTTGACACTATAGGAGTTGGAAACTAGGTTACTAATGGAAAAGACTGGCATCTTGTTATAAGTCCCCCATCAAGAACTCTCTATACATCAAATTTAGTGCACAACTTGAAGATAAAAAGGTTATCATTTGGAATTAAGAATTCCATTAGTTCAACATTCTTTTAAACTTAATTGTCCTATGCATTTAAATGAGGGAAATTTAGCCTCTTATTTAAAAAGAAGTCAATCAATGAAGAGCTCCATTTGGAGGCTTCATTCTTTAAAAGATCCAAAGGTAGTGTGATCACCTGATGGCCACTCTATGCAAGTCGATAGTATTGTAAAGAGCTTGTAACAAAATTGTCATTGATAAATTAAATCCATTTCTTCATAAAGAGAGTAAAAGGTTAAGAGCTAGAGCATGGGGGCATAGATCGAGTCTTATATGATGAAGTAGCTTGTTAGAGAGGAGGGATTTGGTTCGAGTTAGCTTGTTGAGAAGTAGGGGATGGCGGGGTCTAAGGGTTAGGAACAAAAGAGGTACCAAGGGATGGAAAAGGATCAACAATGAAGGGGTTTAAGTTTTGTTTAACGAAGTAAAAGATCATTTTGCTATATAGGGAATAGGGTAAATGTTAGTGGGCATTTTGTATTGATTTTTGATACATAAATTGCTAGACTCTTGTCCATTTAATATTTAAGTTGCACTAATTAAAAGTTATTTGTTTTAATCTTAGGCACATATTGGCTTTGGAACATTTAAGAGTATAAAGCAAGAAAAGCCCTCAAAATAAGCAAGAATACCACATAATCAGGTTTGACGTTGAAGGAATGTGAAGGCTGGAAATTTATTCAATACAAAGAAACAAAAAGGAGAAGTTAGCGGCTAAGGGTGTGCGTGGTTAAGGAGAAGGCGGAAGAAAAAACAACACAGCAATATGGACAAAGGAGAAAATGACAGCTAGCGTGAACGACGGCTTTGGCATGGTTTGCGTTTTTTGTTGAATATAGCAAGCAGCATAGATAGTAAAGTAGAAGACAAGAGCTTTACGTAACAGGTAAAAAAAATCTCCTATAATCAAGTAGATGGCTGCAGCAGAAAAAAGCTGAAAAATAAGAGGGTTGGAATTTATTTAATGCAATGAGATAAAAAGAAAAAACATATGGTGGCATGATGTTTTTGAAGCAGCTGGCAGTAATCAAGGAACAAAAGACAGCTACATGCGTTAACAGAGGAGGCTAGATAGCGTGAATTTGGAGAGAAGGAGAACAATTTTGTTTTCACACAGAAAACCACCTAGCAGGGACTCTCGACAGATAAAACATTAGAAGCCATCAAAAAACACTCACCACTCAACACTCCATTCACGTTACAGAACATAGATCCATAAACGATACTCCTCTCCACTCACACGTTGCAGAAGGAAGAGAAAAAGCAAAGAAAGCAAGTGGTGGATAAAAACGTAGCAGCTGGTGGAGAACGAAAAAAAGCTGGTGGTGGCATAAAAAAATAAAAACGTTGAAGCAGCTGTGTACTCACACACGTAGCAGCTGGTGGTGTAAAAATGTTCAAGTAGCTGGTGGAAGAAAGTAGCTGGCAGAGATGGAGAAAAAACGTTGAGTTGGAGAAGATAAATAACGTTGCAGCTGGTGGTATAGATGAAATACATTAGCTGGTGGAGAACAAAGGAGACGTTGGCAGCTTGTGGAAGCAGCTGGTGGCGTTAAAAAAATTAAGCAGGAGGTGGCAAGCAACGAGGGAAGCAAAACGTTGCAGCTTGGGAGAGAAAGACGTGAGTTGGTGGAGAGAAAAACATTGAAACGTGAGCAGCTGACGCCTTCTCCACTTACACATGTTGAAGGCTGGTGGCAAGAAAATAACGAAGACAACTGGTGTGTAAAGGGGGCTAGCGTGGAAGAAAAATAATAAGGAAGAGTGGTGGCTATTTTGAAAAGAACGTGGTGGCTACACTAAAAACCAGAAAAGAATAGAGATAGACGTGAACAATGATGGGTGCACACTTCTTGGACAGCAGCAACCAATTGGGTGTTTTTTATTTGTTTTTGTTTCTTAACCTATTTTAATTCCATATTTATTTTAATTGTGTGATTTAATCAATGCAAACATATTTTATGACCATGATTTATGTTACATTGATGAATATGTG